>JAVJGJ010000014.1:51829933-51857435 GCA_035590215.1 Microhierax caerulescens
ACACTCCCACTCAACTTGGTGTCATCTGCAAACTTATTGTGGGTGCACTTAATCCCCTCATTTACATCATTAACAAAGATATTAAACAGAACTGGCCCCAGTACTGAGTCCTGAAGAACACCACTTGTGACCAGACACCAACTGGACTTAGCTCCGTTCACCATCATTCTTTGAGCCCAGCTATCTGTCCATTTTTTTTACCCAGCAAAGAGCACACCCATCCAAGCCATGAGCAGACAGTTTCTTCAGGAGAATGCTGTGGGAAATGGTGTCAAAGGCTTTGCTAAAGTCTAGACAGACAACAGGCACAACATTTCCCTCATCCACTAAGTGGGTAAGGGTCACCTTTTCATAGAAGATCAGGTTAGTCAAGCACAACCTGCCTTTCACAAACCCCTGCTGACTGGGCCTGATCATCTGGAAGTCCTGTACGTGCCACATGATGGCACTCAAGATGATCTGCTCCATAACCTTCCCCAACATGGAGATCAGATGGGCAGGGCTGTAGTTCCCAAGATCTTCCTTCCTGCCATTCTTGGATGGCATCACATTTACAAACTTCAAACTTCTAGTCAACTGTGACCTCCCCAGTTAGCCAGGACTGCTGCTAAAAGTTTGAAAGTGGCTTGGTGAGCACTTATGCCAGCATCCTCAGTACCATTGGGCGGATCCCACCTGGCCCCACAGACTGGTATGTGTCTGAGTGGTGTAACAGGTCACTGACCATTTCCCCTTGGGTTTTGGGCTTCATTCTGCTCCCTGTCCCTGCCCTCCAGCTCAGGGGGCTGGGTATCTGCAGAACAACTCAGTCTTGCTATTAAGGACTGAGGCAAAGAAGGCATTAAGTACCTCAGCCTTTTTCTCAGCCTTTGTCACTATGTTTCCCCCCTGCATCCAATAAAGGACAGAGATTCTCCTTACCCTCCTTTTGTTGCTAATGTATTTATAGAAACATTTTTTATTGTCTTTTATGGCAGTAGTCAGATAAAGTTCTAACGGGGCTTTCGCCCTTCTTGTTTTCTACACAGCCTCACAACATCCTTGTAGTCTCCTAAGTTACCAGACCCTTCTTCCAAAGGTCATAAACTCCCTGCTTTTTTCTAGGTTCCAGCCAAAGCTCTCTGTGCAGCCAGGCTGGTCTTCTTGCCTGCTGGCTCATCTTTCATCACATGGGGACACCTTTAAGATTTCCTTCTTGAAGAATGTCCAGCCTTCCTGGACTCCTTTGCCCTTCAGGCCTGCCTCCCAAGGGACTCTATCAACCAAGTTCTTAAACAAATCAAAGCCTTCCCTCTGGAATTCCAAAGTAGCAGTTCTGCTGACCCCCCCTCTTTACTTCTCAGCAAATTTAAACCAATCATTGCATGATCACTGTGCCCAAGTTGGCCTCCAGCCACTACATTACCCACAAGTTCTCTTCTGTTTGCAAACAAGTCCAGTAGAGTGCCTTCCACAGTCCCTTAGCCCATCCAAGCCTTTCCTACTCTCCACAGTGTCCTATGGTTGTTTAGATATTTCCTTCGGGATCACCAGAATAATAATGTGACAAAAAGGGAGATATAAATAAGGACACTTTTAAAAAAAAATACACTTCTCTAACAATGACAACAAAAAATAATCAAATGCAATACATTCATGAACAAATGACACCCTGTGAGTTGAGTTGTAGAATTTTCTGATTCCTGAAGAAAGTCTGTATTCTGTCCTACTCACTGTACATACTTACAGTACAGGGAGATGTTAATGGAACATTTTTTTCTAGACAAAAGCAGATTTCTTGAAAAAAAAGCAAAATTTTATTTCTTGTGGTCAGTACATACAAGACTAAACACGTTTCATCTGTTTTCCAACCTGTCTTTACCATGTGTGGCCCACTCTCCTTGCAAGACAGATAGTTTTACTACTTTCTATGACAAATACAAGGAGAGATGATGTTTTTCATCTGGTTAACTGAGGACAGACACAATTTATGAAGTAACACATAAGAAGATAACCTTATCATCCCAAGTCCAGGCTTGTGCAGTCTAATTATACACAATTTCACCCCCAAGCTCTGCCTAGAGGACCACCACTTCATTAAACAATTTAAAAAATTGTCCTTATAAGTAAAGCTGCATGAAGGGCAAATATTAGTTTGTTTTCAATGTATTTTTTTTTGTTCAGAGAATGATTAAAAATAGAAAGAATGAAATATCAAGTATAAACATTTAATTTTTCCCACTGTTGTCTTTGTTTTTCCAAAAAAAGAATAATATTTTTACCTCGGTGAGAAATATTTAGAAAAATGTTGTTATTATTCTAAGCAATAATTTCGATAATTGATTGATATTAATTCCAAATATTTCAATTTTTATTAGTATTTTTTGGGACATTGATGTTATGAACATTTATAAGACAAATAAAAGCATATTATTTGTTTGAAAGGTCAATTCTACAAAAATTCCATTCAGCTTTTATAATGCTGGCTGGAGCTTTATCATTACAACAAAAAAATGTTAGTGTCTGTCAGGTGACTAATATTTATATACAACTGTGACTTGCAGAAGCTTGCAGTTCTCCCAAGTTTGGATGTATTATTGCTAAAACAATAGAAGTCTTCAGAATGAACTTTCTCTAAAATCCTGTGTTTCTCTTTGTGGCATTCAGACTTTAAGATTCTTTGGAAAGTAGTCTGAAGAGCCAAAGAAATCTTTTTTTTTTTTTTTTTTTGAGTAACTGGATAAATCTGGAGAAGTTTTCCTATTGTTTTTTCTCAGTAATAACTAAACTTGAATAAAATAATTTAATGAAACAAATTCACAGTAAAAAGCAAAATGACAAAAGGTATAGTGAATCTAAGATGTAGTGATCCTGTGAAAAAATGAAAGTGAAAAGTAATTTATTACAAAGCCTAAAAATTAAAAGGAAAATTTCACATGCTGTGTCTCGTTCTGCCTATGATAGACATATTTTCTTTTTTAAAAAGTTCATAATCTAATTATAATAATTTTACATTTCACAGTGCTATAATACCTGTATATCTCATACAATTTTAGTTTTTTGTAGAAGAATGGAGCTGGGTTAATTATCATTGATAATACACAGCTGTGGGCTGGCTTCAGGGGCAGAGGGTTGGTCGATGTAGATAAGGTGCAGCTGTGGCTGGTTCTGTGAAGGGGTTGAGAGCCGATGGAGGGGGAGCAGCTGAGGAATGAGGGGAGAGAAGGGAAGAAGGAGAAGGAGATGAGAGAGTAAGAAGCAAGAGGAGAGTGAGCATGTGAGGAGAGCGAGCGAGTGAGGAGAGATGAGGAGAAGGCAGCAGATGGACTACATGAAGAGTGTGCTGGCATGAGATGGTAAAAGACCTTGTTGCAGCTTGATAGCTTGGAGAGTGCTGCAACAGTTTTATTTAGATATTAACTTCTAGGCATTTAGAGATCATTTAATAGTATTAAGCAGAGTTGCCTATACTGAATAATGAGATTGGAAAGAATTGATTCTGTGCATTGGTCCCTGAGATAGAGAAGAAAGGATGAGTTTTCTGCCAGTAAAAAATATCACTACTTCAATTTTAGAAAAAAATGATGTTTCTAATTACTTTTTTTTCTCTCTGTAAGATTGACTATTTAGTTCAGTATTAAGTCACATCACTGTAAATTATTGATGTGAAATAAGCATATGATTTAATGTCTTCAAGATAACAACAAAAAAGACTGATTTCAAAATTAATTATAGTGTGATCTCTGTGAAAATGCTAATCAGTTTTTTGATCTCTGTATCTGCTGAATGTTAACTTGTAATAACTATGGGACAGTATGAAAAGAGATTAAAGGAAATTAAGATTATATTAATTTCAAGTTATCAACAGAAATTTCCATAATCAAAAATTATTTTAATATTATTTAATAAATCAAACTTTTATTTCATAAAGTTGGTCAGAAACATGCAATTTCTGATATTCACTGGAGAGCTGCAACTTTTTCTACACATTAAAATGAGATATATCATGAAATCTATGAGCCATGAACTTTCTCAATGACAACAAAACTATATCAGCCAGCTCATTATAATGATCTGCTTACCAGAAATAAATCAGCTCTATGACTGAGCAAAAAGAAGAAAGTGAAGTGGCAGATCTAAGAAAGGTCATAAAGATATAGACCAAAAGATTTTGAAATCGTCTTTTGAGCCTGATGACTAGTAACTATATCATGGGATGCTTAATTGCACATAAATGTTTCTATTATTTGTTTAAATACGTCAATACATGGATAATTTATCACTCTTTCCTTTTACTTTAATGAGGACATAAAGGACATAAGGTGAAACTGTGTGGGATGTGTTACAAATATGTGACATGTATGTATATAGATTAAATACTTCCAACGCGCAAGACACTGTTAGACCAAACAAGAAAAGTAAGATGGAGCAGATAATGAGACAAACATGGAAAACTCCTTTAAGAAATAACCTTGTATTTTATTTTGATAGTCTTATTTGCATAAGCTGACTTTGTCTCCCAGGTAAGTTGATGGATAAATACAAGGCAGTGTAAGTATCCCTAATATTATGAGCTATGATTATGGAGTGGGCTAGTTAGAAGACTGTACATCTGTCTATGCCTGTAACTGGTCATTTCATACTTTGTATTTTATAGATGAAATATGTAACTTGTCAGTCAACAGCTAATGAGAAGTTTTATTTCTTTGTAATTAGGACAGGAAAATAAAAATCTGTTCCATGTTCACTTAAATTTTCAGTGCCTTAATAAGGGAAAGGTGTTTACCTAAGACACATTTTGCTACATGAGGGTTGTTTTTCCTTCCCTTCTTTTAATATATACTGTAAAATATTATGTGAGTTGGATTTGATTCTGAATAACAAACCATTGTGTGAGGAACAATGAAAAGAGCAAAAGATACTTTTTTTTTTTTTGTTAATTCAAACCACCTGACAAAGTGATGCCACTGGAAGTACATAGACACTATGAAAGTATTAATTATTCTTCTCAGTCACTCAAATACTGTGTTTCTATATGAAACATGAAATGTACTATTGACAATGATTTAGCCTTTACAATACATTAGTTTTAAATATTTCAAACTTAAATCAACATGCTATTACAGAGATAAGCGTAAGTTCAGGTAGATCATATCAAAGTTATGCAAAGTAACCTGACTAGCAATTGGAAATTCTCTTTTTTTTTCTTTTTTTTTCTTTTGGAGGGGACGTAGTGGTCAGTTTTGCTTTATGTGATATATATTGTTATATATACAGTATAGTTTATTCCATTACCTGCATGTTGTTTAACCATACTTATGCACCAAACTCCTTTTCTCCGGAGTAATGCAGTACATTTCAGTCTTTGACTATTCCACTGTCATCTCCTGGCTCATGTGGTTAGCAGTAACATGAGTTTCTATTATTATTTTTTCCTCAAAACACTGACATAACTTTTTTTTTTTATAAAGTGTGTTTACAGACAAAAGAAGCTTACTTTACTGCTTGCTCTAAACTTATCAGGTATTAACAGGTAATAAATTTTTTAAACCATTTTTTCACATAATTATTATTATATATATAATATATACACACCAATATAATTACATAAATATTCACGTAACAAATGGGGTGATCTGCCAGAAACAGATTTTACTACTTGTAGGTGCCAAAGAATACCATTCTTAATCCTGTATACCTCTAGAATTTAAACACATGGATATGTATAATTTGTATATATAAAATAAAAATTTAATTGTTGATAGCAAGTTTCAGAAATATAGTATAAAAAAGGAGGACAATATTTATTCCATATTTTGCATTTCTTAAAGGAGAAATTCTCTTTTAATGTGGTTTACAATAATTTTTTATTATGCCTTTCTTAATTTTAAGGAAATGTATGAGACTTACAGATGTCTGTATGAAAGTCATTCTTGCACATCCTTCCTCCACTGAAAGCTTGGGTGTATATACAGTCTTTATGTAGTCTCTGCAGGTCAAGAAATCTGATTTTTATTGAATTCTAGAATGGAATAGTAATAAAATTTGATGTCTGCTAAGAACCAAACCAGCACATTCAAAGCAAAGCAAAGACTCAAAAATGTAGTTACTAAACATACTATTTATAAGATTTCTTTTTGCTACTAAGTGCTAGAGTTATTTTATTAGATGTGCTAAAGGGAGATTTTAATTATTATTTAATCATCTGAAAGTCTTATTTTGCTACATTTTAGTTTTAATGACATATTCATTGAAAAGTTTAGTGCCTATCTCTGCAGCCCCCTACCCTCCCACCACCACCCCACCATTTTTAATCTGAATACTTTTTGCTTCTTTAATAAAAATTGTAAGTCAAGAGCTCCCACTGTTATTGAAGCAAGCAGTCATTTTTTTTTTTTAAACAAAATTCTGAGCTTACTTTTTTTCTCACTTTTGTTAGATTATTTATTTCAGAATGTGCATGAAATGTAGATAATCTTTACTGTCTCTGATTAACCTTGTTTTATTGCGGACAAAAAGCATTTACTATAACGATCTCAAAGAAGTTCTGCAAAGAGAGGACGGAGCCAGGTTCTTTCAAGTGGTGCCCAGTGACAGGGCCAGAGGCAATGGGCACAGCCTGAAACACAGGAGGTTCCCTCTGGACATCAGGAAACACATTTTTTTTTTACTGAGATGGTGACTGAGCTTGGAAACAAGTTGCCCAGAGAGGTTGTGAAGTCTTCCTCCTGGGATACAGTCAAAAAACATCTAGACATGGTGCTGGGTAACTGGGTTAAGGTGCCCTGTTGAGCACCTGGGTTGGACCAGATGACCTCCAGAGGTCCCATCCAGCCTTGACCATTCTGTGATTCTGTGAACCCACATACAGTGAAAGTAGGTTGGCTCTTTCTTCATGTACTTCTTTAATAATAATAATAATAAAACCACATTTTTTGATTATCAGAGCTTGGGAGGATTTTATATATATATATATATATATATATATATATATATATATATATATATATGGAAGCGGAAGGAGAAAGAGTAGAGGACAGGGAAGGGAAGGGAAAACCATCCTCATCGCGAAATGTGTCTTAGGTAGAGATCTTTACCTTATGATTATGGCACTGAAAATTTAAATAAACATGGAACAGATTTTGGCTTTCCTGTCCTAATTACAAAGAAATAACTTTTCACTAACTGTTGACTGACAAGAAGGTTTTAGAAGTATTTCCTCTCTATGTATTTATATTAATGTGTGTATGCATATGTACCTGTATGTGTATATAGTATATACATGTACATGTTCATACAGAAATCCTTTTAGAGAAAACACTTTCCGTTTTCTAAAAACAATTGTAGAGAAAAAAGGCTTTTTAAAAATTCCAATATTCAGTGAATGATCTACTAAAATCTTAGGACTCATACTACCTGAATCTGAAAGAACTATTTTAATCTTCTTCATATCGATCAGACCCCTTGGAGACCCCTTAGGCCACCTGGCATACGTGCTAGGATATTAGGTAAATGCTCAGCAGTGTCTTAAATAGCATGTAAGATTGACTGTACTCGGATATAAGGAAGCACCACAAATCTCTTAGGTCTTTTGAGCAGTAATTTGCTATATGTGTACAGGTAAAGCTTTATTCATCTTTAAATCACTGAGTTTTATGAGCTTAAAAAAAAAATGGTGTCACTTTGCAGCTGCTATTTACATGAAATTTTGTTTTCAAAGAATGAACTCGGGCAGTGAAACAAATGAAAGAAATGACCTTGACCCTCCTCAGCCTATATTCCCTATGAATATTTTAATGTTTTGGATAGTTGCATCAACCCTGAGCTATAGGACGTTTCAAAAGAAGAAACCATGTTCTGCAGCATAGCCAAGGGAAATAGCTATTTCTTGTGAAATTAGAATTCACTGAAGCAAAGAGGGCAAATGCAGGGGATGCTGGGAAGAAATAAATGGGGATGGAGCCTGAGCTGCAGTTCATGTGAAGGGAAGTCCTCAGGGCCTCCTTTATCCAGGAGTGTCCCCCCCCATGGCACACTGTTTTCTAGTTTCTTCACCCTGTTTGTCAGTTCCTTCATTACTCTTTCTTACCCCCTCTATGAGTCTTTATTCTTCATTTTACTACATAGTAGCCCCTTTTTTACAAGGAGGAGGGAAAAACAGCTTTGCTGAGTGTCCAAGAACTTGGGGTTCCAAGGACTTTCTGAAAGGCTGCCCTGCAAGCAAGCATACAAAGATTGATGTGGCAGATGACTTAAATGAGAATAGCAATAAGAGCATCCTTGCTATCTCTATATTATATACAATACAAACTATATGTTTTCTCAGGCATACAATTTAATTTAATGAGAACAGCTTTACATTTTCAGGATAAGTGTAAAACTGTCCTTAATTCTCTGTGAGACACAAACTTGCACAAACTAAGTGAGAAAGATAAGCACCAATTGCCCCATTATTTTCAAGCACTGATGCACCCCTGAAGCCACACTTAAGACTATTGGGTGGTTATATTTAAGGGATTGATTTATTTTTACAAGAGATTCTTATTTTCCTGTCATCTTAGAAGTCTAAAAATATCAGAATCAAAGTGCATATTAAAAGACACCCAAGGACTGAGCTAATTGCCGGTTTTGGATGAAAAATAAAATAAAAAATTAAAACAAATGTCCATGTGCACTTAGAAAATTTCTTTTTTTCCAAGGGGTTAATTCAAAGCCAATATATAAAAAGTTAATATTAAAACTAAATTAAAACAAAGCAAAAGAAATACAAAAAGTTAGCATGCAGCATCTATCATTTACCACATCATTTAATTACCATCGTATGATTATTTGTCCTCTTCTTTTTAATTACCACACTCTCATACATAGTACTTTGTTGTTATTTTTCTTCTAATTAGTTTTATTTGGAAAAGCTGATCATATGCCACATTTCCTTATACTCAGTGTGCAGTTATTCCTGACCCACAGTGAACTGAGTGGTTAATGATTGTATCAGGAAATATCTGGGCTCTCCTTTCTAGGGATTGAAACATTATTTTATTGATGATTCTTGCACTTGTTTTCGGAGTTTCCCAAATATAAAGGTTGGAAAATCTTCAGCTTCTTCTTTATTCAAAAGAAAATAATATGTTTTATCATAAAATTATGTCCGGCATTTAATGATACTTCAGCAAGATGTCACACATTTACTTATTGTCTTCATTGGCTGTCAATCATTCTTGTCTTTCTTCTAAGTTCCTCACCATTTTATAAGATAATTACTACTGGGATGTCATTATGTGCTAATAACTGGAGAATCTATTTTAAAATTGCTTCATTATCCATACAATGGGTGAATATTGTATTATCATTTCAAACACAAAACACATTTTATGGCTTTTTTACATTTTAATATGTGCCATGGTCTTATGTGGCCAACATTAAACAAGATTTTTAATCAAATGTCATAGACACTCTATATTAACTACAGCTGGAATAATAACATTTCTAAAGGACAATGATAAGCATAATTAGATGGCACAGCATTAGTGATTAGATTCCTTAAAATAGTCAAATCTGTTCATTAATTCAAACATATTATTCTATAACATTTTGCATTATGCTCTGTTGGGAAGCCCCAGCTCTAAGATCCTGAAAGACAGAAGCAAGTAAACCATTGTGTAATTGTTCAATTTACAACAATGAAGCTTTCATGTCTGTTAATTTTACAACCAAGCCGCTTTAAAATGAAAATTCTCAAAAAAAGGACAAAGGAACACTAATTCTAGGGTTTATCATTATTCTTGTATAATATTAGACTTTTGCATCATTTGAAATAATAAAATAATTTGCAGAGTTTTTTGAGTGTAAAAAACATTTTCCCCATTTTTTTTCCAGTGCTTTATAAAAAACATGAAAGTTCAGAAAACTGAAAAAAAAAAGAAAAAAAAAAAAAGAAAAAAAAAGATCAATCACAGAATGATTGTGATTGGAAGGGACCTTAAGATTATAGTGTGCAAGCCTCATGCTCAAGCAAAGCCACCTAGAACCAGTTGCCTAGCACCATGTCCATATGGCTTTTGAGTATCTCCAAGGTGGGAGACTTCACAACCTCTCTGAGCAACCTGTGCCAGTGCTCAGTCACAGCCCCCACCCCATCCCCAGTGAAAAAGTGTTTCCTGATGTTCAGATGGCATCTCTCACGTTTCAGATTGTACCCATTGTCTCTTGTCCTGTCTCTGGGCACCACTGGAAAGTGCCAGGCTCTGTCTTTGCATCTTCCCTTAGCTGTTTGTATACTTTGGTAAGATCCCTCCCGAGCCTTCTCTTCTCCAAACTGAATGGTCCCAGCTCCCTCAGCCTTTCTTCACAGAAGAGATGCTCCACTTCCTTCATCTCCTTAGCAGCCTTCCACTGGACTCTCTCAAGTACATCCATGTCTTACATCCCCTGCCCCAGTGATGCCATAGCAGGGCTGGTCTCCAGCTCCCCACAGCCCTGTTTTGCCCAGCCATGGGTCCTGCCAAGCCAGGCACACCTGCGAGCCCATGTCCTGGTCTGGCCTTGGCCTGCCCCTAACCCCACTGAGGAGCCTGATGTCCAGGGCTGGGGCTGTCCCCAGTGACCCGCAGCTGCCCTGCTCCTGGCTGAGCAGTGGGATGGGTCCTGGCTGCCAGTCCCTGCCACAACATCCCATGGGGTCACCCAGACCCTATGGAGTAGCTATCCTGCAAGGCTTTCTGAGGTCGAGCTTGGGAAGTTGAGAGCTCAGAACTAAGGACATAAGAAAACTATGGCTGGTTCCTTTCTGTGCGTGCCCTGAGATATTTTCTGTGGGATTCTTTCACTGTTATATACAGTGTTATATACAGAATGACTTTTTTCCCAGCATGAATGGAAGGACTGCAGCTGGTACACTGCAGAACTTGTCTCAGAACTAAAAGGGTGGTTTTTTTAAAAAAAAAAAGTAAAAAATTGAGGGTGAGGGAATTTTGTTATTTTCTGGAGACTTCAGTGGTTTTGCTGTAAGATACCAAACTGCCTGCTAACAACTGTTTCTAAAGTAGCTACTATGTGCTTGTCATATTTTAGAGATTGGAATTGATGCCAGCAAATTTTATGTACAAAATGTTAAGTACTACCAGCTGTAATGAATTTCAAGAGAGCAGAATTTTGAACACATGAATTGCAGTATAATAACACAGACAGCCCCTCGTGTTATAAACCCCAATGCTTAGAGCTGATGTTCCCCATTTGTAACAGATGAACATATACGCTTTCTTCTATATGAGTGCTGTTAATATAAACACATTAATACTACGAAACACTCAGTTGCCCAAAGGGCAAAGATAACTCTATAAGGAAATGGACACATCTATGTGTGGACAAAAGGTGCAGATGGAGTGCTAAATGCAACATGGCACTGCATATATTTAGTATTATTCAAAATTTATAGCGACCAAAATGCACATCAAGTTGTATGTGTGTGTATAAACTTTATATACACAGGCTAAATTATTTCTGTTCGTGAGAAGCTTGATGTGGATGTGTCCAGACCATGCCAAGAGCATGAGACTTTTCTCTCTTCCCTCATCAAATCTACAAGGCTTCTAAATTCAGAAGCATGTTTGGGAAAAAAAAATAAATAAATAAATTGAAGACGTAGCTTTCTGCAATAGGTCAAAATGAAACTAAGCAGAAATAAAAATGACTTATAAATTACCTTCTTTCCCCCTTCATCTGTGTCTTTACAAGACAAAGTTTTCTTTTTGTTTTCATAGACTTTCTTGTTTTCTCATTAAAAAAATAAATCTATACAAAATGCGTTTGTGTTTTTATTTCTGTTTTACAAGGAACTCAGAAGTCTGCCTTAACTTCTTGCTCTTCTCATTCGTGTCACAGTCCTTTGTTTTATCAATATCATTATATTTTAAAGAAAATTAAAGAAACTCAAGTACATCTTGAATATGTATAATAAAAAGACAGTATTGCATATATAATACATGACCCTGAGTTCAGTTTCCTCTGTCCTTGACATATTTTTATCTTTACATCTGTAAGACAAATCTCTATGTGTAATAAGTACCTTCTAATCAAAATCATAGAATCATAGAATGGTTTTGGTTGGAAGGGACCTTAGATACCATTCATTTCCAACCCCCCTGCCATGGGCAGGGACACCTTCCATTAGACCACATTGCTTAAAGCCCCGTCCAACCTGGCACTGAACACCTCCAGGGATGGGGCATCCACAGCTTCTCTGGGCAACCTGTTCCAGTGCCTCACCGCCCTCAGAGTAAAGAATTTCTTCTTTACATCTAATCTAAAACTACCCTCTTTCAGTTTAAAGCCATTAACTCTTGTCCTATCACTACATGCCCTTGTAAAAAGTCCCTCTCCTGGTTTCTCGTAGGCCCCTTTAGCTACTGAAAGACTGGTGTAAGGTCTCCTTGGAGCCTTCTCTTCTCCAGGCTGAACAATCCCAACTTTCAGCCTGTCTTCATAAGGAGAGGTACTCAAGCCCTCTGATGATATTCATGGCCCTCCTCTAGATGTGCTCAACAGGTCCATGTCCTTCTTATGTTGAGGGCCCCAGAGCTGAATGTAGTACTTCAGGTGGGGTCTCACGAGAGCAGAGGGGGAGAATCACCTGTCTCAACCTGATGGCCATGCTACTTTTGATACAGCCCAGGATTCAGTTGGCTTTCTGGGCTGCAAGCACACCTTGCTGGGCCATGTTGATCTTCTCGTCCACCAACACCCCCAAGTCTTTCTGTCCAGGGCTGTTATCAATCCATTCTCTGCCCAGGTTCTGTCTGTGCTTGGGATTGCCCCAAGCGACGTGCAGGACCTTGCACTTGGCCTTGTTGAACTTCATGACATTTGCACAGGCCCACCTCTCTAGCCTGTAAAGGTCCTTATGGATGGTATTCCTTCCCTCCAACATGTCAACTGCATCACACAACTTGGTGGTGTCACCAACATGGCTGAGGATGCATTCAATCCCTCTGTCCATGTCACCAACAAAGACATTAAACAGTGCCAGTCCCAACAGTGAACCCTGAGGAATGCCATTTCTCACTGGTCTCCACTTGGACATCGAGCTGCTGACTGCAAGTCTTTGAGTGCAACCATCCAGCCATTATCCACTCAGTGGTCCATCCATCCAAACCACGTCTCTCCAGTTTAGAGACAAAGATGTAGTACAGAACAGTGTCAAATGCTCTGCACAAGTCCAGGTAGGTGACATCAGTTGCTCTTCCCTTATCCACCAACACTGTAAATTCATTGTAGATGGCCACCAAATTTGTTAGGCACAATCTGCCCTTAGTGAAGCCATGTTGGCTGTCACCAATCACATCCTCATTTCTGTTCTTCCTTAGCACAGTTTGCAGGAGAATCTGCTCCATGATCTTGCCAGGAACAACAGGTGAGACTGACAGGCCTGTAGTTCCCTGGGTCTTCCTTATTTCCCTTTTTAAAAATGGGGTCTATGTTTCCCCTTTTCCAGTCAGTGGGAACTTCACTGGACTGCCAAGATTTCTCAGATATGATGGATAGAGGTTTAGCCACTTCATCCACCAGTTCCCTCAGGACCCAGAGATGCATCTCATCAGGTCCCATGGACTTGTGCACCTTCAGGTTCCTTAGACACCCTCAAACCTCATCTTCTCCTACAGTGGATGGTTCTTCATTCTCCCAGTCCCTGCCTTTGCCTTCTGCAGCTTGGGCGACATGGCTGAGGACTGAGACAAAAAAGTCATTGAGTACCTCAGCCATCTCCATGTCCCAGGTCACCAGGTCTCCTGTCTCCTTGTGGAGAGGGCCCACATTTTCCTTAGTTTTCCTTTTATCACTGATGTACCTATAAAAGCTTTTCTTGTTGCCCTTGACATCCCTGGCCAGATTTCATTCTCTCAGGGCTTCAGCTTTCCTAACATGATCCCTGGCTGCTCAGACGGTGTCTCTGTATTCCTTCCAGTCTACCTGTCCCTGCTTCCACCCTCTGTAGGCTTCTTTTTTGTGTTTGAGTTTGTCCAGGAGCTCCTTGTCCATCCATGCAGATCTCTGTGGTGATGCATTTCCCCACCTCCTCTGGGCTGCTCCACAACCTCAGGAATGCCCATTAGGCCTTTGCCTTTGTGCAGTGAATCAGGCAGATAAGCATCATTTGACCATACCAGTAACTCTTGAGCCTCTGAGGTGGGGAAAATCACTAACTAGTACCAGGAACTGCTGTTGTCTGGTTAAGGTGGGGAACAAGAGCAGGAATAATCAGTCATCCCCTGATGGCCTTGGAACATTCCTTACCTGAATCATAGCCCAAGTGGAATGGAACCACTGGTACTGGAATTTTGACTAATAACTGACCCCAGCTGTGTACAGAATGGAAATTTATGGATGACTGAAGCCAATCATCTTGCAACCCTTGTCCTAAGGAAGACAGTTTAGGTTCTCCCGGACTGGCGCAGGGTGTGACCAGCACATGCCTCTGAGTGGGAAGCCTTTCAGAGCTCACAAACTCTCAAGTCTGTGGAGTTCAGGGGACCATCATCAAAAGTTAACAATGGGGCCTGGGCTGAAACCTTCCACTCCTCGAGGTTCAACTCTCACCCATTGAGATATGCTGAGACATTTGAAGTGAGTATTTCACTGAGCTTAAGAAGAACTTTTAAAAGGTGTACCTATCTGTGTGTGTGTGTGTGTGTGTGAATTGATTTAGATACCTCATATCAACTGTAGTATAAATGTTACAATCTCAGATCGATCATTAAATCACTGTTGTGATTGTAGTAAATCCTATCGACCTCACTTTGTAAATGTTAAATTAGTCAATGGTTAAGTGCTGCTAAGATCTTGTTATCCACCTTAAAACTGTGAATAAGCCTTAGATATTCTTTAGATATAAACTATTGTCCAAGTCTGTCACTGACATTGGACCTAGCCACACCTAAGCTCTTAACAGCAGTTTAAAAAGGGATTCTACTCTAAGGCTCAGAGTAGGCCTTATGACTCAGTGGGAGTGTCTCCCTTACCTTTTTGCATCTTCAATCTCTTTATAAATCATTCCAGCTCAATTTGTACTTGATTTTCCTTTTCATGTTTCATCCGTGTAATAATGCAGTGAACGCTGCCATCAAAATTTGTTAAGTTGCATTTCCACAAATTCATATTAACCTAGTTTTGCTAATACCTTTGATGGTGACTCCTTAGGTGACCTAAACCCCTCACTTGCTACAGTCTTCTGGTGTTTTTGTCTGACTTCCTCTTTGTTGTGATCCATCACTTCTGACCTTGGAGGAGGTGATCTTTGAATAGCAACCATCTTTCTTGGGCTCCTCTTCCCTCCAGGACTCTATTCCCTTGTACTCTACCAAGCAGATACCTGAAGAGGCCAAAGTCAGCTCTCCTGAAGTCCAGGGTTGTGTACTTGCTGTGCACCCTCCTCGCTGCCCTAAGGATCTTGAACTCCACCATTTCATGGTCCCTGCAGTCAAGGCTGCCCTTGAACTTCAAATTCCCCACCAGCCCCTCCTTGTTGGTGAAAACAAGGTCCAGCATGGCACTTCTCCTCACTGACTCCTCTATCTCTTGTAGAAACAAGTTATCATCAACACATTCCAGGAACCTGCTGGATCGCCTATGCCCTGCTGTGTTTTCCCTCCAACAGATATTGGGGTGGTTGAGGTCCCCCATGAGAAGCAGAGCTTTTGCATATGATGCTCCTACCTGTCTACAGAAAGCCTCATCTGCTCAGTCTTCCTGGTCAGGCAGCCTGTAGCAGATCCTCACTATGATGTCACCTGTTCCTGCTCTCCTTTTAACCCTGACTCATAAACTCAGTTGGCTCCTCATCCACCTCCAGGTGGAGCTCCATGTACTTCAGATCGCTGGGCGACACCATCTCCCCTGCCTATCCTTCCTAAAGAGCCTGTATCCTTGCATTCCAACATTCCAGTCATAGGAGCCATCCCACCACCACGACGTCTCCGTAGTGCCAATGAGATCACAGCCCTGTTGCTGTGCACATGTCTTTTAACTCCTCTTGTTTGTTCCCCTTGGTACATGTGTTTGCATAGAGGCATTTAAATTGGGCCACCGATGAACCGGACTTATTGGCTGGAGCAGCTGGAATTCCCTTGTGCTGCTCTTCAGATGCTCTCCTGGTGACCTGCGATCCCTCTCCAGGCTCTGGGCATGTGTTGCTGGCATTGGCATCAAACTAGTAGGTGTGTGATGGATAGAAGTTCCCCTCCTCTGGCAACTTTAGTTTAAAGCCCTCTTTACAAACTTGGCAAACCTATGACCAAAGTTGCTCACCCCCTTCTCTGTCAGGTGGCCCCCATCAGCCCCCAGTAGACCAGGATTCTCAAAGCCAGTCTCATGGCCTAAGTAGCTGAGCCCCTGGCTGTGGCACCAGTCCCATAACCATTTGTTGATTACCCAGATTTTCAAACCCATTCCCTTTGACTGGGAGAATTGATGAAAAAACCACCTGTGCTCCAGTGTCCCTTAGCAGCGCTCCCAGGGCTTTGTAATCCTTCTTAGTACTCGTCAGACTGCTCCTGGCTGTATCACTGGTGCCCACGAGAAGCAGCGGCAGTGGGTAATAGTGGACTGTACAAGGCTTGGTGGTCTCTCAGTGACATCCCTGACGCACGCCCGCAGTAAGCAGCACACCTCTTTGGAGAGCATGTCAAGTCAGCAAATGGGTGCCTCCGTACCTCGCGAAGGAGAATTGCCTACTGCCATCACCCATCACCTTTTCCTAGTTGCACTGGTTGTTATACGGGGATCAGGCTGGGTTGCCTTACTCGGCTCCAATATCTCTCCTGATGTCTCAGGTCTTTCGTCTTCAGTCTGCAGAGTGGCAAAACCATTCTGCAAGGGCACCTCAGGCTTCAGGGGAAGTCTCTTCCTCCTGCAGGTCCTTGCCATTGCAAGCTTCTGTTCTTCTGCATTATTGGCCCCACGGACTCCTGTGTGAGCCGGTGGGGGAGATTTTGGCTCTTTGGCATGGGCTGTGGGTCCACTGCAGACTGCACTTGGAACCAGCTAGCTAACTCCTTCTCAGCCTCCCTGATGTTACACAGCCTTCTCACCACCTCCTTCAGCTCGGCCACCTCCTGTAGGAGGTTGCCCACCTGGGCACACCTTTTGCAGGCAGGTCTGCCTGTCCCTGCCCCAGAAGAGAGGTCTAGGGACTTCCTGCAGTCTGAGGTTTGCACTGCAGCCTTTCCCTTTGGCAGCTTTGTCTGGGGGGAAGCACTGGCCACCGCTGGGGTAGATTCCCACCCCCACTATAGGAGAAAAAGGATACAATTTCTTGAAATAATTAAGCTGATATTTTAGCTAGCTGATTAGAAAAAGTAAGCAGAAACCATTGGCCATGCTGTTTCCTCTTACTAATTGAGTAAATAAATGGATATATCTCTCTTGTGAGGCATGGCCCTGTAAAAATTTAGAGTGCCAAGTTCCATCAGATGCATCATTGCTACAGAAGTTAGTCCAAAATAAGAAGAATGGTGAAAGATGCAACATTGTCCGTGCTATCTTATGGTGATGTAACTTCTCCAGCCTGCAAAGAAAATAGATGAGGAGTTGTGTTCCCTTTCCTTCACAAAACCAATATGCTATTGCATGTTTCCTTCACTGACCAGTGAAGTGACAACACTGATCAGTGTTATCAGTCCCAGACATGTGGAGTATGGTACTGTGTGCTGTTGACTGTAATGAGAGAGCAATATTCTACCTCTTGACAGTCTCAGAGCTCAGTCTCATGCAAGTTTCACACTCCTCTGGGCTGTTTCCCATCTGACTAAAGTTCTCAAAACAGTAAAAGTAATGTAGTTGAAAATCATTAAGTTCCTATGGTAAGACTGAAATATTTTTTCTTTTATCAATTTCTAAAACTATACTAGACTCCTATGTAAGCAGGAGTGTGTCTCAAGTATTATTGATAGCTCAACATTATATTTAAAAAATCTCAAAGCCTTTGCCATTTTCTACATTTTGAAATTTCCTGTTGTCCTTCATATGGAGAATTCACATCTTAAAGAAGTATATATCTTAATGCCATAATATAGCATCATGTCCATGTCTCTCATTTTCCGATAAAGAACATGAAAAAATTAATTCACACTTAAAAGAATCAAAAACACCAAGAGTTTATATATGCATTTTAATCTTTAAAGTGTCCAAATCTGCATAAAGTTTTGATTTTCTTATTTTTCTCAAACTTAATACTAGCCAAGAAATGTTTGGGAAAGTTTACATGTTTCTTAACAATGTTTAATTGCATTAAAAAACCCAAATTCTGTTATGTTATAAATATTTTCAAATATCTGGTAACAGTGTCTTTGTTCATGTTGAGTGATGCAGGTAAATTGAGCCACATTGCAAAATAAGTGTGTAAACAAAAAAAAACCCCACACTGAATAGGTTTTGTGTAAGCTTGAATGTGTCTATAGATATGAAAGACTGCATAGACACAGAAAAATAAACGAGCACAAAAATTATAGAAGAATAGAAACTCTTAAGTTCAGGCTACCTTGTTATATTTTCCTAAGTCCATTGACATCCATATTTCTGGATGTGGTGATGTGAAATGCTTTATGTTTCCTGGATGGGAGGTGTTGAGTCAATGATCAAAATTTGAGAACGCTTGATGTGACATCTAACATCTTGAGCTGCAGCCCACTAAATAGACTGGAAGAAAAGCTTTTGTGTTTTCCACACCTTTTATTTCCCCACTAAGGGATCAGAAAATTCTTCTGAGTCTTAATGATGTGAAGGTGGGTTTTTTTCAGAATCAATCCCAGCTACTGTGTAACATCCACATCTCCTTTGGGGAATCAATATCTTAAAAGTTACTTAGAGCAAAAGTTAGGTCTATATTACAGGTCAAGCCACACTGACAGGTTGACAAGACAGAGAAGGTCATTTACCCTGTACGGCAGAAGCAGGAACAGAGCTCTATTCTGATCAATCCACTAACAGGATAAGAAAGTGTCTCAAAGTGACATGCTGTATCCATTGAACTTAAACAGCAACAATCTGCTGTTCATTTAAACCTTGCCTTTGGCAATTTTCTGGAAATGTGTGTTGAGCACATCAGTTAGTTCTTATACTTCTTTCTGTAAGTCACTGTCTGGAATTTTGTCCTCAGAGAACAATTCCTTTTAAAAACATTTCTATGTCCCAGCACTTAAAATTAACATCCAGATTTTACTTCATAAGACTGTCCAGTGGAAAAAGATTTGATCAAACAGCAACTGCACATTCCATGCTATATGAATATAATCTTGATTCATTTCAATAACTACTCAAAATTCTGTGTGTGTGTGTATCTGTATGAATATACCAAAACTGTAATGTGAACTTTCTGGGTTTGGACTCTAAAAGATCAATATTATTTGGTGGAATTGCAAAATATCAGTTAGTCTTACCCATACTTTACAATTACAAGAAAAAAGGAAGGAAAAAAAGAATCTTTAGTAACAGTTGTTCTACATGGTTCATGGCTCTAAATCTATCTATTCATTGGATTCTTTCTAAATACACAATCATAAAGACATTTACCAATCTGGCAGGAAAAAACTATGCATATTTTTTCAGTATTCTCTTATGATGTCTATTCTTTTTTCTCATGTACAGTTTAGTAGTGTTCATTAGTAAGATAAATGGTGCTGCACTTAGTTGAAGAACATATTTCTTCCCCTTAACAATGACCTGGCTGGTGCTACATGACATGACAGTGCCTGTAGAGGAGCACAAAAACATCTCTCCTACTTTCTCTCATTCAAAGTGCAGATGGATCAGCTCAAAGAAGTCTGTATAATATAGAAAAATATAGAGAAAAATCAATAAGATGTATAAAAAATGCAATTATGATATTTGTTGTCCCCAAATTTTGTAAAAAAGATCTCCATTGGCTGGATATGAAATCAATTTGGCTTTTCTTTCCTTACAAAACTCTATGAAGACTTCAGAAATATTCTGCAACAAAATGGATGAAAAGTAAGATCCCTTTCTCTTGTTATTTTAATCTCTTTCCTCCTTACGAATTTATAAAACCTTTTGCAGCACTGTATGATTCTAGAGGAGATACCTAGACAAAACTAAGTAAAATTACCTAAATTTTAAGTTTAAATGGTATTACCTGTTTTAGTTTATGACATTTTAGTTCATCAACTCCAACTCTATATATTTCAAATATTCACAGATAGCTAAAACAACATGTATGTCTGCGTGTGTGTGCGCACACAGATTTGAGAAGAGAATGAGAGCAAGAGAAAAGGTTCCAACTTCACATACATATTTTTGCATAATCATTCCTTTATCATAACCTTAGGATAATTTGCAAGTTACAAAGAAATGGTTGGGGAAGGAAGATGTGGGGGTGCCTGTGTGAGGTACCCACAACAATGGGCCTGTGTGAAAACAGCCCTTAAGACTGTTAAGTGCAACCTCTGTGTGTGTGTGTGTCTGTGTGTGCCTGTCTCTGTGTGTATGTGTGTGTGTCTGTGTGTCTGTGTGTGTGTGTCTGCCTGTGTCTGTACTGAATAAACAAAACTGTCTGGAGGGCATTTGCCAAAACCTCACCTTGTTGAGGATGACAGGCATCAGCCTCAAACTAAAGATGATCATGAGCTGGATTCAACAGTGACTGGGCAATACCAAAAAGACTTTTGAAGTAAAGGAGGAATCCACCTGAAAACAAATATGAAAGAAGCATGAACCTTCCTAGCATGGAGACAGACCTTGGAAAGGAAGAAGCACCATGGAGGTCTGACCCGTCCCTGCAGGACACCTGACCACTGCCCAGGCATGGTAGCACTGACCCCCCACAGGTCACTGAAGGCAACCTGCACCCAGCTAGCAAAGTGATGGTACCCAAGTGTTTAGCAACATTACGCAAAACTATTGTTATGGTTTGTATGTTGTATTACCGATACTGATTCTGAGCGTATGGTTCACTGACTGTCAGTTAATAACCTGTCATTAATAAATTAATAAATCACTGTGATCAAGATTTTGGCTTAAAGAATTTGAACTGAGTAAAGTTTACTTGGAATAGAAGAAAAATTCTGACATTTGGTTTATCAAAGTAATATGAAAAGCAATATACTTGAATATAGGTTGAGAATTGAGATACAAGAGTAGTTCAACTTAAGTGAAAGTGAAGTATGCAAATATTAATACTGATTACCTGAAGCCTTAAATCTTGATGGCAGGAAGTAATTATTAGGGGAGGTGAGGGATTTAAAAAATTCCATGACAGAACACAGTGGGCTGCTTCAGATTTACCTGCTAAACAAGGAATCTATTCTTTTAAGGCTGGCACATGAAACTGTGTAAGTGTAGAACTCAGGGGTCAGAGATTTTGCCCAGAAACCATTACAAACTAGAGGAAAGGATGAGGTTTTCCTCTATATCTACTTGATATATATTTTATGTGTCAGCAATGAGACTGCTCTAGTAAGTATTAGGAGGGCATATAGTAAAAAAATCCTAGGGCTGAGTTTTTTTCCCCCTGTAATTAATTCTGCTGCACATGCAATATATTCACAAGACCATCCTACCCTGTGCCTTTACATGAGGACACACTTCCAGCAGTGAAGATTCAGACCATGATGTCCCCTATAGGCTTTCTTACTCAATGTTTTCACAAGCATTCTTGTTCCACCTTCCCATATACTAATTATTTTCCTTATTTGGGGACAACTACTCCAATACCATTTTTAGAGCTAACTCTTTAATACCTTGTTAGTGTATGTGAAAAATACAGTGAAAGTAGTACAAAGGAGATAGCAGCATATATAAGAATACTTAATCATACTTTTTGAGTCAACAGTGTATGAAGAAAAATCACCCAAATCATCAGAGATAATTTTTTACCCCCATTGAACTATTATTTTTGAAAAACAGTACTGCATTGGGTGTAGGTGGCAAGGTTTTAGTAACAGGAGTTGGGGTGTGCAGGGGTGGCCTCCATGAGAAGAGGCCAGAGGCTGTCCCATGCTGGACACAGCTGTTACTAGCCAGCTCCAACAGACCCACTGCAAGACACAGCTGAGACCATCAGCCAAGCTGATAGTATGTGTGAAAGTGTGATTAAGAAATGTCAAAAAAACACTGGACTGGTAGAGGAGGAAGGACCTAATGGAGAAAAAGCTGAGGGAATGGCAAAAGTCAGAGAAGGAGGAGGAGCAGGTGTTCCATGGTGCCAGGGCAGCTATTCACACTGCAGTCCGTGCAGGACCCCACACTGGAGCATGTATATATTTCCTGAAGGAAACTGTCTTGCAGAGAGTCCATCCTGGATCAAGGTGCCAGTGTGGGAAGAGGAAGGAGCAGCAGAAAGGAACTGTTAAGTGCTGTAAACACACGGTAAACTCTGTGAGTGAGCTGGATGGGAAATGGGCCATTAGCCAAGCCTATCCACCACAGTTACACCAGCACCTTGGAGCTCACTGAAGGGAAATGAGTATAGTATAGGCTCTGTGACTGACAAGAATGTATACAAAAAATATATGTTCACCTACAGTCATCTCTTCTGAACAGAAATTCAGTAGTTAATTTAAATAAATTCCATCTTTTTTTTCTTCCCTTTGCAATCTTCCCTGGAAGTGATGACTACATTTTAATTTGAATTAAAGTTCTTATTAATTTCAGTGTGCTGTAACACTTTTATTTATGATTCTGTCTATTATACTAATCACATTTTTTTTATGATGGCTATTTTCCAAGCAGACAGGACTGTTCCTGGAAGAGGTCACAATGCATCTCAGGTACACTCATCAAATTGTTATTTTTATTTTTCAGTGATATTTCATTGCCATTAACCTTTACCAAACATATTAAATTAAAGAATGTTATTAGTTATGAGTACTTATCGATTATTAATGACATTTAAGGCTCAGTTTGTGCCTTTGTCAAAAACATTGCAAATATTATATAATACTTGTAGAGGCACATAGACCTGTACCCACAAATGCTCAAACATATACGTGTGCATACACCTCTGTCTAGAAGTGCTTTAAAAAATAAAGTTAGCTTGCTGCTGTAGCGTTGCTGTATCTGCAAGATTTTAAAAGGTACTAAGTGATTTTATTGTCATTGAGTGATTTTAGTGGCAATAGAAGCTGGCAGTTAGGAGATACTAGACACATTTATTCTTACAGACTTTATATTACTGATAAATATTGAGCTAGAAACTTGCCTAAATGCAAAGTTGTCAAAGAGCAATCAGAATAAACCAAAAATAAGCATGAAGTCTCATGCTCTATTAATCTAAAAATTATATTGTAGCACAGTCTGCATTGTTTTAAGAACTTAAGGAACAATCTCTTTAAATAGGCTTTCTTAACTTTCTGACAAGAATAGTTGTACTGACTTTCAAACCTTTTCAGCATAACAACTCTGCAATCTATTCTGCATAGCCAGTAGACCAAGGAGCATGATTTTTTAATGTGTTTTTTTTCTTTCTTTTTTGGTCACTTGTTGAACTACATCACAAATAGTGCACGCAATTCTGGGTCACCTGAGACGGAAGATATTGGTAAATTGGACCAATTCCAGCAAGGTGGTCATGACTGGAGTGCTTAATCTTTGAGGAGTGGCTGAGAGCCTGGGCCTTTTTCAGCCTGGAGAAGAGCCAGCTGCGAGAGGCCTAACAGCAGTGTCCCCCAGTGCCCACTGGGAGGTTGCTGAGAAAATAGTCTCTACTGAAATGCATAGCAGAACAAGAAACAGTGGTCCTAAATTGGAACAAGAGGATGCCAGCTGGATATAGAGAAATAAAAATTTCTTTCAGAGCATAATTAAGCAGCAGAGCGCGCTGCCCAGAGAGGTTGTGCACTCTCCGTCCTTGGAGTTTTTCAGTACTCAGCTGAACAAAACCCCAAGCAATATGTTCTGAATGCACTGTTAATTCTGCTTGTAGCAGCAGGCTGGACTAGATAGCTCCTTAGGACCCTACCAACCCAAATGAGTCTCTAATTCTACCATTTTTGAGGGGGTTATGAATGATGTGCAATACTTTCAGTGACAAGACCAGGAAAATTGCTCAAGTAACTCAACAGAGAATAACCCATGGGAGAGTAATATACCCTTACCCTGTAAAAGTTGACAAAATGTTCTAAACAAGAATTTGCTCTTTGATTTATCCATTTAAGTACTAAGGTTCAGTTTCTAAGTATGGAATTCCAACTGTACCAGCAAACTTCATATGCTGCATGTCTGACAAACTCTTGTATATATATCTTTTTCTTCTTCATCTCAGCAGCTGAAAGCAAGTAGGATTGCTTCAATCTGTAATAAAATTAAACAATGGCCTGGGGACAAATGTTGAAACAAACAAACAACCCAAGAGTTATCATCTCCTCGAAAGTCTCATGCCTTTGGACCTAGCTGGATACTTTACATAACAAACAAGGCAGTGCTCAACCATTTTGTCCTGAGGCCATGAACTCTGTGTGGCTTTGGAGGGAAAAGACTGCATCCCTCACCACTCTGCCTTGTGCCACCAGTGTAATTGCAACGATATTGCCACAGAGGGTGAAACAGTTTCTGAAGAGAGTAAAACGACATTAATATAAAACATTCAAGAACTGATGTATACATAGATCAGTACTTTTATACTTTCAATTTATGTTATCACAAGAAATATCTGTTCAAGTCCAAAAAAAGTTATAGGTACAAAAAAGAAACACAGACTTAAATTCCATTTTTTAACACCGCACAAGTTAAGAAATTATTCTGAAAAATGTTCAGATACTAGTGTCTATGTGATCACCCACTTCTACAGTTGTATAGTTTCTTGTATAAACAGATGGAATGAAATTGAGACCTCTGTCTGGCTCTGTTGAAATCTGTGGAAGAAGAATTTAACGTCCAATCTCTGATAGAAGTAATGATGAATAGGCATGTTTTCACATACATTTTAAATGTACACTTAAAAAATTATATTCTTTTCCAACTACTGTTTTTTTGTAAAACAAGAAACATTCTATACTCTGTGCCAAAACATTCTAACAGAAGCATCCATAGTACCAACCAAGAAGAGAAATAGGATTTAAAATGTTCATTTATTATATTTTATTTTTAAACAATAAATTCAAACTCACCTGTCTTTTTCAATGTCATATCAATTAAGTTTATACATACCTTTTATATAAAAGTATTTTTAGAAAAATATTGTAATCATATTAATAATATGCCTGCATGTTAGACTCTTCTGTTTATCTTCAGATCTATATTTAATTGTCTAATTAAGGTGTCAAATATACAAGGCTCAACAGCATATCAGCTTTTATTCAGTTCAGTGCAATTTCACAAAGTAGAATTTACCATCTAATTTTAGTCATGAGCAATGTAAACTCTCACATCTGAGTTCCAGTGCCAGAGTTTCATTTTCTACTTTCTAGACAATGAAGAGAAACAACATGTTGGCCTGATTATTCTGGTTAAATGTAAATATGGACTCTGTGGTGACAGCAATCACAAATTCATTCCTATTGACTATGCATAAAGCATTGGTGTTCATCTGCCTTTAGTCATACTATTTCTTTCATGAATTCTGCCTTCACTTGTTGAGAATGCAGGCTGTTTTCAACTTACACACACAAACACACAGTCTCTTATGCTTTTCTATGCCCTAGAGTCTGCGTATATTTAAGGATAGATCAGCATAGATTACAGTCTATTACTATTAGTACAAGTTGCAGAGTTAAGTAGATCTTCAATTACCCTCCATTTGTACAAGAAACTAACTTATGTTGAAGAGATATATGCATGTGTGACTAGGTCAACTTCCATGCATATGCATTTATATTAGGACCTTACAATTATGTGGAAAAAAGTTGTTATTAATAACAAAAATTTGCCACAGGCAAATTTCTCAATAGACATGGAAGTGGCTAGTAATTAGGTCCATTACTTTGTTTTAAATTCAGGAGCCTCACTTAGTAGATTAAAATCAAGATAGGCAAGAGGTACTAGCAAGATGAGAAGTATATACTGTATGTGTTGATATAGATATAACTATATTACAGAAATTCAGGTAAGAGGAAATACTTCCTTTTGAGTTAGTGAATGCAAAAAGATGGTAATCAAAAAGAAAAAAAAAATACTAGCTTGCTTTCTGGAACAGACACTCAATGTACTTCAACATATATGTATAAGAAATTGGAAAAGCAACAAATAAAGCAGTGACAGCATACTGATGATAAAAAATATTTTTCAGAACATAAAAAAGTTGTCAAAAATCTACAACAAACTTCTAGTAGTAAGACTCGGCACAACTGACAGAAGAAACTTAATGTTAACTGTGAAATGTAAAAAAGCAAACAACCAAAACACAATATCCAAATTTTCCATTGCCACTGATAAAACGTATCTTAAAGTCATTAGGGATGGTTATCTGAAAAATTGGCCCAAGATTCTGCATTTGTGAAAGGCAACAGGTATAGTAGAAAATCTTAGGGTGTTAGTTATGGAATAACACATTTATAAAAATAGGTACCTGATAGGTCTCTATTGCATCAATGTTTTAAAAACAAAGTGAAGTAGTAGTCATATCTTAAACAAAAGAACATACTAGATTTGATGATGTTATAATAAATAAAGAAGGGGAAATAAACTTTATTATTACTCCAGACCAGATTAAGTAGGCAGAATTCCAGCTAACCCTTTCCTAGGTCTAGGAGAGAAAGTAAAGAACTAGAAAAGGAACAAGAAAAAGTGTTAGAGAAAACCAGGGATAAGGAATAGTATTCACAGAGAAAGAATACATAGCTTAGATTTCCTCAGACGGGCAAAGTACTGTATGAACTTGTATAACTAGAGAAAGTGAACAGAATTTTTTTAATGTTTTGGTTTACTTACTTAGAATAGAAAAATGAGTAAGTAGAGTATGAAAAGAAAAGGAAAGGTCTTTTTTATACATAAAAGCAATGATGTTGAAAAAGGGACTAGATTCATTTTCAGAAAATATTAAAAAACAATGGTTGCAAGCAACTGGGTGAAAAAAGATCATTTCATCATTATCCTATTTGTTTGTTCTTTCTTCTGCTTTCTACTGTCAGGTAAGATCAATCTTGGTCTGAACCGCTATGGCTTTCTTATTGTCTTATCTTAACAGAAAACTGTGCATCTGCTCCATAACTACAAAATGTGTCTTACTGTAGCTGCTTCCCTGACCAGACCCTCATTGTGCAGCAAAGCAGGAGAACAGCCAGAGTGATTTACACGGGCTTTGCTGCAAAACCTTTTGATGTTGACAGGAAACCTTCCATGAATTTCAGTAGGATTTGGCCAGGCCAAGCATCCCCTCCAGTCTCTTAACTGCTATGAGAAGGTAAGTACTACACATAGTGTAGCTCATACAGTCAAGCAGGAAAAAATAAGGGTGTTTTATTTCTTCTTTGATCATTAGGATCTGCGAAATGACTAGTCAGGATTGCAGTGGGCAGCTACATATAATGATGTAGAAGTATTGTAGAGGGATGAAACTGGGTTAATTAACATTGATAATATACAG
>JAVJGJ010000014.1:51894899-51928179 GCA_035590215.1 Microhierax caerulescens
TTACACGTGCTGGAGCCCGGCTGTCCTGGGGATGGCTGAGCACCTGCCTGCCCATGGGAAGTGGGGAATGAATTCCTTGATTTGCTTTGCTTGCGTGTGCGGCTTTTGCTTTACCTTTTTTTCCCCCCACCTTTCCATTTCATTATTGTTATTGTAATTATTATTGTTATTATTGTTGTTCTTACCTCTTTATTCTGTTTAAATTATTAAATTGTTCTTATCTCAACCCTTTAGTTTTGCATTCCTTTCTAATTCTCCTCCCCATCCCTCTGATTGAAGGGGAGTGAGCAAGTGGCTGCGTGGTGCTTGGTTGCCAGCCGGGGTTAAACCACGAGACTGCTACAACTGCAAGGCTTAGGCTGAAACCCAAACAAAAGCACTGCAACCTAGCTATGCTGACCTGACACCTCCACCCAGACAGACCTCCCAAGGACTGAAATAACTATCCATACCTCAGGTTTCATGGAGCTCCAGCACCTGGAAGTCCCTCTAGCACCTGAAGGCATCAGTGGATGTCATAGCTGAAAGTGTGCCCAGGTAGAAGAACACTTCAAACAAGTAGCTATGTTATAGAAGGAACTGTACAGGTAGCACAGTACCTGGGAATGCGAGTGGGAGATCAGTACAAGGTATTGCGCACTGTCCAAGCTAAGCGACAGCCTGGCCTTACGGCAGTGTGAGGGGAAAGTAAGCACAAATTCAACCTTGAGCTGACTGACACAACTAAAAAGATGAGTTACTGCTCAGGGCAGAAGAAAGAACCTTCCCCTAAAGTGTGCCTATATTACATACAATGCTCTGGGGGTGAAGAATGAAGAGCGTGTGAGTAACAGAGGAGGATCCAGGAGAAACTGACCATGCAAAGCTGATCCAACCACACACACATTAGAGCTAGTGCCACTAGAAAAGTATGTAATCAGAGATTCTTTACTGGGAGGCACCAAAGCACCCATTGCCATCCAGACAATATCTCCAGAGAATTTTACTGTCTACCAGGAGCTCACATTCGCAACTGAAAGGCTGCTAAGCATGGTGACCCCTACAGATTAACATCTACTCCTACTATTCCACATAGGGTCCAATGATACTACACTGGGGCAACTTAGTGTCAGAATTATTAATTTTTTCACTTAGAGCTTATAAAGTCACGTTCAGACATACTTTAGATGATTTAACTTTTCAAAAACACTCATGCTGATAATAATGTATATCACCGGGACATTACAGGCTTTTCAGATACATATGAAGTATGAAGGTATATTCTTTACCTAGGAGACCTTCCCTATATTAATAAATTGACAATCATATTTGCTTTGGATCATTGTATTGTTAATGTCTATTAATACACGTAGAAATAAGGTATTACAAGTCTTGATATCAAATTACTTATGGGGGAGCACTTGAACACACTTGAATAAATCAGTGATAGTTTTACATTAGTTTTAAAGAGATGTGGTAAAGTGCTATTTGAAGTTTTATAGTCAATGGTTAAGCTTCCACTTCCGTGTTTATTGTATATGCCTAAACATTCCTTAAGTTATTTAACATTATTTTATTGAACTTAATTAAAAAAACATTCTACTTTTGATATTGTCTTCTATGAAAGTGAATGAATAAATAAACAATGACAACAAAAATTTTGTTACACCTGTTTGGAATGCATGTTTCTTTTATGATGGACCAGGCTAATGTATCACCAGAGTGACAGCTCTTATCAGTTATTCTGATGATGTATTTGTGCAATATAGCATCATAGTGCTGTCACTGTAATGATGTATTAGTGTGCTACATCATCAGATTGAAAACAAACTGCCCAAGACAGAAATCATTAAGAAGTTTTGTTGTAGAATTTTCCCAGGCTCTATCTGTATGTACATTTGTGTACATCTACAGAGAGAAAACTGTTATAACAGTTTAGTTCTCCCACACCCTACCTGATTTCTATTTCTACTTTTCTATTTTATTCTCTTTTCTTTCCACTCAATTTATCCTTCCAGGTTACCTTCCCTTCCTCATCTTTCAGCTGCTATTGCTTCCACCTTCTATCCCTTTCCCACTTTATTCTGATATTTGATAACAGATCTAGGCTACAGTCTTCCTTGCTATTCACCTTCCACATGTCATCTCCTGTTCTGCTTTTCCACCGTTACTTACACTACTTCTATATTTATTACTCTGGCTCTTATTCTTCTACCATTCTAGGCACCCCCTGCAGCACTTACTCTATTTTTCTGAAAATGGTAACCTCTGGCTCAAAAATTTATATTTCACTTGAATTCTGTAATTGCCATAATATCTGGATTTTAATGTTCTTTCCTGCATCATCTGCTGCATATTTTCAAATGAGGTGAGGTGAGGCAGAGTATGATGACGAAGGGTGGGAAGGCAAGGCAAAGCACATAGAGGTGCTTGTAGCTGGTCACTGCCTGAAATAGGATATGACCTGGGCAGATTTCAGTCTATAGAAGGACATCTTGTCCCCCTGTATTTTTCCTCTGGTTTATGTCAATGAACACCAATTTCACTGCCATTCCTATTAAGGACTCACAGTTCTCTCTTTGAACAGAAAGCTACAGGTCCAGAATACAAACCCAAATATTGGCCCATGCTTTGGATACATTGTAATATTCACAGATCAAGAAAAAGAGATGGTTTGTTTGGTTGGGTTTTGTTGGTTTTTTTTTTTTTCAAAAGGTTTCATCTTGATTTCTTAACCACTAAGAACATCTTCAACTTCTATCTTATTTTGCAAATATCTCCATGATAATTCTTCATGTTACAACTGTCAGAAGTAGTTTCTCAGATTCTTAGCCGTGTTTTTTCATCCTGTGTGGTAGATTGACTTTGGCTGGACACCAGGTGCTCACCAAAGCCATTCTATCACTCCCTGTCCTCAGGTGGATAAGGGAGAGAAAGTATAATAAAAGCATCTTGGGTCAAGATAAGGACAGGGAGAGATCATTCATCAATTATCATCACAGGTAAAACAGACTCAACTTGGGGAAATCAGTTTAATTTATTACAAAGCAAATCAGAGCAGGAAAACAAGAAATAAAACAAAATCTTAAAGCCAGCTTCCCTCCACTCCTTCCTTCTTCCTGAGCTCAATTTTACTCCCAATTTTCTCTACCTTCTTCACCACAGTGACATAGTGAGAAAGGGAATAGGGGTTGCGGTCAGTCCATCATGCGCTGTTTCTGCTGCTCCTTCCTCCTCAGGGAGAAGTCTCCCCATTCTCTTCCCCTGCTCCTGCCTGAGGTCCCTCCCAGAAGAGACAGTCCTCCACAAACTTCTCCAATGTGAGTCCTTCTAATGGACTGCAGTTCTTCGCAAACTGCTCTAGCATGGGTCCCTTCCATGGGGCGCAGTCCTTCTGGAACAGACTGCTCCAGTATGGGTCCCTCACAGGGTCACATGTCCTGCCAGAAGCCTTCTCCAGTATGGGCTTCCCAGGGGTCAGAGCCTCCTTTGGGCATCCACCTGCTCTGGCATGGGGTCCTCCATGGGCTGCAGGTGAATATCTGCTCCACGATGGTCCTCCATGAGTTGCAGGGGCACAACCTGCCTCACCATGGTCTTCACCATGGGCTGCAGCGGAATCTCTGCTCTGGTGCCTGCACCACCTCTTCCCCCTCCTTCCTTCCTGACTTGGGTGTCTGCAGAGTTGTTTCTTTCACATCTTCTCACTCCTCTCTTCAGCTGCAAAATGCCCATGGTTTTTTCCTTCTTAAATATGTTATCACAGAGATGCTACCACTGTTGCTGATCAGCTCACCCTTGGCCAATGACGGGTCCAGCTTGGAGCCATCTGGCATTGGCTCTATCAGAAATAGTGGAAGCTTCCAGCAGCTTCTCACAGAGGCCACTCTCCCACCCCCACCCTCCCAAACCTTACCACGCAAGCTCAGCACACCCTAGAAGAAAAAAATTGACTTCCATATATACTTCAGGAGGTGAGTAGTTCAACACTCCTGTGTTGAAATACTGATGTATTCAAACAGACATCTTAAACTGGATAGCCAGGGGTAGGCAATGTAGTGGACATAAATAGGAATTCTGACTTCCAAGCCTTATTGATCTTTTTTCATAAACTCTTCATTGGAAGATTTCAAGTGATGCAGTGATGGCTGTATTTCCTCAGGTATTTTTCCTCCATTTTTGAAGTATGTACTTTTCAGATTTTTTTCTACATAATTGATTTACATTTAATGACAATCCTCATGGGAAAATGAATTCCTCTGTTTTGTTAATGTGCTGGTTTGGGCGCATAGATAGTTTTCTTCATAGTAGCTCGTATGGGGCTATGTTTTGGATACATGCTGGAAACATGATTGATAATACAGGGATTTTTTTTGTCATTGCTGAGCAGTGCTCACCACAGCCAAGGCCTTTTCTGCTTCTCACACACATACCACCAGCGAGCAGGCACAAGAAGTTGTGAGGGGACACAGCTGGGACAGTGGACCCCGACTGACTAAAGGGCTATTCCATACCATATGACATCATGCTTATCAATATAAAGCTGGGGGAAGAATAAGTTTCAAGGTGATCCCTTTTTTCAAACTAGTCTGCTAGCTCATGCTGCAGATGACTGCCTGGAGATGGCCTCGATCACCCTGGGAACTAATGACAAAGGCACTGCATGTGCACAGAGGCACAGTCCTGGTATGCAGGTACACCACAATTATTACGCAATGGCAAATGACAATTTTTCATGCAAAACTGAAGTCCCATAGCTCTTGCCAGTCTCATCTGGATTGTAGGAAACCTGGAATCCCTTCTTCCAAATCAGACTGGAGTAAGCGATTTGTGCCTTATTCTCCTAATTATTCTAAAGCAGTAGTAAGTGTAGCAGGAAAATACAGAATACCCAGACTAAGTGGTAGAATGCCAAAAAGACTTTGAAACAAATTTTGTGATTAAAAGGTAAGTAATAGCTGTATCAAAACAATCAGACAAATCTAGAAAATTTATTTCTGTTCTTAAAAAGTGCATTTTAGTAAATATGTCATAGCAATATGAGAGTTTTTCATAAGGTCCTCACAAAACTTAGAAACTGAATTTTAAAGGGCATGATAAAATATTTCTGTCACTAATATGAAAAACAAAATTACTCTATAAAGCTGACCTCATAGTTTTTGAGAGCAAGATCCATTGTTACTGAAAAAATCATCACTCAGGATGGCTAGCCATCTTGTTCCAAGTCCGAAAGTGCTCAGCTGTATAAAGAACACTGAAGAATAAAGTAATCTGACAATATGAAGGACAGTAGATTACATTTTCGTGCCAGAATACTGCAGTAAGTATAGAGATAAAAATAGCAGTATCATGCATATGTAAATATAATAAAATGATAAATACATATTTTCTCTATATTGTATGTAAAAATATCTTAAAAACAAACAAACAAGAATTGATTTAAAATGTATATAACCAAGCATAGTGTTACGTTATTTGTCTGGTGAAGAGCACCCAGTACTCTTGGACTAGATGATACAGTATGCTGTAGCAATGTTATTTCTTCCTCCACTTACATACGATTATAATTACTATACATCTGAATTTACACAGTAAATAAGTTGTATACAATTAATCTATGATATGCATCACTGTGTTGCTTTTTTCTTACTAAGTTACTTTTCATTACTAGGTTAAAGGTGACAAATGTTGTATCTGAAAGAAAAATATCAGGCTGCAGTGTGAATTCATTAGGGTAGATGATTGATACTCATGACATACCAAAGCACAAACAGAAAGGTTGAACAACCAGACATTAGATAGAGTATAAAAGGTTACTATCACCGTTTTAAATTGTGTAGAAATGTAAAGCCTGGACCTAATCTCATGACAATGCTATGTTCTGAAAAGCAATTCTTTCACTTTTAGAAACAAAGCTATTTCACAGAGCACACACAAAAAAATACTTTTTCTAGATTCAGTGTCTATTCATAGCATCTCAAAGTGATCAGACATAAAGAATATGTAAATATCCTTCTTTTCTGTAAGATGTCTGCTTACTCCCCACTAAAGGGAAAATTTTCTGCTTCTTTGATTTCTCTAATCTCTCTCTCAGTCATATAGCAAGTGATTTCCGCTGCAAAGTCAACATGGAGAATAACTTTACACAGATGTTGAAATACAGCTCAAATCACAAAGATGAGATGCAAAGTTCAACTTCACTTCTCTTTGAATCTAGCTTTGAGTCTTTTTCGATTAAGTAGTATGATGAAAAGTAAGCAGGTACAAGATAGTAATCAGGCATTCAGCTTTGTTAGGCAGAAATGTCTTTTGCTTATGCTACTATTTCTTAACTGTTTAATTACAGCCTGTACTAAAACTTGCTGCAGCCAAAGAAAATATTTAGTGGGTTTTCCATTAGACAATAGAATGGCAAAGGAATATTTTCCTGTTTTTCTCTGACTAGCTTTGGTGTTTTCTTGTATTTTTCAGTCTTTTTGTTTTTCAAATATTCTCGAATCTGGTCTAGCTATATTTTCATTTATATTTCAAATAGAGAAGGGGGAGAAACAACAGCACACAAAATATAACTAAAAAATATTTCACTCATAAATAAAAAAAAAGTAAGAAAAAAATCACACAAAGACCATATGCAATCTATTGTGTGCTGTTTGATATGTTACCAAGTATTCACTGATACTGAAGAATTTAATTAGGAAAGCTGTAGATAATAACATAGTGCAACTTGATGGCTTGCTCTGATGGTTTTTTTGGTTTTTTTTTTCCTTAGAGCTCACTCTGTGCATTTTATATCCAAACTAACTGTTTGGGAAAGTTAAAATGCTACAACATACAATCAGGTGGCAATGGTTCAAGGCACAACAAATGTTCCCTTTTGTTTCCTTTTAACAGGTTCCAATAAAATAGAGTATTAACCTTCAAAATATTTTGAACTTGTTGGTTCTGCACCAGACATTTTTAAGAACACAGAGTAGATTAGATTTCTTTTTGTCTTGAACACTGCTCCTAAAGATAGTATAACATGTTTTTGCATTGCCAGAAATGCAAAACTTAAATACACTCTATGTATCCTTTCATTCTCTAAAGTGTCTTTGCTAAGATGAAAGTCCTGAATATTTCTCAGCTCTTGTCTCCCCTCTGATTATCACCTGACATATATCACACAATACTAGCTAGATAGCTTAGAATTGGTCAGAAGTGAAAATATGGTTTAACCTTCAAGACATGAAAGTGCATAACCATGGGTTTTGAATGGCAGTGTTTAGGCACACTTCCATTACATTTGTCCCTAGAGATGAAAATGTACAAAAGTATAGGTATCACATTATGTATTATTACTATATTTTATTTTGATGTTCTCATTCCTTTTCCCTTGACAATGTGGACAGATGTAGAGAGATTATAGAAGCCTAAATGAAGCCATTTTATTGCTTCTCCTCACTACAAGAAAGAATTCCCTAATAATAGTCCATTATCTTTTACATTATTCCATTTATTCTTGTGGAAAATATTATACTAGTCTGGGAGATGTTTGGGTTTTTTTAATTTGGATGATGAATTTAGATTTCTAAGCCTTTTTTATTTCACTGTGCAGCAACACATTAGTCATAAACAGTCATAAGGAAGGCTTCCACAAAGCACACATTAATAGATTAAAAATTAAACCTAGGCTCTCTGGGGCGGGGGAATGAATAAACTTTAAAGTTCATAGTTCTATAAAAAAAGGCAGAAACAAACACGTTAGAATACATTTCCATTTGAAATGGCATCAAGGAAAATGTAAGTCACTATGCAGAATACACAAACAGAACCCAGTTCTGCTCCTGGTACATTTCCTGACAGTCTTATGTTCAAATAGGACTGATGTGAAATACCATGGGGTGCATTTTAACAGAAAACATAGCATATCTTGAGATTACATAATCTCAATACATTTAGTTAGATGAAAATTAGGGAATTCAGTGTAATTAAGCTATTTCCACTATGGAGTTGTGAATGCAGGAAGAAAGACTTGGGCTAACTGCATTCTACATCGTAGGATTCTGGCATCCCAAATAGCAATTCAGAGCAGTCAACACGCTGAACCCCTCAGTGTTCATTCAGCAAGCAGTGTATGGCTGCATGAAGACACTAATTAGAAAGTGATGAGGAAGAGGACAAGATATGAATTATGCTGCTAGAGCACTTTATCTAGAACTGTAGAAAGGTGTTTCTTTCTGGTTTTGGTTAAATACCTAAAAGTAGACCTATACTTTTTTTAAATTTTATTTTACAGATAACTTAACTGAGTATACACGGTGACAGAGAGAAGAAAGACTGTGCTTATCTCTCATATAATATCCAAGTAGTGAGAAATGCTATACACAAAAAGGATGGTAGATATGTGATTACTTACTTTCTTGTAGACAACTTAAACACTGGTTTAAAAATAAAGACAACTGATCCAGAGATCAGGACCACAATCCAGATCTCTGTATTTTCAGTGAGAAGCATTTTTCTGGATAAATTTGCTTTACTCCTAGAATAAGTTATGCTTTTTTCTGGCTGCTCTCTCAAATCTGTACTACAGGTCACAGTGACCAAGCTTCAAAGGAACGGCTGTACAGCATCATCACCCATAACTCTCCAGAGGGAGTGGTAATATTAAACCTTGACCTTGAGAAGAACCAGAGAACCCAGATTTTTTGCTCAGGGACTGTAGTCACAACACCTGTGATATAAAGGTTTGCACCATTGTTGCTTCCTCTGAGCACCCGTCTGCAGAAAGATGTAAATCTTGCCAGGATGAGGCTTACATGAACATGTGAGTTCTTAATTCAGACAAGCATCAAGATTCTGATTTTTGAAAAGAGTGTATCCGATCTGAGAGCAGATGTTTAGGGTGGGGGATTCCTCTCAACTAATTTACACATCTAAGGTAAATATATATTTAAGTAGAAACAGGTGTCTGCAGAACACTACTAATTTCCTCCTTTTTTATACTACTTCTATCTGTATTGGGTCTGCTGGGAAGGAGTTAACATTCCCCATAGCATCCCTCATAGTGCTGTGTATGTGTATCTAGAACAGTGTTGAAAACAGCCAATGTTTTGGCTACTGCCAAACATTGACACTGTGTCTCCAAATCTCTACAACTCCCAAAGGCCAGTACGCTGTGGGTAGGCAAGATCTTGGAACCGTAAGAGGGATCTGGTAGGGGTGTCAGTCTGGAATAGCTGACCCGGAGGCATATTCCATACCATACAACATCATGCTCAGCAATAAAAACCAAGAGAAAGGAGGAGGAAAAGGTGGCATTTCTTATTAAGGCATTTGTCTTCCAAAGCAAACACAATGTGTATTGAAGCCCTGCTTCCTAGGAAATAGCCAGCTGGATATCACCAGCTGATGGGAATTAGAAAATAAATCTTTTTTTTTTTTTTTTCTTTTTTTTTTGCCTTGCTTCTGCATCCAGTCTTTCTTTCTCTTCATTAAACTGCATTCATCTAAACTGATGAGTTTTCATCTCATTTTCTGCACCTGTCCTGCTGAGGTCAAGGTCAATCCACTACATTGTCTTAAGGTGAGATGAGACATAATTTCTGTTTCTCTCTACTGGCCAGGAGAGGGAAACTAGGATGATTTGGTCAACTATAAATTTTATATTTCATCAGATGAATACATTCTTCTTTTTTTGCTTTCTTTATAATGCAAAAGCTTTTTAAAAACATGAGCAATATTTTAACCTTCTTGCTTTCTTTTTGAAAATAAATAAAAAAGAAACAAAAAGAGAACCAATTTAACCTTGGCAATGCAATTATTAGGATAACCATTTTTAAATTTAAGATCTTACATCAAACAATACCAATTCTTCCTATTTTTATTATTTAAGACAGCTCAACTTGTGTATCTTATGAGAATTGACGTAGTTTTTCAGTAACTGAAGATGTTGCTATTTTTATGTACAAATCAACAAAATCCCCTTAGGAAATACTTAAGAAATAAATGTTTCTAATATATTTTTCCATCCATCATTATGCAAGGTTTTTCCTGAAAAAGTTATCTTCTACAGAATAATCATTAATATTGTCCATGTAACTAAACTATTTCTGTATGACAGGACTTGACTCCATTTCACATTTACACAGCTAATTTTTCAAGTGCAAGATGTTTTCAAACCAGAGCAGTATCTATCACATTTGGCCTCATGAAATTTTCTTCCCTGAAAAGAGGTACAAGGATAAAACAACAAAGAGGGAAAGGAAGAAAATGTATTTATTTTTTCCTCAATAATATTACATGTTATATAATGGGGGGAAGAATTTTGATTTATAATTATATACAACTTTGTAAAGTGACTTTTTTTGGATCCTTACGTTCTATTTTCTTTTGAACTGTAGAGGGAAGAAAAAAACCCAGCATGTACTAGTTTTGTCTGGGACAGAGTTACTTTTCTTCTTAGTAGGTCATATGGTGCCATAGTTTGGATTTGTGATGAAAACAGTGTTGGCAGCACACTGATGTTTTAGCTACTGCTCAACAGTGCTTACACATGGTCAAGTCCTTCTCTGTTTCCCACTCAGCCCTGCCAGCGAGCAGGCTGGGGGTGCACAAGAAGCTGTGAGGGGGCACAGCTGGGACAGCTGACCCCAACCGACCAAAGGGATATTCCATACCGTATGGTGTCATGATCAGCAATAAAAGCTGGGGAAAGAAGGAGGAAGAAGTGGGGGACATTCAGAGTTATGGTGTTTGTCTTCCTGTACTGGTTTCAGCTGGGATAGAGTTAATTTCATTCTCAGTAGCTGGTGCAGTGCTGTGGTTTGGATTTGATGTGAGAACAATGCTGACAGCACACAGATGGGTTTGGGTGTTGCTGGGTGATGTTTATACTCAGTCAAGGACTTTTCAGTTCCTTGGGCCCTGCCAGTGAGAGGGCTGGAGGGGCACGGGACATTGGGAGGGGACACAGCCAGGACAGGTGACCCCAACCAGCCAAAGGGATATTCCATACCATGGGGTGTCATGCTCGGTATAGAAACTGGGAGGAGAAGAAGGAAGGTGGGAGACATTTGGCATTATGGAGTTTGCCTTCCCCAGTAACCGTTACATGTGCTGGAGCCCGGCTGTCCTGGGGATGGCTGAGCACCTGCCTGCCCGTGGGAAGTGGGGAATGAATTCCTGGTTTTGCTTTGCTTGTGTGTGCCGCTTTTGCTTTACCTGTGAAACTGTCTTTGTCTCAGCCCATGAACCTTCTCACTTTTACTCTTCTGATCCTCTTCCCCGCCCCACTGTGGGGAGAGGGAGTGAGTGGCTGTGTGGGGCCTAGTTGTTGGCTGGGGTTAAAACACAACGTTTCCCAAGTAACCATTACACATAGTGGAGCCCTTCTAGTTTCCTGGGGATGGCTGGACACCTGCCTGCCAATGGGTAATGGTGAGTTCCTTATTTTGTCTTTTTTGCTCTCACAACTTTTATTTTACCTATTAAACTGTCTGTATCTCATCCCATGAGTTGTATTATATTTACCCTTACCATTCCTTCCTCCATCTAATAGTGTACACCTGAGTCACTGTCATGCTGTCATATTAATGTTATTTTATTGTAATTTACACTGGTTTAGATTTGCTTTTACTTTATATGGTGTACTTATTGGTGAATAAAGTGTCTAAACTCCTGCAAGAGTCTATGTAGTTATAAAACTATCTCTTTATTTCATGTTCATCTGAATTTATTTGCCTTAACTTGCATGGTCTTGTGCCATCTGAGACGTTCTAGCATATAGGAGACCTCTGTCTGGGCTGACAATGCACCTATAAAATAATTATGCCTTCCTGTAGCAGTAGGTAGAGGTCAGGCATGACATGTCTGAGCATTTCAAATGGTACTAAGACATCAAGATTTAAGCCCCTAGATTTCACCCCTAGATTACATTTAGACATTTAAATTGGAAAAATTTGGTGTTAAACTCTACACATAGCATTCAGTTTCTTTTTATAAAAAATAATAATTAGGTAGTTCTTCACACTTGTATCCCTTAGTAACAATTTGAATTCATTAATAATTATATATGCATGAAAGTACTCTCCCTTAGGACCTTTGGAATTCAGCAATAAATAAATATTCATGGTGTTGCTTTCTCTTTCCTAAAGGATGACACCTGAAAGTAAAACACATTTATTTTTACAGAATGCATGCTCTAAATTATTCCAGTTCAAGAAACGGAACCTTCATAAGTACAGTTGCTACCCTTTAAGCTGCTAATTGCTCAAGGTTATGACATAGTAGTAATTATTTACTAATTAACTTTTCCCAGTATTCTAGGAATTGCCATTGTAAAACCGCTTGTTTTCAGGAATATATTATTTATGCAGAGAGACATTTATGTGACTCATTTTAACAGAAAATAAATTACACATAGAAAATATTTGCTTAGGAATAGGTAACCACATAGCTGTGTTAATGCTTTGTTGTTTAATGTATGCAATAAATGAATGATAATGCTTCCATACAAAAATAAATGGAAATTATTTTAATGTAAATCCATGCTTATTTCTGATGATAATGTGATGTAGTCTTTGATACATGGCCTCATTGTTGAAAGGTTTTAAGACCACCTGTGTTTTAGAAACATTATTCAGCAGCAGTTGACCTTCTTAAGATAATTTCAAAATGAGATATTTAATATAATGTTTATCTGTTTGGAAAAAAACAGTGTTTTCCAGTATGAGGTTTTTAAAAGTTTAACTTTGTTGTCTCACATTTCTACTTACATTTGAAAGTACTGAAAAGTTACTAATTACATACAAAAAATTCAAAGACATAATTAAAACAAATTTTGATATTTTTAAAATTTTGAAATCCTTTAATATTTTCTAAATTAAAATTTAGCTATTAAAATTCAGAGATAATGGACAAGTTGGTTTTTAACTACATCTGTGTATCTTGAACTTTTCACATCAGATTTATGAACATAGAGATTGTTCACTTTTGCTCTTCTCTTATAGAATTCTCTATAGTGTTTCTCTCCCCATATAAGATAATGGAACATAGCAATATATTTGAGTCTTAAAGGATAGTTCTACAAAGTGCTTACGTGACATGGAAGTGGAAAATTATTACATGTGAATTGGTTGCTAAATTATGATTCTCTAGTGCTTTTCAAGGTGCATTAAGACTCCATATTTTATTGAAAGATGTTACATCAATTTTACAATAAAATTATATAAAAATAACATTGACACTTCCATGCACTTTGAGAAGAGCTGTGAAAGCAAACCCAAAATTGATTAAGAACTACTTTACCAAGCAAAAGCAACATGCAGTTATTCCTTTTCAAAAATTTACAGTATTATTCTGTTACAGCTCTAATAAAAATACTTACCAGAACTGTAAGTGAAATGTTTTACAAGTTCTCCAAGCAAGTGGAAATATACTTTGCAAATATAATATAAAAAGTCATTTAACATTGGTAAGATTGCAAAACATGTCTGTGACCAACACTGTTAGAAGAGAGGCCTTTTTGGTATTTCAGCTCGTGCTTTAGCACTTTGGGTTTGTTTTTTTCTTACATGCTTTGCAGAATAGAATGAAATTATTTTCTGATAAACTGTGGAGGTGCAGGATTTAGATTCTGCAAAAAAATTGTATATGTTTCCTGACCTTAGACTGGCTGGTTCACTTCTTTTAGAACAGATTTCCTTTAAATAATGTCTATTTACTTTTACATTATTGCTTTAGCATAGCATTTTCCTTAAAAAAACTAGCCCCTCTTGTCTTCTCCTAGCAAAAAAAAAATAAAAGGATCCAGCTCATGTTCCTCCATTTCATGTCACATAACATATATCGACCCTTTGTGACTGATGAGACTTTTCATATAAATTCAGGATTAAACCTGAATAACTGAATTGAGATTAATTATAAATATTTCTGTTTACACTGAAATGTGCTTAAAAATACTAGAAACCAGTGGTAACGTAAGCCTTATGGATTGAAATAGTGGCAAGGAATAAAATAAAATTAAGGGGACAAATGCCGTTAATACTTTTTTATAAAAACAGTTCAGGGATTTTTTTCTTCTGTTTTCTACCTTTTAATTTTTAAATTATTTTTGGAATTACTTTTATTTTAATCTAATTACAGATTATTTCACAAAACTGTAATATTGATATTACATTTTGCAGTTTTGCTGTTTGTTACTGACAAAGTAACAAAAAATAGTGATAAAAGTGTTTGCACATTGCATTTCTTTTAGTTTAGCTATTAAAACTTTTTGAATAGCCAGCAGTCAGGGATTCTGTCAGTGGAAGATTAAATGTTTAAATTACAGCTATTCTTAATGTCTACAATAAGATAATAAAATAAACTGTCAGTAGTAGGAGAGATGAAAAATTTCTTACAGATGATGAAATAGAGAAAAATAAAATACTGTATAAAAATGACAAAAAGTTACAATAATACTTTGGAATCAAATTTGTAATGTTTAATATTGTTAGAGGAAAATATATATCCTTCATGATCTGTCAGCCCAAGAGAGATCAGGCTATGGCAATTCCATACCCCCAGATGCAACCCATAGAGAGGCTATAGGTTCTCAGCATGTACAAGCACACAGAATGCACACAGCCCCTCCCCATGTGTATATACATGCATACATACATACATACATACATACATGCATGGGCAACAGCCTCAGATCACAGTCATTCAGAGCACTCACATGGTTGCAAACAGCACCGATGGTCTCATCTGCTCCCTTCTGGCTGAGCAAGATGATGGTCTAATAATGAGAGCACACATTTATATGTAGTATAAATTTATATATATATATTTATATATATAAATATATATATATAAATATATGTAGATACAGTGTGTATCTGTATAAACGTACAACGTGGACCCCTCCACCAGCCTGGCTCAGGCATTCAGTCTGCCTAGTCACTTCCCCAGGGTCCCAGTCTGCCTGACCGCTGCTACCCGAGCATAGGAGTGCCCACAGTCACAGTCCTACTCCCGCTGAGTACAGACTCCCTCATTCACACACACCCCGTCCCCCTCCCCCCTCCCAGCACCCCAAACTGTCCAGAAGTCCCCCTGTCCCACAGCCAGCCCCCCTGCGCTCTCACCCTTAGAGATGCACAGATGCTGTCGCATCCCCTTAGGGACACACACACTCCCAGGTCACTTCACTTGCTCTCTGGCTGGTTTGACCTGATCTTCACTTGGGATCACATACTTGCTCACACACCTGTGCACTCTGGTTGCTGGCAACACAGACTCCCATACACACACATGCACATGGATGAAAGCCCCTTACCAGAAAACAGCTGAAGGTGGAGTTCAAAAAGGCTGAATCGCCTCTATGGCCCAACTCACACTCCCATACACACAGAAAAGAGCTCCCTCACCCAGGGAAGAATTAGAGAGGAATTTATCATGAAGGTAGGACTGATGGTGCTGATCAGGTGGTGACCATAGCCAGGCAAGCACACTGACCAGCTCCTGCTTACACATGTACAACCCCTTTTATTACCTTATCCCTCTGTTCCCCACTGTTACTTCCCAAATCATCTATACATCTCCCCTTTCCTGCATTTGATACCTCCTCTAAACATCCCATAATGAGTCTGGTGCAATCCCAAAATGCTCTTCCTCTGCACCTTATAATGGGCCCCACACCTCTAGGTAGCAACCACCATGAGTCCCAAAGGTGTTCTGGAGAACCTTTCCCCTTGCCTCTTCCTGATGGGTGTCATGTTTGGACATTGGAGCTCAGGCTCTCCTGGGACAGCCCTGGGAGGGGCCTAGACAGGGTGTCCCTTCCTCCGAGTCCTCAGTTTGGGTTCTTGTTTACTATTGTACCTCCTTGTGCTTCTCTGGGCTTGTGAAGATGGGCCTTTGATGGGCTGATGGCCCCTGTGATGGGTCTGGGAATAGCCAGGCTGAGTATTTTGGGGGCTTCTCATCTGCCATGGTCTCTCTGTGGTCCTTTGTCGGTGTGGAGACAAGATATTTTTTATCACATGATCTACCGAATGTGTTTCTAGAAAAATAAATTTTCAATTTCACTTTAAATTAAAAAAAAAGGAAAGCTTCTTCCACAAAATCTCTGATTTTTGACCAGATCTGGATACAAATGATTTTTTGGGGGTATTATACAGAAGATGAATTTATTCTGAAGGTTCCTTTGGGCACTGAAGTGAATAGCAGCACAGACAGTAATTATTAGACAGTATGCCACCACTTTTGACAGTCTGAGGCATGACTCAAACATTGTTAGAAGCCTCAAGGACTGGGAGAAATAAATCATACCAAACAGAAGAAAAGCTAGTGTAGATAACAGCTGTGGAAAAATATATATTTAAAAGGCTTATTGTAATTAGAGTCACACAGATGAAAGTGAGAAAAGTTGGGTGTCTTGCAGTTCCAAAATATATGAGCTTAAACAACCTTAGTTTCCTGTGAAGCACTAAAAGATAACTGAAAAGCAAATATACAAGAGAAACATCTGTAGTAGAACCTCCATGGGTTCAATTTCAAGACTTCAGCCTGTATTTATAAAATGATACAATGAATATAACCTTAAACAAATAAACAGAGGTTAAAAACTTAATAGGAAATATGTGGATTAACACAGACTGATCTCATGGGTGAGGGACACCTGTAGTTCTGGTTTGGTGCATTCATTAAGATAATTGCATCAGGGGTAGATATCAAACAGCAGCTTTTATATGACGTATTTTGCAGACCTACATCAAGAATAGCATTTTATTTTATCAAGTCACATTTGAAAAAGTAATGATGTCAATAGAAAAATTGAGTTAGAAAAAACTGGGATCAAAATGGTAGAAGTCATCAAGCATATTTTATGATCATGAAGAAAGCACTGGTTTTGTAGCATTTGATTAATTAGACACTTATACTTTAGAAGTCATGATGATGAACAAATGTGAACTCACATTCTGTTCTTACTCTGTTTATAAAATAAGTACACATGCAACAAAACCTATCCAGTTCTATTCCTCTAGGAACCAAAAGTTTTTTCTCCCTATGGCATGATAACTTACCCTTATCTAGTCATTGAATGGAGCCTTTTAAACCTGAGAGCTTATTTTTTTCTTAGAAAATAAGGAATATTAAAGAAAGATGGAATAATTATTTCCTAAAGCAACAAAAATGCAAAACATATTTAGTAGGTCTGCAGATATAAATTTACATGAAGCATGCTGAGGAAACATGGCAGTATCAAATTGTTGTGAGACAATATTAAATATATATTATTTAGGTTGTTCTTCTTGAAAAGGAATTAAACGTTATGTAGATACATTTACACAAGAAGAAACAGAGCCTACTTCTAGTCATCTTAGTCTAATATTGATGCCACAGACGAGGTCTAACTCCCTGAGTGTGCACAGAACACTGTTCAGCATGGTAAAACTCAAGGGACGGAGTTCAGGAGGTCCCATGTGCAAACAGACGATGTGACTGACTGTACTATTGTTGGTTTGTCACTATAAAGGTGTACTTCAGAACTCTTCTCTAGAACATGCTGGCTAGGAGTCAGCTTAGAAAGTTGCTCACCTGCGCTTCCAGCTGCTAGTCATAGCTTTCAGCTGAGACTTGCGATTGACCATGTCAATACTTCAATCTATTTCAAATAAAATCAGATTCATTTAAACTAGCACAGAAATTATTTGCAGCAAACCTGTATGTGCATATACTTTGCAAGCCAAGCATCAGATAGGATAAGGTACTCATGGAAAAGATTTTCCTTTAATGTTCCACTTTTCCTCATTAAGCACATGTCTAGTGCTTAAGGCACTCACTACAGGGGAAGGAAAACTTCAGAGTGAGTATGTGCATTTCATTCAATATCTGCCAAGGATAAAAAATAAACAAAAATAAAATATGGTAGACCAAATTATTGTTTGTTTAAGAGTAGTCCAGGAAGACAGACTTCTTAGTCCACATGAGCCTTACGTGTCAACCTTTTGAACACAGGGTTGAAAAGTCTCACTCTCACGTTCTTTCCAAGGACTTATCAATCCTTGCTGTAGGTGTAAAGTACAATTTCTTCAGTGGGAGAGACTTTGGTTTTTCGTCCTTCCTTGTTTTAGCAAGGGTGGTATGTGGACTAGTTATTTAAAGTACAGTGCTAAGAAGGGGGAACTTTAATATGGGAAAAGATTTAGCAGATCTCTTTTTAATCAGTTCTCTAACCTGTGAGGTATTTTATGAAATAAATATTACTATTTCTTTGTTTAATTTTCTTGTGGAGAAAAATGATAAGTGTTTCTTATGGAAGAACAGATGTTAAGAAGTTAGTTGAAAATGGGGATTATGTACAAGATGGGTACACTTGCAAGGAGAGCTTTAAATAAGATTTAGCAGGGGGAAAGGATGGCGTTTTGAGTAACAGAGAAGAGCGAGGGGCTGCCGATCAACAGGGAAAAACAATTGTGAAATGCCTCAAAAGAATTAGAGCATGTTCCTTAAAAAAGGTGACAGGGTCACTGAAATACCTCTATACCAATGCACGCATGGCTAACGAACGGAAGGAGTTGAAAGCCACTGTGCAGCCAGAAAGCTCTGATCTAGTTGCTATCACTGAAATGTAGCGGGATGAACTGCACTGCAATTAACAGCTATAAACTGCTCAGAGAGACAGGGAAGGGGGGAAGGGTGGTGGGGTTGCCCTCTTTGCAAAAATATGGACTGGCTGCACAGAGTGGTCTTTAAAAAACAGTGACCAGGTTGAGAGCTTGTGGGTGAAAATTCGGAGCCAAGGCAACAAAGGAAACCTCATGGTTAGTGTTTGCCTCAGGCCGCCTGACAAAGGAGAGCCCATAGATGAAGCATTCTTACTTGTGCTATAAGAAGCATCACACTCGTGGGCTCCAATCCTGCTAGAGGACTTCAGTCACATTGACACATGCTGGAAAAGCAGCACAGCAAGCTGTAAGCAGCCCAGCAGACTCATGGAGTATAATTTCTTAATCCAGGTGATAAAAAACCCCGTCAGAGGTTGCTCACCAACACAGATGGACTAATTAGAGAGGTCAAGACTGGTGACAGCCTGGGCTGAAGTGATCATGCTCTGGTGGAATTCACAATTTTGAGTGATGTGAGCCAGGTGAAGAATAAAGTCAAGACCCTGAATTTTAGAAGAGTGAACTTTCAGTTGTTTAAGGAATTAGTGTACAGGACCCTCTGGGAAACTTCCCTCAGGGATAAAGGAGTTGGACAGAGCTGGTAGTTCTTTAAAGACATTTTTCTTAAAGTGCAAGAGCCTTAATAAAATCATAAATAATAATATAAAAAAGTATAATTTATAAAAAATATTTTTATTAAAACCAAACATAATATTAATATAAAATAGCAGGTCAGTTAATTGGCAATATTTTTTTAAGTATTATTATAGTTGAATAATATTTTCTTCTCAGCCAAAAGGAAAACTTAAAAATTTATGGTTTTCAAAACAGTATGATACCAGAATTGTAACCATAAGACTCTTGAAACTGAACTTTTTGTTTCACTCTTTGACCACTAAACTTTTGAGTAATCTATTAAGGCTCTGCTTTAGAGAAATTTCCATTAGCAAATGCTTGTATTGAATAAAATGTGTGAATAGAATAAATCTTGAAAACTCTGAAGTATCTTCTTACTTTAACCCTTACACACCTGCTGGTCAAAGTAAAATACAGTTCTCAGTATTCTCAGCACAGATAGTTTTTCTACAAGCTGGTGAGGAACATTCAAGAAGTACAGGATGTCTTTCTCCTTCATTCCTATATACTGAAGAGACTAGCAAACATCTGGGGTTATATGCCTAGAACTAGAACATGGGAATTTCAAAACAGGGAATACCAGGAATCCAACAACTCCCACAAAGTGGCTGACAAAAGAAATGACATCTAAAATCAAAGAGGCATCATCCTTTACTTGTACCACTGATATAAAGAAAGTCAAAATATCACAATTTCCATTTAATGTTCTATCACAGTAACTTCATGCAAATATTAGTGTACTAGAACAAAACAATTACATTACCTACCTTGTGGTATTTTTTTGTGTGCTACCAAAAAGCAAACTGCCAATAACTCAATATAACATCAAGCATATAGTCTTGAAGAATGAAAGCTGTATGTCTTAGTGCTACATCCCTAGCTTTTAAGACACCAGCACATGTTCCTAGATCTGTCATTAATTCTAAGTATACCAAGAGGTTTGGTAGAAGTAATGCAGCAAATGTATAAGATTGAAAAACCAGGGCTTAGATATCAGAAAAGTATACATAGGCCACTACAATTCTCTGTGCTTTAAACTAAAGCAAAATTTTAAGGGAAAAGCATAAGAACTCTTAAACATAACTACTCATAATATTTATTTTCAAAATTTACAAGATTTTAATTGGTAATGTAATGGTGACATCAGAACACCCTATCTGACAGAAGATCGCAGATTTTATATGTAGAAGCTAGTTCTGTTACTGCAATAGCATTTATTTATTTTTTTTTAAATACTGACTCTATTTTATTTCTCTGTGGCAAGGGTCTTAAAGTCCTTCACAATGCAGAACTGGTCACATGAAGACACCTGGGAAGAGATCCAGACTTCCTGCTTTGTGGGATCTGAACTAAGATGTCAAGTGAGACAATCTTCCTAAATTCCAAAATGCCTTTCACAGTCAGTGAACAGAGCTTGATGCTTCAAAATACTCCTAACAGAACAAACATGTTCTGCTGGAGACCTTGAAAATACCATTTGACTCTACTGAGCATAAAAACATTTAACAAAACAACAGCCCTTACAAGCCAGTATGCACTATGGTACCTTCTGGAGTTGTCACCAATCACTCAAATCAGTTCATGTTCAAACCACACCATAGCTCTCAACTAAATGGAAAAGAATCCTAAACATTTTATTTGGATGATGACCCAAATCTGTAAGGGACATACAAATCAGATTGATTGATACCATCCTTCATAAGATGTGAGACTAGAATATGGCATTATGGGGTTTTGCAGTATTAGGAAGCAATGATATATGACAGTAAAATGATATGATAGCAAAAAGGTACTGCTTTTGCTAATGGCATGTCTACTGATTCATTTTTTAACACTACGGGCAATAAATCATCATAGGGCATGGTACTTCTGATTCCATACTAGGCAGCAGAAGGATCCCAGGAGGGTATGGTAAAAATGGGGGTTAGAAAGTGGAGAGCTAGTTTATGGTGACCTATATGCAAATACAGCTCTTGAGATAAAGCCTGTATTTCTTCACATTTACTCCTTCCCTTGATACAGTACTGCCAGTAAATATGATATTTTAGAGTTCTATGATATTTTACAGTTGTGGGTTGTGGGGTTTTTTCCTTTTTTTTTTTTTTTTTTCCTGAGGATCAGCTGAACTTCATGCTCTGAGGCTCAGTGCAGTGTTAAGCAGCAGTACAAAAAATATTTCACCAACAGAGGCTAGAATCATGTAAAATGCTTAACGTAATTTATTGGACTTTCAGCACAATTCATCAGGAGCACCAGCATTCTTATCGTACTTTTTACATTCCTTAGCTTAAAAAAAAATAAATAAAAGTTCTTGGCATTTAAGAATCTTAAGGATGGATCACAGAAGGGAGAGAATTTGAATTTACACGAGTATATAGTAGGTTTTTTGGTAAATGTCGTCATGCTGGAAAACATTTTAAAACAACACATGGAACACTGTAAGTGGCATATAAAAAGAGGACTTCACAAACAGGAAAATATCTTCATACAGCTTGAATTACCGCATTAGTCTATTCAGGAATAATTGAATACATGTTTATCACAAGTGCCTTTTAGTTTTCTTTGGAAAAAAAGAAAAATATACATCTAAACTCACACTGTGTAACTGCTAGCAATTTCAAGAAGGTACATTAATTCAGCTGTAATATTCACGTCAACATCTGCAGAACTATCACCTCTGTTCATTTCCACAGAATAAGCACCACACAGCGCAGGCATAAATACTATCATCAAATCCTGGATGTTGAGTTTATGCCTCTAGCCCACCTGTACCATCTATAAATGAACAGGAAGATTTTCGCTGACAAAAATTCCTTATTTATTTGTATGATTCAACTAATTCAGAATTAACATAATTAATTTTCCATTTGATGCTTTAAGTGTTCTCCACTTACTTCCATATTATGTGTTTTGATGTGGGTCTGTGCATCCAAGCTATCTTAATAGTCCATATGTTTGGTATCCTAAATATCTCTTCTGTGGGGAATATGCAGTATTTCTTCATGAACTTCAAGCGAGAATCATTCTTTGTAGTCAGCTGAATGTCTACTGAATGATGAACTGGACATTAGACTTGCTTGACATGCTGGATTCCTCCAGGCTATAACCTGCATTTTTCACTTGTAATACATATCCCTACTTCTACAGTAGCTAAACCCAACAGGAATTATCCATTCATTTAACTACTGAGATATATCTTTTTTTCCCTTCTGTAATAAAAATGGGTTATTACCTTTTTATTTCATCTATTCCCACACTCCTTAGATGTGATTTATTTGGCATATTTTCACTTAATAGTTAGTTAGATTACAGTAGCCCAAACATCTCCATAGGTATTGTCATTGCAGGTGTTTTGAGTAACTTTGGATGCATTTGGATGTATCTACAGTTACACTGTATATGAAGGTCAGACTGTCTGGTTTTGCACAAAGCCAGCCACCCCCTACACCCACACTCCAATCCCTGTTCGAGTGCATTCTCACAGCTCCAAGTAAAAGTTGTTAGTTATATTTAGTAACTATGCACTTCAATGCTAACAAGATGCTTGAGGGCATCTTTATGAGCGCTGAACCCTGGCTGATTTTGGCTCAGAAAACGACAGACGCTTTCAAAGTGCATCCCACAGAGATACTATTTTCCAAAAATACTTAGTTTTTTTTTCCTCTCGGGCCCTATTTGAATCCCATTTTCATCCTAGTTCCACAGTTTCTCTACATTCAGACCTAAGTACCACCTCTCGACTCAAGAGAGCAAACTGTTGTCAGAACTTTCCTACCACTCAGAATTGTCCCCCTCCCAATCCTCGGGACAGAATTCTGAACCTGCTCCTGATTCCCATAAATATGGGGATCTAAGGAAAGGCTGAAAGTTAAGCCTGATGCATCCTGTATGCTGTAGCAAGAATTGAGAAAAAGTAGCTAATATTAAAATATTTTTTTATAATATCATCTACTCGGTTTTAAAAAGCGGACTTACTAAGCAGTTCACCAAAGCTGAATAAAATAGAGAAAGTAAGGCTTCAGGTTCATAGATTTTTTATAATGTTGCTTCAGTCCAAATCAAACTGCTGTTCAGAGTGCTAATCTATTTTCTTACTTCTAAAATGACAAAGTCAATAAATCTTGGAATGGTGATACTTAAGAAGAAAGCACATGGCCTAAGGGATCATCAGATTGCACCATGAACCACAGTGCCATGAGATTCTTGTAAAAGTGCGAGTGTTTCACTCATAAAATTCTATTCCTTTTATTAGCAATAGAAAATGTGTGGATTTGCAATATATATATATATATACAGGAGTAAATAATCTCAGTTCTGAAACTTCCAAATGTTGCAAGAATAAGTAAAAATTTAAATGTTTCATTAACATAATTATACAGTACCAATACTCCCCCTCCACCTTTCATGTCTATATAGCTCTGCTTCCAATTTAATCACAGCAGAAAAAACTGACTGTTTGATATGTATCTGTGAACACAAATCACCAAGTAATTTTTGAAACAGCCAGTGCCATAAAATATCTAGATCTACTATAGATGTCATTTTCAATGTATAGTTCTAATGTTCAAATTGAAGTCAAGTAAGAAGAATGTTGAGATATATGTGGGGGTTTTATCTTGGTATCAAATTGTTGTTCATGATTGATATTCTAGTTATCATTCAGAAAAAGCAAATTGAACATTGTTTCATGTAATATATCTCCTTAAGGTATGATTCTTTATAGATTCTACTAAACCTGGTATGTTTCCAAGCATTCTGTCCAAAAGCACATGCCTGCTGCCTTCTCATTCCATGCCTGGTCATTTTCTTCTTCATTTTTAAGAAGCCTGAGAGCATAGTCAGATGAGCCAGCATGCACTAGCATAGAAGTATGGAAGTGTTACTAAACTTATCTCTTTAAGAAAAGTCCTTTTATCTCTGGAAGTTACTGGTTCAGATTGCATAGCTGAATAAAGAACACAGCTGCATTAATAGTATTGTTTACCATTTGCTTTTAGCTACTAATTGTCTCAGTTCTTTACATATCTGTGTCATGTACTTCCTTTCTTGAAGCTGCTATGTGACAGCAGTGATGCGATTATATAAATGTTCTCAGTTTTAGGGAGTTTTAAAAGTTTGCTTTATAGCTCAGTTATTAGTAGATATGTAAATGAGGCACAGATATCTAATATTAAAATCAAATGCTATTATTTATTTCTTTATCTGGAAACTTAATTATAGTTTATAGATAATGAGTTAGACCTGAAAAATGTTCATTTTTATGTGTTTTACTTAAGCTCACACAGTTGCTTTTATCTGCATTTACTAAAGATCTTTCTCATTGCATAGAATCTCTGAAGCATTAATAATTAATATTTAGCTACTGAAATATAGAAGGGACATAACATTAAAGTTATTGCTTCTTCAGATAATTTATGTTCCAAGATATAGATAAAAAACTGAACAACTCAACAACAAAACCAAACAAAAATGTCACCAGAAAATAAAATTAAGCCATAGAACCCTCTAAATAGTAGTTAGTTATTATTTCAAACTATAATCTATTTTTTCTACTTTGATTGAACAGATGGTACGTACATATATTTTCAAAGATATCATTCTCAACTGAAGTATCATTCACTTCACAACTTGAAAGATGGTCTTAATGTCAATGTCACTTTTGGGGAGAAAAAATAACAAAAATCAAAATCTACCAGAAAAATAGTGCAAGTGTTTAAATATGCACAGTTGAATTCCATGAGTGTCCATAAATGAGCTGCAAAGCCAACAAACTGCTGAAATTCTACCTGAAGAAATTGTACTGAAATTTCATGCCATTAGAGTAACAATGGCAGGTGTTTAAGCACCAGCCTGTCTTAGACTGACAAGAATGTGTTTAAAAACAATTCTAAACAATGCTCTGTTTGTGTAAAAAGCAGTATCAAACTTCCTTTTGTTAACAGTTCTCATGTTTAATATATTTTTATACCTTTTCACTGTATTTCATGTAGAATGGCAGATAATGCATATGAAAACTTCCAAATGTATTTCACGTTTTGTTGCTTACCATAATCCTATACACTAGAATCAGATATTAAGCAAGTTGAATACAAATGTGAGTCATGCTTTATGATTATTTTTTCATTTTATTTCTTCACACTCTGAAAGTTATTAGTCTAGGTTTTCCTCAAGATACTAGCAACAACAGATTTCAGACAATGATTTTTTAATAGTTCCCACTGTGTGCATGTAGAGAGCCAAAGTCATGATTCCTGTAACTCTCATCCTCTTGAATACTATTTATATAAGTACTGTCTCTTCAGAAGTTATTTTTGTAGCCTAATTATTGCAGTTTCTCAAAGGAAAGGTTCATCTGCCAATGCACTTGCTCAAACTGACTTTCAAATCAGAGGTTTTCATACATGCAAAATCTCCTTTCCACACCTAATTTGGAGTTCATAAGTCTATACTTATACTGTTTGCAGAAAAAAAAAATGGCTTAATCTGTCTTCCATTTTCCAAGGAAATGTCTGCCTATATATTTCAAGATTTTTTCATGCTATAAATAACAGTTCTCCCTCTGTTTCACAATACCATCTGTCAAAAAGTAATGTTTTTGTACTCGCAGGCCCTGAACATTTTTGAACTCAGAGAGCTTCCATATGGTCCTTACAATACAGAACTAAGATACACATGTGAAAGCAATTTTTTCTTTTTGTAATTTTCATTCTACTCATACATAGCTATATTACTAGTTCAACACTAAGCAACACATTAGCTTTACTAACTTCCTCTACGATTGTATCCAGGAAGAAGTTATAATGAACAGGATTAATTTCTTAGTCAATAAACCAATAAAAAGTAACTTTATTGGGGTTTTTTGCTGTTTTACCTTTTCCAAACAAGAAATTTATTGACAATTTGAACGTCTCTATTAATTTTTAATTAAATTTAATAACATGTTAATATAAATTCTACAATTTCTCTGTAAGACTAATAGGGAGAGAAGAAATCTGACAGAAATCCAAATGTTTTGAAACATTAGCAGAATTTTTTAAGGCATTGTTCCTTAATGTTTGAAAACCTCCCTCAGCGTTATCACATTTACATGTGAGCTGTTCAGATATTAAAATATTTTCAAAGTTTTTTAGCTTCTATATGCTGCCTGAAAGTCCATAGATGGGTCTTCCAGCTTTCCTTTCTGAATGAGACTCCTAGAAATTGCTTAGATTTGAAAATACTTAACTCTGGCTCCTCACCTGAGGATTCTTATATGCTGAAGATGACTCACAGAATGCAATATGTTTTAGTAATCAGAATAAATCTTAGATATTGACTTGGAGCCTGAAGAAACTGTTCATTGTTCCTTCAGATTTTATAAATAAATTCAGCTAAAAACACGTTACACCCAAGGCAACCAACTATGTATTTTAACGGATTTGAAAATACAAAGAAAATTTTTGTGTCAGTATGTGCAATGTACTACATAACTAGTTCTGATGAATTGTTTAAAGATTCAAATATTTACACCTACTGGGTTTAAGATCCTACATTATAAAATCCAGCTGAAAAATTGCAGTTAACTTAGTGAACAGGGCCCACCCTAACTTACGGAAGTAAATTACATAGACACTAATAATTAGTAAACATATTAAATTGATTGTCTGCTATTTTAAGTCTTTTTTTCTTCTCTGTTTTCATTATAAGTGGAATTCCACAACCTTAATGTACCAAACCTGTCAAAGGAATAATCTCTGAGAAATTGAATCTTCTAACCGAATGTATATTTAAAAACTAGAACGTAAATAAATAGCATGACATGTAGCGTAATGCATATTTATATCATGATACAGGGCAAGACTGTGACAAAACAGAGAAATGTATAGCCACAATAAAGAAATGTCAATATGTCTGTCAAGATTCCTGAGTAATGTAAATATCATTTTAGGGCAGGTGAAAGTGGAACTTAAAAAAACCCCACAGATTTACTAATCCCAAAAGAATGGTGGAGGATGGGGATGTCTAGGGTTTTTTTTTTTGTTGGGTTTGGGTTTGGGTTTGGATTTGAGTTTGGGTTTGGGTTTGGTTGTTTGGGTTTTTTTTTCCAAAAGTCTTTCATGTATCCAGAGTCTGGAAAGGAATTAGTCTAAATATGTGTAATGTACACATCTACTTTTGAGCTCGGTATCTATTCTTTATTTAGAGTCAAAGAGAACAAATAGGTATTTCTAGGGCACATTTATTCTTTAATTTTAAAGTAGACTCTAAAATAAGTCAGACGACTCATGGTCTAATGTGCCTATTTTTTTCTAGATTGACTAGAAGGGAAGCCTAAGTGTAGATACCTTCAATATAGACTTGAGAAAATTAGATGTGATGTATTTACTTAAAAAGCCTTTGAGAAAGGAGTTAATAAACCCTTTGTACTGTGTGAAGAGTTACAGAATCATAACTGTAGGACCGCAGTGTTATTGTAAGGCAAATATTGCTTTTTTATCTGGAAAAAGGCATCCTTCTAAACTAGATATTGCAACAGAACATTCCCTGTCCCTGCAGCATGGCTATTTATACTGCAAAACTGTTCAGATCATGTACAATATGTTTTGGACTGTGCCCAAAAAGCACTCTCCTGAGCAACTCTTGCATATAGTATGGCAGGGTACTGGCCAAAGACAGTTCACAAGTAGCAGTGGGATGGGATCACCCAGTTTTGAAGGTTAATACACATTAATAATATGCACACAGTTGGTCACAGTGCCAGAAAACTGTCCAGCAAATCACACCCGGCAAATACATAGGCAGGCACAGTCCCTAACCTGCCAAACGCAGGAGTGCACATGTACAATCTTTTCTGTTACAAACATTCATATTTTGGTGTACCATGTAAAGAACTGCACAACAGTAAGTCTTTATAAGGTGCAATACTAACAGTAGTAGTAGTAGTAGTAGTGGTAGTAGTAGCAGTAGTAGTATTTCAGATATGGTCACCCTTTTTCAGAACATACATATGACAGCTCCACTACTTTTGTTCATGGAGGACATGCTGGTTTCTTTTTGTGTGTGGTCTGAGATTTTTTTATAATCAAAATATTTAATGCAATTTAATTTTATATAATCCCTAAATGTTTATCGGTATTTTTCTTCAGACTGATTGTATGATGAACTCTTCCTAATTATAAATGAACTAGTATATTTATTAAGCGTATTTAAATATAGGACACAAACTAATAAAAAGGATGCATTAAAACGAACCATTCTGAAACACGTAGTAACAGCTGTTTTTCTTTGCATCAGCTGTTAAAATGCTCCAAACTTAGAAACCCAATTTTGAGGAGAAATGGGGCGGGGGGGGGAGGTTCAACTTTGTAGGCTTTGTGCAAGCTGTCAGGAAAACCAACAGCTGGCTTGCACATGCTACAGTAGTTCTGCTTTTTATATGACACGAAATCATATCATATGTCCCATTAGAGAAGTGTGTAAAAGGGACATTAGAATATTGTGAGATCTCTCTTCATAAAGACATAAATAGGTAACTGAGTTTTCTCCCATTTAGCAATCTTGAAGCTTAAATTTCTTAGATCACAGGTATTTATATCTTCAGTACAAGTTTTAATGTTTTGGGTGGGGCATCTGTATTAGTACCTCAACCTTTTTCCACTGACACTGCAGACAAAAAAACCAAACAAGCGTGCACTGTAATCATATAACTTACCACAATGCAAAAGACGTAGCAGGAAAAATTTAAACTGAAGTCACTGATAACAAAGAAGACTGAGATGTTAATATAACATTTGTCTCTCATGCTTTATTTAATAAATGCAATAAAACAAATAAATAAAATATTTTATATAATATTCAAGGTTCTGAAATTAATGAACTGCATGTAACCAGAAAGGTTAGTAAAAAATACTGGGAAATTTTCAAAGATCTTGCCTCATGGGCTATCTTTCCTTTTTTTTTTTTTTGTTATTTTTGGGAGGGATTTGTTTGGGGTTTTTTTGTTGTTGGTTTTTTTTTTATGAAAATAAAATACTTTGACCACATGCTTTATAGCAACATAATAGAATATTATAATAAAACAGAGTCCTACTAATTCCAAGTTGGAGTTAAGAGTCAAAAAGTGAGATCACTCTCAGGTGTTACTTTAAATGTGATCCAAAGTATATAAATAGTATTTGTGTTTTTAAACATTTAGGGTTCTGACATACAATAGATAAATCAATACGGAAGCAAAAAAAAACCCTCTTGCTTTTCTCACGTAATTAGAATACACATTAAAAAAAAAGAACCTGAGAGCTCATAGTATTGATTACTATTCCAATGTTTTTTGGTGCCTGGATGAGAAGCTAGTGATCTATTTTTCAGAAGTGTTTGAAGACAAAATAAAATATTGACATTATATTATTTTAAATTACATGCTTTCACAGTCATGAATCTTTTCCTACATATTTACCTTGAAGATGAATACAATGCCAAAATTTAAGGATTTAGAACCAAATGCAAATCCCCGCCAAAAATTATTCATAAGAATATCCTAAATAAAGGTCTATGCACTACTAAATTGTTGATCTATACCTAAATTGGATGTTGCAATACACCTGTGCAAGTGTTTTGATAGTCCCAACAAAAAAGGCACTCAAACACCATAAGGTACTCATTAAAGTACCATTTATTAAAACTAACATGAAAAATGCAAGGGTATAGATAACCTTACCTCCCTTCCATAACCTTACATGTTGTGCTGCACTGGATGAGCTCTAATTTAGGCAAAGCACGTGGCACAGATCCTGTCCATGAAGAGGTTCCCTGACTTTTTGGTCTTTATAATTTTGAATAGCACATTCTTAGAAGAAAAAAAACTTTATTCATCATTTCTGTTGAATAATCCTTCATCAAGCACAAAGAAGTTCACATGAGAACACGCCACTTTAACACAGAGAAGGACATGCAGGTAGTATAACGTTATTGCTAAGTGGGAACCGCCTACATGTCCATCTGTTACAATTATCTGGCAAAGTCTATCCAGCAGCCAAGGAATATGTTCAGCACAACACAGGCCTTAGGGCAAAGTGCTACTCACAGCACAGCACCAGCCTGCACATACCCATGTTACCTGCTGGGTGGGTCACTAACTCCTCCGTGTGCATTAGCCTTGCAGTTAGAATCACTACTGACCATTTGTGTTGATGCAAGCGTACATAAACCTTTCCAAAAAAATTAAGAAAGTGAAACAATACTTTCAGAACTACACACCTGGAAAAAAAAATGGTTCATTCTCTGAATATTAATTTCTTTGAAAGTAAGTAGGGATTTTTTGTCTTTTGTTTCTTTCTTTCTCTGATGGGTGTCTTTGCAAATCTTCTGTGGAAAGTCTATTGGAAGGGTTACAAAAGGGGAAAAAAAAATTCTTTTCAAAGAAACTATTAAAGTGGTACCATTTTCATTTTTACCTCTGTATGGAACTTCCTGAAACTGTGTAATAGATAGATCCCTGCACTCAGGAAAAATAAAACACAGGCAGTTACAAATTCCTCTGCAGGATGAAGGGAAAAAAGCTTCCAAATGCTCACTATATATTTGTTTTTGGTTAGCCTGAAAAATCAAAATCAACATAGATTAACTATATTCATGTTTCCATTTAACCTCCCTGGTATGCTTGTTCTGGTAAAAATCAGTGCCTGACTAGCTTAGGTAGACAGCAAGGTTCAAGTTAAGTTAAGCAGTTATTAATTCAGCTTTATTAATAGGGTCTAAAAAAATGATCACTGCAATATATTTTAAAACATAGTCTTGTGAAACCAGTGTGGTATCTTGGGCATGAGTCATAGCTCCGTTATTCAGTCTACAAAACACAATAAAGAAGGTGCTGATTTTGCTTTCTCCCAGTAACAAATTTGTTTTATTTAACTAAACTGTGAAGTTTTCTTTATGCAGCCACTGAAGGGGCTATCTTCTCTTCAAGATGGTCCAAACTCTTTTCCCTATGGAATACCTGAATGACAACTGGTTTCCATATGGAAATACCTAACTTGCGGCAGTACACATCATAACACAGATGTTACAGCTCAGAGCCAATACTACTATTTATCTATCTACATTTGTCTTTACAAATATTTTATTTCAGTTTCTGTGAAATGTGAAAGCTGTTAGACTTCACTTGCTTTTATAGCAATAGAAGAAACCAATAACTATAAAACATTCCACTATTTCAAATATAAAACTGGAGTCTTCTAGCAGTAATTTGTATGAGAGAAAAGAGATTATTCAACAAATAAATATTCAGTGGAATTACTTTTACATATGTTATATATAGATTTTTATTTTTTTTTTGGGGGGGGGGCAGGTAGCAGGGCAGAAGAGGGAGGCTATGAACATTACCATGAGATTTTATCTCCACTAATAGAACATGAGTAATATATCGTGTTGTGAGGACAAAATAAAAACTACAAAAAAAAAAAAAAAGGGATAAAATAATATACTGGCTATTACTTGGATTTTTATTTCCAACATTGACCCATTAAGTTTTCCAAAATGAGGCTTTTATAGCAGAATATCAACATTGCTACTGATGAAAAACATTTCTCTTTTTTTTCTTTTTTTTCTTTTTTTTTTTTTAAATCAAGGAATAATAAAGTATCACATGCATTGGAATGTAAACAACTAAACTTACCAAAACACAATTTAGATCTCTAGATTCCATCAGCCACATTGAATAGGGGTTAAACATACCTGCTTATGTCTAGCGGCCAGGTATCTGAAGCTCTCTATAAAGCTGAAGAGTCTGATACAGATCTTAAGGAAAACTAGTGCTTTCTTGGATCATCAGCTTACAGTCAGGTGGTTTACCTCAATGAGCATGAGTGGCATGAGATCTCTATAACAAGACCAAAGAACTGTGGGTTTGTTTTTCTTTGAGTATTCTAGCAGCTGAAACTCATGAACAGATACATCCAGACACTTTAATTTAGGGGAATACAATCTGGAGTTGAATTTTACCTTTGATTTCTGCAATCTTACTCTATTTTTTCCAAATCTTATCCACCCTTGTGTGTTCAGAACTATTTTATATTATTCATTTACTTGTACCCAAAGTAACCCCAGAGGATGTTTTAATTAACTTATCTAGTGTCATTGGGGTTTTACAATTAGATATATGACCAATTCTAAAGATTAATGTAGAGTTTCAGGTGAGCACTTCCGAAAATTAAATTGGCTGGTAGCCTCTTTGTCTTAGCCTGACCCTCTGTGCCAGCCTGACCTTCCCACAGTGATATGGCATTTAGAAGTAATAATCACATCCAGAAAGTAACTCTAGCTCTTCTAATTCCCTAACACAAGCAGAATTACCAACTGAAGTAAACAATAGGTTACTTTCATGCAAACAAGCTTTTCAAAACCAATTTCTTCTAAATGCTTTGATAAAATACCTTTCCCTGGGACACCCAGACCCTGATCTATCATGATAAAGCATTTCCTGGAGATTTTTGGTGAAGTCTAATAAGCTTTCATCACTTTGATACTAAAGACATTTCATGGACATGAGGGAAAATAACATAGTTCAAAATGTGTCAAAACTGAATAATCAGTCCTTGTTTATTTCACTGAGATGGCAAGTAATATAATTAAATGTGCTGTGCCTTGTTGGCACTTTAACACACTTCTCTTATCTGGAACTGCACATGTGATTTAAAGTTAACCATAAACAATATTCTTCCTTTCTTCTCTAAGTGCCAACTTATTTAAAAGCCTGCTACCATATGGTGAAGTAGTATTGGCTGAAAAAAACAATTAAAGTAAGTTTCTAAAGAAAGATCTTTCAGAAGAAAAGTTTATGTGATTTTCAGTAACAAATACTGGTATTAGAGTATAGTATTTAACTTTTTTTAAAAAACAGACAAACAAAAAAACAACAACAACAAAAAAAAACCCAAACGTTATTGTGTATGGGGAAAAATTAAAACACACAAAAAAACCCCTAAGGAATAAAACATGCCCTTTTCATCATGTCCTAGTGTCTCAAGTTGCAGGATACTGACAAAGCCTTTCCCAGTTAA
>JAVJGJ010000014.1:51939133-51950086 GCA_035590215.1 Microhierax caerulescens
TAGGGCACAAGGAGATGGAATGGATCTGTGACAGGGGAAAGTTCAGACTGGACATTAGGAAAAGGTTCTTCACTGAGAGGGAAGCTGGCCATTGGAACAGGCTCCCCAGGAAAGTGGTCAGAGCATCAAACCTGTCAGAGTTCAAGAGTGTCTGGATGACACTCTTAGTTGTATGGTTGGTCTTTAGATAGTCCTACGAAGAGCATGGAGTTGGACTCAATAGTCCTTATGGGTCACTTCCAACTTCAGATATTCTATGACTTTTATTTACACTGACATGTTTTCCTATATTATACCATGAGTCTTTGAGATTTAACAAGAATATGTTTACCTGCTACATTTCAGTACCAATATTGGAAGAAAAAATTCATGGCAACATTCTTCACATAAGATTGGGATGAGATGGTACTTAAGGGCTTATTTAATTGAACTTAAAGGTGTGCTTTGTTAAAAAAAAAATATAACTGATCTTATTTTAAAAGTCTGAGACAGATGTTGTCCCATGGCTGACAGGTCAATCCTGATATATCTAACCATTTGACAATGAAGTCAGGAAAGAGAGCATGCAGATAAATCATCACCCAGAAAAGCTAATTAAATATGTCCTAAACTAAACAAACACTACAACAGCTTTACCTTGTATTTAATGAAATAACCCTTCCGTTTCTGACAATTTAAAATCTTTCTGAAAGTGTGTACATATAATTAACCTATATATAAAATGTATATAACTATATATAACTATATATTTACTTATACAGTGAAAATTCATATTGAAATGTAGCTTTTATTGCAATACTGATGCTCAGTGCTGTAAAATCACAAGATGACACAAACAAGCTGTCTCAAGTACAATAAAATCTAAAGGGTGATTTATCTTCTCTCCCTAGAGCATGTCATTCCGTACATTCTGTACATTCTTTAATCCCCAAACAGATCTGTAAGTCTCACCAACCTTGATGCTTATCAGGTAATTTTAGGCAAAAAGTTTTAATAACATCAACTTAGGGTATAGAGGTATGTGGGTAGGTAGCTCAGAATACTTCTCCATACGTTCTCGCAAATAAATGACAGCTCCCTTTATCCAGACTTAAAGCAAACTTCAAGCTGTTTAACTGTGTGTACCACACTGGGTTGGGATAGAGTTAATTTTCTCCCCAACAGCCCATAAGAAGCTGTATTTTAGATTTTTGACTAAAAGAGTGATGCTAACACACCAATGTTTTGGTTATTGCTGCACAGTGCATCAAAGTATTGTATGTTTCTCATTCTGTTGCAACTGTGAGCAACAGTGACAGGGTGGGCAAGAGACTGGGAGCAGACACAATTATCAAAGCTGACCAAAACTGACCAAAATAATATTCCATACAGTAGAATATCATGTTCAGCAAAGAAATTGGGGAGATGGTCTTTCCAAAGCAGCTCAGAGACTCTCTGGGCACTGATTTACTTGTGGGAGGAGATGAGTGACTGCTGCTTCTACAACTATTCTTTCAAACACACTCATAACATGTAGTCTAAGAACACCCATGAGGATATAATCTTGTCTTAGTCACAGCAAGGAGTACTATCCCCCAAGAATCTCATGTCTCAATTAGCAGTTATAGTAACAAGATCTGAATGACGCAAACTTGAAAGCTAAAGTCTGAGAACAGTAGTTTTGAGAATAAGCTGAGATACCTGCCAGAGTTACGGGTGAGGGACATTATTTTTATATCAAGGAAGAACAAGAAATGATTCTCTGTCTAACAGTCCAGTGAGATTTTTTTCATTTTATAGAGTCTGCAGTTTCATGTGACATAATTTCTGAATTCAAAAGAATCCTGTATGTTTCATATGCCTCACTGAGTGCAATTGCTGACATTGAGATGCTTATGACATTAGCTAAGCATCTGAGCATCCTCCTCCGGCCCCTTTATCATTACTTACCACCACCTCCCCCAAATCATGGGCACAATGTGTAACTTCTTCTGTTGCTGATAAAAGGGTGACAGAATTTGCAGAATGCAATATACTTTCTAATTCAATTAGCAGCTGATGTGTTTCCATGGTGTATTATGGGCAATATCATGCATAGTGCTTCCTGCAGTCCAATCAAGCTAATTCATTCTTGCCATATGGCAAAAATATGTGCATGCCATTATCTTTTCTGATTTAATCAATTTTGCTTATGGTAGTAAGAAAAATCTACTCAAGAAACCATAGATTCATGTTCAAAACTAGATCTTTTGATTGGGAAGTAAGTCACTTTTACTGGGTCTGGCCAGGATGGAGTTAACTTTCTTCACAGAAGCCAGAAGCCAGTAAGGTGCTGTGTTTTGGGTTGCTGGCTAAAACAGTGTGGATAACAGCCAGTGTTTTGGCTGTTTCTAAACTTTGCTTACAACAGATCAAGGCTTTGCAATTTACTCTTTCAGCCCACTCCCTTTTTTTTTTTTTTTCCTTTCCCCACCCCTCCCACTCTCCACTCCCTTTGTCTTGCTCCCGAGCAAGCAGGTTAGAGGTGGGCAAGACACTAAGAGGGGACAATAGCTGGCACAGCTGATCTGTAACTGGCCAAAGGGATATTCCATGTTATAGAATGTAACGCTCAGCAATAAAACCTGGTAGTAGAGTGAAAAGCAGTGGCATTGTACCCCAAGGTAGCTTTTGTTTGGAGATTGGCTGGGCATCAGTCTACTTGTGAGAGGTAGCGAACAACTACTTTGCATCACCTGTTTCTTTCTCTCTTTCTTTCACTTATTAAACTGCCTTTATGTTGACACATGAGTTTTCAGCTTTTGCTCTTCTCCGTCGTGCTGGGGAGGAGAAGAGAGCCACTGTGTGGGTGCTTAGATGCTGGATGGGGCCAACCTAGCACATCACTCTACAAAAATGTCAAAATCATTCTTGATAACATAAGCTTTTGAAAATTGTGGTTTGTTGTAGATGTAGCCACCAAATATGCAACTGACTGGAATTTTCTATTTAGTCTCAAACTTTCTATACTATAATATCTGCAATTTATGGGAATTAAAAAAAGCCCACAACAAAATAACAAAAAACAAAATGTTTATTAGTGTCTTACTGTAAGAGGAGTAAGAAATAATGCTTATCAGAGAATTCCATAACAGGAAAAGCACTTGAGATTGGATTTTCTTGACGAAATTTTTGTCCATTATGTACTGTCTACATCCTCTATGGTTAAAAGGAAAAACAGGTGACAACTAAATGGTACTTAGGTCTACTTAGGTAGATATCTGAAATAAGTCCTAATGGTTTACCTTGTTCATATCTATGGGTGTCTTCCACAGAGACATATTGAAAAAATAAACCTCAATATTTAGGAGATTAAAGTTTTGTCCTTTTCTCCCAATGCTCTGGTCAAAGGAACAGTTCTGGGCCAACAGTTTGTGTTGCTTTTTTCTACGTTCCATGCTGTAGCTGTTGATACATAATTTGTGGGATATCTTGGTAAAAAGCTCTGTGTAGATGGAGTCTGTGTACTTTGCCTCAGCTGAAACCATTAGAAAGATCTACAGATTGCTCCTTCCTTGTAAGCAACTGCATATGCTCAGTTACAGGAATCTGTGGGACGTAATGTGAGACGGGCGAGGAGGAAATTATCTAGGAAGAAGGGAGGCCTCTGCACATGTAGGGACTGAGAAGTCAGAGAAGACCAAGGTCAGATGACAAAGATGACAAAACAGAAAGCATTCCCTGAGGAACCAGAAAGAGATATAAATGGTACTGAATTTAGGACTAAAAGATGTACCCTAAAGGAATGGCAGGGATGCAGAGTAGGCAAGAAAAGAGATTTGTTTCAAATTTTTCAATTTTAATGCAACACACCTGAATTGTTTGTATATTAAAGATTTTCCCTCTTTTATTTTAATTCTGATGAAACCTAGCATAAACGTTGAAAATCTTTAGGTGGTTTCTTCTCAAGGAAAGTGTCCATTTCATGCTCGCCAAGGTTCTGGTGCCATCCATTAAGATTTCTGCCTCACAAAGTATTCTTACTACTGTGATGACATGAATATTCACTTCACAAAGAAGCTACCCTGCTGGCAGACAAGTTGTGTGTAGTGAAACTTAAAGTGAACTTCTCATAAAATAATCTCAGGACAGCATGCATTTGGGAGGCTGTGGAGGAGTTTGGATATAGTGTCAATGCAAAAAAATTCCAACATCAGACCAGGAGATGAAATAAAGAGTGAGGCTGAATCCCCAGAGCTGTAGACAGAGTACTTAGTTTGGAGAAGTCAGAACTGAGGTTCCTCTGAGCTGTCCTTTCATTTTCCATTAGACAGTAATGCAGGTAAACTCCGTGGGTAGTTTCTAGCACTGATGAATGTGATTTTCCTTCATACAGCCAGGCACCATCATTAATTTTGGATATGGCTTAGTTTTCCAACCATATTTTTATTTTCCTTTTTTGCTCTAAAAATTGCCTTTGTTTATTGAGAATTTTATTGATCTGAATGTTGTTAGAGGCTGACCTGACTTTTTAAGAAGCTGAGAGTTTTAAGTTATAGTCCTGTTTCTTCCATCCGATCTGAACATCAGGGGGGTTTATTGTGAAATATAGCAAAATTTGTTGAGCAACTGGACAACAAACTACAAGGAATCAGCTCTCATAAGAATAATTGAGGATGATGGAAAAAGCAATGTCAAGGTTTGGGGAAACTAAGAAGTTTTGTTGTGTTGTCAGTATTAGCAACTAGCTGGTAGTGAGACTTTTTGTTACTGTTATTCTGTTTATCTGCATATCATAATTTGTTGTAGATTTTTCATGTTATTAGGATCCCTTACATGAACCGCAACATTTTCTAGAAAACATTTTTCTGTGAAAATGATGTATTTCTTCACTACTTAGATGTCAAGTATAAACACAGAACTGAAGAAAAGAAAAAAAGAAAGGAAACTAAAACAAGAATGTGTCTGTTCTATGTCAGGAACAAGACCTGGCACGGTAAACCCTAAACTAAAAAGAGCACAGAGCATACATACATTGGCTCCTGCACATAGTCTGACTTCGTGTATTCAGCTCATTGCATAGAAATGAAGCAACACAGCTGGGAGCCACTGCCTGGAAATAGCCTGTTATCAGAAACCTGGCATAAATGATGGAATGTCACAAGAAAGGAGTATGTGTTGTTCTTTTTAATGGCAATGACTTGTGTAGTAAAAGCATCTGATGCCGGAGAATATGGCTTTGCGTATGTCTCAGTATGTGTGCTTCCTCTTGTTGCTTACTCAGGTGATAGAGTACAACATTAACGTGGGCTAAATTTCATTGGACAGGTAAAGGATCATTAAAGTATTTCAGAAGTAAAATCCGATGCCTTACAGATTTCATTCTCAGTATTGAAACTGCTGTTATGCTATACTGCATTTCAGGCAATTGTGGTTGGTCTTTTGTTGCAATTAAAATTGGGCAAACTGTCAACACCCTTTCAGATTTTAAAAAGATACATACTTTTGCCTGTCAAAATTGCATTTCTAAAAGCTGCAGTATACTCACTCATCATACAGTGTTAGACTCTGCTCCTGTACCTCAGAAGCAAGCACAGACCTTCTGTTGTTCAGCTTGACTCTCATCAGAGATTATTGTCTGCTTGGCAAGGAAAGTACTGAAGAGACATGGAAAAGGTAAGCTACAGTTTAGGTAAGAAATCATAGTAACTATCTGACTAATGAGGCCATGGTAATATTGCTGCTTCTGACAGCTTTTCATCAAACTTAGTTAAAGCATTCAGACAAAGCAACTGCTTATATATGCTGGTGACTGCTAAGTTACATGATTAAAGGTTTATTTCTGCCAATACAAAGGAGAGCAGGAGAGCAATGGCAGGAGGGGGAGCCCCAATGACACAGTCAGAGATAGGAGCCCATGCCCTGGCCATCCTAGGACTGTCCTTGGAGACCCTCAGCCTCATGGGCCAAGGGACATAGCGATCATCTTCAGTCAGCAGGGGAGGCTCTCCAGGTCACCTTTAAGACTGAGGGGAGGTTTACTTACGTGCAATGTTTAAGTGAGGAATGAGAGGCAGGGTGAGGATGAAACAGGAGTTGGGAGGAATCAGTATGGGAAAGTAGAAGGATAAGAAGTCAAAAGAACCAGTCTAGTAGAAGCCCTCAGGTGTTTATTCTTAACATTACTTGAGTACCTGCACAATTCTCAGGTTTGTAAAAAATTTCTGGGGACTTTGATACATCTGCAAACCCTATTAACTGAAGACTGACACTCCCTATGTTCTGTCTTGTGTCCAACTTAAACTTAATAACTTAAAAAAAGAATACTGTAATTCATTGGGAAAAAAATACAACTCTCTTTTACTGTTTTGAGAAGCAAGAATTACCTCAAAGTATTACTGATACAGGAACACATTATTAAAGTGAACAGAATTTTACTTATTGAAGCAGGACCGCAAACCAGAATGACAATACCTGGGAATGCAAGAATGTATTCACTGAGTAATGAAACTTGGAGGGAGATGGGAAAAGAGGAATGACACTTAGAAATACTGCAATGACACTGAGTTATTAAGTATCAGTTCAGTAATTTGTTGCTTTCCACTACATGGGTAAAGGATTACAATGAAAAAGGGGTTTAATTTTTTTCAGGTTTTTTTCCTGCTTTGCATTGTTTTTTAAGATCTTGAGATCAGCTGACATTATCTACAGTTTCATCATGGTCAATGATTTCAAAACTGAAGCCAACGTGGTAATGTGGATTAATCCTGGCTGGCAACCAAGCACCACACAGCTGCTTTTTCACTCCCCCTCCCCCAGAGGGATGGGGAAGAGAATCAGAAAGGAATGTAAAACTCGAGGGTCAAGATAAGCGCATGCAAGCAAAGCAAAGCAAGGAATTCATTCCCCACTTCCCATGGGCAGGCAGGTGCTCAGCCATCCCCAGGACAGCTGGGCTCCAGCACACGTAAGGGTTACTGGGGAAGGCAAATGCTGTAATGCTGGATGTCACCCCCTGCCTTCTTCTCCCAGTTTATATACTCAACATGACATCCCATGGTATGGAATATCCCTTTGGCTAGTTCAGGTTAGCTGTCCTGGCTGTGTCCCCTCCCAATGTGCCGTGTTAGGGGACATAAAAGTCTTAGGGGACATCCTGTATCTCTGGTTGTGTATTACAGAGATCTACAGGATAAAACATTTTATAATATTAAGAAGCAGGTTGAATTGAAATCAAACAGGTATTTTTTTAAAGTTTGTTTGTTCTTCACAAAAGAAAAAAAAATCCAACAAAATATCTAATGCAGTACAGCTAAAACTTCTGCTGCTGCTTAATTAGCCCATTTTGTTATGTTGTTTAATTTACGCTTTTTGCAGAGGAATTTAGTTACAGAGCTCTTCACAAGTATCACATTATCTTTACCATTCTAGCCAGAAACCCTTGGTCATTTACTAGAATTAGTTTCTTGTCTATCACCAAAGTCCAACCAACCAATCAACCAGTTTAGAGATCTCCCTTTTTTTTTTTTTTAAATTTCTTCTCTTCAGTAACTTGCAAATCTTAATACTTGTTACAGTTACAGGACTAATACAACAATAACGTTCTTAGCTTTCCTGTGACAACCACGGCTAAGATAATATAACCAGTCAGGTATCTTTTAACATCAAAACTTTATTCTGCAATAATACAGCATGCAAAAGAAAAAGAGAAAAGCAACATTTTCTGAAATTATATAGCCAGCTGCATTAGAAAGGCCATTCTTTTCATTGTTTTTATCACTTACTGCATGAAGGATCTGATATAAAAAAGTCTTTATAAAATTGTTACCAGTATGTGAAAAAGAGACCCTGCAAGTACCACATTTCCAGCTAAAAAAACTTAATTCTTATGAAAAATTTCAGTACACTTCCCTTTTTCCCATGTTCTCTAAATTTTACATTTATTTACAGAAAATTACTAGAAAACTGTCCACATAATTCATGCTTCGAACTGTGTAACATCATCTTCCATTTCTGAGGAGATGTCAGGGTAATGGCTAGATGCTCTTTTCTTGATGAAAGAAGTGGTTGCGGCTAAATATATTTCATGTTACTCATTAAATATTTTAGCCTAACAATTACTTTTGTTTCTGTGACTAACCTCATAATTGATTGACTACACTCTTTGTTAAGTGGTGGACAATTTAATTTTGTACATCAAATGAGTTGTTTTTTCAGGTAATGCAATGGCTTAAAACTTTCTTCATGCAGTCAAAAGACCCAGTGTAAATGAATATTTATATTTTATACACTTGGAAAGTCATCCAGAATCAAGCCAGAAAACAATACTCAAGAAATGAAGCAAGCAAACAAAGAAACAGAAAAAAAAAGCACAACATCCATTTCATGGTTCATGTGTATATTTTTCACATTCCTTTTTTCTGAGGAAGCTCCTAGAAGACAGGATAAAAGGCAGTGCAGAAACAGATGAGATAAGCTTAAAAAACTGGCCCTGTGAATCCCTACTGTTTAGCCATTTCTGTATCTTGTCTAAATCTACTTTAGAGTTCTATACATATCAAAGTCTGTTAATCATTAATTCCTTCGCTCTAAATATATAAAATTAGATCCAGTTAAGTTTTATATAGATTTTTCTTGTACATTCAAACTCCTTGTGTCATGGTTAAACCCTAGCTGACAACTAGGCATCATGCAGCTGCTCACTCACTCCCCCACACAGCAGGATGGCGTGAAAAGAATTGGATGGGTAAAAATGAGAAAACTCATGGGTTCAGATAAGAACAGTTTAGTAACTGAAATAAAATAAACTAGTAATAATAACAACAACAACAAAAATAATAATAATAAGTTGTAATTAAAAGAAAAATAGCAAAGCATGAGAAATAAACCCCAAAAAAGACAGGTGATGAAAATGAAATCAATCGCTCACCACCCACCACCCACCCCATGCCTGGCCAATCTTTCCACAGCAGCCCCCCGGCCAACCCTCCCCCTAGTTTTATTGCAGGATGTCATATGGTATGGCATAACCCTCTGGTCAGTTGGGGTCAGCTGTCCCAGCTGTGTCCCCTTACAGCTTCTTGTGCCCCCCCAAGCCTGCTCGCTGGCAGGGTGGGGTGTGAAGCAGAAAAGGCCGTGACTGCGTAAGCGCTGCTCAGCCATAACAGAAACACTTCTGTATTATCAACATTGTTTCCAGCACAAATCCAAACGTATCCCCATACTAGCTAGTATGAAGAAAATTAACTCAATCCCAGTGAAAACCAACACACCTTTTCTCCCCTGTACTGCCAGCATTTGAAGTAATTCAGTAACAGGAGTCCACTCCTGAGATTCTTTAGGAAGCATGTAGCTTCAAAAGAGAAGATGTTTTCAACAAGGATGCAGAGTTCATCTTTGTTCCTAGCTTACACAAAAGAAGAGTGTAAGGATATTCTTTCTTCAGCTTCAGTCTGACAAGAGAAAGAAATAAATGGAGATAATGGAACCAACCACTTTAAAGAAATAAGAAGAGGCTGTAACAACAGAGTTTAAATTCCCTCTCCACACACAGTTGGCTCTTTTAATAAAAAATTTCATTATCCTACAATAAAAGGAATGGGAGTGGCAGGAGGAGGAATCAGTTGAATATGTACAATGAGCAGAACCTTTCTAATGTCACCTCTCCTAGATCTTGTGAGGGCAGTTTCAGCTGTCAGGCAATCAAAGGCTCTCCCTGTCTCTGCTCTACTTTAGGCAAGTTCACAGCCAGGCAGTAGCGTGTCTTCTTGCTCTACTTAAGTGTATTATGTTATATGACTGTCAGCAAAATAGCTTTTACTTTAGCCTTACATTAAGGGTAAGCTGTTAAACTATTCATAGTATGGATTTTGATAAATTCAACTTTTTTAGTGACTAACAATAATAAATTAATTAATCTAAGCATTAATTAATGTAGGAAAATTCCCATTAACTTATTCAAACTTGTTAACAACTACTGTTGTGCTTAGGGTTGCAGATCACTTATGACATGCTCTGTGTTTGGATTTACCTCATATTTATTTGATTGCTTGTTTGTTTTGCAGACACTAAGTACCTTATGCTAAAACTGCTTCCTAGTCTTATTCTGTACAACTAGCTAAGCTACGAATCAAAGTTCAAATCAATAAAATTCTACTGTATATAGATAGATGTAAGTAGGAAATTGTTTGATTTGTGTTGGTAATAATAAAGTCTGGATACCTATAACAAGAAAATGGAATCGATGTTCTTAAAACTGATGGTGGGGGAATAAACCATCTTTTCCTACAGCAAACTCTATTACTAAAGGGCATAAGATATATATATCTTGCAAACCTATTCAGAAGCAAGCCACTTGAAGGGATTCAAAGTTGAAAACCTAAAATAGTAATTGCCTGAAGTTTTTTTACTTCCTAGGTTAACACTTGCAAAATGCAAAATGATTCAGAGAATGGAATTTGCAAAACTGTAAAAGTAAAAAAATGTTACGAAAAACATTTATTGTGCAGATCGCCAGCCAACACGTGAATTGCTGACTGAAGGCCATGTTCAAATGCAAGTTCTGTAAATTCAACAGGAAGTGGAGCTACATATAAAACTAAGTAGCATCACAAAGTGTAGGAATAAGTATTATTCCCATTAATACATTAGTATTTCCTGTTCAGTTTCAGAAGGAAAAAAAAAAAAAAAGTTATTAGAATTTCAGGAACAAAAGTAAGAGTGTAGAAACTACATTTCCAGAAAAGAAAAGAGATTGTAAATCATTACAGTCTATTTAATATACACAAATATACAGTAACAAAACAGTTATCATACACTTTCAGTAGCTGATATGGTGATGTTTTAAAACTAGGGAAAATAAGCTGTGGATAAGGAGATAACAACAAGGTCAAAAGCTTTTCCAGAAAAAGTATTGTTTTCTTTCTGCATATGATTAATGAGAAAGAGAGGGTTTGAATCCTGAACATATCTTAAGTGTAACTGAAAAACAAATAG
>JAVJGJ010000014.1:51954248-51978977 GCA_035590215.1 Microhierax caerulescens
GTGGGTGTGTGTGGGTGTGTGGGGGTGTGTGTGTTGACTAGGCAAACTTTAAGGGTCCCTTCCAACCCACACCATTCTATGATGTTATGATTTTAACAAATGTGTTTCATATTTGGTATTTTTAACAGACAAATAATTTGCTTCCATTTAACCATTTGCTTAAATTTTGTATGTATTTTCTTTAACAACAAACTGTATCATTAGGTACATTTTCAAACAGCAAAAAAAAAAAACATTCAACAGAAATGAAGCCAAGTATGGCCCGTATTTGTAACAGTTCAGAATAAAACATTGGGTAAAGTCTGACAAAGAAATCTTTGAAAATGTCTTATTGTTGTCAAAGATCAAATACAGGAATAAACATTAGTATAAAAATAAGAAACCAATTCAATCTACATTAACTGTGACATTCTTTTTGTCTGTTTTCACGGTGCTATACATAGGCAAGAGCATCCCCAGACCTTAAATGAAGAAAACCAAACTGGATTCTTGTCTGGTTTTGAACTTGCTCTAGCTGTTATTCCACAGTTTGACATCTGCTGCTTTCTGCTTCCCCAAAGCTCTCCCACTACATCCTAGATCTTTCTGGTCAGTATTTTTTCCTCTGGCTCTGCTGAAGCCAGAGGAACTGGCTTCAGTTCAAACTCCATAATGAATATTTTGCTCTGTGTTTTCAAGTTTCGTTCTCCAGCAACTCTCCTTCCTCTCTATCCTGAGCTAAAATTGGGCACCAACAATACACACATGAAGTAAGTATCCATATACTTGCTTACATGAGACACATGTAAGAAGCAATTCTTTCTAAATGTCTTCTTTTACTAGCTGTTAGACAGTTCTGGTATTTTTGGATGGAGGAGACAAGGTCCATATCTATGCTTAGGCTACAGAAAAATTAAATAATATAATCGACTGGTTTTATTTAAAACATGCACATTTCAGCATCAAGCTAAGATTCCTATTATGACTATTAAGATGTCAATTAGCAGAAAGGTAATGATCTTTTTTTTTTCTTACTTTTGTTTACTAACAAGCTCCAGAATTTTTTATTATGAATTTGTTAATTATTTGGATTGCTTTATTCTCATTTCCTTTTTCTGTTACAATAAAAAAAAAAAAAGACAGATATAATATGCCATTTGCTTTTTTCACTCCAAAGAAAGCACTGTAGAAAAATATACAGAATTTGTGTCAGTATCGAGAAGCATTCAGTAGATCTGGTAGTGACAAAACCTAAGCACGTAGCTGTTAGCTTGTGATGACTTAATCACAAATCCTTTCAGCTAGTAATATTCATGTTCTGTACTTGGTAAACAGTAAGTTAAAGCACTCTAATGTCAGAAACTATATTGAGTTATTACTGTTAAGAAATGTTGCAAGCAAATTTGCTTGAGTATCCAGCTTAAGCTGGTCAATTAAAATTCCCTCACTGTATAAACCAGTAGCTAGGCTCCTTCTCCCATGGCAATGTGTCCTACGACTACTTCACAGTTATAAAATCCGAGAGTTGGAGAAGAAAATGACAGGTTAGGTACTTGATCTCATGTCTGTTAGCAGAAGTTGTTTTGAATACTGGAGTCCAGATTAATGCCCTGGTCACTTCCAAACTACATTCATGTATAAGTGATGTGTATGCTAAGCATACATTCTTAGCATCAATGCAAAGAAAATGCAGGTGTGCTCTAAGACATTTCTGTCCTGAGAAACTGGAGAACCACAACTGAAGAACTAGGCATACCACACTTCCTTTCACATTTTAGACTAGTGAGGCGTGGTATCTATGACAGCTATGTCTTACAATAGTTGCAGTGGTTTTTTTCCTAGACATTTTCTAGGTCATGGTTTCTGTATGTTAATTCTCTGTTCTGTGAATGAGTGGATTACTTCAACAAGGGACAGAAAATGTTCAGATTTTCTGTTCCTGTTCTTGCAGTCCTTCAAACCTTCTGTGCAACTGTTTTCACTGAAACAGAGGAATTTCCTTTCCTATCAATAAACTAGATTATGTCTCAAAATCTCACTTTAAAACTTTCACATTATAAACTGTTTAGTTTTGTCTCACCTCATTGAAGCATCACTTTTTTGTTCTGCCTTTGAATCAAGGAATTTACTAGAAAACGTACTCTGTTTCTAGTATTATAAGATGCCATCCTTTATTTTAGGCAATTTATCTTTTCTGAAGTATTTTTTTCACGGTGTATGAACATACTTCTATGCAATACAGTATTATTTATTTTCTTCTAGGAAATCATGTAATAATCGCATGACAGATGAATCAAAATATAGATGTCATTAATTTCTTTGCTTCAGCTACTTTTCTATATATTTTCAATTAGTTTATTTCAGTCTAAGAGGACATTTAATCATACTTGTTCATAAACAGAATTTTACTTATTAAGCAACATTGGGTTTTTTTCTGCACAGAGACACACTTTATTCTATAATGAAGACAGTAATTTTGTATTGATTAACTCAGATGTTTCCTTTAGAAAGATTTGGAACACAGATTCTGCTGATACATACATAAATTCAGAGAATTATATTAAAAACAATTTTTAATAAAACACACTCCAAATGAAAAAAAAAAGTGTTGTTTTTTATCCTAAATAAAATCAACCAATTTTAATGAAGGTCTCCTCAGTTTCATCAGCTATAATTGTGAATATAATTCAATTAATAAATTGAAAATACATGGGTACATGTCTTCTTCAAAGAATAATACTTAGAAATAATTAACAGCAGCAGCAGTACTTCTACTCCCACTACTAGTCCTCCGCCTAGTAATATTCAAACCCTGTAACAGATTATGTCTTTGTATTCAAGATGTGTTACCAGCCCAATTAGAAACATTTTGCTAAATCCAATTTTGAGGTTTGTTATAGTTTATAGTTCCATTATTATGAGCCTAATTATTTAAATAACATATTTAAGAATACCGTGTATATGAAAAGTTGTCAATGTTACTACTAATACTATGATAATGCAGTATGTTTCGTGTTTCTGTAATCTTGGTCCCTCTGCATCTGGAGATGATACAAACTATCATCAAAAGTAATCCAGATTTGGGTAAGAGATTTTCTGCCATTGAAGCAAATGTAAAGGAAGGGTGTTAGACTGCTCATAAATTTCTGTAATTCCTGGCAGTTTGTTGGCTAGCAACCACTACAGCTGTTCTCATTAGTCCCCGCACAAGCACTGGGGACACTAGTGTTTGAAGAGTATATAGTTTTGGTCCTTTTTGTTCCCACAGCATTTGTTTTCATAGCATGATTTTAATGTATGTTCAAGTCATTAAGCTGTTTCAGACTTTCATAATTTTCATTATACTAATATAAATGTATATGTATAAATAAATACATAATAGTCCTATAGACTCAGATAATACTAAAATCAGCTGATAGTAGCTGAGGAATATGAGTTTATCATGAGTAGACTAGACAATGAAGAGATGGAAAAAAAAGTAGTCATCCTCTAAAGTATGAGCATAATTTTTTTTGTTCAGGTAATGAAGTTTCAGTGACATTTTGCAAGGAACTGGTAAATATGGTCCTCATAAAAAACATGGTGTTCAGTTCTTGCAACTTTAGCATTAGGAAGGCTTTATTCAGATTTGTTAAATTATGAACGTTCAGGGAAAGAATAACTACTGAATAAGACAAATCAAAGTGTTTCGCATAAAAATATAAAAACTTAGGAGACTTTTTTTTCCTTCTCTGTAAAGACACAAGAAGAAATAGGTATAAATTAATCAGGCTTTGAAAGTTCAGTTCAAAAAACCCCACAGACCTTACAATATAATCTTCCATGAGAAGAAGTCAGGAAAATCCAAGTGGCTGTAAACCAGAAAACATTAAATTTATACAGGTATCAGTAACAAGGTCGGCAGAGCAGGTTAAAGATAAGTTAAAGATTTCTTTTATAAAGTCTTTTTGTAAAACTTGTGTTTCTCTCCAATGTTCAGGGTTAATTCTTCCATTGTATTACTACTTTACTTGGCTGGAGTACTGTTCTATTTTAACTCAGCAATTTATTTAATTACCTTTTATGGCAGTTAAACATGGTTAAATACAGTAAATCACTTAATATCTAATGAGGCAAAGCACATAGAATAAGTACCTTTAAGTCTATGTGTATAGCCCTCAGACACTTTGAGTGAACTATTCAGGTACATATTGTAGCTCTCATGAGTAAAATCTGCAGTAGCAAATTCCTACATTTGTTTGGGTTTTCTTTAAATGCATTAGTAATAAAGGGAAAAAAAGGAGAGGAAGACAGATGAAATAATAAAATATAAACTATATTGTGTGTCAAATAAAGTGCATTTCCAATTTGAGTAAGTTCATAGTAGAACTCTGCATCATGTTATATTTCATTACATCATTTACATGATGTTACATGGTTAATTGAACTGTGAGGTAATGTAATAACTCATCAAGCTGAGACAGAAATAAAAATAATAGAAACTGTGTCAAAGCTGTAAGGAAAAACCTAGTGGCTAGTATCCTGGCATAGAGAACTTATGAAAGTGTTTTCTAAAGTATTTGCGAGCAACGTGAAAAGCAATAGCAACTATATGAATCCTGTAACTGATAAAATTTCTACTGTAAATTAGAATGGGTAAATAGAACACTACTCTATTGGATGGAAATTACTGTTCTAGTCAAGCCTGGTGTAAAAATTATTGTGCAAATTCTGTAACTAAAAATCTATTACTAACAGAACTTGTATAAACACTATAAAAATTTATTTATGGTTCTCTTTGATAAATCAGCATTGCAGCTTCCTTTACAGGGAACTTCTGCACAGAGCATTTTTGCCAAGCAGAATGTGATCCCAAAATATTGAGTTTTTTCCAAATGATATCTATGACTCTCACATCATTTAGGGACGGACAGATAAACTAATGGTTTTATGTCATACTCAGATTGGGAAATAAGGACAACATCATCTAATTTGTTCTCATCTGCTTTCAGCTGTGATTTGCTCCAGTTTGGGTTTTTTTCCCCTGGTAAGTAGTGTTCTAATTCACAGTAGAAATTTTATCAGTTACAGGAATCATATAGTTGCTATTGCTTTTCACGTTGCTCACAAATACTTTAGAAAACACTATCGTGGTAAAGTAATTGGTCATGCTTATCTGTGCAAACAATATGAGCTTCATTACTGCAATATCAGAAGAGCTCTCATCAATCACTTCACATTCTGCAATTCCCTGTCCACAATATTAAGAAAACCTCTGGCAAAATTATAGTTATTCATTTGAAGTGACCCCTTTGATTTTAATAAGGTTGCCTGAAAGGTACCAAGGCCAAATGTATACCATTGAACTTGATGTTTCCTGTATAGACATGCACAGCCAAACTGGAGAATGTATTTGCTGTCAGTGCATAAGAAGTTGCTGACAGGTGTTGGAGAGCATTGATGTGTATTTATCTAAGGTGGAGTTTGGCCCAAAGTTCCTAATGCAAGTAAAAATCACCAAATTTCTGAGGTCTCCATTACTACTAAGGGTTTTGGTAAAGAAAAAATATATTGTCTAAACAGCTACACTCTTTAACTTTCACACTTAATATCCATTTTGAAATAAAATGTACAGATACATACAGTAATCCTATTTTAGACACTACAGTTCTATTTACATCTTTGGGGTGACTCTTGACAACATCTATAAAGTTAAAATCAGGACTCACAGTGGACATCCACAGTATTTTATAGAAAAATATTTTTGCCTCTGGGAGGCTGTTTTTTTATCAATTGCAGAATTCTTAAATCTTAGTATGAATATTATAATTCAGCAGAAGACCAAAGAATGATATTGTAAACAGAAAGTTAAAGTGATTAAAAAAATGCAAAAACCTGTCATCTGACAATAATGATATTTGCAGCCCAATTAAGACAAGGTGTTTTTTTTTAATTCAATAACATTTCAATTTTTTTTTTTAAGAAGTAATTTAGGGTTATCCTAGGTCTTACATAATTCAACTGCAAAAGAAAACCACTGCCATTAGTCATTGTGTATGTCTTTTTTCTATCTCAGAATATCATTCTGCTTCATATACTTGGAAAATTGTTTCATGTCTAGTTCTTGGAAAATATATTTTTAAACAAAAAAATGGTTTCAGACATTTTGGAGATAAAAATGGGAGAAGAAATGCTGAAAAAGAATTAAAGGGATATTACCCTAAAGAAATTGGAAACTTGTCAGTAGTAATGAATAGCTTCAGAATACTGCAAATTAAAGGGAATTTATGACTTGTTGAGATGTATGCTTTGTACCAAAAAGTACATCACCAAAGTCCATACATAAAATAAAGGTACTATGTTTTCTTTCTTACCTCTTTTGATCACTCCACTAGGATCTCATTAGTTCAGTGGTTTGATCTTTACCTGTAGCTGACCAGCCTTATAAGAAATAAGGTGTAAGAGAGAAGAAAGGAAAATATTCATTAAAAAGAATGACATTTCACTATAGCTACATGTGTACAAAGTCCCTAAGACATATTTGAGTATCTTGACTTTGTTTACAGTTTATTCATGTACTCCAGAAACTTATTATAGATGTTATATTAGTGCTGGGGATGGTGTTGATTAGAAAGATAACATGGTTGCTTTGTATCATCTAAGTTTTCCTTTATCCCAAGAAAACGCTCCACCGAAGACATGCTTTGTCTTCACATCACCAAAACAACAGTTTCACTGTGACCTACTAGTTAAGTAAAAATATAATATCTTGTGTAGAGTGATGGTTTAATGTACTGCATTCATCTTAAGGAATAAAGCCATCACAAAAAAAAGGTTAAATAGCGCTTTAACAGTTTTTGACCTTTCAGGAAAATATATAGTCTGCTTCCCAACTGGACATTCAGTGACACAGAAGACATCTGCTAGGCTTCACAACTTCCTAACATTCAATACAGCAAATGAAACATACTGTGAAAATAGAGCATCCTTAAGACACATACCAAATAAAGAGCTATTGAACCAAACTAACACTTGCAAAGTCCTAGTATACTTTACTGAGAACTCAACACTGTATTGCTTTAATTTCATACCCTATATAGATTAAGAAAGTGTTTCATTTATTAACTTTCTGTATACAAGATGGCAAAAGCCCTTTGTAATGGAATCTGTTAGTCCAGAGGCAAGAAAATCAGATTCTGTCTCAAAGTAAATACAAAATAACAGCATCAAGTTATTAAGATTGAAAGCATTAAAATTACAGTTAAATATGTCCCATTAATTTGGAGTGATCTACTTTTATGTACTGATTTAAATGTTTGAATTATGCCTGGAAACCATGAAAGATTAGATTATTTTTGTCTGTAATTTAGACGAACAATACAATTAAAGTATTTGTAAAAAATGACACTGCTGTTTTGAACTGTGCTGAGTGGAGTATGCTGGGAAGGTGCAGAGCAGGAAAAAGAGAAAGCCTCAGTGCTGCACAAGCACTGCTCAGGAACAGCCAAAAGACCTGTGTGTTAACACTGTTCTAGCCGCAAATAGAAAACACACAATCATACAGGTTGCTATGAGGAAAATCAGCTCCATCACAGCCAGACCCAGTACATGGAGCAATAGCATTACATGCCTGAGTGACCAAAAATATGAAAGGCAAACTGTGTAAGTGAGAAATTATATTTTTTTTTGTCAGTTTTAAAGTGTTTTTCCACTCCGGATATGTTCATATGTCATCATGCATTCAGATAAACTGTTGTGTTGTCACATGTGTTAACAGTCCGCTGAGAGAAAAGCTATAGGTTTAGATTCCCATTTAAGGAGCTGAAGGTTGTCAGTTACTCTTGAAGAGAGAAGACTGAAGTGCTCAGCCCAAAAGCTACTTCTATACTGTTAAATAATAGTGAATCATGGAATGGAGGCAAGGGCTGGACAGTTGTCCACAGGACATTGTCCTAACTTTTAAAATTTTACTCTTGCAGTTGTCTCTCTTCTGAGATTTAATTCATCTTAGAATACACTTATTAATTTATTTTGTATATATGGACAATGTTTCAGATGAGAGGATCTACACCACAGGTACTTACACCTACCTGGTCTGATGAATCGGCTCAAAGAAATGAGAGTTGTATGTCCAGATTTTTAAAGGTATCTAGGAAAGCAAAGATCTATAATGATGCTTGGAGATGCAAAGTCACCTCTTTTACATTAATTTCCTTTCTGTTATTTTTTTATTTCACCCATTTCTGTTGATATAATTAATGCTTGAACAGTAACAAAATTCTGTGTAGGTTGCTGTCTCTAGCTTTAGTTTTTCAATATCTATGAGCATATATAAAACAGAGCTCAGAATAAAAACCCCCAAGATATTTACATTATTATATATGTATTATGCATGTATGAATAATATTTAATTTAGAAAATTAAGATAATGCTGTATTTTTCTGGAACAATGTGAAAGGAGACATAACAAAGATGCGTATTCTGAAGTCAAAAATTTGTAATTTCTCTAGTTCCCTGTTAATTCATATTTGTAAAGCTGCTTGAAATTCTTTTTGCTTTCTGTAATTTGAAGTAAGCTTAAAAGATACCCCTGAACTGTGCATTCTGATTGTGCTTAGATAGTTCAGGCTTCAGAGTATTATTCCCACTTCAAACACTCTTAACTCTACGCATCACTGAAATGCATTCATTCTCTAATACTTCAACAATGAATATTGGATTGCATTCACTGGATGCCCAAATATTGATGCCATATATAAAGCCTTTTTCTAAATGCAGACTTAATATTTATTTTGCTCTAAAAAAATCAGTGGTTTAATTCAATCTTTTTCATTACTTAGTAGATTTTCAACAAGTATTTTCTATACATCATAAAAATGTTATGTTTTAATAAATACAGTTTTGCCATTTTCCTTTTCCTTCTTATTGTCATTAAGGGTTTGGAAAATTTCCTTCTAAAATGGAAAAGTAGCCTCCATATTTTTTTTTTTTTTTAATTTAGTATCAGAAACAATTGGTGAGGCTGTCTAACACAAAATGGGGAATAAATATGTCATGAGGTCATTTTCAGAGCCAGAGACCTTTAATGGAAAACATGAGAAAAAAACTAACATCAAAGTGAGACTGAAAAAACCCGAAGAAAAAAATAATTTAACCATTAAACATGAGAGCATTTATAAAGGAAACACTTAAAATTGTTGTGCTTCTTATTTTAACCATCAATACAAATAATTGTATTAGTTAATTAGCTCAACTAGTATTAAAAAAAAAAAAATCTTCTCACTGAACATTTACAGCTTTTCCTGCCTAGTAGAAGGGATTTGGGAGAAGAGGGTATACAGGGTTAAAAGGTGAAAGCAAGGGTACACTGGAGGACCAAAAAACAAAGGAGCTGAAAAAGGACATGTGCAGGATGGACAAAGATGGACAATGGTCACAAAAGGTACCAGTAAGCATTCTATAGGCATACTGATCACTAAAAAAAGTTCAGGGAAGAACTTTCACGGTCTGATGAAGGATGGGAAAACAACCTAGTGACATAGACTAGGAAAACACTGAATTCACAAATTCTTGAGGTCCAGAACCATCAGCCTGACATCATATGCGTTACAGGGTACCACAGAAGTGTCATCATTGCCTCTGCTTGATTTACAATACATCTTTCAAAAGCAAATTATCTCTTTATTGGCACAGTGAAAGTTCTGAATGTAACAAGTTACATATTGGAAACTGAATGGAGAAAGCAAGCAGGTATTTCTGGATAACTTGGACAGCAAAAATTATCAGAAAAAAAGTGCTCAATACCTTTTAGCATTGGTCTTCAAAGACAAAACCTGCTGTCAGACTTCTGCCTGTACCATATCATATGGGAGAGAGAAGGGCAGCCAGCAGCAGAAGAGTATAAAGTTAGGGAGGCAGTAAGGCAAAGCACATATCACATACGGGAGGAGCACAGCCAGCAGACTGAAATAAATTATTATTTCTCTATTCAGCACCAGTGATGATGCTTCTGAAATACTGCCCTGAGGTTTTGGGTCCCTAATTCAAGAAGGATTTTCAGATATGGGAGAGGTCCATCAGAGGATTACCCAGGCTGTCAAAGAGTCTAGACAGCATATCCTACATGAGACAGGGTGAGGGTGAGGGAGCTGGGGATGCTTAGTCTGGTGAAGAGCAGTCTAAGGGGTAATTTCATAGCAGCCTAGTTACTTGAAGTGAAGTCACAAAGATGAAAAAGGCCAGATGATACAGCAAAGATCAGTGGCCACAAACTGTGGCTTGAGAGGTTCATGCTAAACATCAGGAAAACAACTGTAACTAAAAGGGTAGTACAATACTGGAGTGGGTTACCCTGAACAGTCATGAGCTCTGCACCTGTGGAGGACTATAGGACTCAGCCAGAGAAAGCCACAGCCACCTGATCCCATGTCGGTAGCAGATCTACTTTGAGTGAAAAGTTAACAAAATGGCCTTCAGAAATCTCCTTTAAGCAACACTCTTATAAATTAATGGCTATATATTCCTTGGGTTTATATTATAAACATCAGGGATTATTCACAGCTGTTGACAGCAGCTCAGCATCTATTTGCCTAAAATTTCCTTTGAAAATAAACTAGCAGTTTTTAAAGATTAGGGCCTCAAAACAAGCATATATTAAAAATTTTCAAACTGTAGTCCTAAATGCTTCTAAGCATGGTCAAGGACTGGAAATTTTATATACCATTTCAGTTTCAGAATGCTTCAATGTGTTAAAGACAAGATATGCTGCTAGGATAGCACAGGACCAATGCTGTCTGAACAGTTTGCATTATCTGTCAATAAGAAAAGAACTTCAGTTACTGAGGCTCCTGATACAGGATCTTTCAGGAGGATAAATTTAGTAAAAGGAAACAAACAAGCAAGTAATCCACAAAGGAAAGGTTATCCAGTGCCAAGGTTGTCAGTAGGTTCCAGTTTAAAGCTGATTTATTTTATAACATTAACAGCAAGATCATACGAGACATTAACTCTCTTTCTGAGTGGTTTTGAATGGAATCCTTGAACTAGAACTTAAGCTGAGATAAACAAAAACCTATGAGCAATGTGCTAAATCCTGGCTTTTTAATTAGTTTATTTAAACAGATCAAAACTTTCTTCAAAATAAGGTAACATATTTCTTCAAGAATGTGTAACAGTCTGATTATAAAATATTTCTAAACAGCACCAAAGCCCTAAGATAAGAAATCAAATATGCCGCTATTGCTTCTCACCTTGAAGAATTACCTTGTATCTTACTGTGAAAAATTGGGAGGTTTATGGGGAAAAAAAGAGAAGAAAAAAAGGAAAAAGTCATGCAAACTCTAGAGGGGAAAATTCTAAATGCTTCAAGCATTTTTCTGATTCATATCACTTACTTTTGATTAGCATGCATGGATCAAATGTAGCCCCTAAAAAGCACAAGTCTTTAACTGTATAAGCACAAAGACCCACAGAATTTTAGCAGTGATCTTTTTCCATTGTGAAAATCACAATTTCCTCTTTTCAAGCTATGTTTACAAGACAAAACCAGGGTTCCCTTTGAGAGGTACAGTTTTGATCTTCAAATCTACAACCTAATAAACTTTATGGCCATTCTGTTTAGTAGAGCTTGATTGATTCTTCACCTAACATTTTCAATTATCTTTTGACATACTAGTAACGCAGTTTAACTGCTTAGTCCTGTTTAGTTTTGGAAACCATTGTATGGTAAAAACAATGCTTTCCCTCCTTTTTTAAAAAAAACTCCTTCAAGTTTAATTTGATACATCAAAGTTCCATGTAATAACAATAAATAATTAAGTCCTGTTCAACTCACATCATTCACATTTCACATAGTTTTATGTTATTGTATTCCTTCTCACAAGTATAATTTCAAAACTGAGAAAAATTATTTAATCTTTTTAAGCATATTTTTTGAAAAATAATGCTGAGCTTACTAGCTGTCTTTGGTTTTTTTAGCCTTCTCTTTATCTGGGAACAGGGGAAAAAGGAGAAGTTGAGATGTGGATGTGAGCAGAATTAGAAACTATATTCAAGATTTGAGAACACAGTTACTATGGCCTGTGGCTTAGTAATGATTTTCTGCTTTCTTCTTTATCTTTTCCTTTTCTTGACTAGTTCCTCTTAACATAATAGTTTAGGCTTCTGCTAAGGTTTTCACAGAGTATTTTTAGAGCCAAATATTGTAGGATAATTTACTCTGAAAATTGCAGATGTAATATTAGAACTATATCACAGATGTGTCATCCTACAATGAGAACATTTAAGGGGATGATAAACTGCTAGGCTATTATTACTTCCTGTATTACACCTTACATGGACCACTGGATCATTATATCATCCAAGATGAATGTCTCCCAAAATTCCTGTTTATGCATTTTAAAAATAAGAGGAAAACGTTAAGATTTCCAAAATTCCCAGTAAACATTGGAATGAAAGTTTGTTAAAAATCATTATGTCTGTATCTTTACATATGATGAAATGCAAAAGAATTGACCCCAGTATTCTACCTGAAAATGATGTCTCACACCTTTATTAGAGCTCTCTCAGAGTGCTGACAAGCTGCTCTGCTTAATAAGGCACGGTAGCCTTTTTAGAAAGCTTTGACATGGTGCCTCAGTAAAGGCTGTGTAAGAAATTCACTCACTATGTGGTAACAGGGAAGAGAGTCTTGTCGATTAAAAACTGGATAAAAGGTAGGAAATAAAAGAATTCAGTAATAGTCTCTTAAGTTACAGAAGACAGTTACTAGTGAAATCCCACAGAAATCTGTGTGGTGGTTTGTGTCTTTCAGTATGCTTGTTAAAGATTTAGAAAAAAAGCTAGTTAATGAAGACACAAAATTAAGGCATAGCAGAAAATTATTTGGGGTAGTAAAAACTTAAAAAAAAAAAAAACATAATAAAATGCAGAAAAAATGACTGGAAGATGAGAAAAAGTCATGCATGGAATAACAATCTTAATTGTACAAATAATGTACTGGTGTTCAACCTGTCCTGATGATAGCATTGCTCTTATCCCATAAGCCAAGATAACAGATCAACAGAACATTTTGACCATGCAAATTTCTCAAGCCAAGAAGTAGATAGATACAGTGCTCCAGTTACACTAGCTGTTTAAGAAATAATTTGCCTTTCATTCCTGAAATTTTTCTTGCTTGTATCCTCAGATTGTCGTGGCAGAATTACTAACTAAAAATCAGAACTGTCCTTACTACTTAGAAAACATGATAATATGCATGATATAGCTGAAATACCAGTATTAAATGTGAGTAGACTGGGCAATAAAATGAAAGAAGGCAAATTATTTCTGCAAAACAAAAAAATAGGCATCAGTTATTAAACATAAACATAGCATTGTAAGTTTGATAAAGATGGAAGGTTATTACTGTGTACTAACTGCTGTAGCTGTATAGGAATGACTAGCTGAAAATATTATAAAATTCACTTTTTAGAGAAGTTGTAACACTTTTTTGTTATTTATTAGGGAAACAACTCTACTCAGTTGTGTAATTGCACAGAACTTCAGTAATGATATATATTTCTGCCAGCAATTTCATGCTAATGTAAATTATCCTCTGCCTCCAATATAAGCCAACCGTGCAGGTTCTATTTAGGGGGACCGACATACTTGCAGAATTCACTGCAGGGTTTCTGCTTTGAACAGGTAATATGTAATACATAACATACAGAACTGATTACTATTTCCAGAATAGTTTTCATCAGTATCTAAAACTGCAGTTATCAGAAATTTGTACTTCTCTAGCAAAGGAAAAAAGTAAATATGCGTTTTTTAGACCAAACTATCCTCTACAGAGATGTCCACCAGCATATATTTTCTCCCAGTTCTTATCCTCATTTTCCTTTCTGATTTTATTTTCTCTTTTTCTTTCTTCACAGATTGGCTGGAAACTCTCTTTTTAATTCACTTTGCAAGTATTGGTATAAATATACAATTCTTATGTAAAATCAAACGCATCAATACTTCATAGACATCCTAAATGGTCTCACAGAAGACTACATACCACTTCTTCCTCCCACAAATAAAAAATTAAGTTCAAAAATTAAAAAAAAAAAAAAGAAATTCACTAGTCATCTGAAAAAGTACTAGTTATCCAAACAGTCATTAGGAATCAAGTTGACAATAATTTATTTAAATGTAGTAACAGATACTAAACACATCCGCAGAAAATTGCTGGCAGCAAGGAAATATTTAGGTAGTTGTTAGCATTATATTTTGGGGACAATGTAAATATGCATTTCTAGCACAAAGATTTAAGCTCATGAAGGAATTTACTATTTAACACCCAACATTTTTGATGGATTATTTTAATAGGCTTCCAGGGAATGACTGAATTGCTCATCCTAGAATACATGCCTACTGGTATTTAAGATACCCTGGGGGCCTGGTATATCTGAGAAAACGTTCTGAAGGATCTGAGCCACCTGGAACGAGAGCTGGGAAAGAGGAGGGATGCTCCGCACACCATCAGAAACAGTATCAGATGCCTACATCTCTGCAACATAACCCCAGTCCCATTCTTTTATATTACTTTATATCCTGCTCATTTTTCTAAGTATGAAAGAGGTGATTCAGCCTCATATTAAGACAGATCGATCGACTGAGAAACTCTCTAGGCCACACCGACTGTGCTGACTAGACCCCGGCTGTTGGGAGAGCCCAGGCACCATTAAGCGCAGTTTGCACCTCGCCACTCCAAGGCCGAATGGTCTGAATTTAGAAAACGACCCCTCCACGGGCATGATTAGTCGAAGCTTAGTACGACATTTAAAGCACGACCCGTTTATCTCGAGCCACCGCAGCTGGCTGAGGTGGCCCTTCTGCACCCAACTGCTGAGCACAGGCCTGTCCCTCCTCACAGCCTCCCTCAGGCCCCTCCCGCCCCAGCCCCGGCCAGACGCGCCGGGAAGGACTGCGAACGCGACGGTGGAGAGCAGCGCGGCGGAACGACTCTCATACTGACCGGAGCCGTGACCACGAAAAGGCGGGCGAGGGGGACAGGAACGCCGTCCCGAAGGCAGGGAGCCGCGAGACCCGGTGACACACGCCACGACCGCCCCCCGCCCGCCCAGCGGGGCCCACCCGGGTTACACCCCGAGCACTTCGCTCCGTGGCACTGCCCTGCCCCCCCCCGTGTCCGTGCCCCCTCCCCCCCTCCGGAAACCGGAGCGTCCCCGGCCGCGCGCGTCCGCACCGGGGGCGGGAATTAACCCTGTCGCGGGCCGAGCCAGGGCAGGCAGACAGACGTGGGTGGCCTGGCACGCGTTGCACACAGCGCTCTAACGGCGTGCGCGAGTCTGAAAGCCCAAGCGCAGCAGTTTGCCAGGGAGGTGCTTGGTTGCAAATGTTCTTAGTTGGTATTTGCGTGTGTGCCGCAGCACTAGCGGAACTATCAGGCTGCAACAAGGTCTTCCACCATCTCATACCAACATACTCTTAGTGCCAGTCCCTCTCCTCTCTCTCTCTTCTCGCTGCTTTTCCTCCTCCCTCTTCCTCCGCTGCTCCTTTTACCTCGGCTGCCCAACCCCTTCACAGAAGCCGCCACAGCTGCATCTTGTCTACATCAGCCAGCCCCACCCCCCAAGCCAGCCCACAGTTGTATATTATCAATCCTAATTAACCCAGCTTCATTTCATTCCTCTACACATGTGCATAATTAATTAATCCAGAATGAGTTAAAAATCCTTCTGTTTTATTTTTACCTTCAAGGAATAAGTAAAACAGAACAACCTGCCCAAAGCACAAAGAGAAAATTACCGATGCTGTAAAATTCACAGGAATAGCAATTTTAAACACATTTTAAAAAGTAGTAATTATATTTAAAAAATCAGCTCTAACGTTACTTATTTCAAAAGTAGCATCCGTAGCAAACTAACAGTATTAGGAAATGAAAGACTGCTTAATAATGGGCCGTGCCACAACACTGTTTTCTACTGGTGGCTTGAAAAATACTTTTAGGAGTAGAACCTAAAGCTGTACTAACGTTAACAGGCATGGCTCTTTTAATTCTTAAATGGTTTGACCAATTTGATTGTTAAATCTAAAATACTTAAATGTGTTAAATCTAAATGGAAAATCTTAATCTCCTTTCAGAATCTTTTCCAGGATTTTTTTATGAAAGAAATTTGCAACTGTTAAGTTGGATACATTGGCTTTATTTAATCTGAACTCGCCCTAATGAAAACAGAACTGACAAGAACAATGGTTGAAAGAGGAAAATGTTTAGAAAAGACAGAATAATGCAAACCTCCATTTTGAAAAGGACAACAGCCATTTCTGAGCATGTTGTCACCTGGCAGCTAAAATATACATAACAGTATCACCCACACCAAACAGGCACGCAGACAGAAATACAGGTTGATAACCTGGAAAACTCAAGGTTTTCCAAATTTAGCTCAATAATTCTTCTACTGATTCTATCCTGTCTGTATATAGATCTCCCAATTGCTCTTTAGCTTGTTTAAGTACTTTCTATTTCATTGAAATCTTGCAGCAGTAATTTTGTAGCTGTGATTACAGTGAGCTTCTACGAAAAACACAGTATAACATCTATGTTACTGTAACTTCAAGAAGTCTTGGAACCCAGTTTTGGGTGAGTAGTTGAAGTAATCATTGCTCATTCCCTAACTAAAACATCAGATGTGCTCCCAAATAGGGGTGAGCCATTGTATCTAAAATAACCACCTAAATTGCCTGCAATGTCCAAGAAAGGAAGAAGGTATCTCTAAAAGCTGAGAGTAATTGTAACTTGGGCATCCACTTTCCATTGACAATGAGAACATAGATACGTCAGAATGGTCCTTAGGCATGTACAGGATAAGTCCTCTTCTGAAAAGGGGTGTCAAATAGAGCAATATAATAAAGCAGCACAGTGGCAGCACTGCCCACCTTTCATATAACAGTCTAGTTCAGGGGTCCTCAAACTATGGCTTGTGGGCTGCATACGGCTCCCCAGGGTCCTCAATCTGGCCCCCCAGTATTTACAGACCCCCCTGCCGGGGGTTGGGGGGGAAACCAAGCAGCTGCAGATGACCCTGCCACTTCATCCGCCTATCGGGCCCCTGGTTAAAGAGTTTGAGGACCCCTGGTCTAGTTCCTTGAGGCATTCCTCCTGAAAGTGAAAAAATTCAGTTCTGTGCTGTTTTAAACCTGGCACTGAATCAAAGCCTTTGCTGTAACCAAGTAAAGTCAAAGAAAAGGCACAACCAGTACAGAAGAGCATGGCGGGTGTCGTGCAGCACATTGGTCAGATGTTTGGGTGGTCCAAAAAGTCTTAAGACTCTGTTTCACAGCTGACAATGTTTTTGCTCTTTATTCAGTATTCATCTAATGTAAATTGCATTCAGAGGAGTGCTGTTGGGAGCTCCAGGTCACTGTTCTGCTATGTGTCTTCAAACACCCTCAAACTTAGGGGGAAAACTCAGGTTTTAACACCTTGTGGAACAGCATTTTTACCATGACACTATTTTTCCAAAACACTACCACAAAGTAGGTGTCTGCTTTCCTAAACCTGAATTTCAGTGCTTTTCTTTTCAAGAGGCAAGCATCCATTGCCTCAGAACAAGCAGGTCTGATCACGCCTGGGTGACACAATTAGCTTTTCGCTAAAAAGGGGGAATTAACAGTGTTAGCTAACCTGGAAAGCAGGCAAACTGAATAGCTCTTTGACACTAAGTGAGCTTTAGGCAGACGTGTCCTGACTGAACTTTATCTCTACAAAATCACATATACATCAGGGGACTGGAGAGTTTTTAGAAACTGGAGGATTTGGAGAGTGGGACACGTTTTGTGAGAGAGAAGAAAAGCTGCTTTACTCTGTCACCTTTCTGCTCCAGAATAATAGCTGAATACTTATCAGTCCTGCACTAATATTAGTAATGGAGACACAAAAGCTTCATAAGGCCTCTTCCATTTGCTTTGAAGGTAGAAATAAAATTTCATCAGAATTTTGTTCTGTCTTCTAATTTTGCCTTCATTAGTCATGTGTTGTAATAGTACTTATCATTATGAACTCATTTGATTTAATGCGGATATGTATAATAGCCTTTTCACTTTAATTCCTAATTAAATGAGATTAAGTGTTAATTACCATTTCAATATAATATAGCTCTTTCCTGAAAACATGTTTATAAAAAGCAGCAGTCATTTGCAGCACTTAGAAGGTAGGGGTACTAAAACTATGACTTTGTTTATGAAAGATTTGCATAAGATGAGCTTTATTCTTTGTGAGCTGCTCCAGTAACATCCCTACAGTAGTTCATGATGTGAAGAGCCTTGTGAAAATCTTTACAAGATTAAGACCTTCCACATTACAGACAGAATAAGAGTTAAGAGAAAATATACAAAACATTTAGATTTATTACCGGAACAGATTCAAATATGTAAAGTGAAGCCTTGGCTGCATACACCAGAGGGAAATTGTTCTGTTTTGGGGGGAACATTTATATGACCTAATAATTAAAGGGCCTGGAAATTTTATTGCCAGTTCTGTTACTAGATGGCTGTGAAGCATTAAACAAATTTCTTAACCTCTCTTAGTATCTTTTCTGGCTTTTGAAAATGGGAATATAAACAAAAGCTTTACTTAATATTTGTGAATTACTTTAAGATTTTAAAAGAGAAACTACAATAGAAACAGGTAGAATTACTGTTATTACCTCTTTCTTTTATTACAGTAAGCAGAAGATCGCATTAACTTTTCATTTTGAATTGTATGTATTACATCATTGACATATAATTTGTCCTCATTTTTAAATCTTGAAATGCACTCAAACATTCTGAAGGTCTGAAAAAATTAAATCCTAAATATATTATTCTTAAAAGTCAAAATAATACACAACACTGTTAGAAACTGTTGATTCACACACTAGAAGCAAGTTTGCATCAGAAAATGTAGTTCAGAAAAGCATGAAGGAACATAGTTTTAATTTCATGTGATTACAGATTGAAAATCAAGGGGGAAATTATTGTAGCCTAATTTGCATTTTGAAACAAAATTGAACCTTATTGATTTTTTTCTTATTAGCTTTGAGAGAAAAAAAGTGTCTCTATCTTGTACCATGTTTGCAAATCTTTAAACCAGCTAACAAGAAACATTATTTTAACCAGTAAAACAATCTCTTAATTTGTGACATAATTAAATATGCATATTCTGTAAAAGCTCGAAACTGTAAGCATGTTTAATGAAATTTAAATGACATTTACTTTACAACTGCAGATATGTTATTAATAAACTGGGCAATTTAGAACTGATTTACATAGTAAGTGAATATAATTAAAATCAAACCTTCATTAAAGAGTCACAAGAAAACTTTAATTTCTAACATATTTTAAGGAAGAAACACAGATTATTTAAAGAATAAGCCTAACAATGGCCAGTAATACATACGAAAATTACTTAGGTGAATTTTTATATTGCACATGTCAAACTATGTTAAATAAAAAAAAAAATAAAATATTTTGCTAACTCACACCCATATTTTTCGCTTTCCATATTCCCAAATTTTGATTTTGTAGTTGAGATGTATTTTACTATATGATTGAAAATATCAAATAGTAAGAATATTAAGTGACTAATTTCTGAGATTCCAATTTTTTGTAATTGCTAATATTTAGAGATGCATGAGAGATCTCCCCTCCCACTGCACCCCACCCCCCACCTCCCACAGCATTCCCTCTGCACCTATTCCATTATAAATAAATGCAGAAAAGCTTAAATCTCCTTAAAATTCCATGAATTTGAACTTTAAAAAATATTGTGTAGGGTGATTCATGAGGGCATGCATGTTCACAAGCAAGCTATAAGCTATAATACTGTTCCCATATGTGTAAAATTGCTACCTTTTTGTCATCATTATGAAGGAAAGAAAAATTCGCTTGGTAAAAAAAATGTTCTTTCAAACCATTCTTCAGATGAATGAAATGAATGTGCCTCAGGTCAGTGAAATTCTACTGGCTGAGTCAAAGAGATCATCATAAACTGCTTTCTGGTAATGGGAACAATGCCTTTAAATTGCATGCCAACATGGTTTTCAAGGTTTCCCTTTACAAATGCAGTAGAATTAATTAGAGTCTCAGTAAAATGCCTTGCATACTGGTTTGGGTGTTTCTGTCACTAGTGTTTCATGTTTAAGAGATTGGAAAACCTGACACTAACTTGTGGGGAGGGGGGGAAAAAGTTTAGTCTTTTTGTCTCCTGGTGTTTCTGTACAGGGGCCCAGGAAAATTTTGTGCTTTGCGCACTTAGCATGCACAGACTGGAGGCACTCCAGCTTGAGCAGTATCTGGAAATAATAGTAGTGAATAGGAAAGGGCAGGGAAGACCTGGGGAGACGACAGATTAATGGGGCTGGCATAGCAAAAGTGGAACCACAAACAAGGTGCAGCACATCGTTACTTTATGAAGAGAAGTTCAGAATTACACACAAAATCTATCAGTTAGGAAGTGACAGCTGAAGAGGCTATGACAAGTGGGAAATAACAAAATTGTTCAGACCTTCCTGACTTCTTTTCATTCTGTTCCAGTACCAGATCTTTACTGGCTCTGCCTGATTCAAGGAAGGTTTGGATAATGAATTTCTGCCTCCAAAGGTCTTTTGGATCTCAAAATGTAAAATAAAATGACTGGAGACAGTTGAGACATACTTACTCCAGAGTCTAAATACTTGCAAATCTCTTCGTTGTTTCTATTTATAATAATTGCTTTGGGCTTATCTATAACATCAGATAGCAGAAAAATAGAAAGGATAGCAAACCAGTTGCCTCGATGTGATTTATTCCTTTGGTTTATTTTGCTTCATTTGCAGTCTTGATATCAAATTCTCTTTTGAAATCAAAATGGACACATTTCAGATTGAATAGATTTATGTTCTGTCGTAATACTGTTTGTCACAGGACAAATTATTACTGAGAAACTCAAAAAGGAAAACAGAGATGCCCAACAGCATCACTGTAATGGCTTGTCAGCATTTCTGTTATAAACCCTGTATTTGATGGTTTTCTTATTCTGTTGGCTTGATACAAAGAACTGAGGATATCAGCTGAGATGTAGTTTATTAGAGACAGAACAAAAAGCGTGACAGCTGGTAAATTGATTCTGACATTAAAGAGTCAGAGATAACAAAATTACAAAATTATTATTACTAAATCTTTACTCACCAAAACCACCGTTGAGTTCTCTCACGAAGAACAATGCTGGTGGAGACGAAACATACACTTGATCTAATCTCACAGTTACTCGTTACTATAACTAGAATAAGCAAGCCATCATGGATTCAGAGAAGGGCCAGAAACTTGCCGTATGTATTCTGTATTGACTTCTACCTACTCTAAATTAAAATCTGTATGGCAGGCCTGGTCTTTTGCAGTCGCTTTAACGTGTGCTTATCTTTATTATCTAACAACGTTTTTTTCACTAGTAATGTTAGGTACCTGAATAAAAGTTTGGAAGACTGAGAATTCAGTGATAGATAGCTATATTAAATGCTGTTACTGTCTACACAAAGTATGAATGTCCTGTAAACTCATTCATCACTAAGAAAAGCCATCACTGCTGATGTTTATCTGGTAAAAACAGATCTATTGTCTCAATTTATGAGTTATATAAAGCACTTTTGTGTGAAAGTACATTATATAAATGTATTATTATGGTAAATATTTTCTTTAGCCAAAACTTCCAAGATTACTGGTTTTATTCGCATTGTCTGTAGAGACTGCAGGAGCAGGAACTGAGGGTCATCAGTTCTTCAGGGTCTTGCCCTCATATCTATTCACACAGTTATAAAGAGAAAATTTCATTATTTTCATTTGAATGTCAATGCTTCTTGCTTTGGGTTTATATGCATGGGATCTTTATACCCAATCATGAACTATAAAAAAAAAAAAAAAAAAAAAAAAACCCTAAAAATTTGCAAATGGGTGTTAAATAAGAATATAAAAGAAGGATACAAATACTAGGATTGTATCCATACCCATATGCAAAAGTACCACACAAAAAAAGGCAAGCAACAAAGCATCATATATTTAGTTCAGTTTGTACAATTCCATTGGGTGTAGGTGCCAAGGGGCTGGTCACAGGGGGCTGCAGGGGTGACCTCTGTGTGGAGGCCAGGGGCTGCCCCGTACTGGACACAGCTGGTTCCAGCCGGCTCCAAAGCAGACCCACTGCGGGACACAGCTGAGCCCATCAGCCGAGATGGCGGCACTGCTGGGAAAATGCACTTATAAAAGGGCAAAATGCTGCACAGGCAGTGAGTATTGAGGAAAAAATGTGAAAGAAACAACCCTGTGAACACCAAAGTCAGAGAGGAGGTGCTCCAGGTGCCGGAGCAGAGATCCTGCTGCAGCTGGTGGAGAAGACTGTGGAGAAGCAGGTATTTCGCTGTAGCCTGTGGTGAGGCTCCTGTGGATCGGGTATGCCTCGGCAGCAGCGGGTCAGGTATCACGCTGCAGCCTGTGGAGGAGCCCAGGCTGGAGCAAACGGACATAACCTGAAGGAACCGTGGCCTGTGGAGAGCCCAAGCTGAAGCAGGGGAAAAGCATGAGGAGGAAGGAGGGGTAAAGAAAAACTGTTATGACCTGACCATAACGCCCCCATTCCCCACCCCCCTGTGGCATTTGTGGGGGAGGAGGTAGGTAAAGCAGTCAGGAACGAGAGAGTGAAGTTGAGCCTGGGATGCAGAGGGTGGATGGGGACAAGGTGTTGTTTTAATTTGTCTTTGTTTCTCATGGTCCAAATGTATTTTAATTAGCAATAAACCTTTTTTGCCCCTGTTTTGCCCGTGACAGTAATTGGTAAGTGATCCCTCTGTTTTAATCTCCACGCTTTAGCTTTTCCATACTATTTTATCTCCCTTTTCTGTTGAAGGAGAGTGAGAGAGCAGCTGGGTGGGGATCTGGCAGCACGCCAAGGTCAACCCACAACAACATACTGTATTTAATACCCTTTTCAGATTAGTGTTTTTGAATGCTTAAAAATTAACTTTTGCTCTACTAGTATTAATTGTCTTCTATATGATTTTCTAATTCTAGAGTTTGGGCTATGATTTGGACACTATGACACTGATAATAAATATTTTTTTTCTAGAAACTGTAATTGCTTTGTTTCAGGAAAAAAAAAAAATCAACCCCCATGTTTTTTTCAAAACATTGCAGGTGAAAATATGTAACTAAGAAAAGAGTGCAGTTCTCAGACTTCTGTGTGTAGGTTAAGTTCTGGGTGACTTTTTGCTAGACATTTATGTCCAACTACTTTCCAAATAAGCATAATATTGAGGTTTTCAAACTCTCTACTGATTTTTAGTGTCTGAATCAACTAACACTGGGGGAACTGATTTCTGAAAGCCAGCTATCAACCTTTCATTAAAGTTTTTTAAAAAAATCAGATGGAGTACCTGATTGAAAGGGACCTCAAATGATCATCCGGTCCAACCTTTTGTGGGAAAAAGAACCTAGATGAGATTATCTAGCACCCTCTCCAAACATATCTTGGAAACCTCCAGCGATGGGGTCTTTACCATGTCCCTGGTAGAATTACTGCTTTCAGATTGTAATGCTGTCCTGAACAGTTGAAATAAGGCCCGTGACACCAGGTGTCAGCACCTGACTGAAGTGCCTAGATTGTATACAAGTACTATGTATGTTTCCTGTAGTCAGCTCAAATGGCTTAAATTATGATAAAATCCCTGGTGCCTCATCTTTTCACTGGGAGGGCCCTAAGCCGGTGGAAGCTCCTAACTGTAAGTGCTCACAGAGACAACACGGGTATAATTTAACCCATCTAAAATCAAGATAGGTCTGAGGTTATGTCCTTAGCATGGAGCTACTTAATCTTCTTTTAAACTACTGTGCAAGAATATCATTATCATTAGTTACTGTGGCTTTTGTGGAATCTCATTCATGTTGCTGTAAATAGTAATAACTGAAACATACAAATCAGTTTTTATTATTTCATTCACTATTATGAAATAGATTATATCCCGTATAATTTTTCTACCATCCACAAAAAGCTGTCAGCAATACTAAATCATTCATTTATTATCACATTTTTAAAATTTCTAATGTAAATCTATTTTTTCCCCTTGCAACAGCACTCTGTATTTATTTTAGGCCACTTTATGGGTGAAGAAATTTTTTTCCTGTATTTCTACTATGTAATGTTATCATTTGCTCTCTGTTTTGTCTATCTTTACTTTGTAATGTGTTAATTTCTTTTTCCTGTTGGCAGTGTAATACCTTATAGATTTATAGTTACAGTTGCATTAAACTTTGAAATTTGTTATAATCTATTTAATAATTTCAGGATTTATCAGTAAGCAGAACTGATTAATTTTGCTACAGGGGTGCTGAAAAAAAGTTTTTACAACACAGTCAGGGATTCACTTCCACACCTATCTCCTGATAATAGTGCTAATTTAAAATGGGAATGCTCTGCCAGCATTGCCCTTGAAAACATTTGCAGCGTTCTTCATCTTCAGGTTGTTAACACTGTCCTTTCATGGTTCATTTTACTCAATTTAACATCTTCTCCAGATACAGTTGACCCTGGCATCGTTTTACATCATCTTAAGCACCTTGTAAGTCTCACTGGCACTGTTTTAGCCTGGCTGGTATCTTTATCTAACTCGACCATAACAGTGTGAATTAATTACTACAGGCATCTTTTTTTCTTTTTCTTTTTCTTTTTCTTTTTCTTTTTCTTTTTCTTTTTCTTTTTCTTTTTCTTTTTCTTTTTCT
>JAVJGJ010000014.1:51999658-52034031 GCA_035590215.1 Microhierax caerulescens
CTGAGACAAGAAGGGCACTAAAGCAATCAGCAGCTGTGCGGTAAGGAAGCCGTTCCTGAGATTCCAAGGCACTGGGCTTAGACATACCACCTAAGGAGCTGCTTTGGGGATCTCGGTGTAGATCTACACTGATAAATAAAAAAAGGACTAGGAACTCAATGTCTTCTCACTTTCTACACTAATTAATTGTTAGGTCACTACCTGCAACTGGTTGTCTCTGAGACAAACCCATAAGAAGCGCTAACCTTAAGCGGTGTGGATGTGAGCTAATCAATGTCATTTGGTTTCAGGTTCTTTTTTGTTTGCTAACACTGAACCAGCTCTAGTACAACTACACCGTGCAACGCAGATGGTCTGTTGCACAGAATCTGAATGAGAGATTTGTGCAGATAGGAAATACGTTACTGCATATTACAGTTGGAATAATAATTGCTTTCCACTTGGAGCTTTCATTTCCAGCAAAGCCCCTAACAGATTAAGTCATATCCAGTTTCCAGATTTTTAGAGGTGGAAAGCATGAGGCATAAACCAGAATCATGAGTTACCTCAGATTACTTATTACACTCCTGGCAGCAATCCCAGTGCTGAAAAAAAAATATAGAAAATTCCCTGCAATAATTACAAGGAGATTAGTAGTATCTGAGATTTGAATATGTTGTTTACAAACTGTGAGCAACAGAGGTGTTGCTCACAAGAGAACACAGGAAGCCTCGTGGATACTACGTTAAAAGTTCACAGTCCACAGCAATACCTAATTTTTAGGAGCCTTGCCATTTGCAAGAACCCACAGTCCCAAATTGCTTTCCTAGGCTACTCTTACACTCATGCTGAGGGAGAATTAAGTGCCCAAGAATGAAAGCCATAACTGGCAGCTGAGTGGGAGTCACATATCATAGATTATAGAGTAAATCATAAACCCTTCCCTCTTCAAAGCTTAATTATGTAGCTGTAGGAAGGCACTTACCTTCCGTCAGGATCCCCAACAGAGTTTAGGTAGTCCTTAGCTGCCTAGTCTTATAGTGAAAATGAAAGCACTTTGAGTATAACAAGCTGAGTAAAAAAAGGTGTTTGCCATTTAACATCTAATCTTCATTTTATATGCAACTGCCTATAGGGACAATTAGTCAGTATTTAAATACCTTACTTCTTTGCAGGCCATGTACATATTATATAACATCTGAACCACAATGAAGAATGTAAAGTGCAGAAATACACTATAAAATCTAACAATCTTGAGCATAAACCTTTTAGTTGTACAATAATGCTCCATGGGACGGAACATGGTCATTTCTCAGCCACCTGTTTCAACTCCACATGATTTCAGTTCTGTAGATGAAGTAAAAGCTGATTTAAAGTTCTAGTTTTGTATATCTGCAACCGTTTATGCTTCTTAAATAAATAACAGGTCTGATTTACTTTCCTTTTCTGATCCCACACAGTGTTTCTGATAAAAATGCCTGCAATTAAAAAAAAAAAAAAGAAAAAGAAAAGAAAAATAAAGACATTTCATTACTAGGTTGAAAATCTTTGAAAAATTTGTTACAGAGACTTGAAAAATTCTGAGGTGGAATACAGAAGGAAACATACATAAAATACCTAACCTGACATCTTGCCTATTCCAAAAGACAAAGAAATGTCTCTTTGAGAGTGAAGAAGTTCAGTGTTTTATCTACCCAGAGTATTTGTAAGCAAATACTGTAACTGAACAAGCAGACATATCTGAGATGTATTTTATACATCCTGTACATTTCAATCTGGGAATAATGAACATTTTTTAAAAATAAAGCCCTAATCCTAAAAGGTCTACTGAAAAAACTCCAGCATTTAACTGCAGAAGCTATTCACTATACCAAAAAATGTTCTTCATAAACTTGTCAGAAAATTGCAATGGTATTTTTTAAACCACACATTTGCCCCTCTTCAGAATATAGGCTTTGTCACAAATGAAATGTGCAATACAAAAAATCACTGTGATGTAATGATATCTCTAGCTCTTCCCCCTCTCCCTTTGCTTATCCTTTTTTATAGTATGAAGCCTTTTTTTTTTTTTTTTTAATTTATAGCCTTTTGCATCCTCACAGAAATGTGAAAGAAATATGTTTAGTTGGTTACTAAATTGTGTTTACGAGATCGGTATTATATATAAAAAAAGTCTCCGATTTGTAGAAAAGGAAAATATTTACATTTAGTTGGAGAATAGACCCTACTTAGTGATTAGAAACTCTGTCAAAGTAAAATGAACATATAAGAATTTAGCACTGAAATGCACAATATTCTTCCATTAATGATGGAGAGCATACATAACCACATTAGAAGAACTAAACACCTAAGGTGGTCGACACAGTACAGATGAATTCACCACTGAACTTTAGATGCAAATATGGTACTCATGCTGGGAAATCTTACTCCTATGTCAAGTCCCATTGTGTACTTTTGAACATTTCATTTTAAAGTTCACACACTGCAAATTTCAATGGCTGTTTTCTGAGTATCTGTGTTTTTCAGGGCTGTTTTGGGGGTTTGTAGTTTTTTGTTGTTTTTTTCTTTTGGGGATAGGGTGTTGTTTGTTTGGGGTTTTTTTTGTGGATAATAGAAGGCTAAATTTGAGAACTAAAATGTATAAATATAACCCTAGCTCAGAGAATTAATATCCTATTTACTTTAAATGTGTTGTGGTTTTCCATAGTTCTGACATGTGATGAGTCCTGGCATGAGCATGATTTCAAAACAAAGAGAATAAAAGACAGTTTCTAATCTTTCTAGCCCTTTTTAATAATGAAAATCGATAGATTGCTGTCATTGTTCACTAAAAGATAGAACACAAAGAGCAGTTTTCAAAGCCTTTAGTCAAAAAGGAAAAAAAAAATCAGAAGCAGAAGGTTTCCCCCACAGAAGAGACATCTGTGTACTCCCTTCAGAAATGCTTTGGATGGCACAGTCCCTCCTAGTCAAATTCAGAGTGATGCTAGTTCAGCAGTGACTTTTGTAACTCTGTTAGGAATCCAAAAGAAATACTTTAGTTAAGACTTTAGTTGTTGCATTTCTACAGATTAATTAATGAAATTCAGAGTAACTATTTTATGGAAGAGTGGTCCATGGTTTACGTGGTACTATTTATTGTTCTATGATCATATCTGAAGACTCAGACATAGACTCATAAATTACTGTCATGTATCTGTTGGCTGTTCTTTTATGCTGAGAGCCTATTCACTGACTGGATAGTGATACAAACAAATTATTTTCATATTAATACTAAACACATTTATTTAGTTGGAAAACTGCACCAAATTAGTCTTCTATCACTTGGACCACTTAGCTTAAGGAATAGATTATTTGTAATAAAACCTACTTGAAGATGCAGCAATTGTGGAAGTATTTATAATGTTGCACAAAAAAAAAGTTGAATTGGGCTGACATGCACAAAGCTGTATATTCAGGTCTGAAGCTGATGATATGTATTGCCTTCAAGGTTACCCTAGGTAAAGAAGCAAGAACAAAGAGAGACAAAGTGAGAGGAAAAGGGAAAACTGTACCCAGAGACAGCCTGGAAGAAGTGTAGATTCCCAGGTGTGTGTCCTCATGGATGTCCTCTCCAGTGCAGCAGAGGGTCTCACAACCATGTCAACAACCATGACCACAGACTCCTTTTTTTCCTCAGAAGTACACCTTTTATCGATACCCACTCAAAATTCCTTTTGATGGTCCTTCTTTGATGATACTATTTGCACTGATTGAATAGGCTTAATTAGGTGCAAAGGTTGTGTACTGGCTGAAAATCTTTGTGAATGTATGTTATTTGAGTAATATTTATTTGATATAAAAATGACTGTCACCCACTATCTATATACCCACTAACTATCCTGTAATATGGAGTCAACAATCTAGAAGCTACCAGATGGACAGGGGTGGGGAAGACTTTAGCACAGGATTGCAAACTAAAGCTGAGCAGCATCAGGGTTAAGAAATAGAAAGGAAACAGGATGATTTGCATATAAAAAACCTCAACAAAACACTTTCTCAGGGAAACTGAATAACAGTGCTTCAAAATGCAACAGTGCAAGGCTGGGAGGATAAGAACACTTGGCCTAAATGATCCCACCAAAGCTTCAGGATGTGTGGACTACAAACAAAAACACAGACTAATAAATACCGCAAATACCCTTAGCTATGTTAAAGCACTTGACCCCATGCAACAATACATAAAGGACTCCATAGTTCCCGTTTTGATCTCCATAAACGTAGGGTCAATATTCCACTGAGACAATCAATGGATTTTTCATGAAAATCTGTAGTATCTGCAGGAAATTTTAAGTGTGGGCATGAAACAAGTTTGTCATTTGTCTTGTTCCATCTACTAGTTCTCCAAGATGGAGAAAATACAGTGAGGCCAGATAGTAAAGTGTGCTGGGTTTGGTACCTCTTGTCTTCCCAGCAGGCTGTGAGCAGCCTGACTCCTCTCCATAGCCCTCTCAATAGGGGCTGCTTTTAGGTCCCCCTCCACGCTCTCTCAGCTCCAGGCTGAGCCAGCCACTGTGCCTCAGCCTCTCCTTGTGGGGCAGATAATGAGACCTGTGCCTCCCTCCAGGCTGGCCTGACTGGCAGGACCGCAGAAAGTGTGATGTGGTGCTTGTTCCATGCTCCCTGCTGCCAGTGAGGGTCTTGCCTGGCCGCTGCATTCATCTGTGAGCACTGTCATTTAAGAAACACTGAGCGCAGATGATAATGGCAACAAGGAAGATGAAAACTGATGTTAGGAAGGGTGGAAGGATCTGGATTTGTTTAAGCTAGCTGGAAAAGAATATGTGTAGAGCAGGAGCACGGGAAAATGGTAACAATGGTCATCTGATGGGCAGAGGTTTGGTATATTGGTGGCCACTTGTCCTCGATAGCTATCGGGTGCAAGAAAATAGAAATTACACACAATTTTCAACACAGATGATGTAGGTTACATATATAGGGAAAAACATTCAAGTGAAGTAAAAGAACCAGACAGTGCTACTCTCACACCGTAGGGCCTTCATCTCTATGAAAAAGGCATAATTTGAGACATTTTTAAAAAACCTTCTTGCTCTAGATGTTAAACTAGGAAATAGAAGGATAAGGATACACTAAGAGGTTGAGCTTCTGTATAACCTATTCCTTCCATACAATCTCAACCTGCCCAGGACCCACCAACATGTGTCAGGAAGCCTCTATAGAATTCAGTTTTAATCTGAGTTGCTGACAGAGTGAGATGGTAAGCAGTACACAGCAACTGAGCACTAGACTAATATATACAGTAAGGCAAGCAAGTCCCATGGCAAACACAGGAGCCTGCCCATTAACAGCTAAACAGCAATAACAGATATAAATTCAATCTAGCATATTCCAATCAAATCTTTTGTTATCTTGAACCCTTTGAAACCCATGTTGGGAACCAAAAAGGAGCGGCACACAGCACACAAAAACCACGACACAAAGCCAATAACTTAATATTTTACACACAGGTTTCTTTGAATTTATCAGCCTGAAGCCAGAATAATTTCCAGGCATGCTGAGATATTTTTCTCATAAATACTACATTTTTTTTTATTTATTTTTTTTTAAAAGGAGAAATACTCCAAATATCATAAATTAACATATTAAAACCAAATTAATATTCTTGGAATTTTAACTAGGTAATTAATAGTCTTACCTTAAAAAAAGATGTACCAAAAATACAGCAAGATCTTTGGAATTAAAAAATCTCAGCATGGGCAGAAAGGAAATGGGAAAAGGTAAGGACAACATAGAAACAATATGTGCCTTTCTTTCAAAGTAACAGTTCCTTAACAGATATTTCTTTGCTCTTGTGCTTTGTGTTAAAGTTATTTCAACAGCAGGGGAAATGCAGGCTTGTACTTTGTTATTACTCTATAATGAGAGAAGCGAGAGAAAAGTGTTTTCTTATTTTAATGTGAATGTTTTCACATTAAAGGTAAGTATAATGTTTCAGGCTAGAAAACTTTTTCATTCTAATGGATTTTCTTTCCCTGTAAATGAATGGAATATCTCATTTGCTCAGACAGGTCACTGGTAATGCACATACAGCTGTATGTATCTACTTGTGGAGGTGTTCACAACTGAACATAGTAGCTAAAGCCAATAAACCAGAAGCCAGAATGTTTTGTGGCATCGCCTTTGGGACTTGGAGAAAAAGATCAGCACAAAGGGATACCTCACACCATTGGCCCCTTGTTTCAGCCACCACTTTGAGTTTTTGCAACATCTCTGATTTATAATTACATTATCTACCCTTTAAAACTGTTTAAGCAGGAAATTGTTTTGGCCAGAATTATATGGGCACATGGTTCTTTCACAATGCTCAGAGGCTGCATCTGGATGATTTGAGTCATGTTATTTAGTATGTGTTATCTCTACATAGGTTTTAGAGGCTTTAACAGGTTTTCTAAAGAGAGAAGGAGGAACAGTGGTCTATTCCTTGATTTGGATAGGGCTCATTTTATTAGATTGTGCCGTGATGATATAATGCATATGGGTTTTCTGTTACATGGTACTAATATTAGCATCGAAAATAGTTCATATGGCTATTGATACAGCTTTAATGAAGCTGGACCTGGATTTCTCAGTCCACAGTATTTTTGCCTTGTCTACTTTTATTTACAATATGGGCATCAGTCTTGCTGTTGCCATAGGCAAAATGGATTAGAAGCAAAAAGAAGCAGCAAAGCACATACATATGCAGCCTCGTTTGCAGAGTTCCAGAAAGGGCATATCTGTGTTTATTCACTTCAGTCAGCTGCCTGTCTGCCAGGCTTTGCTTCCAGTTCTGGTGTTACTGTCTCATAACATCATACTAAATAGATTAAAATCCTGTTGTAAATTCACATATTTTGTTTGTCACTCAACCATGTGGGTTGTGGGGGTCAAGTGCATGGGTTATCCCTGGATATGTTTGTTGTTTCAGTGCATCCAAGGTTATTTCATTACCCATTTTACTCCCTAATATTCGAAAGGAACTCATGTAGACAACAGTGGCACATTCTATAGTCAGCATTGTTTAAATTAGGTGCAGAAATCTTGAAGACAGGGAAAAAAAGAGCTTAGAAAGAGGGTGCTTGGATCATGTTAAAAGACCCCTTAAACTCTATATCTAAGAATGATTTGATAAATAAATCAAAAGCAGTGGAAGGAAGATAGACATTAAAACACAAGTAATAACCTACCTAGAGGTAACAGTCAAATTTAAAGCCATTTATTACAGCTGGGTTTTGATACAGGAAATTAATTAGGACTATAATATGGAATAACCATCAGGTACCTTACTGATTAAGTGATCTTATTTCAGAGTAAGTTTGCAGTATTCAAACAGGAGGAATCTAGGATGGTAGCATTCTGAAATCTGAAAAAAAACTTCAAAATTCAAATATACAAACTTTTCAAACCAAACTTCTCACATCCCAGTGTAAAAATATTTACATTGGAAGCTAAGGAGGCTAGGTGCTACATAACTGATGTTATCAGTTTATTAGATGAGGTTATTGAGAAAGCTCTTTGTCAGTAAGAATTTCAGAGTGCCTTCCTTTTAAATCCCATATTCTTAAATTCATTCAGACTCTAACATCTATAGACACTGTCAACAATGAAGTCTAGTGCAGAAAGTAAAACAGTTATGATAATTTAAAGCAAATTTTTTCTATATGCCACAAAGCTCTTGCATTTCTTACTCTTCCCCAGAATTTACCATATTCATTGTATACAGATGTATCCCAGCTTTTCTACTTCTTCTCAGATACCATTATAGTACATTTCTTAGCTTTTATAAACAAGAAATTGTTAGACAAACATTTTTAGAAACAGATTTAGTTTAGAAACAACCTAGATTATGCTAATGACATTGGTCTAGAGTAATACACGATAGAGGTTGCTATATTGTTGATATTTTAGCTGAAAAAGTGATACTCTATATGTTCTTTATAGCATGTTTGGCAGGCCAAAAATGTTTCCATAGCAACAGGACTAGAAATAGTCTTCAGGAAAGTCGTCATAAATGAGAAACTACTGCCTCAAGTTTGCTGAGGTTGTGTTCATTTAACAGTATCTAAATGTCTAAGCTGCTAATACCTAACTATGTGAATACATATTTATTAAACAAAAAGAAAAAATAAATCTGTGAGGTAATAGAATGCTTCACAAAAGTTTTATAAGAGATATACTAAACAGCTTTTTTTCAATCTTTTAGATTTTTAGAGAATACTTACCACAAAAGTATTCTCTAAGGTGGATGTCAGTGGTGATTATAATAGAACTTAAGAATTTATTGTAAAGGCATTAGTATGTTCATAGTAGCCTTTTGAGATTTTTTAACATTATTTTTGGGCATTCACAGCAAGAAACCTGTTCATTCAGGAAAATGTGATAGCAGAATACATTCTTCTGTAGATCTGACTAAATTCACTATTAGAACTGTAAATACAGCATCATTACACCAAATTTGATGACATCAGGAAGAGCCCAAAATCTATTTTATGTTAAAACGCAAAACAAGTGCAGAAGCACATACTGTCTCCTCTTAAACCCGATATATCATCTGTACTGATCAAAATCGTAGATTTCCTCAGAGACCTGAGCTATGCTGGATTGGCCTTGGGAGTGACCAGAAGCTGCAAGTACTACCAAGGCTCTAATCTGTATGTTCATTGTACCTACGCAGGCAGCCTGTTCTCAGTCCTTTCTGGATTACCCTTTGCCCCATAATTTCCAGTCTTGGAAGTTGCTTGTCCTGCAAGAAATAAAATTGTAGTCACATCATAAAATTAATTTGGCCTCACATGTGGCCTAGCTACTAAAATAAAACCCAAACCTTCTGTATTTCTTGGAAAGTAACGATGTACATTTTCTGAAGGATCCAGGAAAGACTGTCAGATATTCCAAACTACCTTTTTACCTCAGAGATCCAAATTTTCAGAAGAACAAAGCACTTAGGAAAACTGCTGTGGAAGTCTCTACTACTTCAAAATATCATTACTTTAGCTGGAACTTGACTGGGTGAGAGTTTCACTGACTCACCTGTCTGATAATTTTCTTTTTCCTACCATGTAACATCTAAAGATGTTGCAGCTGTTGTGATAATATCTAAATGTTCAATCAGTTCACTTACATATGTAAGGTGATAGAGTGGGCTTCCTGTATATAAATATTATTAGAAATTATTGTTATTATTATGACTTATTATGCCCTTATGCTCTACACCTGTTCACTGTACATTATTTTTAAGCAGACAACAGCAGTTATTATTACACTGGATAATTCACTTGGCTAGTAAGCATCTAACCCCTACTATTCTAGACAATTAGGGAGTTGAGCTACCTGCCATAAAGATGGATAGAGAGCAAGATCCATGAAGAAAACTCAGAGTTTAACAAATACAGATAACCTTATTAAATAAATTACATTTTTGATCATCATGGTAAAAGGTCAGAGAGTTAAATTTTAAGTTAATGTTTCCAAAAGAAGTCATTCTTATCAAACCTTGAAAAGTAATTCTTGAAACAACTTATATTCTCTCACTGTCTCAGATTAATTTTAAATGTAGTCTTTGTAGAAAGCTGCAACAGTTAAACTTATCTCTCTCCCTGTGTCATCTGAAAATCAGTTCAGCTAATTTTAATAGTATAGAGAAAGTAGAAGACCTTATTTTTCAAAGGGCACTTACGTTAACTGAGGATCAACTGATGTATTTTAAGAATTTGTAAGGATGATACTGTGAGAAGAAAACCCCACAGAAATTAAAAAAAACTTAGAAATCTTATTGTTATTAACCAATGAATATTACTAAATCACAGAATCTGATCTGATTATCACTGATATCTATTTATAGAAGAAGAAGGGAACAATTTAGAAGAAAACTCCAACTGATGCTTATTAAAAAAGAAAAAAGTATGTTTAACTGACGTTTCTGTTTGCTATTTAGTTTTCTAGAATTTACAGGACTAATGCCAGGATGGAGGGAATAGGTCTGGTCATATTTTTAAATCTTAGGCAGTTTCATTTGAAATGTCTGATCTATTCTGTGTTCATACTTGCAGAGCTATTTAGCATCTTAATCACATGGAATAAAATTCTCAGGAGGCATATGCAGTTATAACCCTGCTAAAGTTCAGTGAATTTATTGTTTGAATTTGATGAGTTTGTTTTATTTGTTACTTTTCTGATGCTAATATTTAAGCTAGAAGAATAATCCATAGGGAATAGAAATTATCTGCTTGGATATATTTCTGTGAATGATTTTGTGGTTATTTTGGAGGCCTTTCTGGGTTAAGAAGTGTAAAAGTCCTTATTTTAACATGCAAAGTGAAAGCAACGCGTTTGTTTTTCAATTTTGTTGCATGATTTCTTGTTTTGTTGTTGGAGAATAGAATATCTGTTGAATTTTCGAATGTATATTGCAAAAACAAGTTTAGCAGTGGTGCTTTGCTACAAGCTGGAGGACTGCACTTAACACATACTTAGTTTATGTGCATACTGAATGCTGTGTGCATCTGTAAATGGAAAAATGCCCATGTGTTATTATTAGCTAATAAAATTTTCACAGCCTGGACATAGTTAAGCATGTGTGTTTTCAGTGTTGCTAGAATTCAGCAACAGCAAGCATAGTTGTTGAGTACTTTTAGGACCTCGAAGTCAGGGTGGTAAAGTCCAGATTAATTTTGGCTTTGAGAAAGGTAATGGTCTGTAAATTTGATGGTCTTGGTCTAGATGTTAGCACATTATGTTATTGATGCTGAACTTCTTATAGCAAAATACTCCTTATAGTTGTTTCCAGAAAAAAAGTTTGTTGTTTTTTTTTTCTTGTGATGGAAGCTTGTGTAATCCACCACACTTACAAAATGATGAATTCTCTGGAATACAGACAGTGAGACTTCACATTGCTGGAGGATTGCTGCAGGCATATTTTCTGAAACATGAAGGACAAAGTCATCTTGAAGCCTGTCATTCCAGCCTTTTATGATACATTCAAAAATCAGTGGTTAAATTTCAAGTCAAAATGTGTCTCAGTTACTTACACACAAATCTTGAAGTAAAATGCGATATCTAAATTATCAATTTTTCATCAGGTGGAAGTGTTAGAACCTTGGCACAGAGCCTGTCTTGTTTTTCTTTGTCTAGGTACTATTTTCTCCTGCAGGTTTGAATGACTCAATAGAACAAAGCAAAGTTGATTGTTAAATAATTTACAGGAGACTGAATCATCTTTAAAAAAAAACAATTTCACCACCTGCAACTTGAGTGCTGAGGCATGTTATTTGCTCAAGTGTAGCTTATTAGATTATATCCCCCATGTGCATCTGAAAACTAAACTTATTTATCAGTTGGGAGTCTAAATGACCTTACAAAAAGGAAAAAATATATCTTTATTGTTTGTTTTTTCATATGAATAGTCATCTAAGCTCATCTGTTCCAAACGATGCAATGTGGGAACTTTGCTAGATTGACATCCAAAGATACTTTCTGAGCAAAATAAATCTCATTTTTATTATATTTTTCTGGAAGATACATTCAGAACAACGCAGTACAGATTATGCTTTTGTGTTCTTCCCCACCCCAAACACATGCAAAAAAAAAATATTTGGCTCCTTCTATATGAGAAACAGACAAGGATGACATTAAGTTCACACATTTATTTCCTTTTCTATTTGCCTTTTTCATAAGAATTTATGACAAGTCCCTCAGTGTTTCACTGGGAGCAATTTCTTAAGTTGTTTCAAAGAATTTTTGATAAGATATAGGTAACTGTCATAGTTTAACCCCAGCTGGCAGCTAAGCACTGAAGAGCCACTCACTCACTGTTCCCCTGTGCGATGGAGGAGAGAATCGTAGAGGTAAGGCAGGTGTTCAGCCATCCCCAGAAAGCAGGGCTCCATCATGCCTAGTGGTTACTGGGGAAGGCAAATGCCATCACACTGAATGTCCACCCTTCCTTCTTCTTCCCCCAGCTTTTATTGCTGAGCACAACATCATATGGTATGTACGGGATGTCCCGTTGGTCAGTGGGGTCAGCTGTCCCAGCTGTGTCCCCAACCAACTTCTTGTGCACCCCCAGCCTGCTCACTGGCGGGGTGGTGTGAGAACCAGAAAAGATCTTGATGCTGTGTAAGAAAGAACTTCACAGCAATAGCTAAATCATCCCTGTATTATGAACAGTTTCCAGCACAAATCCGAAGCATAGCCTTGTATTAGCTACTATGAAGAAAATCAACTCTATCCCAGCCAAAACAAGAATCGTCACTAATGGGAATCGTTACAGCTGCTAACTGTACATCAACAACAATATTCTAGTCTCCTATAAATCTTATCATCTGAGGACCTAAACTATTCAAATACTTTTTCAACATGTCCCTCTGTCACATTCTGGGGAATGGATGAAGTTCATCAAGCTTGAACAGGAAAAGGGTCCTTCTGGCATTATGCAGCTGAGATCTTAGGGAGTAATACAGACTTATTCCCATTATTACATAGCAGGTGGACCCTTTTGTAAATACAGATACAAGTTAGAAGCAAAAATTAGATGGTGCAAAGATCTTAGTGCTTTGTGAGGAACTTAGTGATGGAGAAACCAAGACAAACTGACATTGAAAGAGACATCAGAAGAATTTCATCTGATGCTAACTTATATTTTAAAATATCTATATCTTGCATCAAAACCCAATTATTTTTACTTTAATGTTTTAAGCCTGTTTGAAGGTACTGAAATTATTTAGCAGTGAAAGTAACAAGTCTGAATTTCGCTAAACGTATGCCCTTGACTAAGGGATGTCATTTTCAAAAGTCATGAGTGCACAGAAATGTTACGGCTATTAACATACCTCAAAATACGACCGCTTATTTAAGTATGCATGTGATACAGCTCTAGGCATTTATGTTTTGGCACTCTTCATGGAGGCTCAAATAGCCTATACATTAACATTTAGTGTCATTTAAGTCTTTTAAGTCCTTTGTCATATTACTAACCAAAACAAACAAAAAAACTCCATTAGTATTGTATTTTCCAGTTTGCTTGACTAATCACACTGAACGGGGAAGACCCATCAAGGAAAAAAGGATAAGTGATGGGTGGAGGAATCCCAGTAACTAGTCAGTGGAAAAGAGCACACTGAATGGCTGTTTCTAAGACCACCCAAGACAACTGACAATTAGACTGCAGTGCCTGGTGTGAAACTCACCAAAGTAACTTAATGAAAGAGAATTTTTACCCAGCACACCATGAAAACTCATGAGGCTTATTGTCTAGAGGGGTGTGCGAGTTATTATGGGATGCAAGGTGAAGAAAAAGTTTGGACTATGCAAAATATTATGGGGTGTTTTAAGGGAATTCTGAGACTTTGTGAGACTTATGAAAAATTTTAAGGAAGAACCAAAGGGACAGGTCAGGAGAACAAGTGTGAAAAAATACAGGGAAAAGGGGATAAAGGAGTCAAACTGTGTAAGCCAGCTGCTGGACGGCATTCTTACTTAGCTAAGCTTTTAGGTTGATCACTGTAGTCTGCCTTATATTCTTATTAAATCCTATGTTTAACTACCTTCTGTAAAGATGCACTTCTGTTCTGAGCGCACACATGCACATGTGTCTATGAACATTAGCAACCTCCAAGCTGCATTAGGCCTTGAGCAGGAGCAGAGGCTGCAGTGCCAGCCACTGCACTGTGAGCCTGCAGGTACCACCTGGCTAGGTGTTGCAGCACTCTCCAAATCATCCAGCTGCAACAAGGTCTTTTACCGTCTCATACCAACACACTCTTCATACCAGTCCCTCTGCTGCCTTCTCCTAGTCTCTCCTCACCCAGGGTGTGTGTTCTTTCTTCTCTCTGCTTTTTCCTCCTCTCTTCCTTGGCTGCTCCCTCTTTGTTGGCTGCCCAATGTCTTAACAGAAGCAGCCACAGCTGCACCTTATCCACATCAGCCAATAACACACACACCTGCTCCCCCCACCCGACCAGCCCACAGCTGTATATTATCAATGTTATTTAACCCAGCTTCATTCCTGTATGGTTAGGGGCTAACAGCTGGGGGAGACTAAGGCTAGCTCTAGCATACAGTGTGCTTAAGACTAGCTGTGGAAGAGTCCCTTTTTGCACACATGGATGTGTATGTTCCACTAGTGATTTCTGATCCTGATCAGCCAGAGTGGAAAAAGAAGCTTTGCAATATTTGTGAGGGTGCTGGTGAAGGTGCTGCCTCCTGTCTGCATTTGTCTATGTGTGTGGCTGCTTACTGGTATGTGTGCAGGTGTGTGTGTGTGTGTGTGTGTGTGTGCACACCTGCTGGGAATATGTGCTTAACCTCACTGATGTCTAGATGTGTGAGAACACAGAACCAGAAGCCTCTGTTGTGGTGGGAAGGGAGAAGCCCCCTGTTCCTTACAGTCTGCCAAAGTCAGCTCTAACAGACCAGACAGGAGAAATCCCCCCTGCCATCCACTGAATCTCACAGCCTCCAAGTGGATTTATTAAAGAGTCAACAATAGATATAATTAATAAAATGAATGAAAAAAGAAATTCAGATAATTGTGTTTCACTTAAAGTTTGACACAGGAATCAGCTTTAACTGAACTGAAATAAGCTACTGCAGTTGAAATAAGAGCATTAACAAAGGACTTTTTCTCCTTCAAGTGGTTTAACAATGAAATAAGCAAAATCACTGCCCGTTCCTCAGATAAATATGGGCTTACCACAAGGATACTGTCACAGAGAGAGTCACCAAAATGCAAACGGTCTTGTTCCTGTCAGTTTATAATGGGTTGAGAACTTGCACATTAGGAGTTATTGATGATATGCTACTCTCATAACCTACCCTTTCATACTCTACTTTCTCTCATGGTGGAGGCATGATAGCAGTGCCGTGATATCAAACATGACAATGTCTGTATGCATGCGTATCCTTTGGAATATCCTATCCATCACAAAGAAAGGTAACTTACAGTGGATTCCTTTGTGAAAGGTAGTGCTCAGTCTGAAGTGTGACATTTAATAGAATATTAATGGCTTCGTATCTTTTTATGAAACTGAAATTGGTCTTCAGGTAGATGCCTTTAAAGTATTAAGGAAGACAGAACAATTTTTTTTCCTATGGATATTTGCACGGATGATTAATATTGCTCTTTTAATTTATATCTGCCAGGCTCTCTTTTCCAATTTTAGAGAGTTCAGGATCACAAAACATTTATTTGCATCATATAAATTCTTTAATAATCTGCATTCATGTTTAGTCACCTTCTTTCCCACATTTCTTCTCCTTTTCCTGTGAGAAAGTTAGACATTGATGCTCTCACATATTCTGAAACTCTCCCCTTTGGGACACAGACAAAACAGATTAAAAAAATCAACATCTGGGTTTTGTTCCTGTCTCACTCCCGATTTATTTCTTAATAACAGAATAGCTAAATCTTAATTGTATGCATGTATTCTTTCACCTCCATTTCTCATTACCTTATTAAGCAGAAATTAATTACCTATTTGGAAACACTTTATTTAAAAGGTTATCCTTTTGTATTCTCTAATTGAGTTCCCAGATGTCAAATCAAATTCAAAATCTCTGCTTTGGCAGGATGCTGCACAATAAGCCCCTTTTTCTTTTCATAAGAAAATTATATTCTATTTTAATTCATTATTCTCATAATTCAGTAAATGTATTTTCATGACAAGAGACAGCAGTTTCTGTTTGTTCAAGTAGCTGCTTAGCAGGATCTAACGGGAGAGAGCAAAGAGGCCCCAGGGAATTAATTGATCTTCAAGGAAGTCCTCAAAGTAAAAAACCCCATAATGTTCCACTCTGTTGAGGGGGAAGTCAAGAGAGCATCACACTGGGACAGCATGGATGTGTAGGGAATGTACAGGGATACTCATCATGGCTGAGCTCTGTGGCAGAGAAAATCTTCTCAGTTCACATGATAACGGTGATTTATTGATTTACTAATGATCATAGTTCAGAACCAATGCAGCAGATACATTCTACAGTTGATCCCAAGAAATTCTAATCCTGCATCCACATGCAGACCTTTGCACAATTGCACACATACATATGCACCCCTTCCAGCTGGTAACCACCAGCTCATTGACCCTCCCCCAGGGAGTCCAGGTCCCCATGGGTGCACACCTTTCCTCTTGTAGTCGTGGGTGCACCAGCTGTGTGTAATTCTGACATTCCCTACAGCCTTAGTGCATCTTCCCACACAACAGCAAGTAGCTCCCCAGGAGGTGTCCTCTGCACCCCAAGGTGGAGTCCCTCTGTGCAACCCCAGCACTGCCAGTCCACTGCTGGGTGCGGGCTGCTTCTGGTGCCTCACAGGGATGGCCTGGGGACACTGCCAACAGGGACAGATCACCCGTGACACCTGCTGATTCCTCTCCACCATTCGTCCTCACTGTCGCAATTATTCATGCTTCTTTCATTTTTCTTTTCCCGTTGACTGTTTGCTTGTTTGTTTTCCCAAAGGTTTCTTGGTCATTCCCAAGTCATTCCCTGCTTAATCCATCTGATTAACAGTATTATTTTTTCTGGCAACCACTCTTTCAGACATTTCATTCACATACAGTGTTTATACTTACATGTTTCTGTCTTAACAGGTGCTGTGTGCTGGGCCACTTTGTGTGTGTGTCTGTTCATGTGTGGAAAGTCCCCTAAAAGCTCAAAGAAAAGGAAGTACACAGAAGGTGGAAAATTTGCAGGCTACAAAGCAGGAATATAGAAACTCTGGCTGTATCTACAGGGATGGATTTGGGAAAGCCAGAGCTGAAGCTAGGGAGGAATATGAAGGACAGCAGGAAAAGCTGCTATATCAGCAGAATAAAGAAAAGCTGAGGAAAATTTGAGCTCACATGTTCAGTGGGATAGAGGATCTACTGACAAAGAACACAGAAAAGGCTCAGTTACTTAATTTTCATTTGCATCTGGTTTTCCTGACAAGGTTTACCCTCAGGTCTCCCAGAAGACCAAGTTTATCAGCAGAGTTGGTGAGAGAGAAGAGGTACCCACAGCAGAGGGATAAAAAGGTAAAGATCATTTAAGCTAATAAGATGCATGTACTTCCACGAGACTAGGTGGAACACATCCTAGGGTGCTCAGGGATCTGAAAGATGTCATTGGGAGGCTGTTCTTTATCATCCTGCAATATTGTGGTGACTGGGAAAGGTTCCAAATAACTGGAAGAAAGAAAAGCTCAAACCCATGTTCAGGAAGGGCAAATTGGAGGATTTAAGGAACTACAGCTGGACAGCCACATCTCAGTCCAGTAAGATGATGGAGCTAATTCTCCTGAAAGCCACTTCCATGCACATGAGGGACAAGAAGATGATGAGGAACATCTATCATGGAGTTTTATTTTGTTTTCTTTTTTAATACCAAAATTAACTAATTAGAGAAAAGTGGGATATCAAATATGATTCTGTGAAGTACTACATGGTTTTTTTATCTCAACAAGGATATAGCTGTAACTAATAACAAATAACTGTTTCGTGCTGCAGAATGGATTTGTCAAAGGTAGCTTTCAGACTGTATCTGGCACTACAGAGAAATGAGATTTGTTAAAAGAAATAGAAGTTGTATTGAAGAAAAGACTGAATAATGGCCACTGAGGTGTTATTTCTCCATTTTTAATGGACTAACACAAAAGAAGGATTTTCAGAACAAGTTGATCATACACCCCTTTGGAATTTAGCATCTTTGGTTTTAGCTACCAATTTCTTTTTCAGGATGAAGGAGTTAATCTAACTAGAGATACATACATAAATGATGATATAGTTATGAAAAAGGGAGGTAATTTTGCCTTCCTTTCAGATAGCTGAAGGACTTTATTGAAGTCACATAAGCTATATTGTATTGGGTTTTTATTTTCTAATTTGGATGAAAAGTGAAATTTCTCTACTGAATCATCTGCATAACTGAAGGATCTGTCATGAGTCATAGACTTATGGGTATCACTATTTCTTGCTCCATGCACTATACTTTATTTCTATGTAAGGATATTGCAGAGAAAATTCTGGCTTCAGTGAAGTACTGTGTGGCTGTAACAAACCTCAAACACTGAGAACGCTGTTGAATTAAGGATGAAATATTCAGCCTACCGTATCTATCAAAGAATTCCACAATGCAAGTGGGGCAGTTGGCTTACGGAGCACGTATCATGTGCCACATTGCACAACCAGGGCTGAACTCTCATTCTTTCAAAATGTTTAATCCTCTCATCTGTAAGAGGACCAATTGACCCAGAATGAAAAATTGTCTGTAATACCAACTGTGGAAGCCTTCATATGTGGCTGCTCACGTGGAACAATCTCAATTTTTAGGAGATTAAGTGTGTGAATACATGGTCACCTATGTAGACAGCAGGTGTACAAAGTAAAAGTATTACAAACTTTAAAAAATACAGATATATTTGGATTTCTTGCTATCTTTAACAGAACAGTAGTTATATGTTCTTTTGTGTGTGTGTATGTGAAGATGAACGGCTGGTTTTGTGCTGTTCTTTAATAAATCAATATAGCCTTAAAGTATCAATTACTATATACTAAAATCTGATATGCTTTGAAGTTAATGATACATTAATATATGTTACAATAGTCTATAGTTTATGATTCAATTTACTGTTAAGCTTTTAAAAAGATACAGCAAATACTTAAATGCAAGCTTACTTTGAATATAAAAGGCTTTCCTGTACCTTAAGTGCCTCTAGAATTTTATAACGTTACAACCTATTAAATGCTTGTCAGATAAAGTAATTATTCATTGTTTGATCTTTTTACCTAGTATCAATTTATATGCATAGAAAAAGTCTGTTTCAAACTATTTCTGTTCAAGAAGCCAATTAAATTTTAATTGAATAATTAAATTTACATTAGCATAAATAAATGTTTAAACATTTTAAATAATATTTATTTTTATGTTTTTATTAATTTCCATTGAATGCAAATTTTAACAGTCACATTTTGATAATGATCAGTACTATTATTGCACATGTTAATGTTCTAATTGAAGTTGAAACTTATTAATAAAAAATAAGTTTGTCGGTGACTGATAAGACTTTGTGATCAAGAAATATATTTTGAGCTTTTTTGAATTCATTAATTTTAGTGAAAAAAAGTATTTCTTTTAAAATTTTAAAGAACTTGTGTTATTTTATTTATTTTTAGATTATTTTTTATTAATTTTGTTACAAGGTTACCTTTCAGGATGTGGTCTTTCATTTCTTCCTGTGCTTTTTTTTGGTAATGAGGAAAATGGGGAAGGCAATAAAGTTTTTTGGGTTTTTTTTGTTTTCATCTTTGAAATAAATTGCAAATAATCCCCTTAAGCCATGGAAAAGAATAAACTATGCATTCCATCATGTTTAGCTATTACGCCTAATAATGCCTATGATCAATTTGTTAGTTTTACCTGAGCTTGGAGTAACGTAATCACCTTAAAGTTACATTCCTAGGAAGCACCACAAGTCCAGAAGCAGGCAGTCTGAAACCAGTCTGAAAAAGAGGCATTTTTTAAGGGTGGATATTGTAGTATTAGTCTTGCTCATAGACCCAGATAATAAAAAGTTGAAATATGGCCTTAGGTGATCCCTGAGCTTCAAGAGAAGAGACCATCTATGCCTCAGTAATTTAGTGACCATAACTGGCTAATCACAAGCTAAAAGTGAGATACAAAGTTGTTAAGCTGTATGATATAATAAATGCTAAGCTTCACTTTCTGAGTGCAAAAATTTAGAAGAAGGTTTGAAATTTCATTGAAAACATAAATTACATGGAAAAATGGGATAAAAGTAACCAGACATAGCTCACCAGATGAAATGTGTTTCAAATACAAGACCTATTATAAGTTAATGTATTTTATTTTCACATTATGATACAACTGCATTTAAGGAGTTGCCTACAATTATTTTTGTACTTAAAAGAGCTACACAGCATACGGTGCTATTTCTCATATCCATGGAGCATCCTTCAGCAGCTGGAGTAGTGTTCCACAGCATGAAACAGATATTTCCTGGGTCAACAGAGACAACATGCTTGCATTGGAAAGGTGCTTTATCCAGGCTAATTAACCCTGTTTCTCTACAGTTAGCTGTAGAGGATAATTAAAGCTTCAGACTCCAGAGTCAGCTCATTTGTTGCTAGCCAAGAAATCTGTGAACCCCATGATTCATAGTTCAGAAAAGAAATGTACATAAATGTAACTTTGTTTTAAAATGTGACATGACTAAGCTAATTAAAGGAGTTATCTGTACCTTTGAAAGTCAACTCTTCAATCAAAAAGAAGATATCACCATTGCCCAGAAACCATTGTAATGAGTTTGTACAGACCTCACAACAGAATTTTTTTAAGACATAACTTGCTTCATATACTCACATTGTATTTTTAACTAATTTTAAAATGTCAGTGACTTCTAGTTTTCTATAAAGCATTCAATGTCTTTAAATGGGAAGTATAAATGTATTATAACAGGTATACTTAAGAGCAATTTTATAAACAGTTACCAAAGAAGCAGGGTCATAGAGTAGATAAGAGTTCAAGACCAAAAACCAGTTCAAAGTTAGAGCCTCAATCAGCCCGTGTGTTTTGGGTACTATACTTTAGTTTTGTGAAAAGTCTATAAAGAAGGTTTCTTCTATAACCCAAGAGAAAAAATCTGCCTTATTAAGCAGTGAAAGAATGACAGCGGTTAGGGGGGGTCGGGGTGTTCTACCTGTCTAGGCATGAAATTAATGTTTTTCTCTTCCAAAATATTATGTGAAAAAAGGGCATTAAATAACTCACTACACTGAGCAAGAAGTGTTTTCTCCTCTTTTTTGTTCTCATTCTTTACCAGAGTGAGTTCATCACAACATCTCTTTTCCTCTTCTATTAGCAGTTGTGATCTGACAGGCCAACAGAACAAAGTACAGAGGAAATTATAATGATGATAAACAAGTGCAACCTTCTAGACCTGACAACTAGAAATCCAGCTCTTGGTGAAAGTTTTAAAATAGTGTCAGAAAAAAAAATAAATACATGGAAGGGTATGAACTCTGAACAGTAAAAGAAGATGGCCTTGAGGACTCTAAACAGGCTGAAATGTCATAGGACAGAGTGCAAAGTCACACACTTTGGAATAGTACCTTTCATGTCTGCTGTAAAATAAGATAACAGATACTGCTGGCTAAAGACGCATAAGCACTATCTGAGCCTAGACGTTTACCCACAGGTAAGTATTCCAATTGCTGTGTAAAATTTTCCTTCAACTTTGGAAGTGTACACTACTGAGTAACTACCTACATGAAATATTCTGTACAAGATGAAAAATGAAAAGAAGCATCTGTGATGGAACTCCTACTGTGCTACCATAGATGTAACAGATGCAGAATCTACTGTCCTACAGTAGAAAGCCACAAACATAAGAACCTCAAAGGTTAGTTCCATGGAACTGAAAACCTAAATTTCTGTTTCTCAGATTTGCTCCTTTAATTATTCCATATTTATTTCTACTCAGGGATGAGAAAGCCTTCGGTATCAGCTTGAAGCAGCCTTTGCTAGCAATTTAGGCATGGTAAAGCATTTTGATTTTTCCATATGTGTATCTATTATCTCTATAATTGCAGAATAGGGCTATGAAGAGTTTTCTTTTCCTAACTATGCAGTTAGAATGTATTCTGCTAACCTTATCCACAGCTGTGAGAAGTACAGTCTCCTGGCAAGCCACTGTCCAAAGGCTCACTGAAAAGAGAGTGATGTCTTAGACAAAACTAAGTATCTCCTATTTCTTTAAAGGCTCATGCTTGGCAGGACACCTATCTATACTTTGTCTTATGCCCCTGGGTCATCTTGCCTCTCTTGGCCTGTTTCCAAAAATACATTAAAATGTCAACAGTTTAGGTTCAAAATGGAGGTGTGCTCCTTATTGTTCATGCAGTTCCACAGCTGGAGAGGGGAAAAAAATTGCTTTTAGGCTGGGTTGAAAAGTCTACAGAGAAGAATTAGCATCAGCAGTTCACCCTCTTTATTCAGATCCCTAAAGCAAAAGGCTGTTGTGTTTTTTTGTTTGGTTGGGTTTTTTGTTTGTTTGTTTTTGTTGTTGTTGGTTTTGTTTTGGGGTTTTGTTTGTTTGTTTTTTTAAGAAAAAAAGGAGGAGTGAAGGGTAGGGGAGAAAACATAGTAGAGATATACCTGGATCTAGGTGAAAAGAGATGTAAAGAAGGGATGTAGTTTTCAAAGTCATAAAGAAAGAAATGTCTTGAAGCTAAGAAGAAAATAAAAGACATATTGGAATAAGCAGATCTTTTTCCCCTCTGAGCATTGCAGCAATTGCATTAAAGTAGTAACTGTTCCATTTACATGTTCTTAAAATTCCTTTACTGAAATTGTATGCCAACATGCACTGTTAAGTTTTAATTTTAACAAAAGTGAATGGATCTTTGTAAGTAAGATACTTCCACACTTCATGCATACAAAACTACAATATTCAAAGATTTAATTAAATTCTAAAGGATTTTAGATTAATACATAAATCCAGATTAAATGATATATTGGCTAAATCCACTCAGCAGGTATATATTTCTCTTTAACCTGCAGCAGGAAACACACAGTTTCTATGTCTTCAAAGAATGCCAAAATCCTTATTTGGTTTTCAAAGGAGATCTACCAACTAACTTATTCTGAATGCAGAGGTGATGATTATACATAAGCACAAAAATTTTGTGCATTCAGAAAACATCGGGACCAAATGAAGAGTGTATATTGATGTGTGAGATTTAGGATAGACAGAGTAAATGCCTAAATTCCAATGTAGGTAGACTAGTTTCTATCATGTGATGTTTACTTCAAGAAACAGCCGGAAAACAACAAACTAAAAGGTGACTCACAATTCTGTGGACTGCAGACATTTCACCTTTAGTTCTTGAGCGACTCTCACTCAACTCCCCAGAACGAATGGCTGTGTCATCGGGGCCAGATTATTGAGGAATGAAGTTGTTTACATCATGGGATGTGATGCACCTCAGCTCTGTTACTTTTGTTCACTTCACTTTTGCTCCTTCCCTTAGGAAATTAACAACTTCTGTCATCTCTCTCTGCCTTCTTTTCCCTGTAACATTCCCTATGTTACACTGGTACTAATGACCTTTTACATCACAGACAGTCTACTTGACACATACCTAAAAAAACCAGGGGAATTGTTCCCAATTTGTGTGGAGCTTTGTCCATTTTTCCTAAGTGTATGACTTCACCTAATTCAAAAATATTGCCTCTAGCCTACAAACAATGCATTACTTTGCTCACAACATTGTACTGGGTGCTGAGAGTTACATTTTGAGATGCCTAACTCTTCATGCTTACAATAAAAAGATTCTAAATTCTCCACCCAGGTTTCAGACTGGTACCTACCAAGATGAAATAGAGGTTGACACAATGTTTAGTAACACATTCAAACCTGGAAGGGTTTGAGATTCTCATTCTCACTTTTTGGGATAAAGGTAAAAAGGTAGAATCACATCCAATAAAATGTATATATTGTTTAGTTTGTAGACCAAAAATCGAAATGACTGGATTTTTAGATATGCAAAAATAAGAAAAAGAAGTGTCATTGGGATTAACAGATTGATTATTTCAAAATAACAAAGTCTGAGAAAGCTTACAAAATCATATGAAAATTTTACTGATTGAATACTATATCATTATCTATTAAATGCCATATTTTTTAAAAAATATGCATAGATCATCCACAAATGGCAATGAATTCAAGATGTCTGGTAAATTCTGCTTATGAAAATAAAAATCAGAATATTAGAGAAAAAGATGGAAAAAAAAAACCAAACAACCAAGAATCTAATCTCAACCTTATTGAAAATATTTGCATGTTCACATAACATTTAGTTCAGAGTACTGTATTTTAATTATCTCTATTATGGGAAATAACTTCCAGTTTTGTATCAGAAGGGGAAAACAGGTATTATAAATACTGAAGATCAAAGTACAGCATCAGAAAAATATGCCAAAATCAAATCAACAGAAACGCACATGAATACTTGAAAGCAGGATGTTTCTGTGATGAATTACATCTCACAGATAAAAACCACCCAACCTCATGAGATAATTAAACATCAACTAAACGCTCTACTTTTCTCAAGACTGACATCAAACGATGCTTGTGAATAGTTTGTTGAAGGTCACGCTGCTTGTCACAGGGTGAGTGCTGCCAGCTCCCTCACACAGCCCCACGGCCCCTGGCACAAATGGCTGCTGTTGCCCCAAGCCCGGGTCTCTCAGGCTGTTGCCCCTGGCTGGTCGTTGGTGTTCCCTGAGCCAGTGGCAGCTCCCAATGGACACTGAGAGCCCCGTGAGTGTGGGGACAGTGAATAGGATCCAGACAGCTCCAACTGGTTCCAACCAACTAAGGCCGCCCCAATCCCCTGAGGGGGACCTCCCTGCCCTTGCTGGGGCCCAGATGAAGGTGGGGTTACTGGGGTTACAGAGCAAAAGATATACAGAAGTTTTACATGCACGTATAAGGAAAACTATTACCTATTTATGGAATTCAGAGGTTCCCTCGCTTCTTCATAGGTACTTAAGTAATACAGACATATTGTAGGCATTCATCACTTCCTGTGTTTGGTGATCAGAATTACGTGATAAACTACATCATACTGCATCTTAAAATAATTATGCATATCTGAACAACTTTTCCCTGTAAATAAACATGAGATTTGTTTTCACAAACCACGTTCCTTAGTTGTCCCATACAGCCCATGAAAAACAGGGGCTACACTGAAGTTTGCTGCATACCCTCTGGAATTTGATGTCAGTGTATTCAGAAAGAAGTCCTCACTTCCCAAAGGTATAACACTCTTACATTGACTTCAAAAGCTCAGATTTTATTTTTTTTCTTTTTTCTTTTCTTGGATTAGATACCTGATCTTGGCAATCTCTAAGTGACATGTGTCCTAACGAAACTGCTGCCATGAATAGAATTCGTTGTGACTGATATGATTTAGTTCCAGTATCATCTGACAAACCTATGACTGGTGTGATCAAGCAAGAGCTCTAGAAATGGTTAGAGGATCATATTTTTGTTCATGTGTTGAGAAAGGACTCAGGATCCACTACTGTCCATTCCAAAAGCTTCCTTTTTATTTAGGACTAAATGCTTGAAAATACTAAGGGCAACACCATTGTATAGTAGGCAGTGACTAACGGGCAGACTATTGACTCATGCTTTAACTTAAAAGTTAAGGGCTTTCATACTCCATGCAATGTAAGGAAACTATAATAAATAAATAAAAGAATAAATAAATAAATCAGCAGGCTGCTTAAGTTAATTAAGAGCACGGTATAGAGGAAATAGAAAGTTGTAGCCATTACAAATATTGACCACATCTTGCAATATCATTTTCAGGGTATTCAACTGCATAATTTGTGATACCTCATTTGGTCACTCCTATTAGGAATAGAAGTTATTAGGGTCCTAACTTTTGGTCATGCAGGTAAATACAATATTCCCTGAAGATTTAGGTGAACTCTAGGAAGTTCTCCATTCAAAGATAGCACACAAAGGATCTTATATGTTTATATGTTCTTGATGTGAAATACTGATAGAATTTTCAAGGCAAATGGAAAGTTTGCTTTTGACTCTCCAAAGGTAAGAGCTGGGGGAAGAAGGGTGACCTAGGCTGAGTCCAGATATTAAAGAGAATTTAGGTGTCTAAATCCCAGTTTCAGAACACCATTGTGATTCCCTGTGTTCTAGGAAAGGGCCCTCAGCTGGCCTAGATTTCTAGTGAATATGTGGATTCCTCAGCTACCCAACTGAACTTGTTCCTGCTTAAATAACTGAGAAAACATTTTGTTGAAGAGATGCCATCATTCAAAACAATAAGATATAAGTCTCTACAGCTACCAGTTGCACAGTAGATTATTAACATGTTATTCTAATGTAATTTATAAAAGTATTATTTCTTTAGTATTTTATTGCAAATATGGAAGCTCCAACAAGAGGGCTGCTAGAAGACATAATTTCATGGGCTTCTACCTAGAATTCGCACATGGGAGTAAGAAAATGGAAAAGGAGACTTAAGCAGTACACTATTATGAAGCAGGTCACCTACTCTGCTACATTTTGTAATAACTAATTTGTATGCCGGAGAGTGAGAACAAGAGCGTTGGTTCCTCTACCAATGAAAAATCTTATCATCTGTTAACCTTCAGAATTAAAGAATGACTGTAGAAGAAACCTTAGTATTCTGTTTCCCCACTGTAGTATCATGGTACATAAATGTTTTCATTACATTTGCAGTGGTATTATACAAGTAATCAGTGATCTTTATTTACAGTGGTAGTCTCTGTTTCTCTGAGCATGTCTGCAAGAAATTATTGACACTATAGGGATATGTTCCTTTAATTTAATAATTCTAGCTTAGCACTTCCAAAGCTAGAATCATGTCCAAAAGTTCAAGGTGTTTGTGAACAGATTAGTTTCAATTCTTAGATGGCTTCACACACAAGATTATAAACAATTGTAACAGGTAAGGTATGTAATAGGTAAGTGGTAGATTTAAGCACATCAATAAAATTTAAATTAAGGATTCAGATATCAAGAGAAGCAAACAAAAGGAACATAAACATTGAAAAATATCATGACATTTAGGTTGAACCTTTATTGCAACATATTGTGTTGAAGTAAGAAGCATAACTTTCCTTTAATCCTTTTTTTTAAAAAAAAAAAAGTTTAGAAAACGTACATCATATTGTACAGGATTTCCATGTAGATCATAGTTTCCAGGTTTTTTTTTTTTAATCATATGCAGTTAACAGTTAATTCTTATTAGATCCCCTAGATGAAGTTCAACAAGTCCAAGTCCAACATCCTGCACCTGGTCAGGACAGTCCAAAACACAGACCCAGGATGGGGAGAAAATTGATTGAGAGCAGCCCTGAGGACAAAGACTTGGTGTTGGTGATTGATGAGAATCTCAACATGACCTGGCAATGTACACTTACAACCCAGAAAGCCAACTGAATCCTGGGCTGCATGGCCCTCAGCATAAGAAAGACACAGACTTGTTGGAGCAAGTCCAGAGGAAGGCCACAAAGATGATCAGAGGACTAGAGCACCTCTCCTGTGAAGACAGGCTGAGAGAGTTTGGTTGTTCATCCTGGAAAAGGCTCCAGGGAGAACTTACAGAAGCCTTCCAGGACTTGAAGGGGGCCTACAAGAAAGCTGAAGAGGGACTTTATACAAGAGCATGTCATGGTAGGAAAAGGGGTAATAGCTTTAAACTGAAAGAGAGTAGATTTAGTTTAGACGTAAGGATGAAATTTTCTGAGGCAGTGGAACAGGTTGCCCAGAGAAGCTGTGGATGCCCCATCCCTGGGGGTGTTCAGTGCCAGGTTGGATGGGACTTTGAGCAACATGGTCTAGTGAAAAGTGTCCCTGCCCATGGCAGGGGGGTTGGAAATGAATGGTATTTAAGGTCCCTTCCAACCGAAACCATTCTATGATTGCCACTCAGTGAATCCTTTCCATTTGCTTATTCCCACATTCTTCATATGTAAATTGTTCTTTACATCCAGATGCAAATAATATATGACACATGAAATTCCAGATTCATGAAACGTCAAAGCTACCATTTAACAGTAGATAATGGTAAAGAATATGCCACAATAAGAAAAAAAAAAGTTAGGTTGATATTCAGATTTTACAAGATTTCACTCTATTAATTTTCTTTGCCATTTCTGGTCATCTAACATAAATAATATTAAAACCTTTTTCCTGTATTTGTATTTTTTTTCCTTGTAGCTTTATGTTATGTTAGCAGGCATTCTCTACTGTCTATCATATTAAATTATGAAGGACATCTCAGAAAACTCTGCAAGCTTTCAGGTTGTTATTGATGCCATTAAAATTACAGGTCCATTTACATAACTACTAGTGTAATTTTGTAAAAATGCAACATGGATTTATGTTTTCACTAAAAGAATAGATGACATTTCACATTGGATAATGACCCCCAAGTATCAAAATTTGTTACTGAATACATATTTACTGCAACAGGCTATGTATACTACTCAAAACAACATCACTTGTATTAAGTTATGCATGCAAAAAAAAAGTTTCCATTCAATAAATTGCCTTGCATACTCCATAGAAAAATTGCCATTGTTTATGGAAATTGATATAACTTGAGACAAAAATATTTATTACAACAGGATGTTTTTCCAGAAGTTTTTGGTCCAGTATTTCAGTTACAGACTTACCTCCTCCTGCCTACAATACATGTCACAATGCTATGACTTCAGAGACAGGCAGATTTTCAGAATCCCTGGCAGGTCACACAGCCTCGGCTGACAAGAAAGCTTAAGGTTGTGGCTGCAAATGAAAAAGTTAATTGCCACCCCTCCAAGGAGCGAAATACCTACCAAACTGTTTCCTGAACCACTGTCTCTCATGTCGTCCTCAGAATCAGGACAAGTTTTCTGCACGTACTACACTGGTTTTTACATACCCCAGCATAAGATATGAAGTTGCAGACAGGCAGCCTCAGAAGCAGTCTACCCTCTTTGCTACCCAGTCCTGGATTTGTCAGATCTATTCAGGAATGACTTATTCTTCATCTTCATTTGGTTGTCCCCTGAAAACAGTCTGACAGGAATTATATTTGTTTTACATTGGAAGTAGCTAAGAGACAACAGGTTATATAAGTCTTAAATGTTTATCCTATTTAAAATGCATTTAATTTTTTTAATACATATTTAATTACTAAAGAAGCCTGATACACAGCACAAAGCACATATGGCAAATGGTACACAGCAAAAAGCATGTTTGATTTGTGATGCTGATGAAATTGATGCAAAAAGCCAGCTGAGATCCCTTCCAGATTGTGAGATGTCTCTAACATCATGCTGTGGGTGTTATACTTCATTTGCTGTGATAAGTTTAGTTTTCAAATGACAGCAAGAAGAAATATTGCAGTGAGGGAATACACAAAAGAGTAAATTCTGTAATTTTGAAGGCAGATTCATTGCATCTAGCATTTTCAGCCAATAATAATATTCAGTCTAAGAAACATTTGCTAAGTATAATTTAATTTCTTAGACTCTCTAGGTTATTTAAGGATTGATCACGGTATTCTACCAAGACCTATTTGACAAGTTTGGAGAATAGAATACACCAAGTATTACAAAAGCATTAGAAGTGTGAAGGAACAGCAACCATTGCACACAAAGCACAGTTTATTGGATTCTTCCCTCGGTCATATTCTTTATCAGTAAATACACCATCAAAATAAGGCATGACCTTTACCAATCTGTTTGACATGATCACAGTTTTCTGATGTGATGCTTTATTGGGTTGCTTCCACAGATATGTTTATAAACTTTGTGTGTACATGGAAATAAATAATAAAATCAATAAATCATCTTTGCTATTTTGCTTTCTCCCCCAAATTTCAACAGTATAGAAATCTATAGCAGCCTAAAAAAATAACCTTCATTAAATGTTTTGCATTTGATTGAAAAAAGGTAATTTTCAGATGTACAGCCATATTGCAGAAAAACATGGTTCTCTCACAGGAGCAACAGTACTGTCTAACTGTTGTAGACAGAACTCCCTGTTAGGAGCCGGCAGCAATCACGAGAGAGGCTGACGTGGCTTGGGCGATGCCAGGAGCAACCGCAGGAGATTTAAACAGCTCTGGGGAGTGCTGGTGACCAGAAGTGCTGACAACAGGGTGTGCAAACAGGGATCGAGACAGCACAGCAGTTCACACAGCAGTTTGTGCAGAAGGGCACGTAAGCCCACGCACCCTGCTTATAGGCCACAGCCCGGCGGAGTGCTCTAGGTCTCTGCCACAATGGTGAGCACACCTCAGAGTTAAACCCAGTGTTTCTACAGAGAAAACCCCTGTGGCATCTGATGCGTCCACCCAGGCAGAACTGGTAAGGAAGGAGACTTCAGTACAGGTGGTAGGTTGCAATGAGCAGCCAGATTGTTCTCCTGGAAAAAGACAAGTACCTGAAAAAGACTTGCACACATTCATGATCTGTTGCGTCTGGTGACTGAGTTGCAGGAAAAAGTTAAGAGGCTGCACAGTATTAGAGGGGCCAAGACAGAGATAGGTAAGTAGTTTCAGAACCAGGGATCTGTGCTGGACACCACAGACAATAAGGGGCACCTCGTACCCCGGTGACCCACAGAAGCAGGACTCTGCTTCAGCCCCACCCTCCAGCACTACAACAACAAAATAAAAACATATCTGAAACTTTAACTTGCTAGTAGGTTTTAAACTGAAGGACTCAGGGTGGGGTTCAAAGTGGCAACGCTCATGCCATTGCAACCAACGGGGAAATAAGCCAGGCCAACCAGAGCAGGAGCAAATATTCCTTAGCTGCGTCTCAAGATGAGAACCAGGAGACCAAGTGGTCTTAAGTGGTTGATTTAATGTAATTAAATTAATTTTCCCCAAGTCAAGTCTGTTTTACCCATGACAATAATTGCTGAGTGATATCCCCGTCTTTATCTCAATACATGAACTTTTTGTTATATTTTCTCTCCCCTGTTTGGATGAGGAGGGGAGTGGTAGAGTGGTTTTGGTGGGCACTTGGTATTCAGCCAGGGTCAAACCACCACATAAGGAGAAACTTGAATGAATAGAAGTCAACTATGGTGAATGTGGAGGCCCCTTGGGTCAAGATTAGAGGGGCTGTCTCCAAGGGACATCTTACAGTAGGCATCTGCTACCAACCTTCAAACCAAGATGATAAGGCCAACGAAGCAATATTTGGGTCACTTAAGCCAGCTTTGGGTCAACAGAACCTGGTTCTTATGGGTGACTTCAACTGTCCACACATTTGTTGGAAGAACAATACGGCAGTTTACATCATCCATCAAGTTCCTGGAACACGTAGAGGACTGCTTCCTCATACAAATGTTAGATGTGCCAACCAGGAATGAGGCACTGCTGGACTTGCTACTCAGAAACCAAGAAAACCTGCTTTGTATTACCCTCGCTTAGTGATAGCCTTGGCTACAGTGATGACGACATTGCGGTGTCTGGGATTCAGCTGAGCATACTGAAGGTTAGTACTTAGTAAAATCAGAGATTTTAGAAGAGCAAAATTCCACTTAGAGCTCAGTTGGGAGAGGTGACATGAGAAGCTTCCATGGAGGATAAAGGAGCTAGCGAGTGCTAAGAATTTTTTCAAGAATGCCTTCCTGGAAGCAAAAAATCTGCTCATCCCCTTTAAAGGTAAAGAAATTAGGTGGAGCAAGAGACCCCCTTGGATTAACTGCGAGCTTCTGAGTCTGCTCAAAGCCAAGAGAAGCATACTAGAGATGAAAAGGCAGTCAAATACCTGTTGAGAACAACAAAGGCATTGCCAGGGCATGCAGGGATGCAGTGAGAAAAGCAAAAGCTCAGCTCAAATTGAAATTGGCCAGAGATGTCAAGAACAACAAGAAAGGGTTCTTCAGGTATGTAAACAACAAGCAGTAACAGAAAAAAAAATATTGGTCTAATGGTTAACAAGACAGCTAAATTAATCACCAACAATGCTGAAAAGGCAGAAGTTCTCACTTTCTTCACCTCTGTCTTTACCAACACTGTTGGGCCCCAGGCTTTTTTTTTTTATTACAGGAGCTTGACCTCTACAAATTGATGGACCCTGACAATATCCACCTAAGGATGTTAAGAAAGCTGGCTGACACCATTGCATGGCTTCTCCCCATAATCTTTAAGAAGTCATGGAGATTGGGGGACATCTCAGGAGACTGGAAGAAGACTAATATCACACCATCTACAAGAAGGACTTAAAAGGAGGATACAGGAAATTACAGGTCCATCAGTCTTACTTCAGTCCCAGGGAAAGTTATGGAACAAATATTCCTGGGGGGGCAATCACAAGTCAAACAAAGCACATGATTGTGAAAAGCCAGTACACATTTACCAAGGGCAAATAGTGGTCGACAAACCAGGTCACCTTCGATGACAAAGCAACCTGCTCAGCTGATGTGGGGCAAGCAGTGGACATTGTCTACTGGATTTCTCCAAGGCTTTGGATACAGCTTCCCACAGCCTCCTCCAAGAGAAACAGATGTGTTACAGCTCAGACAAGTGGTGGGTGGGGAACAAGCTGACAGGTCTTACCCAGCAAGTGGAGGTAAATAGCTGCTTTTCAAACCGGCAACCTGTCACAACTGGGGTCCTCCAGGGATCAGTATTGGGCCCAACACTGTTTAATATCTTCATAAGCAACACAGGTATGATGGTATCAAGTGTACCCTGGTGAATTTTACTGATGATACCAAACTGAGTGGGGAAATGGACACTTTGAAAGGGAAAGGTACCCTGCAGGAAGACCTGGATAGGCTGGAAGAGTGGGCTAACAAGAACTTTATGAAGTTCAACAAGGACAAGTGTAAGGTCTTGCAACCTGAGAAAACATAATCCAGGAGCAGAGCATGGGCTGGGATCTACCTGGTTGGAAAATAGCTTTGTGAAGAGAGACCTGAGGGTCCTGGTGGACAACAAGCTCAACATGAGCAAACAGTGTGGGGCTGTAGCAAAGTCAGAAGGATGCTGGGTTGCATCAACAAGGACATCACCAACAGAGATAAAGAAATCAATATCCTACTCAGTGCTTGCCAGGCCACAGCTGGAATACTGTGTTCAGGTTTGGTCCCTGCTATGCAAAAAAAGATGCAGACAGGCTGGAGAGGGTCCAGAGAAGAGCTACAAAGATCATCAAGGGACTTGGAAGCTTACATGTAAGGAAAAGCTGAGTGAACTGGGTTTGTTTAGCTTTAAGAAAAGAACACTTACAGGAGACTTTATCACCTGTTCCAGTATATAAAGGATGGCTAAAAAGAAGATGGAGATTCCCTTTCTGCAAGGAGTCATATGGAAAAGGTGGTAGGTAATGGGTACAAATTACTCCTAAGGAGATTCTTACAGCACAAGAGGAAAATTTTTCACAATGAAAAATCAGCCATTGGAATAATATCCTCAGGGAGGTGGGGGATTCTCCAAATTGGACACTTTTAAGATTTGGCTGCACAGGGTGCTAGACCACCTTGTCTAGACTGTTTTTTCCAAGGTTGGACCAGATGATCTTTGAGGTCCTTTCTAACCTATGATTCTATGATAAAAGTCTTGGAGTGTATTTCTGATGGCATTAGATATTTATGCTTTAACAGTTGATCTCTAGATCACCACCGACTATATTTGGAGCTTATATACCCAACTGATATGACTATACTTACATTTGCTAGAACACGTCTTGACCTTTACTCAAGTTTCCTGAAGACATCTGAGATGCCATCAGTCATCCAAGACATTAAAACAGATGGCTGTCAGATATGATGTGACAGTGGAAGACCCACACACTTCTGGAACAGCAGCTAGAGGCCAGGTTACCTATAAAGTGTTTTAAATTTGTTTAAATACTTAAGTTTAATCAGCAATGATTCAAACCCACAGTGAATTTGTTTGTGAATGACAGAACAGTGGGAGACTGACAAATATTTCTAAGAGCCTTATTATAAGCATACATATTAGTAAAGACTACTTACATAGAACCTTTTCAGTCTCATTATTTGCAGGTAGCCTAGACAGAGGAGGGTGTTTTGGTTGTTCTGGTAATAGCTGTTCTCTCTCTGACTTCACACAGATATTACGCTCTCACAGTACTGACCTTAAAGAATCCATCATTCACATCTGTGAGTTATATTCTCAGTAGAAGACAGAAAAAACCCTGATGAACTCATTCCTAAATTAATCTTAATCATGAAGATCTGATGCATATTTTAAGCAGAGCAATGTTCTGCCAAACTACTGTACTGTGTTACAGAGTCAGCCCAACTGTTCTGTAAGAGGCAGAGCTGCACATCTGGGAGGCCAATACCATATCACATGGTCAAGACTGTATGCTGAAATGATCGGTTCTGACAAATTGAAGAGCTTCTACTGTTAGCCTATCTGCACTGCTGACTGTTATGTTCTTCTTTTAATCTTACTTTAATATTTCAAGACTTCCAGGAAAAGAGTATCCTTAAGGAAACTTGGCAGGTTTTCTTCTTGAAAGTCTTCATGATTTGCATCACTAAAAGCATACAATCATTGAATATCTTGAGTTGGAAGGGACCCATACAGAACGTCAAGTCCAATCCTCTACTCCTTGCAGGACTATCTAAAATTAAACCATATAACTAAGAGCATTACTGAGACACTCCATGAACTCTGACAGGATTGGTGCCATGACCACTTTCCTGGGGAGCCTGTTCCAATGGCCAGCTTCCCTCTCAGTGGAGAACCTTTCCTAATGTCCAGTCTGAACTTCCCCTGTCACAGATCCATTCCATCTCCTTGTGCCCTATCGCTGGTCACCAG
>JAVJGJ010000014.1:52041464-52052602 GCA_035590215.1 Microhierax caerulescens
CTATAAACCTGTGATGGAGTACAACAGGGTTGACACCTTGCTTGCACCAAGCTGTGTCCCGTCTCTTCACTCGCTGCATTCATGGGCTGGAGCATAGATACCTGCTCCACCATAGACCTCCCTGAGCTGTATGAGGACAACCTGCTTCACCATGGTCTTCAGGGGAATTTCTGCTCTGGCACCTAGAGCACCTCACAGGGCTGTTTCGTAATCTTTCTCACAACTGCTGCACAGTGCTTTTTACCCTTTCTTAAATATGTTTCCCCTGAAGCACCAGCACCCTTGCTAGTGGGTCCAGCTGTGTGCTGTGGTGGGGCCATTTGAGCTGATTGGAACTAGCTGTGTCCAGATGGGGCAGCCCTGGCCTCTCCTTGCAGAGGCCACCCCTGCATACCCCCAGCTGCCAAAACCTTGACACCTACACCCAACACACAGATTTATGAAGGAGCACAAGCAATCTTGTTACCTTTAGGAATTTATTACTTTTTTTGGGCTTGATACCCACAACAGTGATCAATTTAGCAGTCACAGGGGATCTCCCCAGATATCTGCCTAATATATTTAAGAGCCATTCAGCTGACTAGATGAAGTATAATAGAAATGTTTACTCTGTGGGGGGTAGAAAGTTGTGTGAGAAGCAGAGATTGAAACCAATTTAGCAAATGCACGGTACAGACCACAACGTATCAACTGAAGCAAATGGTGCTTGAAGACTGGCTGGCTGTCATTCAAGGCATTGATTTTTCACAAGAAAACTTAGATCAATATGGCTAATGGAAAAAACCCTAAAAATGAAAGGAGAGCTTTCACACTTCTGATCTCTCCTACATGGAAAGTGGAGTCTGACTGAGCTATGCAGATAATGTCTTCCTTGTCTTAAGGAAGCTATAGCTTGATAGTGTTCTGGACTAGTGGCATTTGATATTAAAATTACCTTTATCAATCTATTAATGATTTCATCAGCTGGCTCATTATAACCAAAGTAAAGAAGATATACTTACTTGTCCCCTGATTTCTGTTGTCCATTTTACTCTGAGAGAAGCAGCAGCATGGGGCATAGGAATCATCTCACCCAATGCCAGCTATCTAAAAATAGTTTGTAACCATTTTAAGCAATTTATCTAAGTTCCTTCTACAGCCAGTGGAGGGGGAAAATGTTTTCCAAATTCATCCCTGTTATGAGTGTTTGGCTGTCTAAAATATGTAGCATGGATAGTTTTCACAGTGTCTCTTTACGTTTTTACACCTTCACCCAGGTCCCAAAGAGACAATGGCAACGCAAATGCACTGTGAAGCTCAGGAGTAACTAAAATGTGGCACTAAAATCCTGTCCTTTACATTTATCTAGTTATTTTCTCTTAGACAAAATGCAAGAGCAACTAATGACTCTTTTAAAGCATAGGGTTTTTTTTCCCTTTTTAAATATTTTTTTTTCTATTTCTGCCTGTTAATTCAACAAGCAGTATTAATTTTATGAATGATATAGGGAAGAAAATACAGTCAATTTTAATCAGTGGTATTTCAGGTGAAAGGTTCTTCATCTGGGAAAGCTGTCATGCTCTAAGGAAAATAATTCAGCTGATTATGGATTTATACAAAAGAAAACTAATGACAACGAGCAAGTAAATACATCAAGAGTGGGATATTAAAACAAAGTCACTTCTCAGGCAATAGTTTTGTGATCTAAACGTGTGCCTGTCACCAGCTAGTTTAACCCCAGCCTGCAACTAAGTACCATAAAAACCAGGACAGTGCTTCAGGGCCAGTTAGTACAGATTACTCGTTCTGTGTGCTTTCAGGCTTGTTTGTAGGGACACCACAAGTAGGTTCACTAGATTTGTATTCCACAAGAGAATTTTAGGTTTTACCAAATCTGAGCCCAAAATCTTAACTATGGAAGAGGGAAGTTGAATCTCCATTCAGCATTTTTCCTCCCAGAACATCCCTAGAATTCTCACGTATTCATATGCAAATAACCATTCAGTTTCAGAAGTGATTCTTCACAAAGCAAACACAGCTCGAGAGATTCTCCTAGGCTGAAGTTTGGGGATGAAAAATAAGCCTAGTTTATATATATTTATATGTATATATATATATCTATATATCTCCTTCATAAGACTAGGCAGGGGCAGTCTGTTTTCCTGCTTTCTGGAACAGGCCTTTTATAAAAGGTCTTTGCTGTTTTCCAGAAGAATCACAATTTTAACTGAAATTTCATAAGTTTTTTTCATTTGACATGCTCAGTAGATATTAATCAAAGAGAGAGTGTTATTAATAAATTAACACATTTCTTTTAGTACTTTTAGTAAATCAAGAAATTACAATACGGTAGGTGGCATTTTTAAATTATAAGCAGTACTGAAATACTACTTTGAATATTCTAAGAATGTATTTATTTATCTGGGGTCATGTCCAGCTCTAGAAGTGATATAGAAATGGAAAGTATCTTTAACTAGAGTTGCATGGAAAAGCTTTTCATATCCTGAAAGACTTAACAAATCTAAAAAGAAATTCCAGCTCAAAAATGCATATTTTTTTTTTAATGAATTGATGTGTCTAACAATAAAAATATTTAATCTAGAAAACTTCTTAACATTTTTGCTTGAAAATTACTTCAAAAACATTACAAGAAACATAATTCTCAATCAAAACCAGTGTTTTATTTTGTTTGGGGTGTTTTGTTTTTAACTTTGAAACCTCTTTTCATTAGGAGATGTATCAAAATTAATTACTTCATCTTTTTCCACCAAAATTCTTCATACAAAATTCCCAGCAGTAATATATTAATGCTAAACATTGACCCAGTCATTTCTTTTTTTCTGTGTACTTCAAAGCTTTTACTAGAAGATGTTCCTCTAATAGTTTAATAAAGGATTATACCACCATAGTATTAAGTCTGAAAAACTTAAATAGTTTTAAGCTATCAGCTTTTTCTTTAAAAAGTCCACACCTTTTAGATGCTCAACCTGAGTTGCATCAAGATATAATTTTGGTAATACCAAACACTTACAAATGCAATTAAATTTATTAAATCAGACCAAAGAAAAAAGTGTTAAGGAAAAAGCACCACAGAAGATAGGGATAAGATTAAACCCACCTCTTTTACATGTATTTTCTTCATTTGTAAAACAGTGCTTAACACACATTGTTGTACTCCGATTTCCTGAGCAAATCTTTCTTTCCATTTCTGATTAGAATTAACTACAAAGCATTGATGAACTTTGTGAAAGTTTCCTAGCAGGGGTCAAGTTTTACCCTTCTACATGGACCATATTTTGTTTACAATTTTGAAGATTCCTGTAGAAAGTAAAATGATTGCTCACAGAAAAAAACAACCTTGTAATCTGAGAAAATTCACCCTTAACTCAATGTTGACGTCACTGAAGTGTTGCTCTTGTTGTCTCACCTCCCTTTATTGTACATCTCCCAAGGTTCCCAAAGGCAAGATCACAGTGTTAACAAGGATTTACATACTTTAAAAGAGTTTGGACCAGAGGAGGGCCACAAAAATGATCAGAGGTCTACAACACCTCATCTGTGAAGAAAGGCTTCCAACCCAAACCATTCAGTAGCTCTATGAATCTATGATTTTATTTTAATAATATTTTGACTTAGAAGTTTCCTACATATCATATGCTGCTCTGTGACATCACATGTTCCATTTTTAAAAGTTCACAAAATATTACTATATGTGTAGATTTCTTGTGGGAAATTGTTAGCATATATGTGTGTATATTTATCTATCTAGGAATATTCAAATGAGTACTGGAAGCCACAATTATGTATCAAAGCCAGTAAAATATTTTTTTATTAAATAACAGCTTTTAACCTCATTTTAATGGTGAGAGGAAAACTTAGTTTAATAGAAGTTATGTCTGTACAGTTAAATAAAGCTCAGTCTTTTTATTTGGATCTGTATCAGAGAATAAGACATGGACTAAGCATGTATTTTAATGATGAATTGGGTAGTTCTCCAGAACAGGAACTGCAGCATCAATAATTGAGTTTCTTTAATTTGGGAAGGGTGGGGCGTGTTCTTGGAATGTAAACAAAAATATTTTCATGTTTGATTTCTTTTAATCCCGAACAGGTTTGTGAAAGCTGGGAGATTGCACTAGAAATTTATCTGTATTATACAGTGACCTGTGTTTTTACTGTTTCCTGGGTATCAGTTACAGTTACCTGTGCTATAACTGCGTCAGGGCAAGATATTATGCTAAGTGAACTTCTGGACTTGGCAGGTTTTTTGCTCTCTGTCTTCTTCACCAATCATACTTTTCCTCAAAAAGCTCCAAGTGTTTGTTTTATAGAGTATGAAATCTGTTATTGCCAAAGGAAAGTAATCAAAGGTTACATGCAAGTTCCCACAAAATTATGTGAGTTTATACATAAACCCCTTTGTCAATGAAGATTAATGATTTACTAGGGAGGAACAAATAGGATTTCATTCTTATTATCTAAGCAAGCCCAGTTCCCTCAGCCTCTCAGCTTTGGGAGGGAGATCCAGCCTCTGACTATCTTTGAAGCTTTCCTTCAATCCTGTCCCAGGGTGTATTCAGAAAATTATTTCCAGGACACTATAAATATCATGAACATCTTTACCACCTCTGTAATTAGTATACCTAATTCCCATATTAGAAGCTTAGGATAAACTTAACCTAGCCCACTATTGTGGCTGAGATGAGTAGAGAAAACATAGAAAACCGCAGCAAATATATTGTCAAACTTTCTTCAAGATTCTCCAGGTGTCACAGCACTCTCAAAACCGGCCAGCTGCAACAAGGCTTTTACCAGCCCATACCAGTTAACTTCAATAATTAGTTCCCACACCTTGCCCCAGCACAGCCACCAATGCCCCACAAGGTTTCAAAGGTTCATCTACCGTTCCTGCTGTTTTGTCATACTCTTCGGGCCAGTCCCTCCACTTCATCTTTCTCCTCATCTCTCCTACCTTTAGGGCATTCTGTCTCCTGCTCTGCTTCTTCCAGGTCTCTCTTTGTTGGCTGCTCCTTTTCCATATGTTCCTTAGAGCTATTTAACTACTTAGCAGGAACCAGCCACAGCTGCACCTTATCTACATCAGCCAACCCACTGCTCCTGAAGCCAGCCCACAGCTGTAGATTATCAATGATAATTAACCTGCCTTCATTCCTCTAACACCAGGATTCTTTTCTCATTTCACTGATCCACAGATTAGGATTTCTTGAGATGGGTTTTACATCTGCATGTTTGTATTCTACAGCCCTTTCTGAATCGTTCTTCCATGAATATTTCTAGATATTTTCTGTATCCTTTTCTGAGTCTCTGGTAATAAGTTCTGCAATTTAAACACAAATAAAAAAAAATGTTTATTTGAATAAATATCAACTAGAGGAAGAAAGATAATGTTGAAACAGCCTAAAGAACAAAAATCTGTGATGATAAACTTAAGAGGTCAGGACAGAATTATTTCTCAGAAATGTAACATAACAAGACTATTACTTTAATTAGAGAAAAACCCATACACTGAGGTGGGAAGGCTGATCAGTTGGAAGTTCATTCTATTTAATAAAATATAATATTTTAAATGTACTTGAAAAAACATGTTTAGAGTTGGGCACTAAAGAGAATTGAAAATACTACTTAGACATAAGTAGTTAATAATTTAGACTTAATATTCAGGATGACTTCAGGGTTAACAAGTTTAATGTAAACCAAAAATGTTTAGAATATTGCTCATACTTTTCTCTTTGCACTCACTTTTAAGATTGTTATCAACATAGCAAAGAAAAAATAACAACTGCTTTTTTCTACAGATGTAAAAATGAATGTTCAAAATATCATAGCAGCAGTTAATAATGGTTCTGAGGTCCACCTTCCATTAATTCAAATTGAAGGCATAATAAAATTACCAGGCCATTTCTAGGCTGCCATGAAATAAACATAGTCTTCAAAACTGTATGGGTCAGTTGAAAGGAAATTATTTTTATTTACAATAAAATGGTATCTAAAGATCTCTGGGCTATGAAAATAGCTCTCAAAACAGACCAAAGTGCAGTAATATATTCTTTTGTCTTTTTGTCATGTGCAATGCTGATATCTATTTTAACAGTATGTATAATTAACATTGGTGATCTGACAGAGACTGTGAATTTACCTGGCTCTGGCTACCATTTCACTTGTAAATATTGATTCATTATAAGTATTTCAATCTTTCCATACTAAATTAAAAATTCATTGGTATAATAATTCTAGTTCAAGTTTACTGGAATCAGGGATATATTAATAATAAAATTTACTTACATGTCAATGAGAAATAGTTTTTATAACTTGTTAATGTTATGCCCAGAATCTTGCAGTCACTGTCAAGACATGCCTGGTAACTGTTTGCAAGTGATTTTGTAGGTAGTTCAAATAACCTACAGAGAACCCTTTTTTCTTTATCTTTGGTATTTCATAATTAGTTCAGACTCTAAATAGCACAAGCTTCATTTTCATCTCTTCTATCAATGAAAAAGATTTTAAAACTATGTGAGAGCAGAAAAACACATGCCTTTTTCTGTCAATAAAATGTGCTTAAGAAAACTGAAAAAGCCCCACAAAACCCTTGCAATATATTATTGCAATATATTATGAATGTTTTCCTTAAAAGAAGACCTTTTATAGACATTAGAACTATCTTTGTAGCATTTTGTATGTTCAGAATTTGTAGAAAGCTGGATTTTTTAAAGCTTGATTTTTTTATTTTTTTAAATGAAAAATACTGTTTTTCAGATTTCTGTTTATTACTTTATGCTACCACATCTAATGCAAAATGAAGTGTGAACTGACAAATTGTATCAAAATTAGTAGTTAATATTTTATTGCTTTTAAAAAAAGTTAAATGTTTAAATACAGTCAGAAGATTTGTTAACTAAGTTTTGGTTGAAAAGCCTACACGAAGGACTTTTGGTAAAACTAGAGTTTTGTCTAGCAATTTTTCTTTTAATACAGGTAGGAAAGTGATTCAGAATCCCATGTGACAATGTATCTAAACCAAACAGTTATTTCAGAATTAAAGAGGATTGTTGTATCTCCTCAGTAAGCAGTCTTTTCCTCTGTCTCTGAGCACAATGAAGTATCACTACCTGAAAAAACTCTAAGCTCAATTACTCCATTTTTTCTGAATTCTCAGGCTTTTATCTCCCTTCTCACTGCTTAGTCTGTTCATATTTTCCATTATTTCCTTGACTCCAAAAGAGCTTCATCCTTATTTAATTCACTTTTCATTGCATCTCTCACACACAGATGAGTCATAGTTTAGCAAAGATTGAAAGCATTTATTCTATTACTAACCGTGATACTCAGCAAGAGACCCTGTGCAAGAATCAGGCCTCAAGAATCCTAGGCACAGTGGGGAAAAATCCCCAAAACATATCCTACAGATACTACAGTTGTGTGCTGTCAGTCATTACCTTCCTTCTAAAGTATGAGAAATAAAATTGCTTTCCACCTATAGTGAAAAAGATAAGCAAATGTCTTTTCCTTCATGGAACCTATTGATTTATTCTAGCTGGATAACTGGCCCCAAAAGCTTTGATCAGAAACTGAAACAATTCCTGCATCCCATTAAGTGTATTAATTTAGAAACCTTGCAGCACAGTTGTGAAAATTAACCTACTTTGCCACATAAGCTGATTGCCCACTCTTTACCTCAATGACTAATGACAATTAAAAAACCCCAATGAACTATTGCTACTTTATTTGCCTTTAAAAGAAAAGAAAGAAAAGAACTTCCTCTGGGCAAATGGGCAATTAAAAATCAATTGGCTCATAATGAGTATACAATAAAACCCCACTAAATGTATTAGGACACAGTACAGATTCATTCCACTTTGAGCAGTATATTATTTAATTTTAGCACTTCCAGTGCTATAAACTTTACTCCTTCCTTTCAATCTGGCTTTAAAGAAGAACATTGTGATCCAACCCAAACTTTTTTTGGCATGCTGGTAGCCTCAGTATTTAGTATGTTGATCTTTTTTTCATCAAATTCTAATGTTTTTTTTTAGCATTTTCTCCATTACAAGACTTAACCTGCTAATATAAACTAAGGACTGTTAACACTAAAATCAATTACAGCAATAACTTTAGATTTGCGGTGGTGCCAATTCAAAATTTTAAGTCATTATTTAATGGCTCAAACAGCTTTTCAAAATGTTATATTGAGAGCAATAACCAGTGAGGGAGACAAATTCTTGAAGATAAAATATTATCCCATGTGGTAAAACAGGGATAATGATGTCTTAATTTTTAAGGAAAAGTCAAAGTTCTCTACTTTTGCATTACATTTTAAATTTTACTTTGAAAAAAAATCATTGAAATAGGAAAAAAAATTATGCTGAATACTTCAAACATTGTTTGAATACTGACAAATTTATACTGGTTTTATAAAATGAGCAATAATACAAGGAAGTAAGAAAAATGTAACATATTTCTGACTTTCTTCTTCATGAAACTTCAACAATTTATGGCCTGTCCTTGCTTTTACTCACTTTGCATATCATATACTAACTGCTTGAATAATGACTGTAGACCTAGTAGTATTTATAAACAAAATGTTTTAGGAACTATTATCTAAAATCTAATATGCAGTGTCCTAACACACTATACTGCTGAAATTATTCCTGATTTTATGTCCTGAAACATATGATAACAAGTCAGGATGTTGTTTTCATCACAGAGAAGCATTGAGCATGATTTTGAGTGTAGTGACCAGAGCTAATCAAAATATTTTTTACAATTATTTTCTCATTGGAATGTACTGCCCTGTCCAAAATGTATTGTTTTTTGACATGATTTTTAATGGGTACCTTTTTGATGTTCTTAGATCTCTAGGCTCTGCTGCACTGGCTGTGATGAGAACCAGTGCAGCATGGGGAGGAAATAAAATTTGGGACATATACTTTGATACATGTTTGCTTTCACAACCATATTAAAACTGTTTTGTTTAGATTCTAGTACTGGATTCCTCCCACTCTCCAACACAGAGCTTTGACAGCAGAAAGTTTTAGTGAAATATGATTGTTATCATACAGCAAGCTCTGACAGGTTACACTGGTAATTTTGAAACAGGGTAGCATATTATGAATTACCGAAGCATGTTAAGGATCCCCATTATTCGTAACAGTTGAGGTGGTCAAGTGGCCCTAGCTGCACCAGGCTGGTTTGTTTGTTTCTCCTCTTTCCCATTTCCCAGAAGGGTATATATTTCCCTCTGACACTGCGATGACAACAAGGAAAATAAGATCTGTATCTTTGCTGCTATTTTTAGAAAATCAGGAAAAAAGAATAATTATAATAAAAGATTAAAATCACAATATGAATTTGTATTGATAGGCATGTCATGAATCATGGATCTTTTGCTGTGAGGGATCAGTTTCAGCTGCTCTAAACAGAGCTTTAGCAGTATAGAATGAAATAAAATCAAGATTGAGCTGAAGAGGAGAGGCAGTAAGATGGACAAAAGATGTGATGGAGCAAGAATGAAGACTTACTAAAAGGAAGATATGACTCAGTAACATTTTGTCTGGAGTACTGGTGAAAAAAAAAAAAAAAGAAACCTGCAAAACACACAACCATGAGAAAAGGAGGAATGTTCCAATCTTACAGTTCAAGGTGACAGGATAAGAAGAGCTTTCTTTGTTTGCTGTGTGCAGTTTCGTTTGGGTTTGGGTTGGAACATTTTTTGCAGTTGTTGTTTTCTTAATCTGGAGGACTGGAGAAAAAGATAAACCTGATTAAACAACTACAGACAATGACAGAAAAGTATACTATAGGGACAAATTCTAATGGCAGCATGAAAAAAGGGATGAAACCACATCCTATTACCTCTTGTCAAAATAAGACAGTGTGATGGATGATAAGTAAAAAATGAATAAACAAATAAAAAATAATACTGATAATACCTTATCTTCCTCAAAAGAGAGCAAACACCAGTAGCTTTTGAGTCTTTTCAAAGTAGGAACATAGAGAGAAAAAAATATGCTTCTACCACTTCATTTAAAAAGACTAATTATCTGAACATTGAAACATAATAATTAAGAAAACATTTAAGTCCATGTTTATATATACACATATATATGAACATACATACATGCATAAATTCTGCAGTCTATGCTCAAACAAAAAAAATGCTTTTGGTGCTGTCTGAAACATAGTAAGTACTCAACAAAATAAATCTAAGCTGGCAACTTGGAGGTCTGCATGTTGGTTTGAAAGCTCACAACTTTCATCACAAGTATAAGTCTTTCTGCATAGAGTGGAGAAGGTGCATCTGGGCCTTTAAGTATACCATTATTCTTTCTATTTGGATTGCAACCAAAACTACAGTTCTGTGACTGAAAAAAATCTTGTAATAAGCAGTACAATCTCCACCTGGAGTAATAATGAAGTTTGAAGAAAGCTCAGAGTAGGTTAGATTATCTTGCATCATGAGTACTCCACAGTAATCATCGGTGGCAAGCCCCTACTTTCAGTGTATGCTGCATAGATGTGGCAGCCCTTCCTACCTGTTAAATGTCTACCTCTAAACTTGCAGGTTTTCCTGTCCATATAAAATTAAAGATATTCTGGAGTAGTAATACTCCAGGTACCCTGACAATTTTTCATTCTGAGATGCACTGTAACCCAGAAGTCAGTGCTGGATCCAATACCATTTAACATCAGTGATCTGGATGATGGGACCAAGTGCATCTTCAGCAAGTCTGCAGATGTAAAACTCTTGAGAAATAATTGATAAAGCCATTGGTAGTGCTGCCATTCAGAGGGAACTCAACAGGCTGGATACACAAGCAGGCAGAAATCCCGTGAAGTTAAACAAAGAGATATGCAAACTCCTGCCCCCAGGCACCAGTACATACTTGGGGCTGACTGGCTGCAACGGTGCTCTGCTCAGAAGGACCTTGGGGCCCTGGTGGATAGCAAGTGGGCTATGAACCAGCAGTGCACGCCTTGTGGCAAAGTTCTACAACCCTGGGCTGCATTAGGAAGATCGCTGCCAGCAGGGGTCAAGGGAAGTAATTTTTCCCATCTTCTCAGCACTGGTGAGGCCATGCCTGGGGTATTGTGTCCAGTTCTGGGCTCCACAGCACAAGAGAGGTATGGGCATACTAGACTGA
>JAVJGJ010000014.1:52058102-52078552 GCA_035590215.1 Microhierax caerulescens
CGTGGTAAAGTAGATTCCCTGCGTGCCAACCAGCCTGAAAGCCATGGCTGCATTTTACCCTAACGAGCTTTCTGTTATACTGTGCCTCTATTAGGTCTCAGTTTTCTCTAATTCCCCCCTAAAGTGATTTTCCCACAGGCTGAGAACTTCAAGATCTTGTTCTTATTGAAGTGAATTGTGCTTGTTCTGAACCTCTGAAAAGTGTGATGTACATTTTCAAGTACCTTTTATAAGCATACAGAGACACAATTCGTTGGCATTTATAACTAACAAGAATTTGATAGCTGAAGTTTTATTAAATCCACAACATTCATTATATACATGAAAGTGATAGATTCAAGTTTCCACGTACTCTCCTATCTGGGTTTTTGTTTTATTTTGTTATGGTACTCTTCATACTTATTTTTAGAAGAACATTTTTCGCTACATACTAATATAAAATAATTTTGCTCTGTGTGTACTCTCATGCTGATCGTATCTGTTTCCTTACACTATGTCAGAATTGCTGAAACCAACCTCTAAGTGCCAGGAATAATAAACACTCACCCTGGAAAGAGTCAGGAAAGAAATTCTTGAGAAAAAAATAATCCTATATCCTGCTTTTGTTTTTTTCCAGAAGTCTCTGGAAAGCAATAGTATCCAAACAGAGCATGTGGTATAAGAGAGATATATTACACATATATATCAGCAGGAGTGGGCTTTATCTGATCCAGCTTCAGCCATTTAAAAGATTATTCAGCCATTTAAAAGTCGTTATCAAGCTGATTTGACACAGGAACTTCTAGGAGATTTTACTTTTCATGCAATTAGGGTAGCTACCCATCTATATCTATTAACTACAGAGAAAACCTGAACAAACTGCCCTGGACTCTTCAGTCTTCTCTTAGAAAGCTATAGTGAGAGTTAAGACATATCCATGAAGACAGCATAAGTAGTGTAGCTGCAGTAAAATCCATGGAACAATCTGATTTTACAACAGCTGTAGAACAATTTACTTCTTCCTACTTTTCTAACCTCTTCTGGCTTTTTATAATAGCAAACTCGACCTAAAACAAATACACTCTTAATAAACTGTAGTTGATAAGTAATAACAAAAATCTCTTGGGAGATATGACTAAAGAATACATCTATTAATAGAAAAAATAGAATAACTTAGGATTATTAATAGGAAGTCTTCATATGCAAAACCTGTAAATTGTTCTTGGGTATCACAGCGAAAAAATTGCATTATATTTCAAAATAATATGTGAATAAAATAGAGAACGTTGTACCATAGCCTTCAGTTTCTTTGGTCTTCTGTCCAACTCCCTTCTTCTTTGGATTTCTGTGCAGGTTATATTCAAGTGCAGGTTATATTCTGTGCAAGATTATTTGCAAGTACATAAAGATGAGGTATTTGAGATGCTAAAATTTTGTTGACATTTTTCAAGTGAAAAGTGGAAATTTTGGATTACTTTTTGTACTGGTTCTGACCAAAGTGAAGTTAAATTTCTTTATAGCAGACCATGTGGTGCTGAGTTTAGGATTTGTGGCTAAACCAGTACTGCTAACACATGAATGTTTTGGCAATTGCTAAAGAGTGTTTGTACAGCATCATAAGTTTTCTGCTTTGGGTTCTCCCCCCACACCCCACCCCATGCCCCCCCAGTGAATAGGCTGAGGGTGAGCAAGAAGATGGGAGAGGACACAGCTGGTACAGCCGATCCAAACTGGCTAAAGTGAGATTCCATACCATAAGATGTCATACTTACCAATAAAAACTCTAGGTAAAGGAAGAAAGATGGTTGTCTTCCAAGGTGGACATTACTTAGAGACTGACTGGGCATGTTTGCTTGTGGGAAATGCCAAGTGATGGGTTTTGCACCACTTGTTTTTGTTTTTGTTTTGTTATTTTTCTCTTTCTATCACTTACTAATCTGTCTTGCTCCAGGAATTTTCTTGCTTTTGCTCTTCCTGTTCTCTCCCACTTCCTTCTGATGCTGAGGGGAATGAGCAAGAGGATGGCTGTGTGGTGCTTAGCTGCTGGCTGTGGTCAACTCACTGTACTTTCAAAATAAAGTGGTTTATAACTCTTAATTAAATCTATTATCTTTATCAACATCTTGAATTCATATATCAAATATCAGTAATCTTTAGTTCAAAGACTGTCACCACTGACCAAAGAAGGGACTGAAAATTGGCTCATCAAAATAGTTGCAGTTTTAATGAAGAAAATACACAGAAGTAAGAGAAGAAGTAAACCCACATAATGATGACTTAAACTGTATGAAGTTTCAGCTTTGGCAACAGAATTGGGACAACTTAAATCTGAGAGACTTTTTTCTTCTTAAAAAAAAAAAAAAAAAGGATAGAACCAAACTATGAAGTCTTTTTAAAAGAGCAAAGAGTTTCTGTAGCATTCCAAGTATTTCTTAATGGTTGCCTCTTATCTGCCTGAAGAAATTACTTTGTTGATAATCTCTACTAGTTTGTGTCTCAAACAAAACATCACCGTCTTCATTCTAGGCCATGGTCTAGTTTGTACTCAAAATCAATATATTTCTCCCAAGCAGGCCATATACAAGGAAGGCTTAAACATAGTTCACTGTTCAAACAAAAGTGTACACTGTTTTTACAGATTCTGTTACAGGTAAACACAGTCATAGCAAAAGCAAAAGGTAGATTAAAAGTGAAAGGCACTGGTCACAGTTTGGAACACCCAAAATTCTGATTAGGTGTAAGGAAGAAATTTTTTTAGCTTGAGGGTGATAAAATGCTTGAAGTGGTTGTCCAGAAAGGTGGTGGGATTTCCAGTCTTGGAAGTGTTCAAGAATTGACTGAAAATGGTCTTGAGCAACTTGATCTTATTTAGCCTGCTTTGAGTAAAGGGGTTGAACTAAAGACTACCGGAGGTCCCTTCCACCTAAGTTATTCTGTGATTCTATTCTATAATTAAAATAAAAGATACAGATCAATTTTTTGCCATAGAAAACTTTACATCTATCACAATCTTATAATGTACTTTCATGAAATTTATTCAAACTTCTGTCTTTGAAATTCATTCCCTGAGACACCTTGCAGTTTTGGAATTGATTAGGATAATCAGATTCTCCAACTATTACTAAACTGTAAATGAGAATAGGAAATTAGATATCTGGCAGATTTACTGCGCTAAAGCTTTTCTTAAGTGACTCTGAGTTTTTAAAATATTTAGGTGTAACCTCAAGATGCATGCCTTAATGCAGGTTAGAGGATTAATAATTCCTTGGTGTCAGTTAATATAACCACACGCATAATACTTAGATCCTGACTCTGGTTCCATAATGTGCTTAATATGCTGGCTGCTCCTGCTGAAGTACAATTTTTACAAAGTTAGTTGATCACATTTAGAATTAACACAGTGCTACAACTTCTAAATTAATCTCTTAAATGAAAAGCACCTGCTTGTGTTAGGCTCAGCCATCCAATAACAGATTTGCCTCCATTCATCTTTGTCAAAATGAGCTTCTTCTGCCTGCAGACCCTAGGCAGCTGCCCCCATTTTTCCAAATGTGCTAACATTAGTGATCTAACCAGGATCCAGGTAGTTCTTCACCTATAGCCTTTTTTTTCCTGAGGATTCAGCTTGCTTCCAAAGTTATTTTTAGTTCAAACAGCTGTTTAGTCACTAATAGAGCAGTGCCAAGAATAACAAGCTGTGCATAGAGGCAGAAGCCCAGCTGTAGCACCACACTAATTTGCCTTCAAGGCTTCCTGGTTGGAGCTGACAAGCATCTGGCTATCAACAGGCTGGGCTGTAACACTGCGTGAGCTTGCTTGTATCTGTTAGCAAATTACCATGTAAACATGGGTAAGGTAAAACAGAGCATATTGTTGCAGCATCTTGTCTGTCAGACTTAGTCTGTTTGTCAACTTCACCGTGCTGATGAATAAGCTGAAGCTTGTAAGCCACTCACAAAACAAATAAATGTTCATTCCTACAATACTTTTCCTCATCTCCTTCAAAACAGCAGCACCTTCAGATAGTAAAATTCCTAACCCATAGGTTTAGGTTTGTATGTCTCCGTGGAAGACTATATACAGCTTTAAAACATCATTTGATTTGAGTTTGGCTTTTGGAATGTCTAGAATCTCAATCTGAATGTTAGCAGCAAATGATTATAAAATAAATCATATTTCCTTTTAGAAGGATAAAAAGATATATTTTCTTCATCTGATATGTATGGTATACAATATCTGATAATGCCTATTTTCTAATCAGTCTGCAATCCTCTTCCATTTTGTCTCTTTCAGATGATAAAAATAGAATATAATTTTAAAATATAGCCACTAAATTAATTGTGATTTAGAAAGTGAAAAGACAATTGGAATACATTTCATGAAGAATACGCTAACTTAACCAAGCAATTTCCAGCTGATCCTTTTCTGAATACAAAAGCTGCTGATGTTGATTACATTTAATTGTTTTTATTTGGAAAAATCAAATCCTAGTACAGTGCTCTGAAGCTGTAACTAATGAAGAAAGAGAGCAGAAGAATGTTAAAATCACGTGGAAGTTTTACAAGGGAAAAAAGAAAAAAAAAAAAGAAATTTCAGGTTGGCCTTATTATACGGTTCTCTTTGTTTCAAAAATGTAGTTAATTTGCTCTGATTAAATTAGAACTGTAAGATGATTAATGGCATTAACTGAATATTTAAAGCTAATTTAGTGCAAGCTCTTTGAAATACAAGGGCTATCTGGACTGGAGACATACCAGCCAATTAAACAAAAACAAAACCAAAGTCAACACAAAACCAGAACAGAATTGTCAGGTATTGATGTCTTTTTGAGGATCAATAATGGACTGACTACATTGCTCTGAATTACATTCTTTAGTTCATAAATTTAAATTGGCATATGGTCAGTAATTTATCTATTTAAAACTGAAACAAATTTGTTAGACACTGTTTTTAAACAACATTGTCAATGGACAGGAGTACAGTTTTGCCAAAAATAAAGAAAATATCTTTTTGCTTTGAACACTAGCAATATTTTCAGCATTGGAACAGGCTGGCCCAGGGCAGTGGTGGATTCACGATCCCTGGAGGTATTTTAAAAACACATAGATGTGGTGCTTAGCAACTTAGCGGTGGACTTGGCAGTTCTGGGTTAACAGTTGGACTTGACAATCTCAAAGGTTTTTTCCAACCTAAATAATTATATGACTCTAACGTAAGACACAAACTCCGTTTGCATTCACAGCTTTTCTGTGATATGTGTAACTATTTAGTCTCATAAGCCACTCAGGATTCTGGTCCTGATCCAGTAAAGTTCTTAAACATACAAATGGTGTGCTTTACCAAAATCAGACATTTATGTATTTTCTAGGTTGTCTATGTGCTTGATAGAGCAGAAATGGTTGCAGCCACAGTTGTATGGTTAAGTGCTCATCAGCAGTCTGCCAGATGATGTGGAGCTCACAGCACACAGGTGGCAAGGCTTCCCTATCCTAGCCCTTCCTGAAAATGAGTATTTTATGTAGTTTTCATTATTTCCTATAAGAGACTGAACTCTTTTGCGTTGTTTCTGAAATGTACTCTTTACTATTAATTGTTATTCATCCAAACATCCTACCTAAGTACCAGCTAGTGCAATTGATTGCTTACCATAGATAGTAAAGGTATGGATTTTGGCTCAAGCAGGTCACGTAGAAGAACAGCTTAAACAAACTTCAATTATAAGCAGTAAATTACCATACTTCTACAACTTCTGTTGTAGATAGAGTCACAATCATGACAAAAAGCAATAGATACATTGGAATACAAGATGCAGATAATTTTTACTATGAGTCTTGACATTTATCACAATATTAAAATACGGTTTTATGAAATTGATTCAAACTTCTGTCTTAGAAAGACATTCATCAAAACACCTCTCAGTAGCAAAGAGAGGTATTTTGGGAGCTGTAAGCTTGAAACTTAGCTGACAGCCAAGTCATGAGCCAATGTAGTTCTTTAATTCCTACAGATTTGAGAAAGTGCATAAATACTGTAAAAATATACTCTTCAACTAATGGAGTAAATTAAAAACATTATTATGTAGCTGTAAGCTCCAGCGAGTAGTTACTGCAACATAAATATATATAAAAATAAAGTACCAACAAAGAATAAAACCTCAAAGAAGTGAGAGAGAAGATAAGCTTGACTTATATGAATGGTTCCTTTCCCTATTCTAGAGAGAAGATGAGGCATCTGAAGTGTATTTGTCAATTCTTTTTGTTCTATTTTGGGTTATCGGAACGATCATGATGAAATGAAGATTTGCCAGACACCTCTCTGAAACTCAGAGAGAAACAGAAAGTAGTGTAGAATTTTTTTATTCTTTTTTTTTCCTTTCTCTGTATATATTTTTTCATTGAACATTAGTTTTCCTAATCTTTTTTTTTTTATTTAAACTACTCACTGGGCAGTGCAGGTATTTATGTTTTTAGCTGAATGTCATGCTAATACTACACTAAACAGGCTATTTTTTTCACACATTCTGATGTCAGTATTGCAGATGTTGCCATGTCTGTGTTCCTTAATTGTAGTCTTTATATGTGCATGTGTGTATGTGAGGAAAATGTAATTGTAAATTTTTTTTGCTTGTTTGGTTGGGTGTTTTTGTCATTTTGTTTTAGTCATGGTCTTCCAGTGCTGACACAATAATGACCCATTCCACCCTTCACTGGAGTCTTAGACCATACAGTGTGAAAATTACCATTTCTGGAAAAAATCATCATGTTAGGGACTTTTAAGAAATAAAAAATCAACTACCTAACAATCCATTCTGTATATCAGACTGACAACAGAAATAGCTGAAATATACTGTGTAGGACTACACAGATAAGTGGCCTAGTTATTCCTGACCTGACACTTATGTGTCTGCTGCTTCATCCAGCAAAGTCATCTGTCTGCAGATTGTGTGTACGGTTAATGTGTGAAAATACCGAGCATACCCAGCATACAAATGATATTTTGGTAACACATCTGTGCTGCTATTTTGGAGGAGTTAGCATAAGAACTGCTTCCATATGCCTGTCAGAATTTGGCCCTAAGTACTGTAAAGCAGAAATTAACTTTTTAGCTGAGCTTTAGTGCCACACTGTTTGTAGTAAATATTGGGCTTTTTTTCAATATGGGCATATGCTACCAACAGAACTAAGACTAAATAAATACAACAGATTCATATATAGTAGTGCTCAGGGTAATTTATCATTATTATTATTTTTGTTATTATTATTATTACTGAATACTATAGTACTTCTGCAGAGTTCAGTTGTTTAAAACAATTTTTTTGCAACATGCCTGGAATTAATGTTCAACAGAAATTATGAAACCCACATAAAAAGTGTTGATGTGTTGTCAACCATACTGTGTATAAAATGAACAGATTATCCTTTTTAATATACTGATCTATTGTTCTCTTCTATACAACCAGAAACTATTAATTATAAACACAATATCCACTATATAAAAGGTAGGATTTGCCTGCCACCAACTGATTCTTTTCACAGTTAACTCTACTCCTCCATTTCCTGTGAATTGATCTTTGGCCAAGATTCTTCATAGTGACTTCATTTTCTGACTTTTTATCATCAATTTTCTTTGCATTTTCTTAATTTTTATTTGCATAATGATCTGCAAATTTAAAATGTTCATAATATATGTAGCAAAGGATCTTCACTTGGTGGAGAACATTCCTGTTCATTCATACTGCAAACAAGTTGTAAGTGATGAAGACATGATCCTCAAAGCAATGACACTGTCATGAGAAAAGTCTAGTCATTCAAGAATAATTTTATGTAGTTAACCAGATTTGCTTTTATATTTGTTACATAAGCAGAGACAACTGTGAAAAGAAAGTGGAAAACAAAAGACCTTTATACTGCTAAATGAAAGATTATTAGGAAACAAGCACAAGCACTGATGCACTGGTCATTTATAGGCTTTTTAATTTTTTTTAAAAAAATATTTTATTTTATTGCATTTACTGGTATGGTTTTGTGTTTTGCAAATATGATGTAAATAGATCCTTCTGACTTCTTAAGGTGCTCCCAAGTGCTCATTCAAATAACAGCAAACTCAGGCATAAGGATGTGTGTGGAGAAACATACAATCATAATTTCTCTTTAACCTTCTTCAGTATAAAACCTAGAGTGAGTAATATGAGTTAAAACACACTAGATTTCATGTCTGTTTTGATCCCTTCCCCCCCCCCCTTTCCCTTCCAGAAACCTTCCTTTCTTTCTCAAGAGAGGAAAAAAACTGCTAAGGCAAAGGGTGCTATTAATCTTCTGATTAATGATAGTTCTGCACACAAACATTATTAAAAGTAAATACATATACCTTCAAATACAACTATCTTCAAATCCTTTTAATAGTGTTGAGGTGATTTCGTATGAGACCATCTGGATAAAGAGTTGCAGAACACCATTTTATAAGCAGGGTAGGTTTACCTTGTGGCAATATTTTATTTGATTTATATTGTCTATACTAGCATGTAACTTATTAAAATGAAATGTTAGTCATGCTGAAATCAAGGATTATACCTACAATGAATTCACTGGAAACAAGATTTGACCTTTAATTGACATCCAGTTAAATCTCTTTTACTGGAATAATCACTACAAAACAGAATCAGCACAGTATATCCAATTACTTTTAACAAGGGCTAAATGACTTACCTTATCTGTTTAAATAGTAAACTGGTGCTATTTGTAAGGCTATTCACGGTAATTATTTAGAAAACATTGCAGCTTTCTAGGACAAATGTTCTGTTTTTTTTCTTTTTGTATGATTCAGTTCCCTGTACTTTCCCTAAAGGATTTTAAGTGTGTTACACTTACTCTGAACACCAAGTCCTTTACAAGAAATAGGTCCAAAATGAAGGGAGAAATTACTTGAAAGAAATTTTGAAAACACATACAATGAAGTTAGCCTCACCCCAGCTACCCTAATACATGAGTAAAAACACCTTAACCAAGCAAGCTTTCCCTAGCAATGAAACAACCATGTGTAGCAAGTGAGTATAAAAATTAAATACTAAAAGCCATTCCGATACTAGCTCCACTTTAAAAGAAACATGAAGATATACATGCCCTCGCTTTGAGGTCGGGATCTTTGCTGTGTTAGTGAAAGGAAGGTGGCCATACAGGTAATCTAGTGGCCATAAGGCTCATTGAAGATATCCTGGAAAATAGTAGAATGACATACAAATAAAAGGTTAAAAACTTTTAATAACCACAAGTACTTAAAGGAGTTTTAAAACATCCTTTATTTTAAACTCAAAAGTGAATGTCTAAGACATGGCTTTTATTGCTACTTATGAAATAGAAGTGTATGCATGCAATATGTACACTGACAAATTCTGATCGTTAGGACTATCATTGAATTGGCCCATTACTGTTTCTATTAGGATATTCCAATTAAAAAGTTCTTATGTATTGTGAATAACTAAGGAAGATTTTCATAGTGTATTGGATAGATGTTGATATACTAAACAGAAAGATTCTCTGTGGGTTTTTATGACCTCCTGGTTTTGCACCAGTTTAGAAATGAAAAAAATAATTTATTGCAGGCAACTGGATACTGTTTATTGCTAAAAAAAATAAAATAAAAGAAGCTTTCATGTCTGATAAATCATCAAATCACAGTAGTTTGGGTTGGAAGGGACCTTTAAAGGTCATCTAGTCCATGTCCACCCTGCAGTAGGCAGGGATATCTTCAACTCAGGTTCCTCAGAGTCCTGTCCAACCTAACCTTGAATGACTCCAGGAATGAGACATTTACCACCTCTTTGGGCAACCTGTTCCAGTGTTTTACTCATTGTAAAAAAATTCTTCCTTGTGTCTAGTTTGGATCCACCCTTTTTTAGTTTAAAACCATTACTCTTTGCCCTATTGCTACAGAGCAGCTCTCCTTGGTGACTGACCTTGTCACTCTGCTTTTCATTCTGGCTACACTGGGGCACGTGATGCCTTAAGCTTATATGAGGACTTTATCCAGAAATGTCTATCAATCTCAGATGGAGATGAAAGTAAATTTAATATATGTGAATTATTTTGAAATCCATCATAGATTGTTGGGCTACCTTTTTCTTTTTTAATTCCCAATGCAAACTGATTTTTCTTGTCACTAAAATATTAAGGTGATAATACCACTTACCACTCAGTACTTGATGTATTCCTTCTGTACACAGCTGGCTTCTTTTTGATAACCAAACTAACAAATTATGTTAGTCCTTTCAGTAAGTTCTCCCACTCACATCCATTATACTGCTCCATATTGTGAACAGCAGGAGTGTGACCCTGGCAGAGGTCAGGAACTAATAACTTTATGCAAGGGCAAATGGCCATTCCTTTTTCTTTGTTTGTTTTGTTTCATTGTGTTTAATTTGGTTTTGTGGTTAAAGGCAAATATAATTCTGTTTGATTTACCAAGACACCAGTTGATTTATTGCAATAATCAATTTTCAAAATACTTCATATTCTTTGTTTGATGTAAACAAAGTAGTACATTGACACTAAGGATGTTGTTGATGCTTATATTTCATCTCCATCAGAAGTGGGAATATTCCACCTGTGAAAATACAAAATGAATTAACTATGATCATTGCCATTAGGATTAGCACCACATGAATTCATAATGTCAGAATTTATTTTATTATGTCTCTATTTCAAGTCTCCCATCATTATCAACATATTTGATATTCACTGTGTTAATAGCGATCATTACTAATTCATCCAGAGCTATTAATGTGGATGCCATGGAAATTTCCACTGAAACCTCACTGCAATTCCTATTTACAAAAACATTTAAAGCCCTATCCTTAGATAATGCTGACTGATTTTATTGATGAGTTGAAGCTAAATAGTTTAGCCACAGTGTCACTTGTGCTGTAATCTCTGAAAAGTGCTATTCCTACAGACACTGAAAACTTCAGAGTGTAAGTATGAAATAATACAAGTGCCATTTTTCTGATGTCTTACAGAATTTTCATAGGCTATACTTTAACACTCGGATAATATTTTATCCTTTAATTGTGCTGATACAATTATTTTCTGATTTTATATGGGACAAAGAAATAACAGTATATTTTAAACAATACTGGCAATTATAGTCTTCGCTTCATGTTTGTTTGTATTATGCTTACATAAAAATAAGACAAAACTGGTAATAAATTTGAAAATATATACAGTTTCAGCAGTGGTCTTTTCTCCCCATTTCCTGATTTCTGTTATTGCCAGTGAGGTGTATATTATCCAGTGAAAGCTGGAGTAGAACTCTTTGAATTGTATTTTAATCATATTTTTATTCAGTAGGATCTTATTTTGAAAATAGCTACTCTGATATCGTGGTTTAACCTCAGCTGGCAACTAAATACCACGCAGCCACTCACTCGCTCCTCACCCCCAGCAGGATGGTGGACAGTATTGGAAGAGTAAAAGTGAGAAAATTAATGGGTTGAGATAAAGACAGTTTAACGGGACTGAAAAGGAAGAAAACTAACAAAAGTAATAATAAAATTAATAATGAAATCAATAGTAACGATAACAATGATACTACTACAATAATAATAGAAGAAAAGGAATTAGAATATACAAAATAAGTAATGCACAATGTGATTGCTCACCACTTGCTGACCGATGCCCAGCTAGTTCCCAAGCAGCAGTCCCTGGACAGCTTCCCCCCAGTTTATATACTGAGCATGACATCAGTGGGACAGAATATCCCTTTGGCCGGTTTCAGTCAGCTGTCCTGGCCTTAAACAAATACAAAATAACCTCATAGAATGCAAAACCATATTTCAGAAAATAAATTGAGCCTTTATAAGTAATGTATTGGCTAAGCTATAGCCTAATGTTTCTTTTTTATGGTCATTTATGGGCCAAATATACCTTAAATTATTTTGCTGCACATATTCAACATAAATGGGCTACGCTATTACCTAAAATAATTTACAGATTAGTGAAAGATGCATGTTTGAATCTGTTCAGAGATGAGAGGCTTGAACCTGCAACTCACATCTTGGGCAAAGCTCCTGTTTACTCAGCTAAGTATAAGAGTAAGCTTACCACTTCCAAATAAGTAAAAACTTCAGCTGTCATTCCAGAAGTCTTTTGGTTCCCACTACCATGTTTTCAGTAGCTGAAGGCATCTCAAATGACATCTTATACTTGAATGGAGACAACTGAATTTTACTCATTAGTATGCATGTGCGTATACATATATATATATATATATATACACACAGTAGACTAGTATGTATTTGCATAAAGATAGATGTTAATGTAATTTCAGTTTCTATTGTGCATAATTTCTGGCCCTGAGCAGTAGCAAAGACAGCACTGGGTGTCTCATAAATTCTGTGCCATTCTTATAGCCTGATGCACTTGTCTCACACACTCTATGCCATCGGCCTGTGTTTAAGTAACTGCACAGAGCTCTAGATTTCTACTGGCTACAATAAAACTATGAAGGTGAATTTGAACAACTTGCTGACATTGAACATGTACTTGTAAGCTCCTGCACTTAGATACCTATGTTCTGGAGCTGAACCCTGCTATTGACTCAGGATTTAAAATTCATCCCATTCTGTTTCTTTCATTGATTTGAGCTGTCTTTTGAAAAATATAATGTTGCACAACATTTCACTCAAGGGCTGAATAGTTTAGATCCCATTCTTCAAGCTCTTCTAAAACACTTCTTTATGATTATGGACTCCCTTTTGGCAAGCATGGTAGGTGAGTGAGTGACTATGTGAAATAATGAAGCAGGGTAAAAGCTCTCGGTGGTTCTTAAATAAACCCCAGTGTCCCAGTCCACAGTGGGTTAGTCTGTGACACTAATGGAAAGTTAGTGCCTGAGGGAAGACGGGCACCTGCCACTGGCAGTTATGTGACAACTCAGTGTTCCAAAATGCTGTCCAAACCCTTTGTGGCAATGTCACCTTAAATCAAATCCACAAACAATGAGCTGTGGGCCCACATAATTACATTTTCTTTTTGTAAGAAGGGGGAAAAGGATACAGGTCTCTATTCCCAGATTAATCACTGGACAAGTTGTAACCTTTGGAATCTCTTTGGTTAGACTATCTACTGGTCCTTTCTCTGTCTCTTAACCAGTTGGAGTAAGCACACTACCCCAGCTGGCTTTCATTTGATAAATTCCATTGTGATAGGACTTACTGTTTATTTAAAGAACAGCTATGAAGTTGTTTAATTTTATTTATCATTCTCACTTCATGTAGCTTAAGTTTTCTCTTCCCTAATTCCATTGTTGTCTCTGTATATAAATGTATATGCTCCTCACCTTCTTTGAAAAGGAAATTGTCTTTCAGCTCCTTAATCTTGGTATGATATTACACTTCTTTTCTTTGAAGCATCTATGGGCATAAATATACTCATGCAAAGTGAATCCACAAGGAAGTAAATATCTAGGTCTTTCTTGCATCTCACATACTAATCAAAGTTCATTTTAAAGATCTCTAGTGATGAAGATGGTGTAACCTTCCTATTTAATTGATTTTATACTTTGATATCCTTACTTTTAAAAAGTCCAAACCAATAACTAGGAGTTCTTTGTTTAAATAATCTTTATCCTTTTAGAGTAGACATGGAAAACATTCTTTCTGGTATTTCAGTCATCCTTATATTTTTCAGTTAGATTATCGTGCTTACTCCCCACATCCTTTCTATTAAAGTCACCCTGTTTTTTCCAGTTTTCTTAATAGATTGTATTTTTTTCACATCAGCAGTGATTAATCACAAAACCAGCTCTAATTTCAGTTCCAAACTTCTAGATGTTTGTCATTTTTTGGAAGCAGATTTTTTTTCTTGATGAACCTTCAATATTTGCTCAAAGGTGAATGCTTTTAGTAGTATGAGTAAAATCAATGCTTTTGTTTTGAACATGTATTTATGATATGTATGATATATATGATGTATAATAAATACATAGAGAGACCTATATAACCAAAGAATCAGTATGCATCTAGCTCTCATGCTGTGAGCATCCCTTGGCATTTTCTGCCTGACATATCACCTTTTATATAGTTCAAGGCAAAATTCACTACAAATGTAATTTTAATTATCTAAATATCATGATATCTAAAGGAAACATGTTAGCAATTTTTTTTTCTTTTAAACTTTTTAAATTATTACAGTTTTGAAAGTAGCAGACATATGATTTATAACCAAAATATGTGTTTTCTGAATATATTTTATTTATGGAATAATATTTATTTTTTCATATGGAATACCATAAAAATTTTAACCTGGGAAGGAATAGATGATCACATTTTAAAAAAACCCAAAACCAACAAAAACCAGTGAAAACTCTATCATCATTAGAATAGCAAGCTATGTGTTAAATTAAAAGCACTTGAGAATATTCTGTGACATCAATTATCAGTTTATTTCTTACCTTTTAATGCTTCCACTAGTAAGAAACCATCACAAGGCCTGTTTTCCAGACTGTCAGCAATATCAATTTTTTGAAACCCAAGGGTTCACACTATTTCAGTTTGGATATCCCAAAACTGACATGTATTAAAACCAATAGTCATGTTAGAAAATTCCTTTTTGTATAGATTTATAGGTTTAAAACTTCAGTGCTCCAACTTAACAAGCTTAAAACCTGTTTTCCCACTTTATCCATTTACTATTTGGATAGATTGGTGTCCAGCTCTCAGTACCTCACATCTCAGCCTGCCAAGTTCTCTTAGACATTTCAGTCTCTGTAATGCAGGGGTCCTCAAACTACAGCCCATGGGCTGGATACGGCCCCCCAGGGTCCTCAATCCGGCCCCCCTGGTATTTAAAGAACCCCCCCCGCCCCCCCTGCCGGGGGTTGGGGGGGGAAGCCAAGCAGCCACAGATGACCCTGCCACTTCATCCACACACCAGGACCCTGGTTAAAAAGTTTGAGGACCCCTGGTGTAATGTGTATATTGCCTTCCCCTTAGAAAAAAACCCACAAAACCAGTGAAATCCCCAAAAGATAGTTACTTTTCTTTGACTCTACTTAAACATACCTCACTTATTTAATATGATAAACATTTTCTGACACAAGTCATGACAACTCTTCAATTTTGGCAATTTGCTATTCAACTGCACTTTTAAAATTTTCTTTTTAACGTAATACCATTAATGAAAATTTTAGAGATGAAGTTAGATTTTCTCTGGAAGGATCAATACTAGAGATGTCTAGAAAATATTATATTCACCTCAAGCCCCCTAAAATGTAGAAAATTAAAAAGAAAGTTTTGATTTTTTTCTTGAATTACACAAAATATTCCTCATAAAAGGAGAGGAACATGACCAGGATGCTGACAGCAATATTTCTGGCAATAAATAAGTTCTATTAATTATCTGAAGCTTCTGATCAACCTACAAAATTTAATTACATGCTTTATTAATCACTAGTATGTGAAATGTTGTCAAAGCATCAGAACATAAAAACAATTAGAAACTTCTCGTGGTGCAATAGTCAATACAACATAATTTTATTTCTTCTCATTTTAGGAGATACATACCTGAATTTGATGTTTGAAAGCAGATTCCCTTGTTCTTGTTATGTAAATCATAGTTAACCAAAATCTTTGGAAAATACTGCCTAAAGTCTTGAAATATCAACTCCATTGTTCAGTATGTTGTCCAATTTTGAAATAAAATCTTTCAAATTTTGCAAGCAGTGCAGCATTTTTCACTGTTTCATTAAGAAATAATTCAGCAGGCTAATTACTGTTCAAAGATTTCACAACTAACGTGCCTCATTGGCATTCAGTCACAGGCAGTCTAAACAGCTAACATATGGAGTATTTTCCCTCATACTTTCTGCTTCAATACTCAGCTAAACCTCTAACTTTCCACATTTCACTATGAGAATCATTCTGCCCCATTTTTGATTTAGCTTTCTACATATTTTCTGCTCTAAGCTACTAAAGCAAATGTGCTAGATCTCATGATTGTTTCCTTTTTCTCTCGACTTCATATACATCAGTTTAGTACCTTTGTCAACAAGGATGTTTACATGCTCTCCATGGCAAGGTTCACCACCTCCAAGTTCACTGGTATTCTTACAGGGTCTTGCACAGAGCAAAGATTTATGAGTCACTGACAGCAAACAGGCCTGGAATAAGGACTCAGCCTTAAGGACTCCCTTGTACAGTATTATTTGTGTCTCATTTATAAAGTTACAGTTGCTAAACAGGCCATATAATATTTCAAGTGTCCAAGGAAATACACTATATACGTATAGGAATAAATACACATTGGCTGTATGTGCGGTGACTATACACTGATTAATTATGATAATATTCAGGTACTCCTATATTAAATAGTGGTCACACAGTATCCATGATACCAAGACATGAACCTGGATTAGCCATTATGTGGATCACTAACTTCTCATAAAATAGCTCTGCCATCTGACATCTACATAACTTGGGGTTTTACTAAAACAAAACTCAGTAAAGATGCAATGCAATAATTTTCTTTTTTCTTTTGTTCACCAGTAGCATTATCTTAGGGATTAGTATTTTCTCATCCTCATGTGTAATCTGACAGTCTTGCAATAGCTAAAAGACAGGTTTCATTAATTTTGAAAATTACTCATAATTGTATTTCATTTGTTGATTAAAAAAATAAAATCAACAAACCTCTGAGCATGGGATAAAGACAATAACTGAAGCTGGTGTCCCTTGGTAATGTAAAGCTCTATGACTCTCAGGGTTTTTTTCTGTAAATATTCTAAATAATTTTATTTTTAAATATCCTTTTTTTCACAAATAATAAAGTCATTGTTGCATATGAACAGAATGGTTAAATGACTTAAATCAAGAGAACATTTCAATCACATATACTCATTTCTAGTGGGTATTAACTTAAATAGCAATCTTTTCCTGGTCTTATTAATTGCGAAATAGGCCTTTAACTGAGATAAAAAAGTAGAATGCGTGGCATGAAATTGAAACAGCATAGTTAGAAACAAAAAAGGACTTATCAACTTTCTGTCACATGAAGACATTGGTGCTGACACTCATTCTTACTTACAATTAGTTGTTGGAATCATATAAAGAAAACAATGATCCACATTAAGGTCATTGTACTGTGGGAAACACTGTTATAAGCAGCTTAAACTTGCACCCTGGCTTTTTTGAAATTAAATGGCTTTTCTGACTATAGGTCAGATTTGCTTAAGTTCCCATTACGCATACTGAGAATATTAGCAAAGTTCTGACCAAGATTACCCTGTAGGGAACTGGGCCTGTGTAAAATAATTCCTTCAGGATAACAAAGGCAGAGCTACCTGCTTGCTCCAACAATAAATTTTTTCCAATATTCGAGATCAGGCATCCAAGCACAAGAAATGCTAAAACTTGTGCATTATACAAAAATTCAAAATATTTACATGGTGAGTGGCAGAACAATTTCAAATTTAAGAGAATTCAATGTAATTTACAGGCAAAAATGAACAGGAAAATTACTATAACATTTCAAGTCCATATTTGTCAAGCATATTTTGACTTAGGTGTTGAACTTCAATGCAGCTATATATTTCAGAAATAGTTTTTTTAATAACAGTGGAAAAGTTGACCAACAAAGACTTTTGCCAACAGTAAAAAGTGTCTTCTTGACAAAACCTACTTTGTAGTTAAATTAACTATTTCACAGTTAGTTTTTTAACAACATAAAGAAAAAATCCACGCTATTGCAAACACTCTACACTATTAACCAACAGCTAATCTTTAACAGTTCTGAACAACCATTTCTTGTTCCTTCAGAGGTGCACCAATTCACTTACCTGAGTATGAGATCACAGCAGGTGACATGCTGCAGACTTATTTTTGTAATTGTCTATGAGACAAAACCTTTCAGAAAGGAAAATGTTGAAAACTTTAAACCTTAAGCGTAGATTGAAGTGGATTTTTCCCCCATTTCTTATTATCAAGATAATACAAGGTCTTTTACTGTCTTAAAATTAGGGATTTAGATGCCTTAGCTCTTGAAGTTTGGAATTATGTGACTAGGTATCTGCACTAGGTTGAACTTGGCTGTCTGCCAGCCGCCCACCAAGCAGCTCTAACATTCCATCTGTGGGATAAGGAGAAAAAAATACAACAAAAAACTCATGAATTGTGGTAAGGACAGGGAGATACCATCACAGTCAAAGCAGTCTCAACTTGGTGAAATCAATTTATTGCAAATCAGAGCAGGATAATGAGAAATAAGAGCAAAACTAATGTGTTGGGTTGACCCTGGCTGGGCAACAAGTGCCCATCAAAGATACTCTCTCATTCCCCCTCCTCAGCTGGACAGGGGACAGAAAATATAATGATATATAGATATGTATATAAATATAATGTAGGTTGAGATAAGGACAGGGAGAGATCACTCAGTTACCATCATGGGCAAAACAGATTCAACTTGGGGAAATTAGTTTAATTTATTATCAATGAAATCAGAGTAGGATAATAAAAAATAAACCCAAATGTTAAAAACACCTTCCACCCACCTCTCCTTTCTTCCTGGGCTTAACTTTACTCCCAGTGTTCTCTACCTCATTCCTCAGAGTGGTACAGGAGACAGGGAATGGGGGTTATGGTCAGTTAATCACATCTTGTTTCTACCACTCTTTCCTCCTCAGGAGAGGACCTCTCACACTCTTCCCCTGCTCCAGTATAGGAACCTCCCACGGAAAACAGTCCTTCACAAACCCCTCCAACATGAGTCCTTCCCATGGGATGCAGTCCTTCAGGAATAGACTGCTCCAGTGTGGGTCTCCTGTGGGGTCACAAGTCCCACCAGCAAGCATAGTCCAGCATGGGCTCCTCTCTCTCCACAGATCCATAGGTGCTACCAGAAGCCTGCTTCAGCATGGGCTTCCCACAAAATCAAAGCCTCCTTTGTCCACATCCGCCAGCTCCAGCATGGGGTTCTCCATGGGCTGCAGGGCACAGCTTGACTCACCATGGTCTTTACCATGGGCTGCAGGGGAATCTCTGCTCTGGTGCCAAGAGCACCTCCTGCCCCTCCTTCTGCACTGACCTTGATGTGTGCAGAGTTATTTCTCACTTGTCTCTCCCAGCTGCTGTGCAGCAGTTTTTCCCCATCTTGATGAATATATTATCACAGTGGTGTTACCGATGTCACTGACTGGCTCAGCTTGGCCAGCAGCCTGTCCATCTTGAGGCCAGATGGAACTGTCTCTGCCCAACAAAGGGGTAACTGCTGGTGGTTTATTACAGAAGCCACCCCTACAGCCTCCCTGTCACCTAAATTTTGCCACGGAAATGCAGCCCTGTATCGCAGAAGTTGGCGTGCCCTGTTGGATACCTGGAGAGTGGCTTCCTGTTAGTGATATTGAAATAGTGCCTGGGCTGAAATCCATAAAATCAGAGAAAAAAAAAAGGTGATAGTAATGCCTAATGAGGTGTTACAGTGGACTGTAAGGTATTCTCTCTTTATTGCTACTCTTTTCTTATGATTAGACAAATATTAGTGGTTAATTACCATCCTTAAAATTAATTTCTTACCTGGTTAAAAAAAATCATTGTAGAACATCAATCTCTGCTTCCTAAAAGCATTAAAATCTTGCCTAGATTATGATAATAAATAGTTTCACCTCAGAAACAAGGATTTATTCTAGAATCTTGAAGAAGAAACAGCATCTTTAATATCAGGCAGACAGAACTTAGTCTTAAATAAGAAATCAAATTAAAAATAGATTACAACATTTTCTTTTTTCTCTGCACTTTGTAGGCTACAACACTTGTTTTTCTACATCTTTATATTGTGGGATGACTTTCTTACTGCCACAGATGCTAATCATGCATCTCTTTTCTGTTCCCAATGCAGACACTGCAAATTGCAATAAACCATTAACAAAAGACTGGGTTAAGTGGTTACAATAAATCATCTTAAGACCTGTTTGCCACTTTTGTTCTTCATTTTTCTTTAGGTCTATTGAAGTTTTAAGTACCATCTTCTGCAAGTGAAATTTTCCTTTTGTTGAGTTTTCTTTTGTGAAAGTGTACAAGGTCGTGCTATAGCGGAATTGACTATTTTTTTAAGATGGCTGGAAATCATAGACTTTATGCACTAATTAACTTCTCTTTTGCCTCGATATGGATTATGAGTGGAAATTATGATTCACTGTATCTGTACTTTATCATTAGATAAGAATGTAAAATAGGATCTTTTGAGTTTTCCCTGTTAAGAGCTTAATGGTGTTATAAAGTGGTGACTGTGCTGCGTCTTTTTTTATGGACAAATTGGTAATGTAATTGTTCTTCTGGAGAAATTTAAAGCAATCTCGGGGAGTACTAGACTTTTAGTGTGCAGTGATTCTCACTACGTACCAAACACATATGAAGGACATACCCATAGTACAGATATGACAATGCAATATTTTTTCTGAATATAATTGGATTTTCAGTCAGTCCATTG
>JAVJGJ010000014.1:52080120-52106852 GCA_035590215.1 Microhierax caerulescens
CCTTGGTCCTTATGGTGGACTTCAACCACCTGATATCTGTTGGAGGGACAACACAAGAGGGCATAGGCAATCCAGGAGGGTTCTGGAATGCATTGATGATGACTTCCTTCTTCAAAGTGATAGAGGTGACAATGAGGAGAAGCACTATGCTGGTCCTTGTTCTCACCAACAAGGAGGGGCTGGTGGGGAACGTGGAGTTCAAAGGCAGCCTTGACTGCAGGGACCATGAAATAGTAGAGTTCAAGATCTTAGAGCAGCAAGGAGGTCCAACACAGCCAGATCATTACCCTGGACTTCAGGAGAGCTGACTTTGGCCTTTTCAGTATCTGCTTGACAGAGTACAAGTGGATAGAGCCCCGGAGGGAAGAAAGGCCCAAGAAAGCTGGCTGACATTCAAATACCACTTCCTCCAAGCTCAGGAGTGATGTATCCCAATAAAATGGCAAAAATGCCAAGAGGCCTGAGAGGATAAGTGAGGACAGGTAGCCTGGGAGGAATACAGAGAAACAAGCAGCCAGGGATTAGGTTAGAAAAGCTGAAGCCCTGAGAGAATTAAAGCTGGCCAGAGATTTCAAGGGCAACAAGAAAAGCTTCTATAGGTACATTGGTGATAAAATGAAGACTAAGGAAAATGTGGGCCCTCTCCAGAAGGAAAAGGAAGACCCAATTACCTGAGACATGGAGAAGGCTGAGGTACTCAATGACTTTTTTTACCTCAGTCTTCAGCAGCAAGTACTTCGGCCACACCACTCAAGTCACAGAGGGAAAAGACAGAGACTAGGAGAATGAAGAACCACCCACTTTAGGAGAAGATGAAGTTCAAGAGCATTTAAGGAACATGAAGGTGCACAAGTCCATGGGACCTGGTGAGATGGTCCTGAGGGAACTGGTGGGTGAAGTGGCTAAGACACTATCTACCATACTTGAGAAGTCTGTGGCAATCCAGTGAAGTCCCCACAGACTGGAAAAGGGGAAACATAGACCCCATTTTTAAAAAGGGAAATAAGGAAGATCCAGGGAACTACAGGCCTGTCAGTCTCACCTCTGTGTCTGGCAAGATCATGGAGCAGAACCTCCTGGAAACTATGCTAAGGCATAAGGGAAATGAGGATGTGATTGGTGACAGCCAACATGGCTTCACTAAGGGCAATTATGCCTGACAAATCTGGTGGCCTTCTACAATGAATTTACAGTGTTGGTGGATAAGGGAAGAGCAACTGATGTCACCTACCTGGACTTGTGCAAAGCACTTGACACTATCCTGCACTACATCCTTGTCTTTAAACTGGAGAGATAGTTTTGATGGATGGACCACTGAGTGGATAAGGAATTGGCTGGATGGTTGCATTCAAAGGGTTGCCATCAACAGCTTGATGTATGAGTGGAAACAGTGATGAGTGGCGTTCCTCAAGGGTTGGTGCTGGGATGGGTGCAGTTTAACATCTTTGTCCACGACTTGGACAGTGGGATCAAGTGCACCCCGAGCAAGCTTGCCAATGACACCAAGCTCTATGGTGCAGACAACAGGCTGGAGGAAAGGGATCCCCCAGAGGGACCTTTACAGGCTAGAGAGGTGGGCCTGTGCAAACCTCTTAAAGTTCAGCAAGGCCAAGTGCAAGGTGCTGCATGTGGCTTGGGGCAATCCCAAGCACAAATACAGCCTGGGCAAAGAATGGACTGATAACAGCTCTGAACAGAAAGACTAGCAGTTGCTGGTGGACGAAAAGCTCAACATGGCCCAGCAATGTGTTTTTGCAGCCCAGAAAGCCAACCGAATCCTGGGCTGCATCAAAAGTAGCATGGCCAGCAGGTTGAGGGAGGTGATTCTCTACCTCTCTTCTGCTTTGGTGAAACCCCACCTGGAATACTGCATTCAGCTCTGGAGCATCCACCATAAAAGGGACACGGACCTGTAGGAGTGAGCCCAGATGAGGGCCACGAAGATGCTTAGAGGACTGGAGCACCTCTCCTATGAAGAAAGGCTGAGAGAGTTGAGGTTGTTCAGCCTGGAGAAGAAAGGGTTCCAGAAAGACCTTATAGCAGCCTTCCAGTAGCTAAAGGAGGCTTATAAAAAAAATGGAGAGGGACTTTTCACAAGAGCATGCAGTGATAGGACAAGGGGTAATGGCTTTAAACTGAAAGAAGGTAGATTTAGATTACATATTAGGAAGAAATTTGTCACGGTTAGGGTGGCAAGACAGTAGAACCAGTTTCCCAGAGAAGTTGTGGATGTCCCATCTCTGGAAGTGTTCAAGGTCAGGTTGGATGTGGGTTTGAGCAACCTGGTCTAGTGGGAGGTGTCACTGCCCAGGGCAGTGGGGTTGGGACTAGGTTGGGGCTAGGTCCTTTCCTACCCAAACCATTCTGTGATTCTATGATCCTTTGATTTAGTCAGTGAATGATGAGTGTCTGTATATCACACATTTGTACATGGGTGCAAATACATTCATAACAACATTCATAAACATATTGTGTAAACTGATGTAAAACGGCTCATAGTTACAGCATTACAGCCACCTAATTAGTAACAACTGAGATAATTGTAATATTTCATCGGTTATCCAAGGAACTGACTAGAAGAGATTTCAAATGGCTGGTCTGAAAAACACTTTGTGTTCCATTCTCAGTGGTTTACAGTCATTAAGTAGCTGCTTTTCTATTAGTGTCCTTTCTACCTTTAATTCTAACACAAACTAGAAAATATGAAAAGATTAAGTTTAAAGGAAGAAAAATGGTCAATTTAGCACTTTGGAATTGTAAACGCCATTGGAACTAGCTTTATTGTGACTTAGCAGATCACTTTTATTAAAAAGAAAACAACAGCAGCTCTTTGACCAGCTAGTTCTCCCAGGCCTCTTCCCAACTTGTAGGAAGTGATATGGAGAGATCTGCCTGATAAAAAAAAAAAGAAAACTCAAGCATATACCATATTTCTATTGTGTTGATTTTCTCTGGTTCAGCAGGATCTATACCTCATCTTTGTTAAAACTATCAAAGCTATCTTGCATTTTGTTTGGGTCATGAGTATGGCAATGCACTGATTACTTAATGTCTTCAGTCGTTTTCTTTAGATTTTTCATGTCATCTGGTCCTTGGATTGCACTGTAGCCAGTTCTGTTTGAGATCTGATTCAAAAATGATTATTGAATGTGAAACTAATGTTTGGCAGTTCTCTGTCTTTTTCTGACAAATTGGTTAGACAAATAACTGAAGACCTACTGGGAGACATATCAAGAAGGAACATTTTCTATACCACAGTCTGAAGCTTTTTTGCTTTTAAAACTGTACATAATAAGACAGTGAGAATGCTTTTCACGTAATGCTGTAATGGGACAGCATCAATCAAATCTTAGTCTTACCCTTCCAATCCCACATACCTGCAATAGACCTGGAACTAAGCATCCGTTAATAAAGTATTGCAACTAAGATTTTTTAGAATTATTTTTTTCAGTGCTTGTCCTGTTCAAATTCCACAGGAGTAGATAAGGAACTTCCCTGGGAAAGATGTCTTACCTACATAAAGATAATATATTCACTTCTAGGACTAGTCCACCTCTCTCCATTTAGAAAGCAGGATTTCAAAACTGATAATTTTCCTTTATAAGCAAGATGAACTAATCAGAATCATTGTAAATTACACATAGATCAGAAACCTCTTACTGTGGTAACGTTCAGCTTGTGAAGAGTTCAGACTTTATGAAAATCTTCATGAAAGTACTCAGCACATTTTTTTTTAATTAAACTAAAGTAGGAGAAAGGAGGAAAAAATAGATTCCTATATGTCTTTTGTGAGAAACAAAATTTGTCTCATAAATTCCAAACAGTTTCAGGTGTCTGCAAAAGGTGCTAGGTCAGCAACAAGTCTGAGAAAAAGAAAATAATTCCACAGAAAAGCTGATTTGTTATTTTTTAAAAAATTTTATTTTATTTTTCCTTTACAGAGGCCTGAACCTTTTAAGTCTCACTGGAGAACTCCAAGACTCAGGTGATCTCGCATGATATGGTGGTCCATAAAATGTTTTTTTCCTGAGTTCTGATGATTCTAGTTCTAGTTCTAAATTCAATGACTGGATTAGGGAAGAGACAGAGAAGAGCTCAGGAATGATTGATAATGATACATACCAGAATTTTAAAAAATAGTAACCTGGGAATCTTTTGGTTTTGTCCTATGTTAGAAAGACTTCCTATCTTTTCAATCTCTTTTTCAGACCTATCTGGAAAATTGCACATACTAAATCTCTGGACTTGCTGGTTTTGTTGTTTAATTCTCCTTTTTAGACTATCATTTAATTGTTCTTTATTTGGTGTATCACATGATATTGGTTAGTGTTTGTTTATTTTTCTATTTGTGTTTACTTGGGTTTAATTTGTTAAATTAAATTATTTTGTTGGATTTTTTTAATACTATTTTGGCTTCTTTTTGCTTCCAGTAGTCTTCATTGAAATGCTGTGTCTAGTATTTGCATGCTTAAAGGAATTTAATTTCAAAAAACCCTCCTACATCTATTTAGGATTATAGAAATTTGAAACATTGTATTTGCTTTCACAATGTAACTAAAAAATGTGATTAATCTTATTTGATATCAGTAATCATTGGTAGAATATTAATAGGACATTAAGCAAACAGAATATATACTTAGTGATGTTTCTTTCTCTCCACTATATTGTTCCTTGTCTTTTTCTCTGTATGCTAGTCAATGATTCTCGTTTTCAGTAGTGCAGCCTTTTCAGAAGAAAATCTGAACCCAGGGACTTCTAATATTCCCAGTGTAATCTTAAAGATTCAAGCTTTCAGACCACATGAATCATTCAAAGCCATTAGCAATTATGACTTCTAGACTGGAGCAAGCAGGATCAAGTTCAGTAACGTTTAAAAAATACTGGACATGCACAAGTCTATCCTTGGCCAACTTGACAGCCTTCTATAATGAAATGACTAGCTCAGTGGATGAAGCAGTGAGCGCTAGATGCTGCTGATCCTGACTTCAACAGTGCTTTTGAGATTATGTTCAACCATCTAATGTTGGGTCCCAAGGTGTGAAAGGAGGAGGGGTTTGCAAAGAATCACCTGGCATCTTCCGTGGGACAGGTGCAGTGCACATAGTGAATCATGGCCCTCTCAGCCCAGACTGCACAAGACTGAAGATTTTGGGCATGAAATAAGGGTATGTTTTATATAGCTCAGGATACATGGTGAGGAAATGTGTAGCATCTTAGGGTGTAAAGTCTGTTAGGATGATACTGAAAAACCATGTAGAGTGGTAGATGGCCAACCAAATCCAGGTGTGATTCATTCACTTGCAATGTTTCTCTTCTTGGAAACTTTACCCAGAACCACACTGTTCTGTTTTGTTCTGGAGGAACTTTGTCATTTCTTCCTGTGAGAGCACCTGGAAACAAACTGATGGTTATGTGATAATGGTAATCCTAGCACAGAGCTAAGTTAGGTATCACTAACATATATGAAAGTGAATATACCATAGGTTTTTGATTCATCTGACCTTTTCAGAAGTAAAATTCAGCCACTCCTCTCAGTTTAGTGTCATCTGCAAACTTGCTGAGGGTCATCATCTAGATCATTAATACAAGATTATTCAGGTATTTATGTACATTAATGAGACCCCCCTCCTCCAAGCCTTCTCTTCTCTAGGTTAAACAGTACCAACACCCTCAGCCTTCCCTTACTCATGTTTGTGACTCCAGGTCTGGCTTCACTAGTGCTAAGCAGAGAGCCTTATAGGCCAAATTAGTGTGCTAGCTAATTGTATTTTAAAGTAAGAACAAGGAGCCAAGTCTTGTCTGCTGATGTTGTTGCTACTGAAACCAAAATCCATCTGAATCTCAAACAGCAATTCAAGCACTGGCTACAGGGGTACCTCAAATTTGCCCTTGAAGTCTTACAAGTACCATACCTTAGGTCTCCAAGCATTCCTAGATCCGCCATTTTCAAGATGAAAATCACTTGTCTTCCTTTGAGAGGCTGACCATGACTCCACTTGAGACACATAAGTCGTTGTGCCCTGTGATTCAGCAATATGGGAGTACCAGCTAATTTTTCTGTTATAGAGTGGTGATTTGAACTGACTCCAGACCTTTGTCTATTCATCTAAATTGATGAATCCTCCATTTCCACGGTAATCCACTTCCAATAACTGACATAAAGGGTGCTACAAGTCAACTCTTTAAGTCAGGAGTTCAGCATGTTTTAAGGCATTGGTAGTATTGTGTAAAAGAGGAGTAAAAGCCTTCTCAACTGAATGAGGGAATGGTAGAAAGCAACATTGCTTTTGTGCCAAAAATTTGCATATAGGAAAAAAAAATGAAAAAACATATATTTATATTTGCTGATACACGATCTAACAATGATTTAAATGGAACTGGAGTAAGACTATAAAAATGTTTTGTGGAACCATTGAAAGTTCACATATAATCTTTGATGCCACTTTTCCTGTCATATTAAAGAATGATAAAGTGCTTTAAATATCATCCAAGGAAAACCTAACTATAGTGGATGCTACTATTCCTGTAAAATCACACAGACACAAAACCAAACCTGAAAATGAAATTGAATTGTCTGAGCCAGTTAGAGTCCTTGGATATTATATAGCTTTTGACCTGTAATTATGCACTATTTCAGTTACTCACTTCTGGGATGTCTCTGACAGCTGCAGAAAATCATGTTATTTCTGTAGATACTTTGTCTCTTCTTTGGAATGTAGGGGAGGACAAGTTTCTGTTAGAAAATTCTGTAGATCGCTAAGTAAATTATGGAAGAGGTGTTATTTATTAAGTTCTAAAATGTTTCGTCTCTTTGATGTTATATCTATTTTTAAGTATAATTATAAGCCCTATAAAATTGGACTTATATTTTAGTTAGCTTACATTTTGTTGTTTTGAATTAGTATGTACATATTAGATGTTTATATATATCATATATAAAATATTTATATGTATCATATATATATATATATATAAAGTTTGATTACTTAAGAAAACCTGGAATGTGAAAATCTTGAAGTACCTAGTGATGTTATTTGGCAACCAAAATCACAGAATCTACGTATTCATTACAGTTTTTAATTGTCAGTTGTACTAAAGACATGCAAACTTCTCTGTTCAGATTAATCTCTTCTAACTGGCTGTGATGGTTTGACCCCAGACAGAAGCCAAGTTTCCACTTAGCAGGATGGTGGAGAAAACAGGAGGAGCAAAAGCTGAAAGCTTATCAGTTGGGGTAAAGCAAGTAAGGTGAAGCCAAGCTGTGTGTGCAAGCACAGCAAAGCAAGGAGAGGAATTCATTCACTACTCCCTGTGGGCAGGCAGATGTTTAGCTACTTGCTGGAAAGCACCATCTCAGCACACATAATGGTTACTTGGGAAGACAAATGCTATAATTATAAACATCCCTCTTCCTCCTTCTTTCTCTGAGTTTTTATTGCTGAGGATGACATCATATGGTGTGAAATATCCCTTTGGTCAGTTTGGGTCAGCTGTCCCAGCTGTGTCTTCCTAGCTTCTTGTGCCCCCCCAGCCTGCTCGCTGGGGAGGGGCATGTGAGAAAAAAGAGAACACCTCCATGCTGTGCCAGCGCTATTTGGCAGTAGCAAAACCACTGGTGTGTTGTCAACACTGTTTTGGTCACAAATCCAACTATAAATTTAGTCCAACATTTTCATTAATACACACTGTGTTTGGATAACTTGCACTTCAGAGCAAGTTTATGATTGATTAAGAAAACTCCTGGTGCCCAAAATATGACACACAATTTAAAAAAAAATAAAAGTCAAATACATTCCAGGCATTGAAAGGGATATTCTTATTTGCAAGACGACTTAATTATGAAAGTGAAGAATATGTCTCCTTATTTTCTTCGAGGACATATCACTTGCTCTTTTTTTCCACAGATCTCCACCCTTTTAGGAACTTTGCTGGTAACATGCATGCCTTGATAGTCACAGGGATTCTATGTGATACAGGAACCACAGCAAAAGCTACCAGTTGAGAAACAGCTCTCAGATTAAACAATGCTGTTAGTGGTCAAGCTGTTAATCTGTTAAGGAGTAGTCTCTACTGCAAAACCAGTATTGTGCCAACAATAATCAGCTTAAACAAAATGTGTACGTCCAATACGAAATTTGAAAGTACCTAAGAAATAGAAGGTAAACAGTTCAGAGTAGAAAATAAGAGCCAAAATAGCACAACAGTTCATGTATTGATGACTGGTTATTTGCAAAGCTGAAATGGGATATCACCTGAGTCCTGATAGAGCTACAAACTGTAGTTTTACGTATAATAAACACCTAGAATCAAGTTAAAAGAGGGATATGAGTTTTGATGAAAGACATTCAGGACTTAGGAAACTCCCCAAACATTTTTTCAACCCTGGATTCTACTGTCTAATACTTAGAACATTACAAAATTGAAAGGAAAAGGTATGGAAATATCAGGAATTATTCCTACAGCTAAGCATATGTTAAGACTGCATTTACAATTTTTTCACTTCTAATCTTGTGTTTCCCACTGTTATCTAATTATTGACCTTCCCTCTGGTTAAATTACCCTTTTTATTTCTCATTAAGACTGTCTGGCTTTGAACAACAAGATGCATCTAGATGAAACTAACACAGAAAAACATTGACTTACAGCTATGATCAAAATAAAATCCTGTTTTTGAGGGATATTAAAGGATGCATCTCAGGATGAATTTAGAACATCCCAAGTCTGCTGTCTGTTTCTTGGCAGGGTGAAAAGATGGTGATCACACATATCCTTTTTGTAAAGAACGTCCCTCATTTCCTTAATTTGTCTCATAATAAAGGGTAAACTGAGCCAATTTATAAGCCCTTTATAGAGTAGCGTAATTTGATTAATGGATTATGGAACAGCATAATCTGATTACATTTTATTTTTAGTAAAAAATGCAGTTTGAAAATATTTTACGAGGTAGACAAATAGCTTGGGTGATCAGGGCTCAGGATGTGGTACTCAAAACTATTTGCAACATTAGGACTTCAAATTTTTCATGAAAACCACTCAAAATAACTTGCTTAATTTTACACAGGAGACAAGAATAGGGAAAAGACATTTAGCCCAGTCTACTCATCCTCAGTACCTAAGCACTGAGTTACCCTTTAGTGTCCCATGAATTTATGTATGTAAATGTATGTCAGTTAGTTGCACCATTAGCAGATATCTTGAATTTGGCTCCCTTAGACTACTGGAGCATACATCTAGAAATATTTTCATCAGCTTTACTCACACATGCCACTGATTTCTTCAGAGTCTACAACCATGTCACATAGCTTCTGGGTATGTTGATTTATTCATTTTTGTTAAAGTTTTATCCATGTGTCTAGTGGCACTGCACCCAGAAGTAAAAATGCTTTTTCTAGAAATGCCCATCCAAGCTTACTGTACTACAAAAACATATTAAATAATCACAACAGCTGCATTTCATGACTGTTATAACAACTAATTAATTATAGTCCATAGACTACTTTAATTTCTTCAAAGTGATTATTTCTCTTATGTACTGTTCATTAAGGACTCCCCAAGAAACAGGTAATTATTTGAGTTAAAAAAGGTAAAATCTTACTTGAAATTATAATAAATTATGAGTTTTGTTTAGTCAATACTAATACAACTTGTAAAGTATGTAACATTTAGGAAAGCAACCAAACTGCAAATGTAACTCAGAGTTTGGTCTTCACTAATATTCTTTATTAGTATGCTAAGACTTTAAAAATATTTTATCCATGTTTTACATGACTTTAATAATATAAACTATTTACACAAGGGAATGAATAAGCATTTACTTATCTATGGTTCAGACAAGATAAAGGAGCAGAGCAATTAATAAAGTGCTTTATCCTATTACTTAATAATACACTGCATTTTGCAAAAAGGAATCCCTTTGTCATAATAAAAGTCCTGAAGTATGTCTTAAGGTACAAAGATGCAAACTGGATGAATACGTTTAAGGTTGAAACAAGAAAACAGTTTCAACTAATTTCTGCAGTAAAATTCTAGAATAATCTTAATGTCAGGTAGTAAGTAACAAGTATAGGACTTCAGTATACCTATGAAAGGGATTGTTAACATGATACAGCAGCGGACCGTGACTCCCTCCAAGTTCTGTACTTATATGGGTGACGCTCCTGTTTCAAATATATCCTCTGCAGTACCTTTGAGAATTGTCTAACCATCATCTGTCTCAGGTTTTCTATAAGAAAGGACAGTTATCACTGTTCCAATGGAAAAAGGAATATGAGCTTGTTAGTTTTAGAGCTAGTACAAAGATGAGAAATGGACAAATCAATGCAATGTTAGAACCTCTCAGTGTTTCAATTACAAAAATGATAATAATAATTAAAAAAAAAATGTTGAAAGTTTGTTCTGGGAATAGGATTAACTTCTGACTGCCCCCTTCAGAGTAACTCATCTAGCAAACTGAGGAGAAATGAGGGATAGATTCATAAACTACTCCAAGGGAGAACAACTAATTTTTTTAGATTCTGTTCCTTTGACTAGGTATGCATTTGGGGTGGGGAGGGGGTGGGGTGGTGCATAAATATGTAAATAAAAAGGACTTAATGTCATCTTTCTCAGTTGCTCTTATCCATTCAATCAAGTCCTTGAACAGCTGCCATCTACTCCCATTATGGTCTTTCTACCTTTGTTAGTTCAAAAAGCAGCAAAACAAGTTTTCTTGTCATCTGTGGATAGTTGATTAAGGCGCTTTTCTAGAATTAGGAGGTATGAGCCAAATTCTGTTAGGCTGGGTAGAGTTCAGAACACTTTGGTTTGAAATCTATGCAAACGCAAATACCTGCTGCCACCTCTGCAGTCCTTTGCATTTGGCTGTGATAACCTAGTTCATATTAAAGCTTTGAGTGAGAGAAAAGCTATCACCTCCATAACAGTTCCTCAGCATATGTTAAAAAGTAGTTAGTGGGAATCAGGTGGCATTCTGCTTCTTGTGTATTCGCTGTAGCAGTAGTAAAACCTTGATTAAGTTTTGCTGAGAATGAGGAGAAATAATACTGCCCCAGCTATGTTAACGTGGTGTTGCATCAAGCTGTAGTTGCTTAGGATGTTGGGACCTCTCGTTCCAGCCTAAAATGCAATACTCACCTTTAAAAGGGAAGTACTGCTGTTTAAATACTAGATATTAAGGCATTATTTAAAACATTCCTGATAATATGGTATGGTTTTAGACTCAGTTGTGTTTGAAGGTAAGCGACTGACAAAACTTTAACTTGGAATATTAAGTATTTTCTATACAACCCTTTTACTGCAGTTTTAGATCTATGAATATTAATCACTCGATGTCATATTTTTGGTTGCAGTATGTTTCTCTCTTTTTCTCTGTCAAACTGAAACATACTTCTGGTGGATTTGTTAATTTCTGAAAGCAAAAATTGATAACAGAAAAATGAAAGTAATTTAACTTATTTCTAAGCAGTCATATGGTTTCAGTTTAATTTTTCTTCTGATTTCAACACACAGACAAACTGCTGTCACCAAGTGCCAAGCTGCCTGATCATGGGGCTGACTAGCTGTTACATTTTTTGTCTGTCATGGTAGGCTTCTTGCATCAACTTCAGATGTCAGCAACAACGAAAGCCCTTGCTTTTTCTGGAACTATAAAGTTGGAAATGACCATCTGCTCAGCCTTCTGTTATCTGAATTCTTCCCTAGAAATAGCTTTCAAGAATATATTAAGAACTGCAAAGAAAGAGATAATGCGTAAGATGTTGGTAATATAATTTTAACTCTTTCCTTTCACTTCATGAGGCATATCTTTGATAGACACTGAAACAACAAAAACCAGAAGGAAATTTGTGTACATCATGATACATTGGTTTATAGCACTGAGTTATTTAGCACTCTTTACCTTATAAAAGTTTTTGTATGATTTTTACAGTCATCAGGATGATATTTCCAGTATTTAATATTCTTTTGGTTATCTGTTCATATAAAAAGTTTGGAAAGTGTGTATTCAGCAGTAATTTGTGACAGAATAAGGGATCTAGTACTAGAACACCCCCAACATAGCAACAGACCAAACATAGTTTGTATAGAGTATAATTTGGAATAAGGAATGAGTACAGGATTTTTTCATGAAAATTACTGTGCATAAAGGATTTTCTCCCCTTTCCTACAAAAGGATCTTCTCTAGAGCTGCTTAAAGCTGAGCTCATATAGAGAGTTTTTTACTCATGCTTGGTGGGCTGTAAGCCCAGTTACCTGATTCAGCAATGACAACATAAAGTTATCTACACATGTATAGAACTCTGAGGTCCCAATGTGGGTGATGCCAAATATGAAGTTAACTTTGAAAGCCAGCAAATCCCTTCCTGTTTTAATAAAATTGCAATAAGCATAATGGCAACTTTATTTTAATGTTTGTATGCATACAGATAGAAAACTGATATCTTATTTAAAAGGGTTCTCATCCAATAAAAATTAAGTCAGTCAGAACATCCTCATTGTCTTGAGTGAATTTTGAGTCAGGATATCCCTTTATTAGCCCTCACTGCTTGAGAAGCATGAAATATCATAGAACTACTGGGTTTCTCAATATGGTCTTAGCGCAATGGTTTCTAACACTGACAATTTTTGGCCCATTTCCTTTCTTATGAAAGCTATTCTTATTTGGAAAAAAAGAAAAAAAGTGTAATTACATTTTCCATAGAACAGAATGAATTTGAAATGCAGTGTCACAACTTAACAATTAATCTTGTAACATTATGTTCATGTGATGGGTGCTTTTAAAACATCATACAACAGCTCAATGTTATTTGGAGCATCTATTGTTCTCCTTTGTTTTTCAAACCCGAACAAGAAAACTGGAAAGGTTTCCATAGTTTGTTTCAGTAACAAGACAGATGTGACTGGTGCTGTGCCAGCACAGTCTTATTCTCATCTGACGACAGAATATTAAAAGCTATAATTAAGAAAAAAGCACTCGGTATTCAGTGTTTGGTTTTTCTTACATTATTTTAATACAACTTTGCAAAGCAAAGCCTGAAAACTTTACTAAAGAAATTACACAATAGGTTGTATTGCTGATATTGTCATTTGTTGAAAGTAATCACTACTTCCTTTCCTGACTAAAGTGATAAATTAGTTCCGTAACTTGAAACACTAAGACTTTTGATTAATTTTAATTCTAGCATTAACATCTTTCTGAGAAAAAACACCCACAGAAAGATTTCAATTATTTTCAATATCTGAAGCACTAGGAGCCTTGAGGAGTGAAGTTCAGAGTGCTTTACTTCAGAAAGGAGCAGATCTTCAGTTTAAAAATACACTCTAATAATAATTATCTAAATATCATAGAATTGATATAGTTTAATTAATAAATTATTATTATAATTGTATAAGCTGCCTAGAACACAACAGTCTCCCTTCTTCCTAATTCTCTACTCTCAGATTCACCAAATGCCACCCAGACCAAACTTTCCCAGAATATTTTGAAACCTAAACACTTGGACACTCCTGCAACTGTTTCTCTACAGTACAGCAAAGTAAGGATGGGAATCAGATTCCTAACTAATTGCTTTAACCACTGGGCTACACAGGGTGAAGAATAACCTTTTAACATTTTTAAATCTTTTATGAGAGGTCAAGCCCACTGTGACCTGATGGAAGCAAAACCTCTATGCGGCCCTTGAAGTTTAAATCTATACTCTTGGTACTTTGTTGCATGCTTGGGCATCTGCAGCCTTACCTGGCAGTCATTGAAGAAAACATCTGTCTCTGCTGACTTCTGTGGGCAATTACTCCACTGATTCCATACAGGTGCAATATAGATTACAGTAAGGTTATTCAAAAAAGGACTTATTTTCCTTATGCAGCTGTATAACTTTTCCTGCTTCTCTTTGGCTGGAATTCTCAGCTTCCATACTCAATATCCTCCTCAAAAGTTTAGTTCACCTAATCTTTCCTGTGGTGTCATACCCCTTCTTTTTCCTTCTCAAGTTGGAAAAAAAATAAATTAAATATCCTCTCAATGACAAAAGAAGTTGTATTTCCATTGCTGTGTTAAGCTGAACGTTGTTATGCTGGGAAGCAGCTGTAGTATCTACCTTGTTGGTATCAAAACTATGTTTTGATTCAAGGATCTAAAAAATTCTCTTTCCTCTCTGTGGTAGTTATTGGGTATTCTTCAGTGAGGAATGCATAATTTACTGAACTTTACTTTTTACTTCAGGTTGTACATTCAAATATGCAAAAATATTAAACAGATGTTATATGTAGAGGGTTTTTTTTTCTGGCTGTACACAGACCAGACATAAAAGCAATCAGACACTCTTGAAAGTGATAGATATAAGGTGACAAATTTTCACCCTCTTTCTCTCAGATAAACTGAAAGAGATATTCACAGCATATGTAACATTTCAGATACGGCTATTGCCCACTCTAAGTTATTTAAAAAATAGTTAAATAAAAGTATCATCAAGATAAGTGCAATACACTGTTAATTCTAGTCACCAGGATGCACTTTCTAGGATAAATCTTATTATTTTTTACCTGTTCTTGATATCATAACATTTCAAATAACTAGTTTTTATTATTAACAACTTCAAATACCTCAAAGATTAAGTAAGTTACAATTGTTATAGTATGGATCAGCAAACCTAATGGTATAGAAAAGCATGCATCTCTTCCTAAAATTCCCAAAAGAGCAGTGAGATTAAAACAGACCCATTGTTTGTTCCAGGAGGCATCAAGTATATCTAATGTTAGACATTTGAGAGTCTCAATTTGTTATCAAAGCAGACTGATTTCAGATAGTGTACTTCTGGCTACCATGTTTGTTTTCTCGTGGCTGGTTAAATATCTAGCAACCAAATCAAATCATTCTTCCTTATCTTCCATCATCTTTAGTCACTTGATGAATGTATCACTTCCAACCTCGTCTACTGCTGATCAGTTACATGCTAAGGAAAGATTTCAAAAACTTGACAAAAATGATGTAAAGAACCATAAAAGAACACACATTTCAGTATATGAAGGAGTAAATAATCTCTCTCATGTAGGAACTATCTCTACACATTTAGTACACTTTTAATTAAATAGTAATAATGATTATCTTCTCAAATAAAGCAATGACTGCGGTGGGTTGTTACCATCATCTTATCTGCTTTAATTATCTCAGTGCCTCACTCTTATCTTTTCCTGACACTGACATATCATTCTTGAGCTCTGTATATCAACAAAAATGTTATGCTTCTTTATACTGCTCTCTTAGCCACAGCAGCTGGTTCTGTTTCCTTAGTGATACGTATCTTTATATTCCAAAATGAATGAAACATTTATGAAGTTTCGTTCTAGCCTCTGGGATACTTGAAATTAATACCCTCTGTTTATTTTTCAGTGAAACATATTATCCTGGTGTCATGAATTGTAATAAAATCATGGAGGTACCAACAAGCAAATGATCTCTGCATTTCTGATAATAGATTAATTTTCCATGCTAATTTAATGCCCTACTTGGAAAAGGAAGTAACAACTTTGTATGCATTTCAGGTTATTGTTGTTCTGCATTGTCCTCTACATGGTGCAATTGTGATTTTCTGTGTATCCATTTAAATCCTGCTAGATGTCAGAACTACTTCACAATAAAAATAATGTTCATTACTTTTCTTTAAATTCAAAGTCCAAACTGTCCCCAAATGCTGTAGAATTTATTACATTAAGTTGGCCCTAGACTTTGCTTTGACTTAAATGAGATGTCCATTTTATTTTTAGACTGCATAACAATCATTTTACTTTAAAATATACTATGAAATATTTAGCTATAAAATATTTTGTTGCATAATTGCCTTTAAAACTTAAGAGGGGAAATTTTAAATCAGAAAATTAATGACATTGCTTGATATTCCTGTGATTTTCCTTTTTAAAATTTACTTTTTAATCTTTATTATTCTTATTATTATTTAATTATTATTATTTAAATGCGTGGTAAAAAATTTTCTGTTTCACTGAAACAGTTTCAAAGTAAATATTTTGAGTCATGACAACTCCTTGTATACAATTGTGGGCATATAAATTAAGCTAAACTAAACAAAACTCTAGCAATCTGAAATCTGCCCTGTCTGGCCTCCATCTCCAGAGACCTTTAGTTTTCTTTTTCTCTTTAAGGACATCATGTTTGATTGAATGGGCCCAATGTTGTTCTGTTCAGAAATAGTTGGGCTGTGTTGGCGGTTAGCCCAGGAGATGATGGCTAATTTACCCAGGAAACACTGGAAGGCCAGCTGGGGACTGTTAAGATTAGCAGCCAATGAAAAATGTAGAAGATCAGCTCTTTATAGTGCGGAAGAGAAACTCAATATGAACAGAAGACAGTGAAGAAGGAAACTGTTGTTCTAGGGAAAAACTGCAAGCTTCTCTAGTCATCACTCCCATTTCATTGTTTTAAGTTAGTAAATGAAAAAAAAACCCAAACAAAACAACCAACCAAACCTAAACCCTATTTTCTCTCTGGAAAAAAAGTATCTTAAATTATAGAAGCCCACCTGTCAAGTAAAATCCACATGATGCAATATTCTGAATGTCAAGTCTCAGATCAGGAAGTTTCAGAGGAAAGATGGAATAGAAACCCATAACATGTTGAACAGTAAAAATGACATCAACAGTGCCTTCTGCACCCTGACTCCACACCTGCTGTATGTAAGCTCTGTAACGCAGGATTCATTCAAATGAGCAAAAGTTCAGTTCTGAAGAATACAGCTTTTTCATGATGGTTACTATCATATTTTTTCTTAATAGATAATCCTTTGGGTTTCTTTAATTTAACAGTGTCAGGACAATGACCTAATTCTTTTGTTTCCACTGCTGATATTATGTCAGATGTGTCACTGAGTCAGTACTCTTCGTGATATGACTTGCAGAAACATCAGAATGAATTACATAATCAATACCACTCCAGGTGAGCATTCACCCATAGACAAGAATATTAGGTATTTTCTTTGTGTGCGGGGTTAAGCTATTTATTAACTTGCTTTAAGGTTTAGTAGGAGGTCAGTGACTTAGGGGATAATTCATAAAAAAACAGCTGTGAGGGTACAGGCTTCCCTTGCCAGTGGGGAGACTGAGAAAAAATGATGAATACACGCAAGATTTTAATTACTTTTAAGAAGGTATATGCCAGCATGATACATGCTGTGAGAAAAGTCATGTAATGATTGTTACATTTATGAAACAAACCCAATCACTACTACATACTAAACCAAAGTTCAGACAATTTCACTGCAATCTGGTATTAATAACAACATGGCTTTGAAGAAACCCAGAATGACTGAGATCAGAAAGAGTCTTTAACAAGCCTGAAATCTGAAATCAGCCCAGAATGTTATATGGTATTTATTATATCTGTTTCATGACTGGGTTAAAAATATGCATTTATTACAGAATAAGACACTAGACAGGGGTAATGGCCAAAAACTTGATGGGTTTAATTTATATGTCATTGTTTTGAATAGGATGCTATACAGTTTAGGAAACTGTAGTCTTCAACCTTCCTCTTTAGAAAGATTAACATGTAATAAGAATGGTGGCCAAGCATTCAGGCAGGAGGTAAGCACTCTGTGTTTTTTTCATTTTGATATCTTTAGGATAATATCAAACTATAGTCACAACTCATTACCTCTTTTGTTGTTCCCTGGAAATTTAGGAAAATATACTAAGAGGTCAGAAGTCTCAGCTACTACTTGAAGTGGCAATTCAAATGGATATTATTTTTTTTTTTTATCCCATTTGTGTCCATAGACTCTGTTCAGGTTCTCCAACCTTTATGAAGTGACAATTTAGGAATGGTAATTTAACAATTATAGACATCAGTGTCCCATATAGCTGTGTAGTCACATTTTTCTAGTTTAACTTCAGGGGACCATAGAAAAATGACATGTTATTTTCCAAGAAAAAAAAAATTACCTACATAGTATGGCATTTTTACAAAACTACATGCATATTTCTACCATATCAGTGTCTTCGTTCTCTTCTTTAAACTTCATTGAAATAACCTTACATAACATTTCCCTCTTGAGTACCACCTTATAGTTACAACTTGCACAGCTCATTCTCTGATTTGGCAGGGACTGATGAGTTTTATGAGTCTGGGAACAATTTGGGATATTCATTGTTCAGTCATCTAGTGAATGTTTTGATTTCCTTTAACATCAATTGTCTAACCATAATTTATGAATCCAGCACATAAAAGCTCTTTCTACAGTAATCATCACTTTCAGAAATGTTCTTCCTGAAATCCTTCTGTTTGTGAATCCTTAATGTAGGTGCTTTCCATAGGTCATCAGGACATCTGGCAAGGCTTGCAAACTGGTTGGAAAATTAAGAAGAGATGTGCTATGATTGTTCATCAGATTTAGCAGTTTGTAACTAGCCTTTCAAGCAAAAACTTCAGCATCTGCTTGGTCTTTTTAAATTTAAGGTACCAACAGGCCTGTTACAGTTTCCTTAGAATTACCCAGTTGTATTATGTCTCTCAAATTCTGAAGGAAAACGTTTCACTGCTCAGCAGTAAGATAATGCATGTCTCACAGAGATGTAGTTTGAGACTGAATACTGTTCTGCCTCCTGGAGTATGAGATTTTTCTGTGGTGTCTTCAATTTACTGATATGCTAGGAATTCTTTCTTATAAATTTATTATAGTCTGCGATATCTCCAGATTTTTTTTCTCTGTATTGATGGCTAGACAATAAATTATTTTTATACTGTTTTTCACAGTTCACCTCTCCATATCCAAATATCCACAGATTCATGGGATAAGCAGAATTCTCATGTAACACTATATTTCCTTTAATGTCCATAATAATAACACCAATGCTTTCAGCATGTGTACTGACACAAATAAAACAGCAGCTTCCAAGTGTCTTATAATTAAGGCATACTTCAGATTTTAGAATGAGAAAGTATAAACTGCATTAAAATGCCATAAAAATGAATCACAATCACTGATAATACATTTAGGTAAATATTAGCAATGTTAATTAAAAAATCACCTTCTGTAAATAAAGGCAGTAGGACAGATGCAGAGAAAACTACTCTCTGGTGTCCAATTTTCATTTCAGTTTTCACCATGGAACGTTCACCTTGAAAAAGGCTGCTCATGTAAAAGTATTATAATACAACAAAGGACACTGACAAACCCTGTAAACAAATGTACCAATTTTTTTTCTGTTGTAAGGTGGTGTCAGTTTTGTTTCATTTAGCTTGCAAATTGAATGGGCAGGATCCGTTCAAAACCATGGAAATGATCCTGCATTTCTCCTTGTTATTCCAATCATAGATATTTAAGATGTGATGTTGTATTTATGTGGGAGTAGAGACAGCATTTAAATACAAGGACTTCCTGTAAGAGCTGGAATAGCGGCACATGTATTTTGACAGAAGGCAAAAGCCATTATTTCCATAATATAAGCAAGAGCAGGACATACAACACTTGGCATCCCAGCTGCCTGCATCTTTCTCTTTTTCATTTTCCAGTTGTCAAGTAGGCAGTAAGAGCAAACTAAGGCCAGTGTTCCCTCAGGGTAAAAATTCTCTGCTCAGTTACCCAAAGTGATACAGCTCTGCATTTCCACTTGCCTTTCCACCATTTCTGCTTTATGCTTCAAAATCTCTGATGGCTCAGGGTCTCTCTTTTACCTGATTATCTTCTCTCGTGTGTTCTTACTTTCTTTTTCTTTTTGTACCAAATTGTAACCTTTTTTTTTTTTTCTCTCAGAAACAGAATTATGAGGTTCATTTTTGTAAATCTATCTTCATCTTTTTTCTCTTCTTTTCTAATCCCACTCTTATTTCTTTCCCCTGCCCCCCAGCTATTTTACCAGTTTCTTTGCCATTTATTTTAATATTTACATGTAAAAATAAAAATTTAAAATGTTACAGATGCTCCATGACTGTTTTGTGTTCTGCTTCATCGCAGCGTGTCTTTGGCCTTTCCCTTTTTCTGGCTATAGCTTTTTAGATTGCAATGCAACCATGAATTCTAAAGCAGTATAAGATAGATGCCATCGTGTGATAGTGGGACTTGGCTTGAAATCTTTTCTTCTTCACATGAGTGCCAGTGGGACTCCAGCTGGACAGCAGCAGCAATCACAGTACACTAAATGATTAAATTGCAAATTATTAGCTGTTAAGACTTGTACCTTTTCATGCACTCAGTAAGTCTTGACTAATGAGGACACAGTTGTATAACAAGCTAAGATGACGATGCATCTTTTTTTAAAAGATCTGTCCCTTGGAGTGATTGTACATCTTGTGTTTTAAGGGCACAGAAATGGTTTGTCACTGGAAGGGGAAACTTCAATCAATCAAACCTTCACATAGCAACACTAAGGTTGTAACTGATAATTAAATCTTGCTTTTTTTATAGCATTCAAAGAAAAAGAGGGTATTCTAATGAAAACAAAAGCATGGTAAAATTCTTTTTTGTGTGTGTGTGTCTTGCACAAGGTCTGATAGCACATCTTAAAGAAAAAATAACAATTTAGGTTTAATATTTTGCCAGTTAAAACACAATGCTAGTCTAAATTTCTCTATTTCACATTTGCAACCTTAAAATAATGAAAGAGAGTGAAAGAAAAAATACCATGGAGGTGGGCTTTTATGCTTTACTTGAAATGTTGAGTGAGTAAAGAAGGTAGAATACACCTTCGTTGTGCTTTACCAAGTAAGTTTTTTTATAATAGCATAGAATTATTTCATGAAAACTATTCAGTGGCTTTCAGGAAAGTACATTCCAGTCTCAGTAACTTATAAATAGAGGAGAACTCTAGTTCTTACAGAGATTAGCTGCTTGTGGAGCATTCCTAGCTACTGAAGAGATTAAAGTGAGCTTCAGAGATATAGGTGGAACAAAAAAAGAGAAGGGGTTTCTTTTGACTTTAGGCACAGGCCAGCATGACTTTCAAAAGAGCACTGAGAAGGAAGACTCCTACAAAAAAACACAGTGCTGGTATTTCTTTCAGGACATTTACTAAGATGGTGTTTTGATGGATGAAGAACCTGAGCAGAGGTAAAAACCTGGAAACGACTGAGAGAATAATCTGAGCTCTCACTCATCTGGTACTTCTTCAAAACTTCAAAACTGTGTATGAGCTGTCATTGCTGAAAGCTTTCTCGTTTTCCTGCACCACCAGTTCTTTGAGATCAAATACTACACCCTGATCTGAAGCAGCAGTACTATGATTTCTTTAGAACATTTAATAATGGAAGATGTTAAAACTCTTTCAAAATCCTGTAAAAAAAGACTTCAGAAAAGAAGAAAGTAGAGAGCAAGAAGAACTGAATTCTAAGAGAACTGCGGGTAAAATCATCCTGAATGTTCATGCTATTGGTATATAAAGTTGAAATTTAAAATGAAAAAAAAAAAAATTCTCTCAATAGCTATCTGTCACAGTGTAGTTTGTACCACATGTAGTCCAGGACTGAATTAAAGTTAAATTGCTTGTTACAGCCATAACTATCATGAACATAATAATTACAATAATATCATCAAACTGCATAAAGTTATATGTTATATTAACCAAGAAGGACAAAACACTTAGGGAAAAAAAGTGGAGAGAGCATTCTGTAAATCAGCAAAAAAATCAGTAACTACAGTTACACCTACTGTATTTTACATATAGGGAGTTTTGTGGTTACTGATGCTATATTGTCAGATAAAAGACAGCAAGCAAAAGAAGGCTGTTGTAAAACTGTTTATATCAGTATTTTTAAGGATAAAGCAAAACTTGTTATTTTTCACATTAGGAAATGTGAAGATACAAAAAAATGTGGCTTCTATAGAACAAAAAAAGAAATATACCAGTAAATTCTCTAATCTTGTTAAATAGATTGTTTATTTACAGCTAGCAAGCATTTCATTCTAATTTTTGTCTGTAGTACAACAGATGCATCCTGGTAGGCTTCACTCCTGTCCCCGCTGCCAGCCATGTTTTTGGGGGTGAGGGAGGGGAAGCAGACTATTTGAAATTTATTTCTGTATGGCCTTTTATGCTTCAACCTGTGGAAATATAAAAATGTGTCTGATGCTTTTCACCTCTCTAAGATGTGGAAATAGAGGGTAACATATTTTTCCCCCCCTTTTTTTTGTTTTATGAGGAAGTTAATGATGTTAGGGGACAAATTTAAATTCAAATGTATTTATAATCATGAAAGGTATATGTTTTTTTTGTTTTACTTGCTTTATTGCTCTGCTTGTCATATCTAGAATTTCTAGTTTTAACTCTTCACCTTGACATAAAAAGCTAATCTATTTTAACTCAGTGATGCTTTATACTGCACAAAAATAATATAGTTTTACTCTGTATATAATTTGAATCATAACAGTTGCTTGTACTCTAGCAATAAGTGATAACTACCATCAATATACATATGTAACATTTTTTTACATATTTTTACTTCTGTAAGCAGGGAGGATCAATTAAAATATGGAAATAGGAAAAAAAGCTTGATCTACCTTAAATTTCATTAATAGCATTGGTTTGGTTCCAATTAGAAGGCTGGGTTCAGGCATGGAGCCTGTAACTCCATGAATACTCTGAGACCAGAGTTTTTTTATGGAAACTCTCAACCACAGATCTAACTTGCATTGGAAAGAAAGGGTATGTATCAGATTGGAAGCCCTCTGCATCTGTTTGCACAGGAAGAAGGAAACAAAATCCAGTCTAGGTCAATAATTAGGAAGAGAAGAGGCAGCTTCCTAACAGTGTTTTTCTTTACCTCAGTCCCACATAAAGGCTTCTCATTTCTTGCATTCCTGGCCTGAAAGCAGGAAATACCATGGTCAAAACGCTCATCAGCCTGACAATGTGAAAGGGTTTCTAAACAAACATAGTAAAAACACAAAAGGAAGGAAGAATCGCAGGGTGGCAGCAGCCTGACAGAATGACAAGCAACACATTGGCTAAGGAGTTAAGGTAACTTGAAAGTGATACAGGGACAAAAATCTTTGTTTAATGGTAACAAAGGGCTGATTTATCTGCAAACATGCTTTATTTCTGCATTGCTCTACCCACATTTCCTCTTATACTTATCGAAAGTCTCCTGTTGATGTAACTTTATAAGTTGAACCAAATAGAACTCCCATTTCCCTGTATGATAGTTTCCTTGTGTAGAGACCATAGATGTCATCAGACTGGTTCTTAGAAAAATATTAGCTTTTCAACTCGAATTATACCTGTCAAATCTCACAGATAAGTAAAGTACAAGATAAATGGAAATATGTAGGTAGGACTTATCTGATCAATTGTAGAGGTCGCTCTACTTTTGCTCTCAGTTAGGCAATAGTACAACACAAGCCATCTCATCCTAAGTTACATTCCTCAAATGAAGCAAATGAATCCCACTGTTCAAGTGCTAACTTCATGGTAATGATTTTAAAGAGGCTCTATACAGCTATAAACCCATATACTGTACAAGTGTTAAGTTGCATGACATGGATCCATATTCTGATACAGTATTTTAAAGTGTTTTCAAAACAGAAATCAAAATTTGAAGTAATGTATCATCAGCACCTTTCCTTGCAACAGAATAGCTATTATTGGCTATTATTATAAGAAAATTTGGCTTTTATTAAAAAAAAAACAACAAACCAACAACCAAAGTGAATATTGTATTGATTAACTTAAGTGAATGTGTGCAAGGGACTCAGAGTTTACATGTTTTGTGTTGTCAATGTGTTGTAAACAAGTTTTTTCTGAATAATTCTATTCTACCATTTTTACCATTCTACCATTCTACCAAGTTCTAGGGAAATAATTTTAAGATAAAACACAATTTTCCTGCCAATTTAGAAGGTTACCTAGCAACATAATTATCTAATTAATTATTGTTTTCTTTGTGAAAGAAGTCACCTTTGAGGACAAATTTGCTCAAAGAGGAAAAGCTGTATATTTGACCTACACTCTTGTTGCCTGCTGGTGGAGTGCCAAGGAATCTATTTTGGTCTTGCCTTACCAGCCTATATTTTAATCACTATGAAAATCACCCAAAGGATCAGCCAATGTAGGCTGATGTAGGGCAAGTGCCTTGATATAGAAAGTTCCAGCTAAAACACTGCAGATAATTTGGTCTTATCTTTCATGTGTTGCAGGTAAATGACAAAATAGTATTTATGATTATCAGGCTTTCAAGTAAATCAGATTTTTTTTTTGTTTGTTTTGTGTTTTTTGAGGTTTGTGGGTTTTTTTTTTGTTGTTGTTGTTGGGGTTTTTTTTATGTCAAGCCACTAAATAGAAAATGCTTGATTGCTTTTATAGGAAACAATACGTCTTGAAGTACTTACCATAAATTGTTTTCTTACAGTCAGAGGAGGTAGATCTTAATTAACCTTTCCAGTCACCTTGCCTTGTAGTCAATTAAACCTGTACAAATCACACTGGCTTAATTCTGAATTCTGAACTTACAGTGATCAAAATGGTGAAGATAAACCATGACAATCCCTTTTGGAGTTTTCAGCTGACCTTGGCATTAACATTGTATCGCTTTTATTAAGAATACAAACTCTTAAAGAAAAAATGCCTTCTTACTATAGATTTTTTCTAAGTGTATTCTGACAGCCATTATTTCTAGAGCAATTTGATAGCAGCTACCTCTTCCCTACTGTGATAGCTACCCAGAGAAAAATTAGGTACCGTACATATATATGTACATTCATGTACTCACACAGACATGCAAATACAGGTATATATAAGGATATATATATACTTGTTTTGCATGCAGATATAGGAATAGTCTTTACACAGTTTTCTAGATGGAAATAAACATGACCACCTATGCAATTACAATTAGAGATAAAATACAACATTTAAACCTTTATACTGAACAAACAAAGCATGCCAAACCCCTCTGTTTCAGCCTATTTGAACTGGAGTATGTATTTACCCAAAGCCAGTGAAATGTCAGGACCAAGCCAGAAGATCCACCAGCAATTCAGGAACAGAAGGTGCTGATATACAATAAACTGCTGAGCAATTGCATTTTCTTCCCATTACGGTCTAACTGTGGCACCCCCAGAGAATTTGATACTCAATTAGTCTTCTCATGTCCTTAAATGTTCATGTTCCTCTACTTGCTCTTCCTCTGCTCCATTCTTTGAAAATTGAAAAAATCTGATTTGTTGTAAGAAAATGTAGCATTTTCAGCTGCATATTTGTGGATGTGAAGACAATGCTCACTCGTGAATAGCTCTTCCTCTTCACCAAGAAAATGTCAGCAAGCCATATGGAAGGATAGCAACAAGAGAGCTGTAACTGGAGAACATACTGATTTATTATATTAAAATCCAACAGTTAATTTCTGTATTCAACAAAGAAGATGCAGGTTAACATCTTTATTTTTAATCTTCTCATGTCTATCTTCCTATTCCAAAGATTAAAGCAGAATATCTTACAAAAGATACTAATTTTTTCATTACACAAATCCTCAGCAGTTTCTATATGTTCAGATAAAGTTTACCTGGCTTGGTTCCCTAAATGGAAGCATTTATGTACCTCAGTGAGAATTTAAATAAAAACGTAATGAGAATGTCAGTATAAATTCTATATCTTATTCAATAAGGAGACTTTATAAAATGACCAGAGTTACATTTACGAAAGAAGAATTACAGTCATGCAGAATTAAACATGGATAGTTAGGATATGATTGTGGTAGGTTTTCTTTCCATGTAAGATGACACACATTATCTCAAGGTCAGAGTGATTTCACTGAAAGTATTAACATGGTCAACTAAACTGGTAATACATATAAAGCAACATTTTAAAATTATTTTTTCATTTTAATAAGTTTAAATTTCATTTTATATTTTCTTTGTTAATCATAAGTCTATTAGGTGCCCATACTAATTTTTTCCCATTTTGATCAGGGTGTTTTATATCAGTTCATGGTATTAGGTAATCTTATTTAATTTGCTGTTAAGCAAATACACACTTTCTCCCTCCCCACCCAAAAAAGAACTCCTCCTTATTCAATGCTTCATGAGTTTTTAAGCAGTAGCCACACAAGGACTCACATATGAATTTATGCACGTGTTACCTCTATACTGGTACGCTGAGCTGATATCAGCACCAGTGACAAATTATCTCCTCAACAACATTTTGCTGATTGCTCATAATGTTAATTTTATAAAGGAATAACACATCTTACACTGGTAGTAGCTAAATAAAAACCTCAGTGCGCTTTATAAATCTGTACTGACAACAATAAAAGTTTGGAGTGTTACAGATCAGTCATTACTAGTCTAGTCTAGAGTGGAATGGATTATTTCCAATCTACAATATGAAAGCAAGCTTTTCTGAAATACTTTTTCAATTTTCTTAATGAGAAGCACTCAGTTTTGTGAGATCTCAGAGGAAAATTCAGCTCTATCCCTTGCACAGTGTAAAAGATTCAGCTAAAGTTTGATCAAAATTTGCAGACTTCAGTGTTCTCACGCTCCATGCTGGGGCAAAGCTTTATTAATGAGCAGAGATTTTCTCAATTTGTATGAGTAAATAGTAGGTGATGACTATATCATGGTATTTTTATTAGACTTTCATAGAATAACCCACTAAAAAAAGATCTAACAAGTTTCTGAAAGATTTTCTTTATCTACTATAACATCTTGTTGTCTTGGGCAACATGAGCCAGCAGTGTGCCCTGGTGGCCAAGAAGGTCACTGGGATTCTGGGGTGCATCAGGAGTGTGGCCAGCAGGT
>JAVJGJ010000014.1:52113951-52156982 GCA_035590215.1 Microhierax caerulescens
GGGGGAGGTGCTGATCTCCTCTCTCTGGTGACCAGCGATAGGGCACAAGGAGATGGAATGGATCTGTGACAGGGGAAAGTTCAGACTGGACATTAGGAAAAGGTTCTTCACTGAGGAGGTGATGGCACAGTGGAACAGGCTCACCAGGGAAGTGGTCATGGCACCAATCCTGTCAGAGTTCAAGAGCATCTGGACAACACTTTTAGTCATATGGTTTAATTTTAGGTAGTAGGTTTAGTTATATAGACATATGGTCTAGTTATGGAGTAGGACTTGATGATCTTTATGGGTCGTTTAAAACTTAAGATATTCTAAGACTTTATGATTCTATAACTGTTTTAATATGTAATTCCTAAAATTCCAAGGCCTGCAGACATTACACAGGTCCTGTTCAACTATGATTCCTATTCATTTAGGAAGGGACTTGGCCTATGTCTTGGTGAGGACATGGGGAAATTCACTAACAGTATCTGATATATATGTTTGTTTTCTAAGATAGAAGAACATAAATATGTGCTTGAATATAAATATTATCCTCTGCCTTTCTCTCAGATACTGTCTGTGAATTTATCCAGTTCATTAACAAACTGTGGCAAGGAAATGTCAGATTTCCCTTTGTTACTTTTCATTACTCTCATATTACTCTTTTCAATTTAACAGTATTTTTAATATATTTAGTTGAAAACAAATATTTACAAAACAAATGCGGTGTTTTCAGACATGGACAAATTTCTTTATGGAGCTACTGCAGATGTGCAATGACAGCAAATACGTTATTCTTTCGCCTATCCAAAGAAACTAGTAAGCATTTCACTTTTATTTGCCATTTATAAGCCTGTAATGTAGTCAATATTTTTTTCTAAAATATTTAAGAATTTATCAAAACAGACTTGTTTGTCATTTGGAACTTAGTATCTAATAGGAATGTCATGTATTGATTAATATACTATACAGAAAATTAAGGTAGTTATTCTGTTGAGCAACATGATCCTTTATAGCAGAGTGCTGTCAGAAAAAAAAAACAGTTACTTGTTTAAGGAGTACATTGTTATAAATTATATTAATTTCAGCTCTTTTATTTCACACTTGAATTGGAAGTAGGAAAAGCTAGTGACTACAATAAGTAGTTGTGGCATACGTTAATAGATGAGTCTCTCACTAAGTACAAAATGTAAATTTGAGAGGAATTGCTATAAACACACTAGAGGTTTCTAAACTAGATACTATCTCCAGGGCAGAAATATAAAAAATGTCCTCATGTATATCATATTCTAATGAATATTCAGTATATCTCAGTGGCCTAAAGAGTGAACAAAGCGTCTCAGTTATGCTGTAAAGAGAAAACGGAATAATCCAGGCAGATTTACTTCCTAAGACTTGATTTTATGTTGTCTTTTTATTTAGTCACCACAGCTGTCTTAAAAAGGACATCTTATGTTAAAGGATATATAGAGAGATACATATATCCTATATATAAACCCATGTATCTTTACATATTATGGTTTTCAAAAAGCTTCCTATTTTTTTTTTAGAAGTAACATATATTTATACATTTTGTTGTTTCAGAGGAACACAAATGTTTAATATCAGGTAAACTGCAAAAATGCCTTAAAATATCATGGATTTTCAATGGAATAATCTAGAACTGCAGAAAAGATATTAAGTTATATGTCAGTCACACTTGTGACTAGGCAATCATAGGATTCGCTTAAGTCCCCACAGGAGTGGGCACCGCATTTTGCTTATGAATTATGCATTTTTACCTATTCACTTTTATTTGAAAAATTAAAATGTATTCTGATGATGTCATCTATGTCAAATCTGTATGCAAAAACATACTTTCTAATTATAATGCAGAAAAACAAATGTATTGGTACTTATTAAGGGAATAAAAACTAAACTTTTATTTCCCCACTAAGACTGTTCTCCCAAGCTGATGGTTTAATTCCCACTGGATGTGCTCTGATTCTTCCGATAAGTAGTGAAATACTCTCACTCTCCTTATCTTTCTACTATGATGTTATCCCACTGAAATTCTTTGTAAAGCTGAAATGAACTTAGACACTTCACTTAGGGTCTGATCCAAAATCCATCAAAGTCAATGACTTTCTTTGGGAATCAAGTCCCAAAGATAGTTCTTAAATACTGTTGAGGTAATGATAACCTGAATATATATTTCAAAGGATTTCTATATTCTGGGACTGTTCATGAATTCAAGCTTAATGCAATATGAAGGCTGAGAAATCTCCAGGCTTCAGCAAGTTTCACAGGCTGTGGTTACTTAGAAGTTGGGAACTACAGGCTGTGAGAAGCTTTGGCAGTAAAATAGCTAGGGGTTCTTACAGTGATTCATAGAATCATTTAGGATGGGGTTTTGGTTGGAAGGGACCTCAAAAGATAGTTGAGTTCCAACTCCCCTGTCATGGGCAGGTACACCTTCCACTTAAACAGGATGCTCAAAGCCCATCCAACATGTTCTTTTGCTTCAAGTTTTCATAATTATTCTTTACAATGACTTATGCATGTAATGGTAATGAGGGAGAGACACTACACAACACGAGACAAGACCCTGGGAGACTGTTAAAACACCTTAACAGTTAGGAAGGAATACCTACATTTCTCTGTGGATCTCATGTCTAGCATCTTCCTTAGACCAATTGTATAAGGACTGAGTCCCATTTAATCCTTACATGGGACAATTTATTTCCAAGGAGTGCAAGAGGCAATTTACTGACTCTGGACTTCAAGCAAGCAGACTGGGATCTCAGGAAAGGAAGCTCTGAAGGTCTTACTGGTCTGTTCTGGGAACTGCTCTTTTCAACATTCTTATCAATGAGCCAGAGGAGAGAATAAAGGGTTTGCACATAAAGTTTGCACATGACACTTAATAGGGGGAACAGTTGATATGTTGGAGCAGCCCCTCATGCCTACAGGGAGGTCAACAAGAAGACAGAACCACGTTCTTCACAGTGGTGCACAGTGGCAGGAACAGTGACAATAATAAATTAAAACAAGAGAAGTTCAGACTAGTTATGAGGAGATGTCAGGCAGGGAGGCATGTTGCCCTGAGAGGTTGGGCAGACTCCATCCTTGGAGGTTTTCAAGACATGACTGTATCAAGCCCTGGCCAATCTTATCTGCTTGGGGTGGGAGCTTGGAGAAAAACCTTCCAGGTCTCTGCTCACATGAGTCATCTTGTGATTTTATGATTATTTCCTGGCTCTTTTAAGTTACCAGAATCAAACCTTGTTTTTGAAAATATGAACTTTCTGAAATTACTCAGGGGTGGTTTTCTTTGGGAATACTTAGGAGCTTAGATCTCAGTTCAGATAGTCTATGTCAGGAACTGAGACTGTAGTACGGTTCAATGCTCCTTTCAACGAGGGAGTATGTAAGAAAAACAAAAGGTACAGGCAGGTGTTTTAAAATTAAAACATATGGTAGGTTTGCCTTTTACTTTCATTTGAGCTTTCATGTTTTATGATGGAAAAAAAGAGGAAGTAGGTTCTTTTACATAGAGAAATTGCATCTCTGAATAATTTACTGCAGAAATTCAAGACAAGACCTCAGGCTTAGCTTACAGGTTTGATCCTTCACTTCTCACAACATAGAGAAGTGCTTTAACTAGATGGGTAGAGACAAAATGATGATTCTAATATTTTCCATTCCTTCAATTTCCTAGCATCTGGGGAAGGTATGCATTTTCTCTCCAGGGATCACTAACATCTGCAAATGAGTGAAGAACATTGGAGTGAGAAATCAAGAGTCAGAATTCCCTTTACATGATTTCCTCTCATCAGGCTGTAGTTGGATACCCTACTGACTATTTTTTTTGTCCTTTTATGTCCTAATAGCGAAGTGTTACATGGATTATTGGAGGTGGGGCTGAAATCCCATTAATGATGAGGTGGTTTCTACTTCCTAGGCTTGTGTTCCAAACTGTCATATTTTAAGATTAATTTGACATTGGGGAGACAATCAGAGATGTACACAAAATTTTGTGAATTACCCAACTTCCTTCTAACATGGGAAAGAGAGTGCAGTCCAGTAGAGAAGCTGAGCATCTCATGCTAGTGGTTTCCCATACAACTTCCCTGTCCTGCAGGAGAGATGTAATGGGGTCAGTGTAGCAGTCCTACCTGTGGGGTGCATGGTCTTGGGACTAGGCAAGGGGTCCCGCAGGCATCTCTCCTATCACCAATGTTTCTCCTGTGTGACCCCAGACACCGTCAGTGCTAGAATGGGGCAGATAATATTTGATTCTTGACTAACCTCTTCAATGTCACTTCAGACCTAACAACTGGCCATGACTATTGCTGGTACAATCTGCCTGTCTAAGAGATTCTTGGTAATTCATGATTTTTGCAGTGACTGACACAGTTGCAGCTATCACAGTGATTGGCAGGTTATTTATGCTAACTTCTCTATTCTTATAATCAAACTACTTCCTTGACAGGTTTACACTGACTTCCATCTGTGGGTTTTTTTTCCATCATTCTAACCATCCCCACACAGCATTGGCCACCATCAGTGTAGACGCATGCTATGAGCTGCTTTTCCTGTTCATCCACTTCTAGGGCTAATTGCATAGCTATGGTGTTTGAGCCTAGAGGACAATGTCCTCAATGTTTTGCATGTGTTCTGTGGTACCACCCACCTCTAGGGTCTCTTAAACTAGCCCATGGTAAATGGTGGGATGATGTTTCTACCCATGAGGTAAATGCTTCCAGTGTACTGGATTCCTTACCAGGTGAAAGCAAACTGTGCTCACGTGCCTTCACTGTGGGAATGGAGAAGGTGTTTGCTTTGTCTATAGCGGCATGCTGTCTAGCTTGCTTTGCTTCCAGTTCATACCATGACAAGAGCAGGCAAAGCTAGGGTCACTTCACTCAGGGCTTGCTAACCCATCAGCCACCACCCCTCACTTGACTATTTCACAGGCCATACCACACTACTGTATGGGGAACTGGTTTGTATTACAACTGCTTGCTCCTTGAGACGATGCCGTAGTGCTAATTCTACCCCTGCAGCTCTCCCCTCCCAGATTTCACCAACGTGATCGCTCCTTCCCATCTTTGCAGTTTATGCTCCCTCCCAGGTTGTGCAATGCCAGCAGGCTACAGGAGCAGGGCCTGAGGTATCACGGCAGCACTCAGGCTCCACAGCAGCAGCTGGACTCACCCAGCCACATGCCTTGACCAGCACCTGGGGTAAACCCATCTGTCTTCTCCTCCCCTTGTTCCTCTTTAGTAGCTGTGATATGATTGCTTGTCTCTGGGGAAGGAACAAGTCCCTCTCATCACTACTGGAGGAAAAGTGGGACTCTAAATCCCCACCCTAGACCTCTGTTCCCAGCTGGGAGCACTTAACTGTTTTCCAGATCACCCTTCTCTTCCTCCAGTTTCTGTACTTTTTCCCATGAAAAAATAGTGTACAAAGGAACAAGCCTGCAACAAAGCCTCTCATCGGGGAACCAGGGGGTTCTTATTTCTTACCCCATTCTTACTTTATTGCCTAAACATTTCACCAAGTCTCATCCTTACACACTCACTTCTTGGATTTGGACTTTACCAATGAACTTGAGCAATGCTTGCCCCAAGGGCATCCCTGGTTGCCCCAATCCCTTCTTGAGAGCAAGGTCTTGCTGCAGTCTCCAGTCCCAGACCCTAACACCCATAAGAGTCCCCATTACAGATACCTGTATGAACACTTTTCACCACAGGAGAGATGGCACAGCCTGGGAGCGAGGCTGTGTGAGTCAGCATGGTGGTCCCAGCCATACAGTGCTGGTTGCTGGGGTCTGGGGTCTTCTGCACGTTTCTCTCAGGTTCTAGGATTGCCTGCTCTGCATAGTTGTTGATCACCCTTTGGGTCCACTTTATTACTATTCTTATTTTTATTAGGAAAAAGTGGCAATGATTTCCTACACTTTAGTGTTGTAGCTTAGCAGGTAACAGATTCACCAGGGTTGCCCACCTTAATCAGTCTTTAAAAGATTTGAGCTTGCTTACCAAATGAGCCGCTTGTAACTAAAAAGCCACAATATGTTACCTTCCCTTGAATATAGTTTGGATTCTTATTTGCTGAATTTATAAAGTCCTTCCCCTATAACCTGTGGCTGACTGCAGCTTTTGAGACAAACTGGGGTGGGGGGGGTGGGGAAGTGGGGAAAGCCTTTTTCATCGCACTAAACTTTCACTAGAACTGTGAGGGTTATTACGTGCTTAATGATATTAAATTAACTACACTGTTAAATATCACGGTGAAAATTGTATTCTTACTGTTTATATATTCTTACATTCTTACTGTTAAAAAAATTATTCTACTGCTCAGATGCCAGATTTTGCACTATTTATCAGTTAGCATAAACTGTTAATATATACCAGTTAATATCTATAAAGATAGAACCAGAAATGGGAAATAAACCAAGAAAATCAATGCCAGAAACAAAAGAACAGGAACAAAATGGAAACAAAAGGAAAGCAAAATGATAAACATGTAACAAAAAAACTCCTCTGAACATGATTGGCTTTGATAAACTCTCAGATTATTACTATAAATACATGTCAATAATAAATACTGAAGTAATATTGGTTATATTATATAAAGCAATATATTTGTATTTATGCTTACAAAAATAGTAAACTTTATTCCCCTTAAAATAGAAAAATTATTATTTTTAAGTATTGAAAAAAATAAAGGACTATTTCCTCAGTTACTGAGCTGCAATCATCTTAAGGGAGAAATCAATTAGAAGTGTCTATTACAATTGTAATGTCAATGTTAACATTAATCATCAAGTATGGTTGTAACATATTTCTAAAAGTACTAACCAACTGTCCAGAAAAGGTCATATAAAAAGTTATTTATCCTGATCAAGGAATGAGTTAATTTAAATGTAGTATCATGTAATAAATATTTATAAGATGCTATTTATCAATTATATCCTGACAATATAAAGGTTTAAAAATCCTTTACACCTAATAGTCACAAAGGTGATTTTTAATTTCACTTCTGGAAAAATATTCTTTACTTACTTTTTAGTAGCTTATTTTTGGAATAAAGTTTAACCTGCTTAATAAAAGCCATATAATGACATGGATAACACATTCCTTCAAAGTAATCCACTTGGAGTTGATTAGATAGTAACGAAGTGCAGTAAACCTGGATTAGATGCCTGACTGCTGAAGACCTTAAAGAATTAATTTTATTTTTCTAAACCTCACTTTCTTCATTTCAAAGATGTTATTAATGATTTTATTCACATTTTAAAACCAAACTGAATGCTATCAATAAATAAAAATATGCATAATTTAGAATATATAGGAATGAGATATTACTATCATCATCCAGAATAAGAGTAACAAATCAGAGAACTTCCTTCCTTAGTCAGAAACCAGGCTAATTGCTTTGTTGGTGAAAAATGATATTGCATGTATTAGCAACTTAAATGGCATTCCTTGTTCTTTAATTGTGTTTCATTTGTACAGTTGTTCTGAAGTTTAATCATGATAATAATTCAACTGCCAGTAAACTTTTGGGTGACAGCAGGTCACCTAGAAAGAACTGGAAATTTCCAGTTGAGCAATTACATGCTTAAATCAAGATTAAAAGAGAAACCAAGAAAGACTGCTGGAATAAGTAAACTGAAGATTATAAACATCTACAATAACAAAATAAATATATTTGCTCCGTGGAATAAATTAGCATATTATTACACATATAATACTTTGGCTCAGCCAACATATTTTAATTTTGTTGTGTAGGATTAATATCTATCTTACATTTACTGTGGATATTGTTTCACACAATGCTATCTTGAAACCTGTGAAAACTGCCTACAATGCATTGAACAAATTGGAGAACTACCCCAGCTGGTCAGGAGAATTTCACTGTGTTTCACAGCTGAGATTTAATCTAGGATGCTAATGGTTACAGAGAAGCAATTGATTTAGAATACCCAACTAAGTCTCCTTCAGTAGTACTTAATTAAGAGCAATGCAAGTGCAAATCATTCTCATTTTACCTTACATAAATAATGTACAGAATAAATAATAATTATATAAAAATACATGTTTATATATTCAATATAGATTTAGATTCTCAAATGTGAATTGAAAGTAAGTGAAAGATGCGACTTGTAGAAAAATTAAGCTTCCAAAGGACTGGTAGAACAGCCACCTTTCCTTTTTCTCTATTACCCCATTCAAGCTACACCATTCTTGCAATGCATTCAGAAGACTAATAAATTGTAAACCAGGAAATATATGCAAAAGCAAGATAAACATTCTTTGAAATCTCAACCATTATACTAAAAATTAATGGCTTTTTGTTGTATTTGTACATAATAGTTTTAAGGAAAGAAGGAACTTATTTGAGCTGAATTTTCTGTGGTCCTGAAAATACTTGGTGAATTTACAGGTGGAGAGGGATATATACACACTTATCAATAATTTCACATGACATTCAGTTTCTAGGTATGAAATTCTGAAGCACACATGCACTGTCGGGCTCATCCATGCTACTATATTATTAAAGATTTTTACAAAACAAACAAGCAAAGTAGACTTTACCAATAGTGCAAATATTATCTTAAAATAAGGGTTCCAATTAAAAGTCAAAAGCAAATTTGGGAGCTCTGTGCATCCTGAACTACAGCTTTTGCTCTGGACTACACGACTGTTTTGGCTATTTGTAGTGCAACCTTGTTACTGAAGTTTAGGACAAAGGCAGGTGATTTCCCTTAAATTCAGTCCCCTTGTACCTATAGTTAAAAGGAAAGTATTCAGTGATGAATTGCAGATGAAAGTATTCAGTGATGAATTGCACATTTGACTTTAGCGTCTGCCCCTTTAATACCACCTCTTCCTTGTTACTTCAGCTCAAACTGTAAATCTGGCATCTGGAAAACAGGCTAATCTAATGATTTATGTCAATCCTTGTCCTGCAAGAATGGAAAGGCTGCTGATAAAATGAGATAGTAGACAAGTATCATGATGCATTGTCACCTTTTTCCCCCTAGCTTCTGAATTCTTTTTTCTTCTTTTCCTTCAAATTAAAAAAAGGTTTTTTTGTAATGAAATATTTCTTTGCTACCTAATTATCAGTACATGTTTAGTACTTTTTTTTTTTTAACTTTAATTTTGTATGACTTCACGTAAGATATGGTTTTATTCCAATGAATAAAATCATGGAAGCACAAATAAAGATCAGTTTCAACCTAGTTAAAACAGAACTATATACTTGATCAAAAATTAACTCAGTTAGATGAGACTGAATGAAATACAACATGCATTTAACAAAAATAGATCATGTCCAATTTACCTGATAAATTCTTGGACAGTAAAATTGATTTTTTACAGTAGGAAAATACCCTTGATCTAATCTTCCTAGACATCAACACAGACCTTGATACTGTGCCACATTACTAGGAAATCTAGAGTAGGTGGAAATTTGTTAAGCAAAAAAAAGAAATTGTTCAGAAGGACAGATAGACTTGATAATGATGAAAACGGACCACCAGTTTATTTGTGCAGGAAGTCCCTCAACAGTCTTATTTAATATTTAATACTTTTCACCAATTATTTCAACTAAAATAAAAGTGGGAAAGTCAATAAAATATGCTGACAGAAAATAAGGAACCACTAACACTTTGGGTGAATGGAATACTATGTAGATAGTGTTGCAAACCTAGTTTATAAAGTGAGATTGCATTTCTTATCCAAAACTGTAGAACTAACTCTGGCATCATAAGAAATCTTTCTGCTACAATATGGTGCCTCTTCAGTTAGGAAAAACATAAAGAAAATAGCTCTGTGTATAAATCATTCAGAGGATGTCTATAGTTAACAGTATGACAAAGTTGGGAAAATGGTAAAGGTAACTTTAAAATGTATTGGGTAAGAAATCTACAGTGAACATTGGTTTGGCTATCTATCTAGTAAACCCTGTTGGTCTACTCATGAACAGAAAATCACTGTATTCTTGGAAATCACTGAGCACTCTTGCTCCCTCCAAGAAGCACTGAGTTCCTACCAAGATCCCTGTATGTGCCTAATGTGCAATAACTTTTATCATCTGTATCACCTAAGCAGATAAAATGTGCATCACTGAACAGTGTTGATTAAGAAGCATTTATGAAAAAGTAGTGTATTTCAAAGCTTTAAGAAAGTCACAATAGCTATACCATAGAATTAAATTATTTAGGGTGGAAAAGATCATCAAGTCCAACTGTTACTGGACTGCAGGACTGCAAGTCCACCATTAAACCATGTCCCTAAGTACTGCATCTACACATTTTTTAAACACTTCCAGGGATGGTGATTCCACCACCTCCCTGGGCAGCCTGTTCCAATGCTGTCTGTATCTAACTCCTCACTGAGATTTGCAATCAAGTAGTATTAACAGCACTCGATTTTTTTTAATTTAATGATTGAATTTAACACAATTGTTTTTCAATGGATTGCTGTATTTTCCACATTTTTTTTGTTACAATAATCACAATACTTTTTCAGAGGAACTTTATGGAATCCCTGTTTCCCTTTAGAGATTTTTTTTTACCTCCTGCAATTGAAAATTGAAAATCCCCCATTTAGCATGACTACAATTCCCATACAAATTAATTTCTCCTCTGATTAAATGAATAATAATGATATAGTGGGACAGAAAATACTTCATTATCATTATGAATTGGAATGTATAGAAAGTAAACTGTTTAGAATCACCACCCACTTCTGTTCTTCAGTCTTGCAACTCTGATTTCTTTTTCTCTATAGCTTTTCCTATTCTTGATAACTTATTATATCAAGCTCTTTGATTTCCTCCATTAGAAACCATATTATTATTTCATAGAATATTGTTAGATTATAGACTATATTTTTATATTTTAAATATAAATATATTTTGTATATATTTTTATATTTCCATTATAAATATATCTTCATGCTTCTAAATATCTTCTTCCCTTGTAACAGAGGAAGTTTCTTCTTTTCCCAAGGCATTATCTAAATTTGTGACTTCTCCCATCTTCTTCATAGTTTGAAAATCTTCAGAAGTCACTTGATATGTCTGTTTTGACCCATTAAAATTCATCATGCAGAGTAATTACTTCTGTAACTCAATTCCAAGCTCCCTTCCTCAGGCATTCCTTTCAATTTTCTCTTCAGACTGAGTCTTCCTAGATTATTTTACCCTGTAATCCTACTAGCATTACCTGGAGCTAGAAAATCAGAGATACTCAATCTGTACTGAAATGTGAACTTTTGGTATTATTTAATATAAACTTGATTTTTCGATTTTTGTATTCATATATAAATAAGTGAGATTTGATTGTAGGTAATATTCATTCATGGGACACAGGACAAGAGTAAAATCTGTCCTGTATTCTTTGCGTAAAATTATAGCAGGTCTCATTTCAGACTGCTTATTTGTTCCTTTTGTCACAACTTGGACCTGAAAGGCAGTTTAATGTAGAGCCAGGACCATATCTGTGTTTACGTTCCAGGAGCTGCCAGTAATGTTGCTGAGCTGAGACTTCCTGTAAACCTGGTTTGCCTAGATTCTTTGATTTTTAATGGTTTCTTAGATTTTTAATGACTGTTTCAATAGAAAATTGAACCATGGTTGTTCTAAGTTGAAAAATAAATGTTGGTTTAGTGTCAGGTCTGGAGCGTACTCCCTGCCTCCTTGGAGGTGACCTGCCTTCACTCAGGGCCAGTGGTGGGAAGCAGAGCAGTGATGCAACCTTGGCTCAGATCGCTGTGTAAAAAGACCCAGAGAATGATTTGTGGTGGCCCTTCTTAGCTGCAGTTCATCTATGGCTCTTTCCTTTGCCCTGGAGCTATGTTGCAGACCTGCCCCTGCCCAGCCACATCCCTGTTGATTCAGTCCCTGATTCCCTCTTGCTGACTTGACTTTTGATGTGAGCGGCAATAAAGGCGGTCTTATCAGAAGGGGAAAATTACTGAGCAGAAGGAAAATACTGCTGAAAAATACTGACAGATTATTGTTCAGCATGGTGGGTCCTTGTCAGGGATTGCCCTGCCCTGCCATCCTGGCTGGACCCCTCTGTTCCTAGTGCCCCTTTTCTTAAGGACATCCTGGTCTCACTGCTCCTAGACGGTCTAGTTTTGTTGTATTTGGTTAGGAATTACTCTCATGTTACATTAACACTGACTGAGAAGGATGAAATAATGCAGTTTAAGAATTTATCATTGCCTTCAAGGGAGATGGATGCAAATGAATCCATTATTTGGGGGGTGGGGGAGTGAGAAAAAAATAGTAAAGACTTTCCTGTAGGAATGTTTTATTATTATTATTATTTTGTAGTGGTTTGATGATAACCACAATTAAATACAAAAATCCACAGTGTGTTACTTAAAAGTAGTTAACAGTTAAAAAATAATTTCATTAAATTACTTTTCAAGATCAACAACTGTTAAATGAACAGCTTGGAGTCAACTGCAGCTAACTAGTTAACTTCCGTCAGAGGCACACGACTCTTCTTCCAACGTTATCAGCTAAAGCCACTACTTTTTGTCCTAGATTTTGTTTCATTAGTTTTTAAATTTACGTTTCATTGACCATTTCTTATTAAATTAAGAATTTTTATTATACTGAAGTTGAAATGGTAGATAATAACCTCTCCTCTATCAGTTAAGTGCAAACAATCCTGTCTATGCTTGTCATACCACAACTTAATTGCTAGGCCAAAGGTTTCCACTAGCTGGCAGGTTTAACAGTGTATGTCCCGCCAGCTCTCATTTGTCAGCACACTGTGCCTGTATTTTTCAGATCTTCAAAGTGATTTTTTTTTTTAAATAGATTATACTGCCAAAAATAATGTCACATCTTCCTAATGTCTGTCATCGACTTCCTGATTCTTCAAAACAAAATAACTTCCTTGTAAAGTCTGATGCAGCAAACTGTTTTTGAATAATTAGAAAATGCACCGCAGGTGTTAAACACTAGAAGAGCAAAACACTGAATGGGATAAAGAAAGAGAACCTTCACTTTCTTCTTTATACTCAGTTATCTTCTCAGCACTGATAGTTGCAGATGTCATGAAAAATTTTGTGAAATGTAACCACCCTCCCAACGTCAAAATTCCATCTTAAGGCCACAGGGAACAGTGCCTGCCTCAGATAAGGGCAGGGTTCAAGTGCTGTGTATTACAAGTGATCTGCTCTATGGAGCGAGCCCTTTATGCTGTAGATGCAAGTTTCTCCACATAGTTACTTTAAAGACTGGTTAACAAAACTGAGAATTAATTAAGACAGAGATTTAAAATTTATCTTTATTTAGATATAATACTATTTAATTTTTCATAAATTTTCTGGTGTCGTGATGAGTCTCTTTGATGTTGTCTGTCTGGTTCAAATTACTCTTCCTCTGTATCATGGGCTGATGTTACAAATCACCTGGGGCTGCCATGTTTCTCGGCAATGGAAGTTACTGCCAGCAGAGATCAAAGTTATATTTGCCATGTATTCTTTATTCTTTCATGTCAAAATGAGAATCTTTTCCCTATGACAACTTTCATATCAGTTTTCATGAAGAGAATAGTTATATTTAGTCTAATGTTCTTTAAAAGTAAGTGCACTGGAATTGCAGCTTATGAACCAATCTTCAAATTCCAGTAAGTGCATGAGATGAATAAGTCTTTTTGAAGTCAAACCCATTTATCACATCACTGGTTTAATACAAAAGTCTTCAGTCAGCTGGCTGATCACTTAGTCTGCAAGAGGAAGTGCTGATAGAAGCAGCCTCTGGTATCACAAAGAGAAGCTTAAACATGGTCATGAAGCCAAGACATTTATATCACTATGCATGTCAGATACCGAGGGAGGGAAAGAGGTGCCATAATGTGTTTCTATAAATAGTGTGGAGACTGGAATTATAGACACTACACTCCAATGACCTGCTGACGAAAATTATATGGGAAGCTGGGACAGAGGGTAACTTTTATATAAGATAGATTAACCAAGGGAAGTAAGAATGAATTTTCATAAACTTAATGTTTCTCCCAACACATGAAGGAGAGCTGGAAAATAACTAGTCTGCAGAAAGGAGAAATAGAAGTCAGGGAGAGCTAATGAATGAAAGAGAAAGTTACTTGTATCTTGAAAAGCAGAAATAAATGTAATATTGAGATATTCAAGGTATAGAAAGGGTAAAATATATGTTCTCTGATGAGTCAAACTCAAATAGCTCTCACCCAGAATGCATACATAATTCTATATGATGCCAAATTTTCCGTTCTTTGCCAGGTTTTTGGACAATAATGACAAAAGGTGTTTGCTAGGTTTCAGTATTTTTTTACTGTTACTCAAAATATATTAATTTTCCTACAATATGTAGGCTGTTAGATTTCCTCTTCTAATCTCTGGAGATAAGTAAAATATAATAAAGTATTCTATGATGGCCAATGATAGTTTACAAAAATTTACGATATGATGTTTTAAGTAAAATGCATCCCTACAGAGTATGACACTATTCTACTGTGTCCTTTATACAGTTCTTGCTGCATACAGAAGTAATTTAGGCTTTGTTCTCTTTCTATATGAAGAGTGACAAGTACTTTAAGAACCAAAAAAAAAAACCAAAACAAGGAATGGACTGAATGTTTCAGGGATAATTGGCAAGGGTTCTTAAATTCTATTGCTCTTTCAACCAAAACACTCTACATGTTTTCTACGCATTGTACAGATGCATAATCAGAAATTAGTATTTAATCTTTTGTTAAGGTAAAAATGAGCTTAAAATACTTCTTTTGTCAGCTGATATTTTTTTTAATTAAGATAAAGAGGAGAGTCTGTTTGAAATGCCTGTTGCTCTAGTCAGAAAAACCCAAAGAATTCTGCATAGATTTGAGTAGAAAAATGAAATCAAAAGAAAGAATAAAAACTAAAAGAGGACAGCTTGATATTAAAAAAGTCTCTTAAAATACTAGAGTGTGTCTACCTAAAAGGGCTGAGAGTAAGGAAACAGTTTAAAACCCATCATCAAGTATAAAATCACAGCAACAACACAGTGCCAGCAGGTTGGAAGTAAATATGGGTGACATGATGCAAAGCTATAGTTAATATATGCATTTAAGATGGCAAAGAAAATTGGCCTCACCTCTGTGCCTGGTAAGATCATGGAAGAGATCCTCCTGAAAAACATGTCAAAACATATCGAAGGCAGAGAGGTCATTAGAGACAGCTAACATGACTTCTACCAACGGTAAATTGTGCCTGACTAATCTAGTGGCCTTCTGCTATGGAGTGACTACCAGTGGACAAGCTACAGATCTTATCTAGCTGGACTTCTGTAAGGCATTTGATATTGTCCCTCTCAACATGTTCATTGCTCAATTGGAGACATACGGATTTGATGGATGGTCTGTTAGGTGGATAAGAAATTGACTGGATGGAAGCATCCAAAGAATTGCAGCCAACAGCTCAATGTCCAAGTAGAAACCAGTGACGAGCAGTGTCCCTTGAGGGGCCATACTGGGACCAATACTATTTAATATGCTCATCAATGATGTAGCGTGGCTGGGTACACTCATGGCAAGTTTGGGGATGACATCAAGCTGAGCAGTACACACAATTCATGCATGAGAAGGAAGGGATGCTTCCCACAGGGACCTTGACTGGCTTGAGCAGTGGGCCCATGTGAATCTCATGAAGTACAAGGCCAAGTGCAAGGTCCCACACCTGGGTCAGGGCAACCCCCAGTATCAATACAGGCTAGGGATGGAGGGCTTAAGAGCAGCCTTGAAGAGAAGAACTGCTAGAAGAAAAATTGTACATGAGCCAGCAATATGCACTCGCAGCCCAGAAAGCGAATTGTACCCTGGACTGCATCAAAAGAAGCGTGGCCAGCAGATTGAGGGTGGTGATTCCCCACCTGTACTCTGCTCCCATGAAACCGCACCTGCAGTACTGCATCCATCTCTGGGCCCCCCAGTATAAGACAGATATGGGCCTGTTGGAGTAGGTCCAGAGGAGGGCCACAAAAATGATCAAAGGTCTGGAACACCTCTTGTATGAGGAAAGGCTGAGAGTTGAGGTAGTTCAGCTGGGAGAAACCAAGGCTCCAGAGAAACCTCATTGCGGCCTTTCAATACTTAAAAGAGGCTTATAAGAAAGACAGGGAAAGACTTTTTACCAAGGTGCATAGTTACAGTGCAGGGGGCAACAGTTTTAACCTAAAAGACAGTAAACTTAGCTTGGACATAAGGAAGAAACTTTTTACAATGAGAGCGGTGAGACAGGGAAACAATCTGCCCAGAGAAGTTATGGATGCCCCATCACTGCAAGTGTTCGTGGTCTGGTTGGACAGGGCTTTGAGCAACACGATCTAGTGAAAGATGTTTTTGCTTATGGCAGGGGAGATTGGACTAAATGATCTTTAAAAGTCCTTTCCAAACCAAATCACTCTAGTATTTCATAATTTTGTATATTAAATAGAGTAGCTATAGATATTTTCTTGTTACCTTTTATACAATTTTATACACTTCGTTAATTGAAACTTAGTTTTCATTTGGAATATTTCTGTTTCTGTGCAAACATCCCTTAGCTGTTCACAGTCATCTTTAATTCTATGTCTTTATTTCTGCACTGTTCCTTTTTTTGTTTGTTTTCAAATCATAAAAGGGCACCTGATTTTTCCACAATGACCTCATAGTATACCTTGTTTTTCACTTGTTTATACTGCCACTGAAATTCAATCTATTTTCTTTCAGCAACTGCCAGATTTTTTACTTTTAATCTTCCCAAGAGATCTCCAGCCTCTGAATGTACTATTCCTGGGTTTGGTTGATTTGTTTTAATGCTTTATGCTTATTCTACTGTCTATGTTTATTACACTTCTAATAATGACCATTTTCATGTAAATTTCTGTCTAGTTTTACATTCTTTAAGCAATTAGAACCAATCTAAAATATACAATCACTTCTTAGCTTCCTCATTTCTCTAAAGCACCACGTTGTCCCCAGCACATACCACAACCCATTCACCTGCTGATGTGAGCAGTGATAAACTGATTATAAGGGGAAAATTACTGAACAGAAGAAAATGTCTGCTACTGACAGAGAAAATTCCTGCTAGCCTGGGAACTATGAGCCTGGGAACTAGGGCTGTGATCCAGAAGCATCCTTGAGAAGTGCAACTGGCATCTCCGAAGTACAGCTGAGTACCTAGAAACTGGAGACAGCCTGCAATACCATCAATAAGTGCAAAACCAAAGAACTGTAATGGCAATTTATTATCCAAAAAGGTGGAAAATAGTCTTTAAAAAGGTTGAAACATCCTGAGAAAGCAAAAATCAGTAACTTTTGTTGGCTGTTCCAACTGTAAGAACAGGAAAACAGTCTGAAAAAGTAAAAATTCATCTGAATGTGTAGGAAATATCATCATCTATTGGATGCTCCAGGTCAAAACCAGATATTAAAAACACCTATTGGCTGCTATAGGTCATGGTGTGTTATATATTTTCATGTATCTATAATAAAATGGAGATTTTTATCTATTGTTGTTTCACTAACATTTTTTGTACTGACTTACAATAGTATATAAATGATTGCTGCTATTTTGTTGCTATAATTAATCTCTGCCATACTATTTATTGCTATTGATTTGTAATAGCTTGTTATATATCTTTTCTTTATTAATCAGAAATATACTTGTTAGCAGTGATTATTCTGGTATTTGTGGTAATTATAATAAATTAGAGACATTTACAGGATAACGCCTCCATGTCCTTTTGTATTACAGAATCCTATGAATCCATGGTCGTGACCCTTATACACCTAAAGGACAGGTAAGCCTTTAGATTGTGACACCTGTCAATGCACTGTTGTGGCTTTTCTTTATAGATATATGAATAAAAATCCCTTACTATCACCAGGTTCTGTCCTTTGCAAGGTTCCTTTGGAAGTGGTTCAGAAAAAGGTATATCTGTACTGACATGCTAATCAAACAGTCTCTAGTGGACCTCTACAATAATATCATATCAGCTTTTCTGTTCTTTTTTCACCCTGAAGCATTCTCTACAGCAATTTCATATTTTTCTTTAGCAATGTTCCAGTCCTGTGACTTGTCCCCAAAGTACTCTGTGACACTAAGTCACAGCTTTGATCACACACTGGGTCCTGATTCATCCTGTTTATTTCTTTGAAGTCAATTTGTGGACATCTTAAATATGTGGGAAACTTTCCACTGAACCCATTTAGGTATTTCATATAGTCTAATTATATTTTCTGACAATCCTTTCAAATTCCAGTCTGGAGGCTGGAGAGTTTATTACTGTTTGGTTTGTTTACCTTGAAATATAATTATTACTTTTTTCACTTTAAAAAATCATTCCAAATTCTCATGCCTGTTTTATTTCTGGTGTACAAAATTGCCTTTGGAGCCAATTATTTAAAATCCATTGAGAACAGTATTTAATACTGATGGTTTAGTATTTCAGTAGGGTGGTTATATAAACAGTCTTCCGATTAGAAAACATGGTATTTAACAAATACTTCTGCTTCCACCGAAAATATCAGACTATTTTTGAGATGCAGTTCTACCTAAACCCCTTTCTTCTTCCTCTTCTTCCTCTTCTGCCTGCTCTTCTTCTTGTCATTTATACCAGTTGAAATAATAAAGCTGCTTCCAAAACTAGCAGTTTTTCCTAAAGTAATCTCAACACACTACTCTCAGTACTCTAAAGATACTCAAGGTAATGAGTGGAATTTTCTAACTATAGAAGCAAAGACTATCAGAATTTTGAGACTAGAGTACAGTCAGGTTTGGGTTTTCTTAGTGGTGGTTTTTTTTGGGGTATGCAGGAATGAAGCCTAAATGGACAAAACATACCACTAGTCTTCACCTGCAGGATCTGCTGGAGAACGAACTTCCTTCCCTGTCCTGGGTCAGTAATGAGAGCAAAGAAAGAAAAACAATCTCTACTGAAAAGTAGCTTCTTTCCCAATGCAGTCTCTAAAACAGGAGTTTGGATTTGGTTTTGTGTTTTGGGGCTTTTGTTTTGTTTTGTGTGTGTGTGTTTTGTTTTGTGTGTGTGTGTTTTGTTTGGAGGGGTTTGGGTTTTTTTTTGTTTCTTCAACTTTCAGGGAGAGTGTCATCATGCCATACTTCTCACAGGACTCTGTCCACAGAGTACCACTGACACATTTTCATATACAGGTATTTACAAGCACAAACAGCAAGTGTCAGCTCAACATGCAACACTTTCTAACATTCCTAGCAGCTGAATAAAACTTTTATAAGCAGAAACAATAGTCAGTGAAAGCAGTTCTGTCACTATCCTGTATAGATCCTAGCAAATTACTATTTTTTCATTCCATCAGAAATAGCTGAATAAAAAAGCTATCAATCCCCTGCTGGAAGTACCTAAAATTTGACGTAACCTTAATACTCTCCATATGGGTGCTAAGCAGACTAGACTAGACTAGACTAGACTAGACTAAGGTAACTTTCTGCTGTATTTGTTGATGACAGAGTAATTTTTCTTTAGTTCTTAGGATGTTCCATACCTATTACATACTTCAGACAGGACCTGGAACAGCTTTTCAATACTGTACTCGCAAAATCAGTGTATCCTCCTAGGACTTGGCTTGTACAGTAAGTTCTAATTTTGAATAAATAAAGCCACAGTAATTAGGACTTCATAAAACACATCCCAAAAGCTATTTCTTCAGCCAACATCTATGCCATTTTAATGTATTTTAACAACACATAAAAGTATTATTTTGTAATATTTTCTCAGTCCAAGGGAGGCATAACTAAAATCTGATGAAAAGCTCAAATATATTTGAACAAAGAAAATACCACACTCAATTATTTCAGCTGAAGGCAGCAAAATATTAAGGTTTATGTTACTTCAGCAGGATTTTTTTTTTAAATGGACTTTACAATGTGAAATCTACACTTAAAAGATCAACTCAGTGTTCTCTCATGCAGGGACAAATCTTTAATTTCCACTAATCTGTTTGGCATTTTTATCTTTACAGCTTTTCCATATGAATAAAAAAGATTTTTGCTGTAGCATAGTCAGAATTCAGTACTGAAAATAAGAGGCTGCAAATACAATATTGTCTTCAAATACAATACCGAAATGCCCAAGGCACGATGCTCTCAGCACCCCCACAGAAAACACTCTTGAGTGAGATAACTCTGAGTTCAAGCACTTTGGAGGAAAGGTGGTGGCCCTCATACTGAATAAACTACTCTTGCCCTGTGTGTATGAAAAGACTGAAGCAGAGCTGTACACCAAAGCTGATTTAGCTGAGATGTATATCTTTCTTACCATGTCTCATCTGTTATTCAGCGATCAGTAACTGAGATTTGGAACTGATATTATAAGCATTTTTTCAGGTGAAACACACTAGTAAACTAGAAGAAAACAAGTTATTCTCTGAGCCTTTAGTTATAAACTGGATACTAACATCTGAGGGTCAAAAAGGATTATATTCCTAAACATTTCATAACTGTAACTGACCGTAAATGTTTCTAGGCTGTGTTAAAGCCAAACATATGACCTTGGATAGGTTTTTAAACTTATCTTTTGATTCAAATTATAGGATATACCCATATGCTGCTGTTATGCTTACACTTAAGTTTTCTAAAAAAAGTTCCTAATCTAAACTAATCCTGAAGGCTTCCTGTGTGGTCAAAAGAAAGATACATACCCATCCAGAGGATGAGTTTAAGGCCATATCCTAGCTTTGCTAAGCCTACTGTTTGGTTGGGCTGCCACATATCCAAAAAGCTTTCAAAGACTATAGAGGAAACAAACAAAAGGAAACTTGACCCTTTATTATTTATGTTTTTATTATAATTTATTAATAACTTCCATAAATACCAAAAGGAACAGGAACTGACACCCTATTGTTCAGTGGCATGTCGATTACTAGTTTTAGATTCAGCAGTCTTGTATCACTGGTTGTGAAGCATCTCATCTCAAGCAATAATACTGAGAGGTCTCCTAAAGGGATACATGGTAGCAACATCAAATAGAGAGATATGTCTCTTTGTGCTTGGATCTTCATGCATTCCAAGCCTCTGAAAAATTCACTCTGAAGTGTGACAAAAATGATGTTTTATTACCAATCATGCCCACAGCAGTCTTTTAAGTCTAATCATGAAATTGACAGAACAGTCATGAGATTTAAAACAATAATGAATATTATGTTTCCATATCTGTCTTGTTTTAATCAAGAAGTCATGTTTTTACACCTGTATTCTCATATAAAATTGGTAATTTTCTTAAAAAGGAAATACAGCCTAGTGCAATCACAATGTTTTAGGATTTGAACCACTTAAAGAAGTAGTGAATTAAAAAATCTTGTGATTCATGTAAACGTGAATATAAATACATTACAACTGTGAAAGTCCTTTGCTAGTTTAAGTGTGAATGTGGAAATAATAGTTTACCTTGTGTTGCCAAAGAGGCATTAATGGATCCTACTAATTAGCTCTGAAATATAGCCAATTAATGCTAAACCTGTAGTTCTTACTGTGCTCTGCCTAGTGGTTTTTCCTCTTAAGTCTTTGCTTACACTGAAAGAATTGGAACAGCCAGTTCTCATTGCATACACCAAAAAAGTACAAACCCTCTCAAATCATAATGACAGTGTATCTCTATTTCAAACAATGTTGAGCAAATGTTGGTATTTCTGTAGATTTTCAGTCTTGGCTATCTAGTCCTGATCTGCAGACATAAATTGTAAGAAACATTCTGTAAAATACAATAAATGGAACTTTAACTAATCATGTATGTGTTTGTTTTAAAAGCCATTTTATGTAAGAAAAAAAAAACCCAACAAAAAAAAGCATGACAGTAATTGAAGGTGCTCAGGTGCCACAATTAAAAATTAAACCTGTACTAGAATGTCAACATATGGAACTTCTGGTTTCTTTATAAATTCCATACTGAGTTTCCCTTAGGGAGAGGTACTGACATATTGGAATCATAGCAGTACATAATTTTAAAGTTTGTGTGGAATGCTGCTTTTTTAAATTAAATGTGATTTTTTTCATAAAATATCATAACACACATATCTTTGGTGATGACAAAAAGAACAGCTGTTTTCTAAGTTCTATTAAACAACAAACAACTCTCGTAACATTAAAAAGCTATACATTTACTGAGGAATCACAAGCATGTTCAAAAAGTAACGTTATTGCTTATTCAAAACCATGCTATTTATTTTGGTTTACTCCTTTCATAAATCATACTTTATTGTATCCACAAGAATTGTGCTCACCAGAAAGTTCTCTTATTGGCTGCTTTATATTGAAATTAGTTTTCTATCCACAAACAATAACTGACTCAATCACCTATCTTTTTAAAATGCAAAGAGAGATTTATGACATAAAGTATAGCTTTGGGGAAACTGTAGTCACGGACCAGTGAGGTATACCATCAGGATCTTACAGGGAAAAAAATAGCATATATTTTACGCAACGAAGCTATGGTAACAGAACAGGTGAAGATGCAAGGTAATTCATTGCTGCTTAACCTTCTTTTATTGTTTTTTGATAATAATAGGAGTAGCAAAAGCCATTTGACAATGTGATTCTAGCAGATATGGAAAAATAAATAAGCATCACTATCTAGAAAACAGAAGTAAGTAAGAAGTACTATAAAATTCAGAACTGCTATTTAAATGGCTCTATCTTCTGTGGTGGTTTGGAAAACACTTCTAGGTATCTCAACATTGGTCTCTTTATGATATAACTGATAAATGAGCAGGAGGTACATACATAGTTGAAATCAAAAGTCCATTGTAGTTTCACAGGGAAGATGTGACACCTGAGGAGAAAGCAAAAGCAGGCAGCTCATTCTGTCTTGAAAGGATTTTTATGGTTTACATTATCAAAAAGCAATTGAAAAATGAAAATATGTAGATTAATAGCTAATAACCACAAATAAGCAACTGTGCCATGGACTGGCAGTAGAGGGTCAGGATCCTCGGAATCATCTGTACACTGGTGAAAAGAATCATGCATCACCACAGAACATCAGAGTGAAACCCGTCCTGGAAGTAGCAGCAAGCTGAAGAAAAGTGTGATATTATAACAACAACAACAACAAAACACACCAGTGCAACTAGAAGTCTCTCATGTTGCCTTCTGTCAGCCCTAATGTTTTTTATTAATCCATTACGTTCGAAGAGAAAGAGGGCTGAACCAGATGTGCCTTTTGCCTTACAGTCATCCTCTTAAGAAGACACCACCTTTCAGATTGTTCTCCCCCTTTCAGTTACTGCTTATTTGATTGAAGCTAATTTAATTTAAATTGTCTTGAGTGACAATGAAGCAAATGAGGAACTCTAACCTGATCACTGAGTACATCTCTGTTGGACAGTCATTAAGTACTGACTGAAGATACAGCCGTTAGCCAAAGAGACATCATTTTAAAACAATTTGGCTTGAAAACTTGTGAATGTGTATTTACTTGGGGACCTACTTGGTCCTCCATCTTTGTAGTGTGACTGTATTTTTATTGCTTCCTGTCACTCCATTTCGTAAAGGCAATTTAGTTCACTCTAAAGTACAGCATTGCCTTTTCCAAAACTGGGAATTTACTAACTAGCTTATCTAGCTAGCTTTACTAACTTACCACATTTGAAAAGAATCAAATCATGTACATGGCCTCAAGAATTTACAGTCCACCAATTAATGTTTTAAAAATGTAAGAATTCATATAATGTAATTAAATGGGAAAAAAAAAAAAAGAATTATTGAGAAGCATCCTTTCTCATATCCTCTCCTTTTCTCTGGTTCTCTGGCTCACCCTTAAGAAGTCCTTTTGGGTCCTATGGCCAATGTTCCACTCTTTCTCAAGCATCATGGGAGGAAATCTCTTTACGGTCAGTTTGGGCATCTTAGCCAAGCACAAACTGGTACAAGGAACTACATGTTTCTGGGTTGGGGCTGTTGCTGGTTGCTCCCCTCTCAGCTGACCTGCGCTGAGGAAGACAGCAGAGGCAGAAACGTGACTCTCTGGTGCTCGGTTACACACTGAAGAGGTACAAACCTTCTAACTGTCCAGTCTCTTTCTGGCATAAAGGAAATACTCATAAAGTAGTGAGCCTCACCATATATAGAGCATCCTAATCAACGGACAAAAATATGATGAGGCAAACTGCCTTTTGGAACTTTTCTGCTATCACGGCACCAGTTGAAGACCAGCTGGTTTTGCCTTAGACTCCTTTGTGGGGCTGTCAACAAAAACCTCTGTGAGGAAGGTATGTGTTTGAGTCTACTTAGGCTGAAGAAAAAGTCAAATTGCCTATGAAACTGCATGGAACAAATAGACAAAAAGGAGAACCTCTCCCTACTTAGTTTTGTCAGGTAGTTATTTTTGATTATTCATATTGCATGTTCCTGAATCAGAATATTTTTTCCTTAAATCAAATCAAGTATCTGATACCGCACTAATATTTTGGGATTATGCTGAGAGGTTTTTCCAGCTTCTGTATCATATACAAATAAAATCTTTACTAGTAATCAGTATAATAGCATTATTAATAAATTTTAAATGTAAATAGGGTTTTGCCATATCAGTATCTCATACTGGATGTTAAAAACCCAGCCATTTCCACAGTGCTATACTTGTTATAATTCTTGAGCATTTATACCTGTCAGGAACTTCTTGTTGTTCATGGCTTGTGTAAGAGGACACAGCAGGAGATTTTCACATGCTGAAAGATGTAAATTTCCCCAGAATTTCAATGTTCATATCCTTTCTAGAAGATTTTAGGTATATTTCCAAAGCAGTAGCCTATAAGTACAGAAAAGGAAGCAAAAATGAAAGAGCTGTAGAATAAATCCACTATTCTGATGAGCTATAGATGGGTGAAGAAAGTATTTCAGGAACCGTGTTGCAAAAAGAAAATACATCCCTTCATATATCAGCTTCTTTCTGTAACTCCCCCCTGAATAATCTTATATATCCCTTGAATATTACTTCCACAAAAATTTACAATACTGGGAAAACTGGTGTATTAGCTGTATGTAAAATACATTATATAAATGTTTCAGAATATCAAAAAATGATCCACAGCAAACGAAGTTAATTAGATCAACACATAGGCATGTCTCAAACTCAACAACACCCTGTTGAGTGTATATATTTTTTTGTAGTTTATCTAAAAGTGGCACTATATACCTCAGGAATATGTTACCACTGTGAAAATCAGGATTGAGTATTTCACCTGTTTGCTTCTTGGCTCATAGAACCTGGTGTATTTCTGTGTATATTGAAACCCATATCACATAAGACATCAATGGCAAAATATCATGAACTCAACTGACATTAGGATTCCACTCTCAAATATCACAGTAATTTACAGAGAATTATATATTTTAGTTTCAGAGGTTCCTTTTTTCAATCCTAACATGACCTAATGACATAACCAATGGACAGCCTTCAAAATGGTATAAAATTTTATTTGTTCCACCATTATTCTTCATTCTCTTCAATCTGTAGAAGATCAAGTCAATATTATATAGCATATAAAGCTCTGACACATATATATCTCAGCTAGCTTTAGATGACTACAATGTAGACATCTGTAGAGGAATGAAGCTGGGTTAATTATCGATAATATACAGCTGTGGGCTGGCTGCAGGGGCAGCGGGTTGGTCGATGGTGCAGCTGTAGCTGGTTCTGTGAAGGGGTTGAGAGCCAGTGAAGAGAGAGCAGCTGAGGAAGAAGCAAGAGGAGTGAGGGAACATGCCCTGAGTGAGGAGGAGAGATGAGAAGGCACCAGAGGGACAGGGATGAAGAGTGTGCCAGTATGAGATGGTAAAAGACCTTGTTGCAGCTGGTTAGTTTGGAGAGTGCTGTGACAGATATCTATATCTGAAGTAGTCACATTTAACTGTTTTCATACTGTTTCAAAGAAACAGTCATTTTTTAGAACATTGATTTTCTAATTTATTTAAATGTTTACCCTGGAAGGCAAAGGGGTTAATTGTGGTCTAAAAGAGGCTCTGTCTCTCCATTACCTATAAAGTAATCTGAAAGACTTGTTCTCCCTCTACAAAGTGAGACCAATGAGTCATTTTTTTGCATGATACCCATCAAAAGTCCTGGCAAGACAACAATGTTATTACTTGGCTTCATTCAAACAAATTAGGTAAGGGACACAGTAATTAATAGTCCTGTCATGGCTTACATCTTCCTTTAAAAGAAGAAAGCCTTTCAAATGACTTGGCATGAACAGGAGTTGTCACGCTGCCTTCCTTTTTCCGGCTCACTCATTTGTTACTGTATGCTTAGACAGATTCATTAAAGGGAGCAAAAAAATTGGTCTCACTTGTGAGTTATAGGCAATAATCAGCGGAAGTGAACAGGAAGCTGTTGAAAAAAGGGGGAAAGAAACTCAGTTGTCTGGCTCTATTGCAAAGGATAAGTGCCTCGTAAGATTAGCGGTACAGCAGCTGTAGGTTGGTGAGATGACATCAAGGCGCTCAGTCCTGCAAGTCACTGACTCATCATAATGGCTTGCTTGCGAAGCTGGTGCGAAGAATCAGACTGTGGGAAGTTAGTAGTAGAACATTTGTAACTCATTTGGAAAGATCCAGTCCCGTGCCTTTCATTATATTACTGGATAAAATATCTCTTATTTTCTGGGTGTCGTAAGTATAGTGAGACTTCTAGAAACTAGAGTTTCAGGCTTCTGGTTTTCTGGGCTGATGTAGAACAACAGCTACCTATTACCGAGCACTTCTTTGGCTTGTTTGTTGTTTTTCTTTTTCTCTGTATATTATCATCAGAGCAAAGACATTAGTAATAGCATAAGGGAGTGGATCAAATGGGATTGATGTGATCTCACAGCTATGCTCTTGAAACAGTCCAAGAAATATTTGTCTATTCCAAATTGAGAAGCTGGTGAGGAAAGATAACAGGTGTTGGTGAAAAGAAAACACGAGTATTTTTGAACAAAAATTAGGTATCCGAGTATATTAGTTTCTCCTTATCTTGAGAAATGAAAGTAGATTAACTCCTATCATCTGCACCCGCCACTGTGTCCTGCCAGTATGCAGTTTGCTGTAGTGACATCGCGAGTGCGCTTCCAGCTCATATTCAGCCTGCTATCTGCTGTAACCCCCCTCGGTCCTCTTCAGCAAGGCTGCTGCTCAGCCAGTGAGTTTTCTCTCCCTGTACCATACACGTAGCCCTTGTTTCCTTATTGCTTATGATGTCATTACAGCTTCCAAAATACACTTCTTCTCCATAATCTGTCATCTGTGTTTGTCCTTAGCTATGTCTTTGTACTCCTTCCTCCCTAATCTCATGTTTTATCTTTCCGAAATAAAAAATACGGACAGAACAACCTCAGTTGTAATTATTTTGATCAGTTCTCTGTCGACACTTTGCCGCTGGTATCATACTGGATTCTGCTCCTATTCATATTAAATACTATTATTTTTACCTCAGTGAACCAAATTACTTAAATCCCAAAGTTAATTTCAATTTGATCTGAATTTCCCACCATCAAAGCTGCTTCATCAAAGTACAAGAAAATTGTCTGTAGGTAAAATGTTTAGTTCTCATCCTCCTCTTGTCTTGCACTGCTTCTTGAACTGAATATCTCCATTCAACTAAGAGAAAAGATTTTCTTAATATCCCCACAATTTTTTTTCCTTGGGTTAAAAACCAGATTCCCCTAAACTTAAAGAACAAGTTTCTGACTCTTCTATTTTTTCATTTATAAGACTTCAGAATTGTCTCAGCTTTTAGTAGTGTGAAGAATTATCAGAAGTACTCTTCAGTTGTTTTCTCTAAAAATATAAATGAGGTCATGACTAATTAGCAGAAGCTATCTCAGGCTGGTACGTTACTTTTTTCAGTTAAATAGGAGCTGCAGCCTGTAATAACATCTGAACAACATTATTATAATAAATTAACTTTACACTAGCCATAAACTGTATGGATGTAAGGCTCTGGGGGCCAGCAGTGTTTTCTTTATTTTCCAGTATACACACAGGTACTGAAACCAGCCTCTCTCAGTTACAGACAAATGCAAAAAGGTCATATATCCGCATGAGTCTACAGAATAGCTGTTGCTCATGATCCTACTTAACACTAGTTGTAGAACACTTCCAACAGCCGGTAACAATCAGAAGCTGAAGCATAAAAGAGTAAAACCATAAGCTAGTATTCTCCACAGAACAGATGAGATGAAAATGAGGTCTGAAGTTTGCCAAAGAGAGTTTGTGATCTGACATGATGATCCTTGGGAGAGAACTATGCCTCGCAGAAGAGAAGATTGCAAAAATGTCCAGGAGTCTTTGCAAATATAAAAATTCCCTCTTGATCCCAAATTCGATTTTACAGCTGAGATGGCCCTCAGGACAAATTGACTAGGCACCTGAAAGATTTTGATGCTTCTAGAAACATGACGGCACTTTTTTGCCTTCATGTCTATCTTATTTCTAGCTACAAACAATCTCCGGTATTTTAGAGAATGATGGAAAAAAGCTAAACATTCCTACATCTTTCAGTGCTTAACTCCTTTATTCTATCAGAAAGCTAAATTGCAATTACAACTGACTTATTATATGCATATTGAGTTTCGGAGGAAAAATATGATAAATATGGTCTCCTTCCACAAAATGTTATTTTCTTTATGGTAAAAAAATAATAACCAGAACATAGGTATCTTTATTTTTTCTTAAGTGTATGTGGACAGCATAACACCCACAATGTGTCTCTGGGAGGCATAAGAATGTTGTGTAGAATTCGAAAGGTTTCAATTATTTTTCACAGTGAGGTGTGTGTCACATTATTGCACTGAAAAGGATTAGTAAACACTGCAGAAAAAAACTCAGTTTATTTCTAATTTTGGGAGGGGAGACATTCTTTAGAAGAGGGTTAAAGAAAGCAAATCTGATACAAGTAATTCTTAACTAAGCAAAAATATCCACCAACATAAATAGGATAATAATGAACAGCATGAAAAACAGCTTTTGAATCTTACACTTTCAATATATGATTCCATATGGGATTGGAGGTTGGGTTTTCATATTCCTTTCATCACATCCCACATTTCTTATTCACCTCCTTCCATTAAGTGATTATTTTTAGTTTATCCTACACTCCACTTGGTTTACTGTAGGCTGTAAACCTCAAAAAAACAGCTAAAAAGACCTAATTTTTAGTTGTATTTATTACAAATGCTTCACTTGTGATTGTATTGATTTTTGCATAATGAAAACACTGAAAAAAATAAAATCATGAGTTGTTTTATAATTTTATTATTCGTCTTATAGATATCTTTTAAAAAGGAAAAAGAAGACTCTAGTATATTATTAGCTAGGGTTTGTAAAACAAATACATTATTTTTTCTTTTTTTTAAATTATTTACTGAATTTTGAATACCCTCTGAGTCTAATGAAATAAGAATTCTCGGAAAAAAAACCCCAAACTTTGGAATTGTATGTCAGACACCATCATCAGAGATTTCTTCTTTTCTGTTTTTGAGTGTAATTTATTAATCTTATTAATTGTTGAGGTGATATGCAAAACTTCAAAAAATGGATTCTTATATTTTTACTACTTCCAAAAATGTTAATGTCCCTGCTAAAGTGACAAACGATATCATATGGCCATTTTTGCAGCTTGTATTTGGTACAGGTGTGCAGGTGTTGGCAGCAAGGGGACTTCAGGGTGGCCTCTGTGGGAAGAAGTTGGGGCTGCCTCATGCTAGACATGGATGGTTTCCATCAGCACCGGCGGACCCACAAGAGGACACAGCTAAGCCCATCAGCCAAGATGGTGGCACACCTGAGAGATTTAAGAAAGGGCAAAATATTGTCTGAGGGGAAGAGGAGTGAGGAAAAAATGTGGAACAAATGGTCCTGCAGATACCAAGGACAGAGAAGAAAGTTCTTCAGGTGCCAGAGCAAGAGCTCCCTGAAGCCTGTGGAAAAGACCACAGTGAAGCAGGCTGTCCCCTGCAGCCCACGGAGGACTATGGCGAATCAGATACCCACACTGCAGCTCCTGAAGGACCTCACAGTGCAGGAGGTGGAGATGAACTAAAGGAGGCTGCAGCCTGTGGAGAGCCCGTGCTGGAACAGCTTGTGAAGGACTGCAGCCCGTGGGAAGCACCCCATGCTGGAGGAGCAGGGGAAAGGTGTGAGGAGGAAAGAGCAGCAGAGACAAAGTGTTATGGACTGACCACGACCCCCATTCCCCTTTCCCTCAGTAGTCCAGGAGGCAGAGGAACTGAGAATGAAGAAGTGAAGCTGAGCTTGGGGAAAAAGAAGTGTGAGCAGGGGTAAGAAATTTATATTGTTAATTTAATTAATTAACTTGTATGTGAACTAATTAATGCAAACTATGGTAGAGGAGCTATAAGAAATGAGTTTTCCAGCATTATTGTTGCAGTATCAGCGCTGCGTTGGTAATACTTAATTAATGGAAAAGGGGGAATGTCACTTCTCCAGCTCATGTTCACCACCTTAGAATGTTTGAGGCTGAGACATAGAGCAGCATGATTTTATTTATCAGAATTTCATGATTCCTTATAAGATGAGCTATAATGCTTGATTGTGCAGATAATGGGAAACATTGAATGATATATAGTTTCTGAATTATGCACACATCTGATACAGGCAGTACTGTGGTCCACAAAGGGTAAAATGGCAGCAAACAAAAAAAAGTCTCCAACTTCACTGTTGCTGACAGTTGCCACTAGTTAACACAGCTGTTTCTTTAAAGGTTCTCTCTTTAAAGATAGGACAATATCCAAAGAACTTTCTCAATTTGTACTCCAGGTTACGATTCTAGTACCCGCGCACTATTAGAAGAAGATAGTACTCAAAATAAACAGTAATGCTGAAGAAGTAAAAAAAAATAATATCATCAATAGAATTGATCTTAAACATCCTTTGCAACATATTGCACTTCAGAACTATTAGTGTCAATGACCACTGCTGTTTGTAAAAGATGCATGTTAGCAGTTACTTTAACCCATAGTATATTCCTTCCTTATCCTATTACCAGAAAAATGGTATTTCTTTGCTTTAACGTCATGTTTCATATTTTGTCATGAATATGCATCTTTATTCAGGGTCTCACCAATATTTCCTATTGTAAATTGCAGCAGTTAAGCTGCTCCCTGAGAGAACACAATAGTTTTAGCCCACTGTTATAAAGAAATTTCCTGTTTGTCAATGTTTAACATTGTAGTTACCACCATAAGTCAAAGATGTTTCTTCTAATGGTTTTATATTTTTCTGAACAATTGTTAGGCGATAACTTGTTTGTGGGTTTTGTTTTTTTTTTTCCCAGCTAAACATGGACAAATAATTTCAGAACCTGAAAATGAGCAGTTCACTCTAAAAAGTCAGCATCTTAGAACAAGAATTTATTTGTCTTATAACACAATTCATAAGGAAAAAATAATTGTGAGCACCTATGTTTAAACTTACCATTCCTTTACAGAACTATTTGATCACAGTGGTGACTGGGCATTATGTGGGAGGGTTTTAACACTATGAGGAAATTGGCCAAGAAGGGGAAAAAAAGTAGGGAACTAGTCAGGTGTATTCCTCAGATAAAGGCTACACCCTCCAAATGAAGGATAAAGGCATAAAAAGGAAGATAGGTATGTTAGAAACGGCAGGTGAGGACACAGGATGTTACGGAAGACAACTTTTTGCAAAGAAACACGATTAACTTTTTTATACACTGAGTGGGAATGATCTATGGGCATCTCACTGTGGATACACACATTTCTGTACTATCCCATGGATGGCTATAGTTGAAAAAGAATCAGGCATTCCTTGCATACAACTTGTTTCATAGCGAGTAGAAATAAACCCAGCTCAGATAACTCATACCATGGGTGTGGAATATTGTTCTTGCAGACAGATGAGTGGACATTTGCCTTAAACATTTCTTGGTGCAGAAAGGTGTGAGCTTTGCTGACTCTAGTGCATAGCAGGTGTTATAACCACACGAAAGAAAGAGACACCTGTTTCCAGCCCTGCAGAGGCAGGACTGAGACAATATTTTTTTCTGCCCTCACATCCTATGATTTCAGTGCCTGTAAACAGCTAACTGCATGTGCAAGGGTATACTAGGTCGTCAACCTTGAGGAAGGTCTCATCTGATGCCACCCCAAAACAGTCCCCCTGTGACCACCTGGGATACGCCAAGCCTGTGCAGAACCAGATCGCACCTACCCTCACCTAGCATCACACCCACCATGCATATGCATGACGTTCCTTGGAACCAGGTGGAGATTTTGGGATTTGGACCATATAAAAATGGTACCACCAGAAGCTCAGGTGGGACCCCACCACCAAGATAGCCAGAGTGAAGAGGACCAATGGGATGCTGCTGGATCCATGAGTGGTGATATCTCTTTCCTTTATCTCTCTCTCTCTTTTTATATCTTTCCCCCTCTCCTCCTCTCTTTCTCCTTAGAAATGTGTGTCATGGGACTTGCTTATCCAAATAAGTTATTCAGTTAAGTAATTGCCATTGAATTATTGTATCTACCTACATGCCTTGTATTGTGTATTAATAAATTATAAAGTTGGTTGGCTGGTGTCATTTCACCTTAATTCAGTCCAAGGGGATCATGAACTTGGTCACCAGTCCCAAGGGGAGGGAGGTTGCCCTGAACAGCCCCCTTTAGGTTGTGACAACTGCAGACACTCCAAAAGCTTCAACTCCGAGTGTTAAACTAACTGAACAAAAAATAATTTGACAATGAAAACATCTTATACAAAAAGACTTCTTTATTTTTTTAATGTGAAACATTTCAAAGAAAAATTGTTGATTTGAAACGAATGTGTTCTGCATTTTGCTCCATAACATTGAGACTTCATTGCTTGGTTTTGCTTTTCAGCAGAAAACCAACTTGTAACTAGCAGCAGATTTAGAACAGGTTTTTAAAGCTGAAGATCTGATTTTCCATTGAGAGTTTTATTAATTTATTTTTTAATATGTGTTGTGAGTTAACCCTGGTAGTCAGCTAAGTCCCCACTCAGTTGCTCACTCACCCCACAGTGGGATGGGGGAGAGAACCGGAAGGACAAAAGCAAAAAACCCTCTTGGGTTGAGATATAAGACAGTTTACTAGGTAAAGCAAAGCTGTGTGTGCACAAGCAAAGTAAAATGAGAAACTCCATCACTATACCCTATCAGCAGCCAGATGTTTAGCCATTTCTCAGGAAGCAGGGCATCAGTATGTGTAATGGCTACTTGGGAAGACAAACACCATGGCCACAAGTGTCCCCTGCTTCCTCCTTCCTATCCCCAGCTTTTATTGCTAAGTATCCTGCCATATGGTATGGGATATCCCACTGGCCTGCTGAGATCAGCTGTCCCCTGCCAATCTCTTGAACTGCCAGGCTAGCTGCTGGTGGGACAGCATGGTAAAAAGATGCTGTGCAGGTACTGTTCAGTAACAGCTAAGGCACTGGTCTGTTTTCGATGCAGTCTTCCACAGACACAGCACCATACAGGCTACTAGGAAGAAAATTCACTGCATCCCAGTCAGACCCAGTACACTACATGTTGGACTAGAATTGTGCCTTGAAAATATAGAGCAAAGGAAAATGTATGATTAATTTCTGTATTAATGTACATTACATTAGCACACATCTGTCTGTACACATTTTTTCTCCAGATCTTAACGTATGACTATTTCATGGGAGAAGCTGTAAAATAAAACTGAAACATAATCATTTGAACCATTCCCACACTATTATTGTTTGAGTTTGGGTTTGTTTGGGTTTTTTAATCTGACTTAAGTTGTATTAGACTACAGTTATTCACCAGAGACCCTGGGTCAGGGAATGAAAATAAGTGATTGCTACCTTGGAGAAATGGAAGTGAAAGTAAGAACAAAATTACTAGTTGAAGTAATTGAAAAACATTTTTAGCAGTGAATGGTGAAACTGGAAGAGGAGCTGTACCAATATGCAGGGGATTAAAATCTCAAGGGGCACATAATAGACTTTGCATGTATCATGTACAGTTAGATGAACTATGAAAATAAAGTCACAGAATGCAAGACACCAGCAATGTAACAACACTAAGAAAAAGTTTAATTCATTAGGAAAGCTACTCCATTGATATACTGGTGATTTCCATGAGAGAATCTTTCACAAAGATGTTTGCAGGGATAAATCGGTTTGAATTCATGTTGGTGAGGAAATACCTATTCTTAAGAGTATTTCGTACGTAATCCAAATTATAGCCCAAAAGACATACGGGTATCATGCTGTTTCTGATACATTTTAGATATCTGAGATACATTTTAGGTGTTTAGATACATTAGGAGAGGAATAAAGTAAGAGAATTTGTAGTGTATGTGTAGTGCTGTGGTGTAAGCCAATTTTCATGCTGGTGGGGAAACATTATGATTGAAGTGCTTCCATAAATGGAAATCTGGAAGCTGGTGAAATTTGCTATTGCAAATGTAGGTATATACAGAGTTTAGAGGCCTTTAAGGTTAGACCTGCCAACGAGCAAGGAATTTCAAGGTAGAAGTTTTGAGTTAAGAACCTAAAACCTTTCAAATTTAGGCACCTAAATTATATGGTGAGATGTTATACTATGTCTCATATAGTAGAAGTATCACATCAACAAATGAAGCCATATTAACTTAGTCCAAACTATATAACAAATCAATGATTAGTGACTCAGCAGTTGCGAAGTGTTCTTATGTTTCTCAAAAAAAAAAAAAATACTGTGGGGAGAAGAAAAAGAGGAAGATATTTCAGTTTTGACAAGGCAGCATGCAATTGTTTTCAAGGAAACAACACTATCTTGTTGCTATAGCAATATTATACAGGGCACATTAATATGAATACAAAAATAAAATTTCTTTACAGACAGAATTCTTATGGTAGTATAAAATACAGTCCCACACTAAACAGAACAATTAGATTAAAAACCCCAGAGACCTTTGTGTTTCAACTGTTTCTATGATAGAAGTACTTCATGCTTGCTTTGCTCTCCAAGTTCTCAGAAAACTCCAGAAACATTAAAAACTAAAATTATGTTTTTCTTCTCATTTTTTTAACCTAAAAATAATGTCTTAGGTTTAAAATTAATTTACCACCACCAACACCATTCCACCCTAAAAAAAGATCAGTTTTCCCCCTCTCTCCCAGCAATATAAACCTTTACAGTCATCTTTATTGACTTGCTTCCATGCTCATAATCTTTGTTTGCCAGTAAAAGAAAAGACAACTGCCTTTTTCTGCAAGACTCACACTGTGAGCCGGTGTTGATCCTCCTGGGGAAAGAATTAAATATCATTGGTGACAGTCAGGCACACAAGCTGTTATTACCTTATTTTGTTTTAAAAAAGGCAACAGTGACTTGTCCAACAGAGAAGCTGGACAACTGGTTAGATAGCTAGGGTGAGATCTGCTAAATCAGGGGTCCTCAAACTCTTTAACCAGGGGCCTGGCGGGCAGATGAAGTGGCAGGGTCATCTGCGGCTGCTTGGTTCCCCCCCCAACCCCGAGCAGGGGTGTCTGTAAATACTGGGGGGTGGATTGAGGATTCTGGGGGGCCGTATCCAGCCCATGGGCTGTAGCTTGAGGACCCCTGTGCCAAACTATCATATATAAAGAATCTCTTGGCAACACCTCATATCAAATAGCAGATGTAGTCTGGGTATGGAAAGAGGAATACAGATATATGAATCTAGTTATGCATTACTGCAGAGCAGTGAGTTTTAGGCATCTCTAGGTTAAGATGACTGTAACAGCATTTACCTTCTGATTCACTTTTTTTGAAGGACCCAGATTTACTCAGCATCCATCTTTTGTAGACAGATTGTTTCTTAGCAGAGGCCTCAGGTTTGCCTGATGACTATTTATAGTACACTAGTACATTCCACTTCATTTAATTATTGTTTATATACTTTGTTAAAAATTGAAACTGTGATCTTCCTTGGTTGTAGAGCAAGGGAGGGGGTGGGCTGATGAGCATTGATAATGTGCAGCTGTGGCCTTGCCTCAGAGGCAGTGAGTGGATTGACATGGATGATGTGCAGCTGCAGCTCGTTCTGCTAAGGGGTTAAATAGCCCTGAGGGCTGTGGGAGAGGGGTTGGGTGGAGGAGGAGCAGGGTGGTCTGACCTCTGGAGGAAGGAGATACAGCACAGGCAGTGGGATCTGACCAAAGGTAAAGCCTCGTTGCAGCCTGCTGGTTTGATTGTGCTGCAACAGTTGGTTAAGTATGGGGTTTTTTTTTACATTTCACACTGTTATAAAAAAATAGGTTTTTGACAGAAGCTCTTGATATTAATGAATATATGAAAGTAAAAATGGAGGAATATACAGGTCAGAAGTATTTTTTCTGTATTTTGTTAGGTTTTGATTAATAATGAGGTAAGAGTAGACCCCAAGACCCTACAATTAGATCATGTCCTCCTTGGGAAAAATGTGTTTTATTTTTTTGTAATTTGACTTTCTGTTAATCCCTCGTAGGGAAAAGATTGCAAAAGTAGAAAGTGAATTTGTTTCTAATAGCAAACTTGATGTTACCTGTAGAGCTCTACAATCTCATATACTTTGAGCATTTTGTAACTCCAGTACAGTTTCTGAGGGTGACAGCAAATAAAGTATATAGAAAGCAGATCAACTTGAAATTCCTTTTGGTAATATTCTTGAGATGAATATATGAAGATATATATCTTATATGATAAGATGCTGAGCCCTTAAATACTACATATGCTAAATGAATACATTAAAGCAGTTACAATGTGAAGACTATTTACATGTTTACATGTTTTGAAAACTTCAGTTTTATTTTGTGTAGACTTCTGATGTGTTCTTGACATACAGATTTCCTACTGAAATCAAGACAAAGGATATTTCAGTATAGTAATATTTTTCCTGCTGAGAACAATCATCTTTACCTCAGCAAAATAAGATTGATTTGGGCTTTTACAAGGAGCATTTTTGCATGTAATATATTAATATTGATAATAATTATTTTAACATAATTTAATTGTCTTATTTTCTTAATTTAACCAATAAATGCAATTCCACTTTCTATAAAAAATACTCTAATTGTTTTTTAAATGTAGAAACTACCACATGGAACAAAAAATATATCAATGACACATTGAATAAAATATGACTATGTGACTAATGTGTAAAAATGTGCATATTATAGATCTGAAAGTAAATGTATCTGCTGTACATAATTGTCATAGGAAAATCTAATTATTTTTCATATCTAATTTTATCTGAATGAGACACAGAGTTTTAAGGCACTTAATTCCGAATTTATGGCAATAAATACATACATATATAAATACATCAATGACTTTGCACTCATAAAATGAACTAAAATATTCTCATTTCTATTTGCTTTTATCTGCAGGACAAACAAATGAGCAAGCAATCCCTTTTTTTGCTAGTTCTGAAAGTTATACAGGTGTTATCAAAGTGAGTTCATGAGAAAGTTCCTCTCTAGCAAGACATTCCCTTGCTGTAATTGTTTAGGCTACCTCTTCTCTCACAGTATTTCCCCTGTTCTTGCTCTCTTCTAGCCTTATGCCTCTCAACCTGCACTTACAGCCCAAGCACTGTTACTTTTGAAGCAACCTATGTGGAGTGAAGGCTTATTGTACAAAAATGTTGGCACTTTCAGTTTAAAAGGCTATTTGGCTAAAGATATTGTTTCAGTTTCCAGTATACCAGTTAAATGGTCAGTGTTTATGTTTGTGTGTGTCTCTTTCTGTGTCTGAGTGCATATTCATCTATATGTACTTACACAGAGAATCAGAAAATGGAACTTAAATATTCTTACTCATTTGCAACTGGGGAAACTCTAGAAAGCCTTATTTCTTCCTACTCTCCAGGGAATCTTGGAAAATCTCTCGTTAATGTAAAGAATTTAAGAACATGAAAATATGCCTTTATTACTACTTCTGTGTTTGATTACAATGTATTGTCTGTTTAGGAAATTCTCCAGCACATCAATACTCTCCAGTGCATTATAGAATTTAACAGGTATCAAATTCCATGTCCTGACAAACATAAAACCAGTGGGTTATCAAAGGTTGTCTTTAAAAACATACATCAGGGAAAGGGTATTTGAGTCCAAGCTTCACAAGAATTTGATAGTTGCCATAGAATCTGTACGAGTTCTCACCATCTTAGAAGGCCAAACATTGAACTGCTAATGGCACATTTCTAATGGAATTTACTATGGCTTCTCTAGCTAGTGCCTCTTTCTGTCTTTGAAAGCTGTATGTGGAAATTTAAAAGCTCTGAAAACATATTGTTTCCCTCAAACTTATGCTAATGCCTTGATTTCTAATAATTGATTTGTCCTCAATATCTTTGACTGATTTAGTATCTTTGTGATTGATTAAAAGCAAGAGAGTAAATTTAATATGTCCAAACTTTGTAAAAGACATTTTGAATACCACTCTTACTTTGGATTTTAGTGTTGCTTCCTTCTCACAAATCACAGGCTAGGATATTGCAGCCAGGTATGAAAATGAACATTTTAATAATTTTCTGGAAGTACAAAAACACATTTTCACTGATGCACAAGGTTCACAATAAAAATTGATAAACTTAAGGAATTTATGTTTTAGGTACAAAACAAATGTTTGGTTTTTTTCTGCAAGTGAATTAAAAAGAGAAAATGATAACATTTATATATTTGTAGTCTGGCCACAGAAAGATAGATGCTTGGGGGTTTTTCAACAGGATCATTTGAAAGTTGAAACAACACTATTGCTGCTGTATCTTTTCTGAAATTTTTAAGTTTTTCAGGATTTCAGGAAATGGAGATGATTTTATATATGCATGTATACAGATGACATATATGCACACACATAGTTCAGCAGAAGTATATACATTTGTCATAAATAGCATCTGTAAAGTGCACAGCTTTTTATGACCTTTAAACAAAGCAAGGTTTTCATGTCACTAATGTAGCTAAGGTGACTAGAGGAAATTCCAGGGTCATTTGACCTGATCTCCATTTAAACCAGGTAACCTGGTATATAGGATTTTCTTTTCCCTTTTCTGTTCTAGAATATGTGGCAAGAATTTTCCCAATTCAATACTAATGACTCTACCACTCAAAAGTGGCCAGAGAAGGTGAGACAATTCAATGTCTGTTTTAATATCTTTACTGATGAGACACGTGAATGTTGTGAACAGTAATAGATGAAATACTATTGCTTAATTCTGTTTGCTGCAGCCCTCTCTGATAATAGGGTCCTGTAGATGGGTCTCTTGAGACTTTTTCCTATCTGATTTCAGAATCATAATGAAATTTTGAGGTCATGAATAACAAGAATACCCACCTCAGATGTTTTTGTCAAATAGACCTTTTTTTTATACTTTTGTCTATTCTAATTCATATTGGCTTTTGTTGTTTTTTTAATCTAAAACAAGAAGTCAGCAGCTCTAAGAAAAAAATCAAAAATACAGTATAGTTTTCCATGTTTACTAACACTGTTGTGGTAAAAAATTGTACTGAAGGAGCTCAGAACAAACATAGTTTCTCTCAAAATTCAGCTAGTTCATTATTAGGGTGCAGAGTATAGGGCTATATACTCATGGTTTGAAATCCTGCACTCGCTACTATAGGTGAATACTATTTAGGGTCTTTACCAGCAGGAGATCTTAGGAAAGAACAGAATAACTGAGAGATGTTTACAGTTGCGAGGCTTCCTGAAAACAATGCGTCCTTTTGAAAAACCATTCCCATGGGAACTAACTTTACTGCTCTTTAACCATAAAATTAATATCCCATCATATCATTTGGCAGTGTTATAAGGTTGTAGCAGTACTGCTGCCTCCCATTTCCAGCTAGAATAGGGCTGTGAACAGTTAATACTGCCTGTCCTGAAACACCTGTAATGGAACTTTGAGTAGATGGCTGAAACTGTGATTGACTATATGGTGCTAAATGTGGAATATGTGCCATGTTAAATGTGATGTATATTAAGCTTTAATATACTCTATTTATATTCTTCTACTTCCTATGGAAAGACAAGAGAAAATGCAGTGCTGAACACTATAATGCATGACAATTACACTTCTCTTTTATACAGTTTCAGTAATTTGTAAGGATTCTGTAGTCATTTCTAGAAGAAATGCACAAGATACTATCCAGAATGGAGAATATAGTACCTGTGATACGCTTTTTCTCAAAGAGCATGTATTTCAGAAATGTAGCAGATCACCCAGTGTCCTCATTTTAGCTGGGATGTAGTTAATTTTCTTCTTGGTACCTGGTACAGTGCTGTGTTTTGGATTTAGCATGAGAATAATGTTGATAGCACACTGATGGTTTAGCTGTTGCTCAGGGCTTACCCAGAGTCAAGGACTTTTCAGTTTCCCACACTCTGCCAGTGAGGAGAGGCACAAGAAGCCGTGAGGGAGCCAAGCCGGGACAGCTGAGCGGAACTGGCCAAAGGGGTGTTCCATACCATGGAATGGCATGCTCTGCTCAGTGTATACACGGGGAGGGGGACTTGGTCGGAAGCTGTTGATTTCTGCTTGGGGACTGGCTGGGCATTAGTCGGTGAGTTGTGAACAACTGTATCATACTTTTTTCCTCTGAGTTTTATTCCTCCCTCTCTCTCTCTCTCTCCATCTCTCCCTCCTTTACATTATTGCTGCTGCTGCTGTAACTGCTACTGTTCTATTTCCATTATTAAATTGTTCTTACCTCAACCCATGAGTCTTACCTTTCCCTGCCCCCTCCTGATTCATTTCCCCACCTCACCGGGGCAGGCGGGAGTGAGCAAGTTGCTGTGTGGTGCTGAGTTGCCAGGTTAAAGCCACACTACCTAAAGCAGCAACTACAAACAAACAAAAGTAACAGCTGATATCTTGAAGTCAAAAGAATGCAAGCAGAAGTCCCCCAAGTAAAGACAGGTGTGGGGAAAGTCCAACTCACTGCATGGAGTATTGTGAGTATTCTTAGCTGATCCTTTAGTAGCGGCATGTGTGTGCATACTATGTAAAGTGAATGTGGCTTTCAGAGACTAAAAGCTGCATTTCAAGATCATGAGGCCAGTTCTAGAGGAACTCAGGAAGACAGAAAAGTTGATGAACAACATATTTGAGGGTTTCTTTCAATGAATAAGAAAGCTGCCTCAGTGCTGCTGAGAAATGAAAAGAAAAGCAAACAAGTTTAAGGATGTTGCGTAGTGTTTCAATTTACAAACCAGCACTTCCAGCTTATGCCAGCAAGAAACTGAGCTGATGGATATGGAAATGACCTCTAGATCGAGAACTGATAGAAGACTGCAAAATATTTGCACTGGAGGATGATGACTGAGAAAAAAAATATCTCATTGTCTCTTCAGTACTAGAACAAGGGGCATTGAACAGAACCAAAGATGGTTTGTTTTTTTTTTTTTTTAGCTTGCCAACTTTTACTCCATTTTTTCTTATGCTGTCATTTCTGGCTCATAAACTTAGACAGTAGTGCATCTACTCTGTTTTTCTCCCTCTGTACACTAAATGTACAGAGAATTCCTCCCTGGTCTCAGGAAAATAATCTGAAATAATTATACTTGTATCTGATACAATGCATTCACATAGCTAATGTTTTCTAAGAGTATCAATGCCACCACCAGATAAACAGAAACGTTTATGTTAATTAAAGCCATGGGGAAAATGACTCACAGAGGGGTTTTGTATCAAAGAAATTTTATAAGCAGCTGGGCATAATTTTCTTTGTCAACTATTGTACCTTTAAGCATTGAAACAGAAAACGTCTTTAACAAATGCACGCAAATTAACAACAGAATTAAGTTACAGATATAAACCCCCAGATTTCCTTCACATAAATTCAGGAATTTTAAAGAGATATCAATTAGATAATGATTGCTCAGGGTTAATGTTATACTCAATAAGAAGAGATAAGCATTCCTAAAATCATTCTGTCATGGTGTATGTTTCTCTCCTTTGACTTTAATGATAGCTGAAGGAAAGCTACAAAATACAGTTAAGTTTAAGAAATTCATTGGAATGAACCCAGACTTTAGTCTTAATTTACAAAACCTGGTTCATTTGCTTTCCATAAGTATGATTACTGACACATTTTCAGTTGAATGCTATAATGCAAAATATAGTATCCCTTTTTTTCACTATTTTCATCCTTAAGGCAAAATGTTACACCAGACTTCTAAATTTCCCAGGTACCCATATACCAAACTGCACAGATAAGGGAAACAGCATTCCAATATATAATTTACTTCCTAATGAGCAGAATTTTCACCATCAGCACAGGCAATTACGTGAAAATGTTTCTGTTTGGCATCTTGAATCTTGTAAGAGTATGAAAATTGAGCTGTTAAAGGTATGCATAAATCTGATAATAAAATAAAATGTAAAATCTAGTTTACTTTTTCAACTACTTTGGCACATTACCTGCTACTTTGGGGTTTTGTTTTTTTTTTTATTAAGATTGCATGAAAAAAGTGCAATTCAGAGCTGAGAAAAACATCGTATGAGCTATGTGAGCCTATAAGCAATACTAAGGAAAGTGTGCTCTTGCATCTCAAGCTCTTATAGAAGCAAAGTTGAATAGCCTAAACAGACTCTAAAGAGAGTCCAGCTTTTTTTTCTGTAATTCAGAGTACAGTCTTAATTAAAAGTTTTGACAAATTTGTAATCACTTAACACTCAATCAGAAATACAGAGCAAGTACAGTAAATGTTTATACTCACTATTTGATGAGCAGTAGGAATATATATTTGTATTTTCTCACCTGATGCTATTTGATTTGTAAATTAGTCCTTTGTTTAAAAAAAACAAAAATCAAGGACAAAAGTTGTTTAAATATGCTGTAGTCTTTTTTTTTTTTCTACTAGTAGGATTTTTTTTCCTTAGAATTGCTTAAAATAATGGTTTCATTGTCGTTGCCAAGGGAGAATGTTATCAGCAAGGCAAAATAACACATATACACAAAAGTTATGTACTAATGAGGGGCTGTTTTGGGGGGGGGGGGGGGGGGGGGGGGGGGGGGGGGGGGGGGGGGGGGGGGGGGGGG
>JAVJGJ010000014.1:52173462-52187188 GCA_035590215.1 Microhierax caerulescens
ACACCTGCCTTTGTGGAACTTCATGATGTTCCTCTCTGCCCAGCTCTCCAGCCTGTCCAGGTCTCGCTGAATGGCAGTGCAGCCTGCTGGTGTGTCAGCCACTGCTCCCATTTCTGTATCACCAGCAAACTGGCTGAGGGCACACTCTGTCCCTCCATCCAGGTCACTGATGAATAAGTTGAACAGGACTGGGCCTAGTACTGACCCCTGGGAAAAACTAGCTACAGGCCTCTGGCCAGACTTTGTGCCGTAGATCACAGCTGTCTGAGCTCTGCCCTTCAGCCAGTTCTCAACCTACCTCACTGTGCACTGCTCTAGTCCGCACTTCCTGAATTTACATACAAGGATGTTACGTGAGACAGTGTCAAAAAGACTATATACCTGGAAATAAGCACTTACTATTAGCCTAATTAAAATCTAAGTAAACCAGTGCCATCAAAATTCTACAGTTGTCATTTTTCCTGCTACAGTAGTACTGACACTCACCATACAGATGAATGGAGAAAATTCTGATTAGTATCCCCGTCAAAATTGTTGTACAAGAAGTCTTATAGCATCTACCCCATTTCTTTCATGTTATGCTTTCCCTTCCAAGGTCATTCTGAGTGCTCCATTTAGTAAAAGTCTTTGTCAAGTTGGGAGCTGGTGGGTGTCACAGTGAGACCTCAGCATCCTGAATTGTTCAATGGGTCATGTATAGTGCCAGTGAAGGTCTTTGTGCCTTACTCTCAGGTACACAGGAGTTTGTTTTTATACACTCAGTTATCACGGTCTGCTCATCTCTGTGTGGTTATCAGCTAAACTGTGAAAGCCCAGGCATTTCCTGGGATCTTGTAGTGCTGTGCTGGTTTTTGCTGGCATAGGGTTAATTATCTTCATAGTAGCTTATAGGGGCTATGTTTTGCATTTGTGCTGCAAACAGTGCTGATAACACAGAGATCTTTTCCCTACTGCTGAGCAGTACTTACACAGGGTTGTTAGCCTTTTCTGCTTCTCACCCCACCCCACCAGCGAGCGGGCTGGGGGGGCACAAGAAGCTGAGAGGGGGCACATCTGGGACAGCTGACCCCAACTGACCAAAGGGATATTCCATACCATATGGTGTCATGATCAGCAATAAAAGCTGGGGGGCAAGAAGAATGAACGTGGTGGGACATTCAGAGTGATGGCATTTGTCTTCTCAAGTAAGCGTTACACATGATGGATCCTGGCTTTCCTGGGGATGGCTGAACACCTCCTCCTGATGGGAAGTGATCATTGAATTCCTTGTTTTGCTTTGCTTGTGCACGCTGCTTTTGCTTTACTTCTTAAACTTCTTTATCTCAACCCATGGATTTTCTCACTTTTAACCTTCTGATCCTCTCCCTCATCCCACTGCTGGGGTGTGTGTGAGTGAGCAGCTCTATGGGGCTTAGTTGTTAGCTGTGGTAAAACCATGACAAGTGCAAAGCCTGTACCCTTCACTAATAAATGGGGGTAAAAAAAATCTAATTTAGTAGGTGGCAGTGTTTGGCCTTCTTTTACCAAGATTGCCAATAGAATATTAACTTTACATAACTTGTTATGAAAGACAGAAAGGTTTAGGTGAGAAATATAGAGACTTAATTTTTTAAAAAATCTTTTCACAAAAGATGCTCTTTTCCTTTTTAAAAGTAAAAGATGTTCTGCTTTAAGAAAAGTATTTGGGCATATTCATCACTGTCCATAGCTCCCAGAAGTCAAGTCCCTCAGGTAATAAAGCCCTCAGGATGTAGCATGCAGCTGATATACAGGTCACTGTTGTAAGAGTTCAGTTTAACAGTGGAAGAATTATATGATTCAACCTGAGAAGAGATAAAGGCAAAAAGACTGACATTTGAGGAGTATAATCAGAGGGACTGTGAAGTGGTGAGAATTGCAGACAGACCGTAACTGTGATCTAGCTCTAAAAAAAGTTTAATAATCCTTTGTCTACAGAAAATGACTCAGTCAGTCAAGTCTGCAGGGATTAGAGTAATGTACCAAATTAAATTTGCTTTTTTTTTCTAGAAAGGTTTCAACCCTTCCTTCATGTCTGGACATTTAAATCTCAGCATGTCACTAAATGTTCTTTTTGCAATACAAAGTGAATTGGATCTCTTTAAAGAAGCTGCTAGACTTTTATTTTGGTTTGATAGAATAGTTACATCATTAAATGAACCAAGAGGATTTTATAGCTACTATATTTGATTCTGAGTTTTCACTTGTTAGCTTGCAGCCCCCAGCTAACTTAGACACACTTTTGTGTTTTAACAATTCATTCATTAATATCGGAACATTTTACAAATCAACTTTCAAAGAAGTTCTTATTCTCATTTATACAAGATCACAAAATATAGGTTACTTAGATTTGCAAGCAATGAAGCAAGAAGACCCTGTGGCAATCATCTAGTTGGACCCATAATGCAGCCCACCTCAGTGTATTCGATTAATAGGTACCTGTTTGTATTTTAGAAAAAAAATACTTAAGATTTGGGTTTTGACGTCAAATGCATTGTAGACCTTGGTGGATTCTTTATATGGCCAATCATTATTACAAAAAAACAAAAAGATACTTCCCTCGTTTTCATTTTCATTTTATTTTCTTCTTCAGTGTCTAAACTCTGACAAGAACTCTCAACCAGTTTGCTTGTAGTAGGTACACATTGTTCAGTGATTGTTCTTGCTTAGAGACAAGCTTTGCTTTGCTACCAGTTGTAACTGATTGTGCGCGACATAAACAAGAGCTTCACAGATTTTTTTCCTTAAATTCTAACTGGGAAAGCTCAGTTGTTTTCCAGCCCTACTTTTCTCCTTTTCCTCCTTCCATCTACACACGACCCACCCTATGCTAAAACACAGCAATACTACCCACCTATGCATTTGTATTTATATAGAAATATAGTGCACAGTTAAAACAGAATTTAAGTTTTCTGTTTTATTTAGTTAACTTGTGAGACATCCTAAAGCCTGTGTGATTATAGGATTATCAGCCAAAATATAATTTCTGCTTTGAAGAAACAGCAAATTCTGTTTGTCTGTTTATTGCATCTCCAAATCAGGTTCTCTGCTCTTCTTTACTGGCTCCTAATCCTTAGAGAAGACCTGACTTGTTCTGCCACAGAGTTTCATTATGACAAGAGTTCTTGTACTTACACAATTGTACTTCCATAATAAAACATGGCTTCAGCTATCATGTGATCTGCTTTGTACCTTGCTATGTTACATTTTCTCTGAATTGTATACCTTTACTCAGAAATTTAGATACTTAAGTTTTCATTCTGCATTAGCAACTCTAAACTACTTAAAGAGGCTGCAGTGCTCGTCTACAGGTTTTCCCAGTCCAAGCACCCACTTAATATCATGTGCACCAAAGATAAGTGATTAGTTTGGGGGTTTTTTAATGTTTCATTTTTCTCTTTTTAAATTGAGGTGCTGGACAAAACCAGTATGAGCGATATTACATTAACATAAGTATGTGCTCTATGCTCTAAGATTTTGCTGATACATTATTAATAGAAAAATATATATCATTCCTATTTCTTCAAGAGTTTTAGCATTTTCTTGAAGTCCTAAATATCATTTATAGTCTACCATGTAGCTATTTGTTGATACTGTAAATCTGAAATAGATGTCCATAATCTGCTGAACATGTATGGTCCACATTCAGACTTTTACAAGGTGATGGAGTCCATTTGAGTTTGTTTCCTTTTTCTTTTGTGTCCTGGTTTCAGCTGGGATAGAGTTAATTTTCTTCTCAGTAGCTGGTGCAGTGCTGTGTTTTGGCTTTGGTGTTGAGAACAATTTTGATAGCACACTGGTGGGTTTGGGTGTTGCTGGGTGATGTTTATACTAAATGAAGGACTTTTCAGTTCCTTGGGCCCTGCCAGCGAGAGGGCTGGAGGGGCACAGGGAATTGGGAGGGGACACACCCAGGACACGTGACCCCAACTAGCCAAAGAGGTATTCCATACCATGGGATGTCATGCTCAGTGTATAAAGCTGTGGGAAGAAGGGGGGGGGGCGGGGGGCTTGAATGGGCACACACGAAACAAGAACAACATTCAAAGTGATGGTCTTTGCCTTCCCAAGTAACCTTTATGCATGACAGAGCCCAGCTTTTCTGGGGGTGGCTGAACACCTGCCTGTAGATGGGAAGTGGTGAATGAATCCCTTGCTTTGCTTTTCCTGTGTTCACAGCTTTTGCTTTTGCTATTACACTGTCTTTATCTCAGCCCACGAGTTTTCTCACTTTCACTCTCCTGATCCTCTCCCGGTCCCACCGAGCTGGGCAGTGAGCGAGCGGCTGCTGGCCAGGGTGAAACCGGGTGCTATGTGCCCAGCTCTGTGTCAGCCCATCTCAGCCACCAGTTACGGAACTCTATGCATTGCTTCTGTCAATTATTTAGTTTCTCAGTCACCTTTTTATAGTACTATGATATTCTAATCAATTCGGCCCGCTAGAATGTTTGACTCATTTTGCTTTCTTTTTAAATCAAACAGACATTCTCTTCTCTAGAATATTTCATTCCATTCCATGCTAATATAACATAGGGAGAAACATTGATCTTTAGTGTCCAAATTAGAAATAGATTTGTTCAATAAAGGTTTTGTTTGGTTGGGGTTTTGCTTATTTGTGGGTTGGTTTGGTTGGGTTTTATTTTTCTTCTATTAACAATACTTCCTGTCTTTTGTTCAGTTTTTACTTCACAATTACATCATTCCAGTGTCTTTATCAAGATGTCATGCAGTGCCTAATTAAATGCTTTATAAAAGTTTGATAGACTATTATTAAACTGAGGTGAAACAAGGAATTTTGTTACTTTCTGGTTTTCCCACATACCTTGCAAGGGAAAAAAACAAACACCACCTTTCTTCTAATTTTCTTTGCTTCATTGAAGATTAAAATCTTTTTATAACAAAAAATGAAAAAGTTATATTCTTCCATTTAAAATCACCTATTTCACAAATAACTTGATATCTGTTGATTATTTCACCTGAAATTTTAATACAAAGATGAACTAATCCTTGTTGAAGGCAACTGTAGGACTCTATAGATATATATAGATATGCACATACATACAAATATATGTATCTATATGGTTAGACACAGACTTACAGAATGTGGGTTGTCTATATTCAACTTTAATGCCACAGTATAGCAGTAGTTCAAAAGGCAGTCAGCCAAACATAATGGGTTATTGATTTCTGAATCTTCGAATGCTTAGCACTTGTACTTCTATCAAAGTAAATTGTACAGCCCAAATCTCATTCATTTGAATAGGAACTGTTAATCCAGCAGCATGTTATGCATAGCATTTGTAGGATATTATAGCTGGATAGTTTTTTATGCATTATGTTCAAGAATGTTTAAATGCATAAAAAGTAAGACATGTAAAGAAGTATATTGCATTTGCTTATTTTTGGCTTCAAAAATCTCATCAAAATTATTTGCTACTGAGGAATGTAAGACTGGTACAGAACCAATAAGTATGCAAAAAAAGTAAAGACCTCAACAGTACTGAATTCTAAAAAAAAAACCCCAAACATCCACAGCATTTGGGCTGTTTTGAATACCCATTAAAGACAAGGAATTAGAATGTTAAATATAGTTTTCAGAATTTATATTTTTTTCTAGGGTTCTAATATTTGACTGGTCAGAGAGTGGGTACTCAGCTCATTGCTAAGTAAGTTTTCAGGAAAGAACAGGGATTTCTTTGGTTGTAAGATCCCTAATTGTGAGAGATGCCACAAACCAGAAGCATGGCATTTTCAGCTTCTTATGCAGAATCCAGATCTCCAGGCACAGCTGATTAGCAGCAACATAGTTCATCCCAGACTGCTATATCAAATACAGAGGACCAAAATGCAAGAGGACATGGCGCAGTGTATCATAATTGTACAAGATGCAGGTGTAGACCAGGAAAGGAAAAGAAAGGGAAGAGTCAAATACATCAGTCCTGTCTGACATATTCCAAGTGCCATGTTGGTTTTGGGGTGTTGCTTGAGGCTGTGTTATGTTTAGTCTGAGCCAGGGATTTGGATCAGTAAATCTGAGTTTATGTAAGGTTAAATGAAGGATAGCTCACCCAATATGTATTTATATCAATTTAGAGGCTCTTAGGGTGAGAATTCTTCTCACATAATTCTAATATAAACAGCTTTTTTTTTTTTTTTCTGTTTCGACTGGTCACCTCCATCTCACTTCATATTTCATGCAAATAACAGCCTTAGAATGTACAGTTCAACTCTTCAACTCTTCCTACAGATAAGTTAGATTAATTTTTCAAGTACCTATTTTGTTTCTACAGTTTAAAGATGAGCATACATTATTTAGCTTTATGCAGGTAACCAGTTAGTCAAGATAATTTTTTTCTCTAATGGCTTCATTAGGCAGAAAAATGGTACTCCATTATGTCCACATAAATAATCTGTATAAGGATCGCTCACTCAAGGTATGTAAAAGTTGTAAAGAACTGAGGACTTAATTTGAAGCAGCATAACACCATCAGATCCTTGACTTCACTGCAGTATAGGTTCCCTCTTGAGAGCTGGGGTACAGTGCTTCTCTTACATGAGGGCAGACCTGAAGTTGGAAAACAACCCTTAAGCTCCTCTGCTGTCTAACTTACCAGCTGAGAATATTGTCTCCCTGAAACTGTGTTTAAATTCTTCTTAAAAATCAGACCATCCTTGATGGACTAATGCATTTCACTCGTAAGAGAGAAGCAGCAATATGTTTATTGAAACCTGGTCTAGTGGAAGGGGTCCCTGCCCATGGGCAGAGCGGTTGGAACTAGAAGATGTCTTTCAACGCAAACCATTGTATGATTCTATGATATAATTATGTGATGAAAAATAGTGATTTCACAAAGTTTGACAGTAAATGCGATAGTTTAACAGAATTTGATAGCAAGGTACGCTTGATTATTTACTGCATAAAGTACAGGGTCAGACAAAGTTGTCAAGAAGACCCTCCTGTTCAGTCATGAGGTTCAGAAAGGATCTCTTTGAATCCTGAACTCGTCCTCAGAGGGGAGTTTAGGCACAGCTAGATCCAGGCTTGGTCAGTGGTTTATATCTAAAGGATCATATGTGCACAATCAATCCTTTATATGACTTAGCTAAGACTTCAAAGTTTAGCATCCTACTTATCACTTACTGAGAATCTGTTGTGGCAGGGAATCTCTCAGCTGTGAGAGGAATCCCTACTCAAGGGGAGATCCTGACGTGCAGCCTGCTGCCTTGCAGGAGAGCTCAGTGGGCCCTGGGCTGTCCGCTGTTTAGAGAATAAGGTAACAGACCTATAGCCATGGTTACGTATGGACTACAGAAGTTAGTTTCTTTTAAACTTGGCTTGAGTCGGACCTTGACCAGCACTGTTGTTAGATGAGCGCATTGTTCAAATTAGCCCTTGGCTATTGTGTTTGTGTCCATCCTACACACACACACACCCCTCCTTGTCAATCCCCTTGCTGTGGGATACACGACCAGACACATCCATTACAATCTCCACTGGTAGTTATCGCTTGAGCATTGTTATGGAAATAAAGGTCAGGATGGCGTGTGTGTGTGTGTGTGTGGAGTATGTTGGATGGGTGGGGCAGAGCACACACCGCTGCAATTCTCTATAAATATATAAATAAATATAATGATACTGGACTTTAATCACAAAAAAAGTTCTACATTCACATGGCAAAACACTTCTGAATCACTCTACTGTTATAACTTCACATTCCAAAATCAGTTGCTTTTAGAAAAACAATAATCAGAGAAATATCACAGAATTAAAGGCAGCTGACGTTTCTGCTGAAGAAAATCCTTGCTTAAAAACCAAAAGTATTAGATGACTAAGAAAAGGTTTGAATCCCATTCACGTACAACACCACCAAATAAAAGAAGAGGGGAAAAAATTACATTTAATCTTTTTATTTGACACTATTTTCTAAAATACTAGATTTTAGGATATTTCTCCTATTTCATACACAGATTAACACAGTTAATAAGTTAGCACAATGCAAAAATAGTTTTGATAATAAGAAATTATCCTAGTATTTTCCTAAGTTGTTGTCATTGCCATTCCTTTGTAATTAGATTAAATCAGTTCTTAAATAGGTCTCCCAATAAGAAGGGCACTTGAATTTTTATACAGTTATTTGGCACACTTACATATGCCCTTATCGAATTTCTTTTCTTTTTATCCTTTGGTAACACTTCATATAATACGGATATAGAATCTATAACCTGTGCAACTTTAATAATGCTAACATGTCACAGAATGCTATTCTCATTTTCAGTGGTATTTCTTCAAAATTGTCTGCTAAAGGATCTCTGAGACATAGACTTTTACCATCCCCCATCATTTTCTTCCGCTTCTATAATGGTACTTTAGTGTAAATGATAATTCATCCTATAACAAACCTGTAGACAACATTCAGTGCTCCAAAATGTCTTTCTTTGCATGTGTAAGGCTTACCAGCTCAAATGGAGCTTGAAACACTTAACAGATTTGTCAGGGCCAAACCTTAACATATTCTGGATATTACCAAAGAAGAAATGAAAATTACCTACCACAGGGAAGAACTCATGGCCATATCAGCGGAATGAACAAGGTGGACAGGAATTGTTCGTTCACAGGAATTGTTCATTGTGTTTAAACACAATAGCCAGGGCACATCAGAAGGTGACAAAGATGCAAAAGAGTATTTTTTTATTATGTATTTCCTACACTCACACAATGTGTAGTTAGGCCAGGGAACTCTTTTCAAAAGTTTACATAATTCATTAGAAAGCTGTATTAGCTCATGGAGAAGAAAACTATTATGGGTTACACAGGCACTTAATTAACTGACTTGTAAGTGTTTGGAAGCTGAAGATTATTAGGGGGGAAGCATCATATGTGCTTTCCCTTTTACTTATGCTCTTTCCGATAGATTGACATTTAGCTACGTTGAGAGACAAGACATTGATCTAACCTGTACTTTTGACCTTATGTTTTTACGTTCAGGAAAAATTGTACAGGCCAGGAACTGGAAATATCCTGGACATTAATATGATCTGAAGACTTCCGCGGTGTGTCAGAGGAGAATACTTGCTGAACAGGCTAGGATTCTGACTGAGGTGGTGAAAGCAAAAGCTATGAAATTTTAGGTTTGACACCAAGAGAGTTTCAGGACACTTCACTAAACAGTAATAGCTTAGTATTTACTTTCTTCATACAGGGCAAAAATAGATAAAAAATTATTATACTCAAGATTTTTGTTCAACAATGTTCTAATTCTGAATGAAAGATTGACAGATTGAGTGACAGGATCTCTAGAAAAAACATAGGCATGTTCAAAAGATTTTTAGTTGTGGGTTTTTTGGTTTTTGTCAATCTCATTCTCAAAACAATATCTAGCAGCTAAACCCTTTGGCTATTTGCTCAACAATAATAAGTGAAATTTGTCCAAATTTCTGAGACACATGCTTCATCTTCGCAAAATACTATCAGAATTAATCTGCATGTACATGAGACAAAACCACCACGTTATCTAAGTATAATTTCAGTTTTTACGTTTATGCCTTCCAGAGTTTAACCATTTTTTAACCTATAAAGCTCTGTTCAGCATTTTCTGAAAACTTGCATTAAAAAGTGTGGGGTTTATTCCCTGAAAATACCTCATACATGCAAAAACATTGCTATGATTGGAAAGTACTGCACATCTTCATGGTTTTCAAATTCTTCTTGTTATTCTGCATCATTGTTCCATTTCTGTTTCTATACTGGAAAAATTTGGTTTGGTGTAATGTCTTATACAAAACCTTACGGGAACTGGTTCTCCTTTCTGAAGTTCCTGAGATGAGTTTTAATGCTCAAAGGATGAAAAAAAGAAATTATTTGCTTTCTACAAAATACAGTTTAAAAGATCTAAGAACCTACACTTAACCTACATTATATTTGAACTGGACCTTTCTATTATATCTGCCTTTTGAGTAAGTACTAACATTTTATCTAGCAGACAGTCTGAATAACATTTTGTCCACTCCTACTTCTGTCCCTCCCTCCCTCTGTCTGTACATGCCTCCACCCCACCCTTCCTTTCTGGAGATCCTAAACAGCTGGTATTCATAAAAAAAAAATCATAATTTTGTGTAAAAAGAACAAACAAACTTAGAAAAATTTGTAGAGAAGTCTAATCACCATACTCCCTCTCCTTTTTCAGTTCAGCCAAAGCAGAATGTTAGAAGTGTTAGGGACATTTATCAAGACAATCTGCAGTTGGTGCATTTTTATATCCTTTTTCTGTTTGAGCTCAGCCAAGGAACAGAATTTGCTCAGAAAATAGTAAAGCCCAATAAATCAAGCTAGACTCTTTTGCAATGTATTTCAGTATTTAATCTGCTATCAGCAAGCTTATACACCATGCAATTTTCTCCCCCTTGACTGCTCCAACAGCAGAATTTACACAAAGCGCAGAGCATAAATTTTACTTTATTGACATTCTTAGTAGATTTTGTGTCCAAGGTTTTGCAGCCTGCTAAAACAATGGTGTTTACAGAGAAAACAACACTTCCTGTAACGAATACAGAAACTGCCAACGTAATAATTTTATTTTATCACCAAAGTAATTATTTTATTAGTTGTATTAGTTAATAAGTCACCATTACAAAATCTGAGTGTGTGTTCATGTACATGTGAACAGAACTTCTAGCTCTGTTTTCAGCAACATAGCAGAAAAGAAAATAATTAATAGTCATGAACATATAAAATAAGACAGGTACAAGGATTACAACTACTGTCTTTGACATCTATGCCAGGACATACATGCAGTCAAGCTGATCTTTAGAGCCAATTCCAAGAGAGAATTTACAAAACATGTCTAATATACTTATGTAGAACCGATCGTAAAATCTGTGAAAAGATCTCTTAAATCATCATTAGTACCAGTCCCAGGTAATGGTTCCATGCCCAGTACAACTTGAAAAGATGTAAAGGATACTAAGAAAAAGCTATAAATGAGATTGACCATATGTTGGCAACCACGAAAGCAGCCAAGTTTATGTCTCAGCCAGTAATTCTACTGAACTATACACACAGAGCTGTGAAATCACAACTGAGCAATTAAAAACTTTTCTGTTGTCTTTGTTATATAGAATACATATCTTATAGGATGTAACCACTGTCCCATGCCCTTAAGGCAGAAAGGAATTGTATTTTATTACATTTTTTTATGAGATATTTGTGTCACTCATGTCAGAATCAGCTTTCCGAATTTTTTTTTCCAAGCAGCTATTTCTTTGAATTCTATAAGGAAAGCAGCTGTAACAAAGAAGCAATCAGATTCTAGAATAGTTCAAGCTTTTTTTGCTTCTTTTATAATCCTGAAGTAAGAAGACCAAAATCCTAATTAGACATTGGCTTCTGCTGTTCTGATAAAGCATAGGGCAAAAAGCAGTGATGTTCATTTTGGTGTCTTAATAAAAAAAAAAGCCTCAGATTTTCATTCTGGTGATTTTTGAGGTAGCTACACAATGCAGCTGATAGGAGAGCTCTAACATGCCTCTTCCTATGAGAATTAGTTTCCACCAGGGATACATCTAGATGCCTGTCTTGTTGATAATATTTTATGCAATGGTGCATTTTGCAATATTTAAATACATAGTTGGATTGGTTCCTGAAAAAGCTATTAAAATTTGCCTTCTGGTTTTGCACTGTTATGGTATAAGTGCATTACTGCCTTTCACAGTTCAAATATAAGATTGAAAATCTCCTCAAGGTGAATGTTTTGATCTTTCAAAAGACAAATAAATCCCATACAATATTGTTCTCTCTAAGTTTTACAATTCCGTGTGGGCACTACGTAAGTTTTCTCAGTAGCTGAAATGGTCAGTGCAGTTATATTGGTATTTAAGTAAAGTATCCTGTGTTTTCACCAGAAATGATTAGCATGTCAATGTGATAGCGCATAATTAACAATTCAAATTATCATATTTAATGCCTTTCATCTATTTGTAATTGTCATTGACTGTTTCGGTATCTTAGTTTTAATTAAAAATAAACAACAATGAAATTTTGTAGTGTTTTCAGATAAAATATTAATTAGTTTGTTATGAAATACAATATCCAGTGGGACATAAAGAATTTACTAAGCTGCCCTAATTGCCCTACAGAGTCTCTGTAAAAAAAAAAAAAAAAAAAAAAAAAAAAATTTCATAAGTCATTCCAGTTATTTTCTTTTTAAAAAGGCATCTTTTGGATTAGTTTATTCAGTCTAGCAATTTGTAGCAGTCTAGCAGAAAGTAATGGGATCATTAAAACTAAATTCTCCTCTCCTGTCTGCACAATGAGACACTTATCTATTCTGCTCTTCTTCCTTGCAAAGAACTCTCATTTCTGGCAGTGGTGTTTCTGCATATGCAGGAAGATCAGAATAGCCCTACGACTCTTCTGTTCACAGAAAAATTTAGTCAGAAGACATTAACAGAAGCCTGGGACTTTTCTCTTTTTGTGGCGTTTTTCTTTTAGCCACTGAATGGAGTGCCAGCTGATACCTTTAGGAGATTCACACACAGATTGAGAATAAATGGTGAAGACTATTTCCATGACAAAAAAATAAATCATTTTTGTCTGCCTCAGAGGTTTTTACTGTGGCCTATTGTAATAACTTAAGGTTTGCCTGATTCTATTTTACTTAGATACTTAGTGATGCTATACCCTTGGCTCAGCTTATTACCATGAAACACTGAGGCAGCGTGGACCCCGGGACAGGAAATACTGTCCTAACTTCTCGGATGGCGTGAGTATGTCTAAAATGAGGGACTCCAGGACATTTCCCTGTTCCTTGATACACCACTGAAAAGCTTCAGCACGAGAGAGGTGGAAGCACGTGTTTCTGCCTTCTTGCTCACGTTTTACTGAGAAGAACGCAGTGTATGTGCAGGCAAAAACCTGTGGTGCTTTCCAGCAGGTTGCCATGGGCTTCTCCATCCTGACATCACAACACTTGGCCACATTGCAGTGTAGTTCAGACACAGACCATGCCTCCTGATTTCTCAAAGAAGATGCGCACAGATGTCTGAGGCTTCTGTAATGTTTCTTAAGTATTTTGCAATACCTAACAACACCACCTAAATTTTCCAGACAAGGTCTCTGTAAATAATGGTGTGCTGTGTGTTCAGCCCTATGTGTTTTTTACAAAGTATAGAACTGAGTTTGTAAAAGAGGAGGAGAGATTTTCAAAGTTCACAAAAGTTCTTTCAGCCTTTTATTTTCTTTTGTCAAAGTATCAACTGCAATACATCAGAAGTTTTTTTAATACACTTCCTTGAGGAAAAGCACATAAAATCTTTTTGTATTAAGACTTTTGTTTCAAACTTTAAATTTCAGCATCTACTTTGGATCACTATGTGTTCATTTCAGCAAATATTAGCTCATAGCAACCAAAGGCTGCTTCAGTGATAATCATGAATGTGGTGGTTTACTTAGCCCTTCAACATTAATTTGCTTATTAAACATTGAAGTATCAGAAATATTGTTCTATGCATGTGTGATAAATGTCAATTTCCCTGAAAATGTTTGTTTGTCTTAACTTATTCCTGTACCTTTTCTTATGTGACTTTAATAAAAAAAAAAATTAAAAAAATAAAAAATTAAAACTAAATAGAATAACCCCCTCCATATTTCTCTCTATTGTGTACATACATGTATATTTGCACACTTATAACTTCACACTAATGACAGAAAAAA
>JAVJGJ010000014.1:52192092-52213157 GCA_035590215.1 Microhierax caerulescens
CCACCCACTGCCTCTGCGGCAAGGCCACAGCTGCACGTTATCAATGCTCATCAGCCCACCCCCTCCCTTCCTCTACACAAGTGCCATCCATAAAGTTTAACACCGCCCTCCCTCTGTTACTTAATGGATGTTTGAAAGGCTGACTGAAAGTTCTGAACTAATGGACTCAAGCAGCAAGTTACTTTGTACAAGGTGAGTTAAATGTGACTTTTTTCTTTCCTTCTCTCTTTTTTAATGGCAATTCTGAAATAGAGAATGTGATCATACAGCTAAGGACTGTATTGTAAAGCATGTGCACGAGAGTCCCAAGTTAACATTACGTCTGATCTTAACATTAGTGTTTCCAACTTTCACGTACTTAACTACCTACCTGCCTCACAGAATCCGAGTACCCATACTAAGATATATGAGATATTTTTGCAGATTATGACAAAGCCATCTGGGTCTTCCCTGACAGCATCCAGTTTACAACAAAGTCCCAACGGCAGGCTGCCAGACTAAAGACCCCAAACAAGTTCTCTGGGCTAAAGTCACACAGTAAAAAAGTACACACAATGATTTGTTGAAAGTATAATTAAAACATTAGCAGTCTAACCATATCAGTACTATGAATACCGTTACCATAATAACACCTACACTCTCAAGTATTTTATCAGTGCTGCTTCCCAATAATAATAGTAAAAACTGATATACACAAACTTTCCAGTTTCTATCCTGGTTTCTGCTTTGCTAACCACTGCTGTGCTGCTCTGGGTCTTTAAGACAATGGTGTTAGCCTTCCTTAAGGAGGCAGGTGTTAGAAGGGTCACAGCAAATTGTCAGAATGACACCAAGAGAAGTATAACATCGATGTTGGGGATTTCTTCCTCCTTCTCCTACAGTACACTCAGGACTACTCTAAAATATTTTCTAATACACAGTTCACCATGCTTTTTCTTCACTGGCCAGTAATTCCATATTATATCCCAAATTTACTATTCTGGTATATTTTATACTGTGTATACGTGATATTTCTTTTTCTTCATTATCCCAATATCCTTTGCACCCAGCAATCAAGGTTGCTTTCCTTTGATGATTAATAATTGGTGATCCATAACCTGCATGTAGTCCTGGCCATTCTGGTTTCATCCTGTGCCCACAGTTTAAAGACTGCTCTTATGCACTGTGTCCTGTGGTCATAGATTATTCTATACTGAATGACAACTGGTTAATACTATTAGTTAAAAAAAAATATACCAAAACAATTACAGCAAGTTATTTTACAACAAAATCACACAAAGCTAAACAACAACAAAAACTAATATTATAACCGCCATCTGTCTGTGAGACTGTTGCTGTTAACTGAGCTAAAGCAAAAATGCCTGGCAGACCAACACAAGTCCAGACAAAGCAAGACATGCAAATCCTAGCCCTGAGTCCATGCAGGGTTAATACAGAGCCTGAAGTCTGTTACTAGCAATGAAACTACTGTAATTATAGGGCTGCAGAGTTATAGTCTACATTGGCATCACTTTTCCACGTACAGATTAAAACATGTTTTCCAGAAAGGGTCTTTGTTGTCCTCTTGGAGCTTGGACTTTTAGTGAATGGAGAGAAAATTATTCAAGCCACAAAACTACATTTATTTGGTAATTTTATTTTGTAAAATCTTTAAAGATTAAAAATTTCCTAGTAAATGGGGATTTAGCTATTCAAATATATTAACTACTCCAGAAACTTCACGGCTTATCCCAAACAATGCTGCACATTGTTCTGATGATTTGCTCTATTCCATTTTGTTACAATTGTCAGTAAAATCATATTCAATGAGCTGGCTTGGGGAAGGAGAGATGAAGTGGCAATTAGAATTAAAAGTCATGTTTGCAAGGTTTATGAATTCTGTCAGAGATGTAGAACTTAATGTGACTTTGAATAATTCAACAAATTCCATGACTTTTCAGGTCATCAAGAAAAAGCACTTCTCTTAATTCTGGTGCAGATTGTTTTACTTCTGCACAGTGTAAAGCAGTTATCACTATGTATGCAACTGCAAGGGGGTTTATTATCTGGGATCTGATTTGACTAATGTTTTGGACAGACAGGTCAACTACAATGGATTAAGGTACAATAGAAAAAATTGTTTAATGATGTGTTACTAGGTCCTTTGAAAAATTTTGTAGCAATATTGCTCTAGCAGAAAAAAATAAATTAGTTAAATTATGTAACTTGTCTCAAATTCCATGATGCTCTAATGCTTTCCAAAAGTTGCCCATGCTTTATTAAAAAAAAAAAAATCATCAAAAATATCTGCTTTGAGAAAATTTTAGTGCTTGAAAAAGTATATTGAGTTTACTTTTTACTCATTTTGTTTTTCATTGGGATGGGTCCATTGCACAATTCTTCCAGGAAAGCTCATAAAATTCCTTTCCTTCAGGATTTATTCAGACACCTCAGCTTAGTGTTTATTGCTGCTTTAACACCATGCCTGTCTGAAACGTCCATAGGAAGTTGGCAGGTATGACACAGAAGTTACAAGAAACCTGTTTTTATGAGGCAGTGGCTACAGACCTGGTAAGATACCAAAGGATTCCTCATATGTCAGGAGTTACCGGGGCTTAGGCAGCTGAACCATCTTCTGGATTCTGCATTGATGAGCAAGTCATTCAGAGCACACAGAGCACATTCAGAGACATTTCAACGTAGCCAGTATGTCCACCTTGGACTGGTACATACGGCACACAGCTGGCTTATGCTTTTCAGAAATCCATCAGGAAGCCAAGAAAATATTAACAAATTCCAATAAACATTTGTCAAATGTGATCTGATACTGTAAGTGCTAGTACACCAAGCTGTCTTGCTCACATGGAAAACCATACAAACAGACTTCAAAAATTAGTTGTCTTAAATGTGGAGTTTACTTCTATCTCAGAGGTGTAATTATTTTTTCCTGTTCATAATTGCTGAGCAATTTTTCCTTTAGGAAGTTTGTGAGCTGAGGAAAGCTTATCTCTTTGGTAGAAGTACAGTGTAACAAACTGTGATCTGTAAATTCTGGGTAAGTAAGGTATTCCAAGCAACTGTTCTAGTTTGGTGAGACAATTTTCAAGAATGTTAGACTAAAGTTGTTGTCTATGTCCAGAAATACCTCTAAGATATTCATATTCTAGTGAATTGAAAATATTTGGTGGCCTTTGTTCAGGTAAAAACCTCTTGGGGGCAGAAATTGTCTTCCTTTGGTATTTTTTATGTTTACCACATGTAGCTTTGGAGCATATAGAGCAGCTTCACAGTTGGGACCTTTGGGAGTTACCACAGTATAAATCATAAAAGAGCCTATACCACAAAGCAGGAGGGAGGGCAGAGGTGTTATATTTTTTTCCACTTTATTTTTTTTTTCCTGTGATCTTAGATACTTAAACACTTTTCCAGTAGCCTGTTAATTAAGGGATATAATTTGAAGCTAAACCATAAAAAGATTTCCTAACCTCAAAGAGAGTACAAGTCTTTTTATCTTAGATTAACAATGAAGAGTGCAAAAGGGAAAGCATAGCAACTGAACAGCAAATATGAACTACAAGGGAAAAATAATCATACAGAAAGATTAATTAATGATGTTAACAGGAAAAATACAGGCCTTTGCTGACTAGTAAAATAAGATTTTAAATGGTAATACCAAATATCATTGACTAGATATTTCTGTTAAAATAATTATAAAATCTGTCCATTTTGCATCTTACTAATTTACCTCCTTTAATATTTAACTATGTCTTCAACCTGTTTTCATACCTAAATAAAGCCTTTCAGTCTTTACAGGTATGACAATGTTACATCATTTCTTCCAATCAGTCCACAGAGCAGATGTTATCATTCTAATATAAATGTACTTTGCATCAACAAAACTTCATTGTTCTGTATTAAAATCAACAATTCCAGTGTATTTCAATTATACTGCTATTCAAGGTTATTTAACTTTCTTACAGAGATGAGTAAATGTATTTTTCATACTACAAGCTAGGAAATCTCCTAACTTAGGTTCTGCAACTCTCTCTGCTAGGACTCCCAAAGCTAAGGTTAATATTTTTCTCTTTGCAGATGGATGAGTTTAACCACAATCAAAAGTTTGGCATAGTCAGGAAAATATTTTATGCTTATTAGACCCAAGCCTTACTAATGTTATCAAAAGCACAGATTTCTTGAAGACATTATCTAAGTCAAGAAACTGCAGCATTATTTCATGTTCCAGAAATACTTCTGTTCTGTCAATTTATTGATCAGTGTGATGTGGAAGAAAAAGCAGAGGGGAAAAAATTACAGTCTTTTATAATTATAGCTAGTCTGTATATGGAAATTCATCAGCTTCATTTATCCTGAATGAGGAAATATTCCATTTCCCTTTTCAGCATACATTTCTGTTATTTTAATGTTTATCAAGAGATTCTCCTCTAATGGAAATACAAGTGAAGACTTTTCTTCATTGGAGCATCTGTAATCTTTTCTGTAACGAGCTTTACTGTTGGAAGAGTATTTTCTTGTTTTAAAACTTACGTATTCTTCAGAAATTATCTGATACTTATTCACCTTCATAGATGTGCACAGTATGGGAATGCATAAATTTTGTGTACAACAGTTAAATTGATTTTTTTTAAGATATAATGATAAGGTAATCATGCCAGGTAGAAAGCTAGTGAAAATAACTTGGTAGCTACAAAAATGGCAATCATATTGTATGTCCACTTGCATTTTAAGCTATCCTATGAGATAAACCAGAGAACTGGCAGACAGACACTGACATTTTGAAAAGTATTGGTGTGGCTGGATATTGCACAGCAAAGCATTATACTGTCATCTAAAAAAAACCCAAACACAGACCTTGTGTTACTTGCCTTACAAGGGAAATAGACTGATTAAAACAGGCTGATTAAATATTTTTTGTGGTAGGTGAACAGAGCTTGGGAAAAAGCAGGGGGTGGGGAATAGAATAAAAAATCAAGATTGAGACTTAGAAATAAAAATAGCTAAAAGAAATAAAGTTTAGATTTTAAAGCCAGAAATGTAAGTTCAAACCTATTAAAATGCATCTTTTATGAAGAGGGATGGGTTTCAGGTTTTATCGGTAGTGCACACTTTCTCTCAAGTTTTATTAAATAAACAGAAAAGAGTGCAATGAGATCTAAAAAACCACTTCTCCACAATTGTAATCTAGATGTTGCAAGATTCAGCACTGCAGCATTCTGAACACAGGTGCCCATCTCTGGCAGTGGCATTCTGGGTGTTTGTTCCTCTAAGGCAGATTAGTGAGGTAAGGACTGAATCAGTGGACTGCAGGGTGAGTGTTCTGTTTCAAAGATTATGATCAGCTGGTTAGGAGTGGCATCCCTCAGAGGTCTAGGCTAGTGCCAATACTGTTTAACTTCCTAATGGCCTAATGAACAAATCGGGAGGAGCATTTAATTTAAGTTGCTGTTCAGGGAAACCTTAGACTACAAACATGGGCTAAGAGAAACCTTATGAAATTTAACAAAGGCAAAACCAAAGTTCTCCACCTATGACAGGTTAATCTAATGCAACAGTACAGACTGGGGGCTCACTGTCTAGAAAACAGCAGAAAAGGATGGGAGTATCCTGCTAGAAAACAAGATGTTCTTGCAGCAAAAATAAACTCCCTGCTGGGATGCATATGCAAAAGTGAAGACAGCAGGTTGGTAGAAGCGATTACTTTCCTCTCTTCAGAACTTGTGAGGCCATATCTGGAGTACTGTCACCAGTTTTGGGCTCTGCAGTACATGAAAGGTATTGATCCAACTTACTAATGTTAGAGCGAGTCAAGCAGAGAGCCACCAAGATCATCAGGGTGCATATGAGGAACAAGAAGAGGCTGAGAACAGGACTTGTTCACCCTTGAGAAGAACAAGCTCAGGGAAGACCATACTGCTGTCTACAAACAATATTGAAGCTTTTTCTCAGAGGCGTACAGTGACAGGACAAGAGGCAGCAGACACAAGTTGGAACATTGCAAATTCTGATTAGACAAAAGGGGGAGAAAAAATTCACCTTCACTGCGATCAAGCACTGGAACAGATTGCCTAGATAGGTTGAGATGTCTTGATCCTTGGAGATATTCTGAACTCAACTGGAGAAGGCCCCGAGCAAACTGAGGTCTTTTCAAAACAAAGATCTTAAGATAGGCACAGTCTTCTAGTGTGATGTGAGAACTTCCAAACTATCCAAGGCATTCACACATAGCCAGTAGACATGGTAAATGACTTCTAGGAGACCCAAGTCTTTCTGCAGTGTCAGCTGAATGTCGACTCAGATACCAAGAACAAGCAACGGAACAAGCTGCCAGGATGAGATTTTAACTTCAGAACCTAGGGTGTAGATGAAGTAAGTTTTTCACTGTTATTAATAAATGCTGAAGAGTGATGTTGGATTTTCTTTTAACTTACTTTTATTTTTTCCTGAACACAAGTACTTTTCAAAATCATTTATGGAGACTGGAAGTATATAAATCATTTCGATGTATCTATTTAAAAATAAGGGATTTAATAAAGGGGGGTAGGAACTTAGTATTTTCTGATCTTTGGGTTTCAGTAAAAACTTCTGAGGTTGGGCATCTGTATGTGGACATACCATAAAACTGCAGTGAGAATCAAGAGCTATCATTTATTAGTGACCAGATTATAATTATGCCATAGGTGATAACATGATTCATTATCCAAATGTTATGCTTTCTGCTTTAGGTTTCAGCATGTATACTTTAAAGAGCAGATAACATAGATTCATTCTTTTCAGTATTCCACAGAGAAAAATTGAAATGTTTTTTTAAAAAACTCAAAGTAATCACTAGAATTATGTGGAACATTTTGTTAATGTGTTCTAGATATGCTGAAAAACTCTCACACAACTATATTACATTTCTAAACTGTGTAAGATATTCTCAGCAGGTTGAGTATTTCAATATCACCATCCATCAGATTAGTCTATCTTTGCCAAAAGCAGCAGAAAGTAAAATGTTAAAAGTACATGACCAAGCTTCTGTTTTGGAGAAAAGACAAGTGCTAAATGACCCAGAACTGTACTTAAGAGAAGTCAGAAAAACAAGGCAATAAAAAGTAAATCAGAATTTTATAAGGATCAATAAAGAAATGCACCTACTGTGCTGCTTCTTTTTTGTTAAGGGATATGTTTATTGTGCAATAATCTGCTTAATAGCTCATTAAAGAATCATTTGCTGGGTTTACTTCTATTCTTCATGTGGGATTCTGCACCTGCTACACATTTCTACTTATCAGCCTCAGTATATCTGAATTGTTTAAATGCCATCATGCCACCTCTGTTAAGAACAAGAGGTAGCACTTCCACTTCAGGCATGGTTTCTCTAGAAATCTGCATGTTATCCCTTATCTCTCAGAGAAATATAATGACTCTGCGGAGCCACTAAACTGTGTCAATAAAACATAGCCAAAGGGGATATTAAGCAGAACACCAGAAATTAGTTTACTACCTATTAGTAGATAAAAATCCACTAATAATCTGAACATAAATCAATGCCATAGACCAAGGGACATCTAATTACAGTATATACATCTATCTGGAGACCAGCCCCTTGTACTCGGCGTATTCCTTTCTCTTACAGGTACCTCTTTACCAGAAAGATAATCAATACTTGGAAAGACATCAGAAGAAAGTTCCTGAAGAATTGACACATGAGCAAGACTTAAATAAATTAAGTATATAATGCTTGTCTGGAATATTAAAAAGAAAAATGGCAATATTGGTACTGAAAAGTGAAAAGGTATCTTAAGCAAGTGAAAAGAAAATAAAAAGAAATAGGTAGATAAATTTTGTAACAAGATGTTATATAAGAGTTCCCACAGTAAGATATAAAATGGCTTTGTGAGGGAATTAGTGGAAATGTCAGTGCTTTGAACACTGTAAATAAACAAAAGGCAAGAAAAATTATAGTAGAGAATACTGCTTTGGCAGGGAGAAAGACCAATAAACTGAGTATTTCAGTTCCTTTTACTGTGTTTACAAATATGGAGAGGTCAGAAAATACTACAGTTACAGCTGTAACGGTTTGCTGGCATGGTTTCTAATGTCAAAAGAAGAGTAATTCAGGGCACCAGCTACTAGGGTTAGCATGCCCTAGGCTATTATCCATTGCAGGTACAACAGTAAATTGTAACCACTGAGGACTAAGTAAAGATTTACACTAATACTTTAAAACATTCATTTTTTTGAAAAAAAAAAAGACCTGTTCCAGCCTCTTCAGTGAAAAGGGTAGATAAAAAATGCCAAACAAACTTTGAAACTTTGAATTTTATGACGTTTTTTCCATCTGAAAAATGTAGTGTCTATCTGTAAGAGCTTTTTTTCCACTTGTAGTCCCACTTCCATTCCCATTTCAAATAGCCCTAGCACTAGATTCAGCTGTACTTCTACTTTGCAAAATATTTTATTGTATTAAATGCATATTTCATGGCTCTGCTTATCACTTGCAGCAGCCTGGGAAGATTTTTTTTTTCTCTGCCCTTCATATACCTTGTTCAAGGACTTTTTTTCTTTCCTATCAAACATTAGATACTGATCACAGGAAAAGATAGTGTGTATAACAGAATGTGTAGATTTTTTTCACTGCCATTATAATCTTGAATTTTCCTTATTGATGTCTTGATCAAGTATTCAGTGTTTAGCTGATCACCAGATTTTGGCAGAGGAAGAAATTCTCAACACATTAATTTTTGAGAAACTGTTTGGGATTATTCTCCTTTTCCCTTTGGCGTGGAGATCATCAAATTTCATACTGCTGCAAGTAGAGTACTTGGAGCAACTTTGATGTTTCTTGCTCCCTTTTCACAGAACTTCACAGCTGTGACTTTTAGTCTGTCTTTAAATACATATATAGTTTTCCTTAGTTTGTAGAACTGGAAAGTGCTTTGTGAGCTGTGGTAGAGTTTATAGTGAATACAGACACTTCAGATAAAATTTTGAGGGCTTGAGTGTATGTAGTTGCAAAGCACTAAATTCAATGATAAACTGACACCTTATTCTGTGGTATTTCAAAGAATTTCCTACTGACATCATTCTTCTCCACTTTCAGTGTAATAGTTTCTGTATTTTTTTCCAAAAAAAACTATTTGTCTAAAGCTCTCTAAGATTTTTTGTTTGGTTTTTTTTTTTAAATTATTATTTTTTTATTTATTATTCTTGTCCCAGATTATTCCTTTAACATTCCCTCTACTCCAGCTTCCATCTTCTACTTATTCCTATCTATCCACAGTTCTCTGGCTCCATTTATTTTTATTTAATGAATGTTTCCAATGAAAAAAAAATGCTTATAAACCTGTCAGTGCCTTATTGTTTCTTTTCTCACATAGGTATTTGAGAATCTGGCTTTGTCTGATCTCTATAAATATTCTTCCTTTTCCATCTTCTTTGATGATTTTGAATCTGGTTTTCAATCTACTTGTGAACACTTCTCACTTCCTTCATATAATATAATTTTCATTTTTGTTTCCTTTCTTTTTGTTAATTGTCTTTGATTTTGTAATTAGAGACTGTATTGGGTCTGGCTGAGCCACATAGCAGCCCTCGTAGTGCTGTGCTTTGTACCGGTAGCTAGACAGGCGCTGATAACATACGTGTTTTGGTTATTTTTGTGGAGCAGAGTTCGCACAGCATCAAGGCTGTCTCTCCATTCCTGAGTAGGCTGGGGATGAGCAGTATCTTGGAAGGGGACACAGCTGACCCAAATTGACCAAAGGGATATTCCATACCGTATGACATCTTCTCAGATATAAAAGCTAAGAGAAAGGAGGAGGAAGTGGGGACATTCCTTATTTACAACGTTTGTCTTCCCGAGCAACATGCTACATGTACTGGAGCCCTGCTTCCCGGGAAGTGGCCAAACAGTGCCTGCAGGTGGGAACACATCTTTTGTTTTCCTTTACTTACACACACGTGACCTTCGCTATTGCTTCGTTAAACTGCCTTTATCTTGACCCACAAGATTATTGTTTTTTTAACCTTCCACTCACCATACACCCCCCTCCCTGCCCCTGCCGAGGAGGGGAGTGTAGAGCAGCTTGGTAGGCACCTGGCATCCCACCAAGGTGACCCACCACAGAGATAATTTTATTCCCGAGACAATTCTAAAATATACATACGTCACTAGTTTTCTTCCCTCTTTCTGCTTCAGTTTATTAAGCTATCTGTGTGTGCAGGTGGCTGTGTCATTGCCTATGTTTCCGTTATTCTTTAAGACCAAGTTCCTTGGGCAAGGCAGTGCAACATCCCCAAGTTTCTCCGAGCCTAGCTATTCAAACCAGCTGAGCTGAAACCGGACTTCCAACAGAGGCCAGAGATGGGCCAGAGGGTAAACAGCTTTACAAAGTGTCTCAGGAAACTGTGCTGCTTAGAGAACTATGCCTAACCATCCGAGCAAAACAAGGAAAAAGACAGCTTTTACCTTGGAGTACCTGTTAGAGGAGAGCCAAATCCAGCTGCCCAACAGAGGCAAGGCCGACACAGCTCCATGTCCCCAGACCAGCCAGTAGTAAACCTGAGCATGTATTCCCAGGAGGCACACAAATTCACATACATACAGTCTGCAGGTACGTATAAACACATCCCGCCACACAGATCACCGACACACCGAGCATTCACACGGACGCCCAATGGCCTCATCCTGCACCTCTCTCATCTCAGGATGGTACATCAAGGCAAAATTTACCTGTTTGTTTAATATGGATTGCCCCAGCAGCTGAGCTCAGACACTCAGTCTCTCTAGCTGCCCATGGATCCCTGTCCCCACAGTTGCTGTCACCTGGACATATGAGCCCCTGAGACCACAGCCCCACTCCAGACCCCCTTGCTAATGTGTGCATGCACACATGCACACACACACACAAACACTGACACACCACAGATTCCCCAGCAGCTGGTGTCGGGCACATGGCCCATCCAGCAGGTGGTCCCCAGGTGCCTCACCCCTAGACACAAACACATGATGACCACATAGTCCCTCCAGCAGCTGGCCTAGGGTCCCCCTGATAGCCAGCTCCTCCTGTGCTCCTGCTCTGAGGGACACATCTTGCCAGCTCCCAGGCCACTTCACCTTCTTGCCATGCAGTCTAGCTTTATCTTTGCTGGTGATCACACTATTGGCAAAGCTTTAACCTTCTATTCCTTTCAATTTTCTTAAGGCTCTAAGAGACTCCATCATATAGATATGATGACTGATATTTTTTAACATTACAGCTCTCTGCCCTTTAAACCTACAGATGAGTTCCTAACATTGTCCACATCAGACAGTTTCCATCTCTCTTTTTTTTTTTTTTTTTTTTTTTCTTTCTTTCTTGAAAGTGCTTCAGGAAGAGGTAGAACATAAAAAAACAGTCTAAGGAAAAAACTGAGAGTAAAGATTTAGATATGAACATAAAAAACTAATCTTACATTCATCAAATAAAAAACAGTATATGAAAGCAAAAAAACCACACCCTCATATTTATTACTTCTCCTGTCCCTACTTCTTTTGTTTGCTTCTTTACAAACATGAAAACCAATAAATTTATAGGTCTTCTCTCTCCACCAAAATCATGTCCAGAATAAAGTACTTGAGACATTTTGAACAATAGCTAAGCATCCTTTTATGTTAGGAGCTTCAAACTGCGTAGTTTCATCAGATCACATCGGTGAATTAATTCTATATAAACTAAGGGAAGTCAGATCATAAGAACAGTATTTTAACACTTACCTTTGGGATATATTAAGGCTTAATAAGGAAATATCATAAGGAAGGACTTCTGGAAATTAAGAGGTGCTCTTCAGCCTTTGTACAACAGCTTCATGGCTAGAGCAATGTAAACCATAGAAAATAGTGTGTCAGTTTCCCTACAAGTCATAGTAGTTAGGATAAGTTAACATAGGAGTTAGACATAACCACAGCTCCCACTTTCCAGGAATTTTCCCTGACACAGGGAAATGAGGAGGGGACTGTACTTAATACTCTAAAGAGAAGGCCAAAGAAAATGCTGTGCCGGAGAGAATATATACATTCTCTAGGACATCCAGAAGGATGTAACTTATGTGGTTCTTAGTCCTATCCTCTCCATGGGCTTATTAATCTTGCATTACATACACATTGACTAAAATGCAGGAATATACACTAGCCCCAGCTTCAGAATTTGCCAAATATTCTTATCTTTACATTGTGTTAGGCTCATGCTTCCTTAGCTCCTTGAACCAAAATTCTTGACTTAAAACCAACATACTCATGAAAACCATTCTATGTTTCAGTCTTTTGTCTTTTTCCATGAACATGTTGACAGTTATAACAAAAGCCTGCATGGTTATTTAATCAATGAAGATGCATTTTTTTTTTTATAAATTGCATCCTTTTTTTCTTTGCCAGTTAAGACTATTAACTTTATGCAATTTATGCAACTGTAGCAATGAATTAATACATAACAAATGGGTTTCGTGATTTTAACCCCCTTCTGGAGCTTTTATTTTCATCTCCTGGTTGCTGAGTGCAACAGATAACGCAGATGAAATATTGAAGTACAGAGATAATATGACATTCACCCTACTGGAATGCAAACCCTTGAGAAAATAAGAAAGGGGAAAAAAAGAGATCCAATAATTTAATAATATTATTTTAAAAAGATGAAAAAAATATTTGTAAAGGAAATAAAGTATGATGTATCACCTTTAAATCTTTTGATAACATTTTAATAAATATTAAAATAGAAAATGAGAATATTTCCAAATTTCTAAAAGCAACTTCTACGGCTCTTAATTATTTTAGAGCCTAAAAATTAAAACATGTATTTTACAGATATTATCTAAGTTTAAGAACAAGGCAAAACCAGAACACCTCAATTTCTTTCTAGGCCTACTTATTTACTCTGTTCTTGTCTTGATCTGTATAGGAAGACATTCATATAGAAGTAATTTCTACAAGTGAAAATGGGTCTTTCCAGGCAAATAGAAATGCATAGCTGAAATTCTTTGACCTGAACAGCTGAAAATCTCATAAAAATTAGTACAGTCAAGAAGTTTTTTTGAAACTGCTGGGGTTTTTTAGATTCTATAGAACTGTCATATGGAACTTTGATTTAGCATTTTAAAACTAAAAATATGGATAATATATGAAAAAAAAAAAGGAATTATCTTCTTTCAACATAATACTAAAACAAGTAGAGGCTGCAATGTAGTAGGGGCTTTAAAAAATGAAGAGGTGTTTTCTGTGGAAGAAGGAACATCTAAAATAATTAAGAGGTAAAATAATGAGAAGTCTGAATGCCCACCTTCAGACAGTTTGCTTTATAAAGAAAATGCAAGATGAGAGTTAGGAAGGATGTTTCACTAATACTACAAAAACTGAAGTGTAATATATAACTTTTCAGGAGATTAAAACCAGTACAATTGGCAAACTGTCCCATAAATCTAACTTGAGTTGCTGGCCTGAAGAATATTTTTACAAAGATTACAGTTTTTTCTTACAAGTCAGCATGCATTTATATGTGTTAAAATATGGATAAAAAGTACAGAAATATGCTCCAGCAGCGTAAGTTCCTTTATCCTACTAGAATATGGCAAAAACCCCAGAATATCTTTCATTCATTGTGGATATTACACTAATTATAGAAAACTGAGAGTTGTATTTTTCATCTTTTTAGTTAAAAATAGAATTGAATTCATACAGGCTTTTATATCTGTAACCATCAGTTTCAATGTTACTTCTGTTTTTCATGTTTCTTTTTACCATTGAATTTGATGAACTAGATTTAACTGAATAATAACGTGATTTAATATGGAATTGCATATAAATAACCAGGCTTGTCATCTTGGTTTTCCTTATATGAACATCCAAAAAAACCATGCAAAAAATGCCAAATGGATACTTTTAAAGATAACTGGTTTATCAATTTATTACTCAATGCTGACACTATTTAATCATATGGTATAGCAAACAACGATGGAAAATAGTAAGGAACACTTACAGGAGAAGACTGTACAAAGAATATACAGGTGTAAATAGCTCATTGTGTCATCAATGCACAGTCTGATTTGTACATTTTCTAGAACCTGTAGAAGTTGTTGGGTTGCTCATTGCCAATGATCTCCCTTTTTTAGCTGCTTGCGTCATTGCTTAGCAGTAACAATAGTGTTCTGCAGCAAACTTAGTAGCCTCTTTTTTTTTCTTTTCTTTTCAAAAAAAGGGTATTAATGCATTCAAAATTAAGACACCTAAATGGAAAGCTTTACAGGAAGGTGTCTAGATGCAAGTTAAGTGTGAAAGTTCCAGTGTTTATATCATTCTGCATACCTTGGCACCCAGGTTTCTTTCCAGATTCTTACAGGGTCTTAAACTCATAAATGCAATCTTGGCCTACATCAGTAAAAATAATTCTAAAAGAAGAGCTGTATTTACAGCATACAAGGCACTTCAAAGGCCTCATCCATGCTTATGAAAGATGAACTGAAACTGGACTGAGGCCTACTGTAAAAATTGAGGAAATTGACAGTTTTATGGAAGAAATTAAAAGTTTTGCTTTCTTACCCTATCTAAAGCAAAACCAGGAGGGAGGTACTTTGGAAATATGAATGCATTCTTTGGATGAGCATGATGAAAAGAGGAAAACTTACTCTCTGGCCTTGAAGACACAGAAATGTATTTGGTCCCTTTGGAGGACTTCTAATACACCATGATGAACAACATAGCCATTGGGGAGACACAGAAAAACTAATATTTTATCTCCTAATAGACACAAGTTCCTTTGTAAGTATGACAGAAGTTATACTGCTTGCACAAAATGTGCTGGGCAGACATGACTTGCCATGCCTGAGCTCCACACATACCAAAAACTCAGTGACAGTGTTAATGAGATGCAGAGTTCAGTTTTATAAACCTTACTGTGGAAAACAGTTCAATAACTCAAGAGGGTTTGCCTTATTTTGTTTTGGTTTTTTCTGAGTGAACAAGTCCCATGGTCTTTGGTCATCTCAGAACATAAGCAAAGCAAAATCACATAAACTGAGCGATAAGGTAAAGCAAACTTATTTTAGAATATATCAGAAAATAGAATATATTCAGAATATGTTAGATATATTCACAGTATATCAGGAAAATATAATTTATAGGGCTTTGTTGTGGTTTAATCCCAGCTGGCAACTAAGTACCACACAGCTGCTCGCTCACTCCCTACCAGTGGGATGAGGGAGAGAATCAGAAGGGTAAAAGTGAGAAAATTTCTGGGTTGAGATAAAGATACTGTAACAGGTAAAGCAAAAGCTGTGAGCACAATCAAAGCAAAACCTGGAATTCATTCCCCGCTTCCCACGGGCAGGCAGGTGTTTAGCCATCCCCAGGACAGCTGGGCTCCAGCACACGTAAGGGTTACTGGGGAAGGCAAATGCCATCACTCTGGATGTCCCACTTCCCTTCTTCCCCCAGCTTTATATGTTGAACATGACATCATATGGTATGGGACATCCCTTTTGGACAGTTGTGGTCAGCTGTCCCAGCTGTGTCACCTCCCGACTTCTTGTGCCCCCCAGCCAGCTCACTGGTGAGGCAGTGTGAGAAGCAGAAAAGGCCTCGGCTCTGTGGAATCATTGCTCAACAAGAGTTAAAACACCTCTGTGTTATCAGCACTGTTTTCAGCACAAATCCAAGACACAGCCACATACTAGCTACTATGAAGAAAATCAACTCTATTCCAGCCAAAACTGGTACAGGATTGAGTGAAGAACACTCATCATAGGTAGGCAGACACAACTCTAACACAAAAGAACTTTCATGTTAAAACTGAAATTTTGAAAGAATACCAGCATGGTTTACAAGCAAATGATAATGATATTTTGATACAGAAATATTTTAATATACAGACGGATAGATAAATTGTCCCTTGGTTTCTGACTGGGTTATGTAAAATTTAAATTAGAAAACACTGGCAAATCTTTACTAAAGATGACTTTTTATACTGGAAGAAAGATTTAAAGTTTTAGTAGATTATTACTTCTGAACCTTACTAAAAAGGAAAGTTGCTATATATGTTGGGTTTATTTGCTTGTTTTTCTGAAAGATATGTTCTAGTCCAAAAAAAGATCAATACAGGGACTGTGTTATATGGAGGATCAGGCTAAGATGACATAATCATTCTACCTGGCCTTGCAAATCTATAAATCTGTAAAGGTCATATTGAGTGCGTTGAATATTGTGAGTTAGCAAATGCCACCTAGCATACTGCAATACGGACTGATATCAAATGTCTTAATCTGGGAGGTCTTAGAAAAACATTATTGGCAGAAGATTGCCATAAAGTTGGAAATTTGTAAACATAATCACAACATAAGATATTCAGGTATTGATGGAAGATCCAGACATAGTAGTAGTAAATCTGTAATGTAGTGAGATAAGTTTTTATATTGCATTTAATACTGTCAAATACAGTACAATTAAGTAGTAATGCTGTGTTGATTTCCTCCACTTGTATATGGCTTTTTCAAAAATTACTTGTACTCTTGCCTTTAATAAGATGAATCTAAATTCCTATCAGATGCTTTTACTAATTCATTTTGGGGAAATTTTTCCCTGGCATTAAGAATAATTCTTCAAGCTTAGTAAATAAAAAAGTATCCAAAAGCTGACATAAAACCTACTGATGCTTTAGAAAAAAAAAAAGTATTTTGGTGATTAGCTATAGACTGAATAGTTGAAAAATATTTCCTTCTCATAGAATTCTTTCATTATAATTGTGAAGCAATACGTATTTTCAGAAGCTACCTTTTTGTACATTCTATTTTGATGCATAAATGCATAAAACCTCTACAAATAAATGTTCTCATTCTGATGCAATCTTTGAGATGACATAACAGCACTAGTCTGAACCCATACAAATAGCAAACAGCTTCCAGCAAGTGCAAAGCAGTAAGCTGATTATTATAATCATATCTTAGGGTTTCAGGAGAATCTGTGCAGTCTATATGTTCTGATATGATGTCCTTTGAAACCCTAGCTATTTAGACTGTCCCATCAAAATAACATGTGAACAACTATGACTGTCCATCACATCATATTATTAACTGTTATGTTCTATAAGTATTGTTCAATCACATCAAATTATTGCTGCATCATACCATGACGATATTAAGGTTTTCAACATCCTTCTAATAAAGGAAAATGTTTAAATAGTAAAATATTGCAAATAAATGTTTTTTGAACTTGTCATAAGAATCAGTACTGGAAAAATATCTACTTTTTTTTTTTTTCTGACTACTTTACACATATAAAAAGGGTTTGTATTCTTCTGGAGTTTGAATGGTTTTTAAAAAGAAATGACAAGAAGTAAATAAAAAACTCCTGTATCCTCATTTATTGAGGTACATTGCAGCAGAACTGGTTCCCTCCATCTGAAAAAGATGGGACAGTGGCAGTGAAAGATACTATTCCTGTATGAATCATTGAGATGTAGTTCGAGAAAATTCCATTGCAAAGATAAATACTAAAGTACCAGGAAAAAAAAAAAAAAAAGCAACAGAAAAATAACACAGCAGATGTAACAGCCAAGGAATTATGTTTCCATGGAAATACACAGATATTGAGAGAAAAAGTATGTGTCCCCTCCAAAAAATTAAAGAAGAAGAAAAAAAAGAGAAACAATGCTAAGAACTATTACAGGAAACTGAAACAGAAGCAACATTCATACAGAAGCAACATTCATTAAGAACTGAGTTATCTGTTGCTTTTAAGAAATAATTTGAAAAAAAGCTATAGAACATAGAAAAGATACATTTATAAATATTTGATCATCCTATGACTATAAGAGAGAATTTTATTTCTTAAGATGGTATTTTGGGGGATGAAATATAGAGCTTATAGAAATACAATATTGCATTCTATAAAATTTGATAGTTTTTCTAAAGTAATTTCTTCAGAACTGTCATAAACTTCAATAAATCCTCTTGATTTCTATGGACATCTGTACTCTTTTTCATTTAAGCTTTGTATATGGATACATTAAAGAATTTTCAGTATCATTGAAATACTGTGTTTTGAAAATTTTGATTCATGGATTAAACTCGGCAGCAGAAGTCACACAAAATACATAGAGGACTTAGAAGGAAAAGTTAAATTTTATGCAGCTCAATGGAAAATTGACCCAGACCTGATTTTCTACATGCATTTTGTCTTTCTGGTTCCTACAAGTGCCACTTGCAGACAGATGACAGAATTGTAGTGTACTTGTCATACAGGTAATTTGTTCACTACTTTGATGTTCACAAATGTGAAGAATCTCATCCAAAACACTCCCTCCTTCACAGAAGCAGAAAAGAAACATAGTTTCCCATACTTCCCCTTACTTATACCTTGCTCACACTCTTTCTTGTTTTATGATGACCCTTTAGTTCACGTAAAAAAAAAACAACACAAAACCCCAAAACAAAAATCAACAATAATTTTGCTTCCCTTCAGTTAAACTGAAAGTTTTGGATTAATTTCAGATTCACTTGAAAAGCAGTCTATGAATGTGTTTAATGATCACTTTCAGTCTTTGAAAGAAAAAAGAAAAATTTTCTGTCTTTCTGTATAAGACAGAAAATTGTGTGATATAATGGGCTGAGGGAAAAAAATGTAATTATACGTTTCTTATCTTTTAGCAGAGTCATTCTCAATACTACTCTCAAGGGAGCAGGGAAGACAACACCAGTGAATTTGAACATCTCTTAGCTGCTTTTTGCATCCCAATAACAAACCCAGCTTTTAGAAAATAGCCACTAATTGCATATTGCTGATTAATATTCTTGGACAGTTTTTTCCTTCTTTCCTTTAATCAGTTTGCTTGCATAGCACTGCCCCGATTCATATTCTATCTAGATAAAGCCAAAAGCACACAGAGTAAAAATACTGTCTAGAGATTTTGTTTATTTTTTTTTTAAAAAAAAGGATTTATCTCACCTAACCTCAGGTCTCCAGAAATATCTCTTCTTGTTATTAATTTTTTTTCTACAGTTAATAGAGAAACATAATAATCCTTCAGTGAATGACTTCTTCCACTTACATGTGCTACAAGGATGAACAACTTGATGGAGATGCCTCTTACTCTCCTCTACAAGTGGAAGCAGCTTCCATCAACATCTTAAACTACACACTTGACTTTGAGATTATATGAGAATAACTCTGTCATAGGCATCAGTAAGCATGTGTTTGGAATCTTATTATTCTTCAGAGCTGTTGTGCCTGAATTTTGACTGCACATGGTGCCTCTGTGTACTTAGAACCTAAAATCTGGAACTACTTCGTAAAGGTACATACAAGAAAGATCATCTATCACAGACTTGGTTTCAACTAGGATAGAGTTAATTTTCTTCCTAGTAGCTGGTAAGTGTTTTGGTTGTAGTATGAGAATAATGTTAATAAGACAGTGATGTTTTTCATTGTTGGCAAGTAGTGTTTATACTAATTCAAGGACTTTTCAGCTTCTCATGCCCTGCCAGACAGAAAGCTGGAGGGGCACTAGAAGCTGGTAGGGGACAGAACCAAGACAGCTGACCGAAACTGGCCAAAGGGATGTTCCATGCCATCTGATGTCATATGCTGGGGAGAGTTGGCCCGGGGAGCTGGGAGGATGGGATTGCTGCTCAGGGGCTGGTTGGGCATTGGTCAGCAGGTGGTGAGCAACCCTATTGTGCAGCATTTCTCTTTTTGTTATTTTGATTTTTTTCCCTTGAGTTTTCTTTCTTTCTTTTTTTGTTATCTTCATTTTCATCATCATTACTATTATTGTTATTATTATTACTACTAGTAATAGCATATTTTACTTTACTTCGATTATTATTCTGTTCTTATCTCAACCCATGGGTTTTACTTTTTTTCCGATTCTCCTCCCCATCCCCCCCAGAGATGGGTGAGTGAGTGGCTGCGTGGTACTTTGTTGCTGGCTGGGATTAAACCATAACACTTGTAACAGTCAAAAGGCAAAAAATACCCACAAACATTTCCTTGGTGTTTCAAAGGTGGTGGTATAATTAAACTTATAAGTCAATCACTGGGTGTTGTGCTTCGCAAACTTGAGGTGGTAGTGTGGTGCACTGAACAACTCTTTGTGTTAAAATGCAATAGGATTAGCTAACCCGTGATGATTTTGATGTTCGGTATCTCAATCTGACTAACACTGATAAGGCATTTAACTAGCTTGAAGTCTCTGTCAGCCCTTTGAAATCTCAGAACAAAATGTCTTTCCTGGGCAAAATAAAATATTTCCTTTTCCCCACCAGTAAATGACCAAAAGGAAAAGAAAATCAAAATCACCTGATGCATATTACAAAAATAGGAAAGATTCTGATTTTCTAAATATATCATCAAGAAAAAAGAAATCTAAGGGAAAGACATTTGGCACCTTCCCCAAGGATACTGCTGATATTATATCTCATTTGGGGGCCTTTCTGAGATTTCAATAACCTTTTATTAGAAAATAAATATCTATCAGAACACTTAAAAAACTGTGTGAAAGGGAAAAGACAGTGTATTTTGTAGCTCAGAGGCTCCAATGTAGTCTTCAAACATAGATACCACCTGATATATTGCTTATAACCTAAACACAAAATCTCATGGAATGAAGAGAAGAAAAAGAATGAAGACAAATTGTTGTATCATTATATTTTAACACACATCATATACACTCTGTGAAATACTTTCATGTGTGGGTTAGGAAGTCCATACAGCCCAAAGTATTTACTGTCAGAAGACAAGCACCTATTTGACAATGCAATTTATATAGTACAGATGCATCAAAAAGAAGGGAAGTGTGAAACTACAGAGAAGGTCACTGTACTGGGTGTAGGTGTCAAGGTTTTGGCAGTGGGGGTTTCAGAGGTCGCCTTTGTGAGAACACAGGCTGTCCCATGCTAGATACAGACAGTTCCAGCCAGCTCCAGTGGACCCATCACAGGACACAGCTGAGCCTCTCAACCAAGATGGTAGTGCCTCTGGGAAAATGTACTCAAGAAAAAGCAAAATGCTGCCCAGAAGTGAAGAATGAGGATTGAGGGGAATTTTTATTTTTATTTTATATATA
>JAVJGJ010000014.1:52213226-52247634 GCA_035590215.1 Microhierax caerulescens
GAGGAGGTGCTCCTGCAGCCTGCAGCCTGTGGAGATGATCACATCAGCATTGATGACCACATTGCAGCCCATGGAGGTTCCCACACCAGGTACTTCCTAAATTAACTGTGACCCATGGAGAGGACTCACGATGGAGCAGGGGAAAAGCGTGAGGAGAAAGGAGTGGCAACTGACCACAACCCCTGACTCCTCATAAAGCCTGTTGCTGTTCAAGGCTAAAGGCAAGTAGAGGAGTCAGGAGTGAAGGGGTGAAACTGAGCCTGGGAAAAAGGGATGGGTCAGAGGACAGTAGTTTGATATTTTTGTCTTCTTTTCTTACTGTCCACTCTATTTTATTTAGCAATAGGTTAAATTTATTTTCCCCAAGTCAACTGTTTTGCCTGTGACAGTAATTGGTAAGTGATCTCCCTGTCTGTATCTCGACCCTTGAGCTTTTCCATTTTATTTTCTCCTTTTGTCCTGTTGAGGAGAAGGGGTGAGAAAGTGGCTGGGTGAGTGTCTGACAGCCAGCCAAGGTCAACCCACCATAGTCATTCAAAGAGTTCATTGAGCATAGTTTTTCTTTAGAAAAGCTCTAAATAATCTTATCCTACAAAGAGATGGTTTTAGATAAGAGTTTCACATGTTAGTTGAGGAATAATAAATTAATCTCTCTTAAACACCTTTGATTTAAGCACTGACAACACAATAAACCAATTTTCTCCTCATTTATCTTTTTATTGATGATTTCATTGCCTGGTTATTTCCCAATTCTTCCTGGTCTCTATGTTCTTTATGTATATCATTCCTGGGTCTTCTGGGTTTTGGTTTTTATTTTTGTTTCTTTGGGGGTTTTTTCCCTGTTGCCCAAATAGTTGTCTTCTTCAAATGGAGACTTCTGTAACCATATTTTCAAAATTGTCTTCCTGACATTGTATTCATTCATCATCAAAACATTTTTCTGCAATAACTAATTACTAGAGTTGCTTTAAAGGTTCTTGTTTTGTTTTGTTTTGTTTTATTTTTATGATGTCATTATCAATCTGTTCTGTTGAAAATAACTTTTACTCACTGACTTCAAAAACAGAATAATCCTAGAATCATTGAATGGTTTGGGTTGGAAGGGACCTTAAAGATCATCTAGTTCCAATCCTGCTGCCATGGGCAGGGACATCTTCCACCAGACCAGGTTGCTCTAAGCCCCATCCAACCTGGCCTTGAACACTTCCAGGGATGGGGCACCACAGCTTCTCTGGGCAATCTCTTCAAGTGTCACACCACTCTCAGAGTGAAGAATTTCTTCCTAATGTCTAATCTAAATTTACTCTGGTTTAGTTATAATGACAATAATAACTATTATGATTTTTAAAAAAAATAATTTTAGAGTTCTTGTCAAGTGTATGTCATCAGACCCAAAAGGTAAATATTCATTGAAAGTGGTAAGAAAACAAATGGTCTATTGAAAATTCTAAACAAAAGACTGAGAAGAGTCTAATAAACATATTAAATGAAATGTTGGAGGTGTTTGCTGCACTTCTGTAGATACCATAATAGCATGGCATCTGGTTCCTCATGAGCTTCACCCAAGAAAAGTTGCAGCCTTAGGAGATCTTGTTTTTAAAGAATGAATTTTATGTAGAATTCCAAATGATATCTGCAAGAGTAGGTGAGTGATATGGACAAGACTCAGCATTTTCAGTAATACTTCCAGCACACCATTCTAAATTGTCCTAGGCTACCTGAAACATCTACACATGGCTGGTGCAGCAGAGAGGAACTAAGAAGACAGAGCACAAGGCACAATGTGAGGCAAAACCTAAAGAAGACCCAAGCCCTGTGGAGCAGCAGCTGGGGGACTCACTGTACATCTTGGCTCTTTAATTTCATCACAGTGAATGCAACTTCAAAAAATTATCAGCAAATTGTAGCTGATTGCTATCAGTTGGTATCAGCTTTGAGCTCTGAAGTTCTAGACACAATGCAGCACAACACCATGGAAAGAGTTGAAAGCAATGGTGATCACCTTACTATTAAAGGGATAGCCTTTATAAATGATCTGGTTATTTTACAATGAAGACTGATTTCTTAAATGAAATTTACTGTGGGCTTTCTGTTGGATTTTGTTATTACTGTCTTTAGTTAATACAGCACGTTGACCTTGGTAGAAACAAAGAACTGGGATATGAACAAAAGAATCATAAATGAATCCTGGCATTGTGCAACACTGATGTGGAGAGTGGAAAAATTCAAACAAGTCTTAATTCTTACCTCTTTAGTTTCTGCTAAAGCTGCCTGATATGTTATAAAGTTTTGTGACTTACACAGAATTTCATTTTGATCAAAGCCATTTAGCCTATGTTCAGTATTCCATGGCAGAAGTCCAAGCAGCAAGATGTACTCAGTTTTGGTTTGGTTGAATAAAGGTCCATGGTTTATTGGAAATTAGATCTTTTCTCACTAGAAAAACCCTGAGAAGACTGTATTTGTTTTCATTTCACTTTATTAAAATAATAATAGTAACAATAAAAGACTAGTATTTCTGCTCTGGTCAAATTCACAGCTAGAAGTTCTGCAATAATAGCCTTTCTATCAGTCTTTTATCATTTTGGGGATCTTGTTTGCAGATACAATCCTTAACAGGAAATTAAAAGCAAAGGCAAAGAATTAAGAATCTCTAGGCTGCCCAATGATTCAGCATTAACATAAAGCTTGGTTCAATCTTTGTTTAGCCTGTTGCATGGTATTATATCCAGCATTTAAAAGAAACTTTGGCGCATACTTGTAAATCTTAAATGTACTCACAATATGGCCACTTAGGAAAGGATTACCACCTTTTATGCTGAGTTGCCTCAGATGCAGTCACCTATGTTATGCCTTCAGTCAATGGAAAAAGCTAGACACTACCAAAAACATATTGATATTATTCTGTGCCCTGAATAACTTTCTAATCTAATTTATAATTGATCTAAATTAATTGAACTGAATCTTGGATCACTGGTTTCTGTGATATACAGTTAACACATTTGACTATATGTAAAGTCTGCAATCTCAGACTTTGGAAACTAATTGCTTAAATCCCTACTTAGACACCTGATTTAAAAAACATTTCTTGGATGTTCAGGTTTCTGGAATCAGTTCTAAGGTTTTCTAGGGGTCTGAATACAATTGTCAACTTGAACATGACCAGGTAAACAGATCTGAAAATCTCTGCTCCAAAATTCTGGTCTGAGAGCTCTTTTTATGAAGTTGGAATAAACACAGCAGTTAAAAGGTGTTGCGTGATAACTGGGATGCACATAGCCCATGAAAGGAAATCAGATGCCTTTACAGAAAAAAACCCAAAAGCAAACCCAAAAAAACCCACCACAAAATAAACCAAACAACAAAACAAGACAAAACCAAAGCTGAAGCTGAAGTACAGTCTTTGAGAATTCTTAATGTTTGCATCACTACCAAATTCCACGGAAATAATAGTCAAAAATAACAACAGAAGAACAACCGATGGGGCAAGCTGGCCTGCAGAAAAAAAAAACCCAAAACCCCAAAAAAAACCCCAAAACCAAAAAACCAAACACTTCTATCACAGCAACACCAGTTCTGAAAATTATACCAGTTCTGAAAATGAATTATTTATGCCAAAGTCTTAGCTGCTGCCAAACAATGTACCTATTCTGAGTGAGCGAGGTACTCTTGGAACACTGTCCTTATGTCTACTGTGACTCTTTTACTTCACCTGAATGTTTTACAGTTGCATCATAGTAATGTTTCTGAATATGTCAAAGATTTGCATGCTAAAGTCTATACATAGCTGATGGACATGAAATGGGAAATTTCCAAAGGAAGAGAAATATGGAAGCATCTCACCAAATTTTTACTATGTCAACAGATAGATGATTAGTCTAAGCCAGCTGCAGCAGTACCTAGTGAGGAGATATAGGCACTTTCAAGAGTCTTAGGTTGGCATTTGAGGTAAAGGGGACAAATTTCTTTCTGCTCACCACTAAGTCAATAGATGCTCTTGTTCACATTGGATTTTTTTTTCTTTCTGTATATTTAAAAGAAGAATAACTTTCTTAAAATACTTATTTCCAAATATCAATACAGAATTGCTGCACAGAAGTACAAAGGGATGTCTCTGGCAGTGGGGATACTAGGTCTTGTGAAAAAAAATATTTGTTAAAATCTTACTAAGAGAGCATATGTACAGTATATGTTCTGTGGGAATCCTGACTCCCTTGAAAGGAAAGCCCTTGATCCAGTTTAGGGTTTGGATGGATTGGTATAAACTGAAGGTAGGCCTGATTTGTTTTAATGGGTATATTCCTGATCCCTGATTGTTCAGAATGGGGGACCTCTATACTGGCTTGGGTTTCTTTCCAGTAGGAACCATAAGACATGGAGCGATGCCAGGTACCTGAGTTTTGTTCCAATACAGATTCAAGGTAGAGACATAGTACCTGTCTGTCCTGGGATGGATTTGGGATCTGGACCACCATCGGGGTTCCCTCCACCTCTTGGCAGTACACATTAAGATTTTGAGACTTCAGTGGCAAGTAGCCAAATTTTACAATTTTGGCTAATTAAATTTCCTGATGCATTGCAGTTAGAAGTGTTGGGCATTAACTGCATATGCACATCTTCACTAAACAAGAATCAAATTACTTAAAAAGGAAATAACTTAAAATATCTTCCTGTTGGAGCCCTGAATACAAAGGCACTCTAATTCTTTGGCTAATAGGTTCCATAAATAGGACTCGTGATTTATCATTTCAGGGTTAAAATTGCTAGAAAAGGAGACTATAAACACAAAATGAAAATGCCCTGATTGAATTCAAATGTAATGCAAGAGAGAGCCCTACTGGCAGGTCTTAATAAATACAATCACTATTTTAATAGTTTAAGTAAATAACTTCCCTTATAATAAATAGGAGGGAAACACACATCCTGGAATATTTGCCTCTTCATATCCTCCTTCACTTTAAATGGTTCATTGAGAAATCCAAAAACATTCATACAGTATGGATACATCATTATTCCATTGCCCATAGTAGTTATGCTATGATGTAACATCCTCCTCAATGGGCTAAGTGGATTATGGAATATTTTATCAGGAGAACAAAAGCAAACCCTCTGCTCTTGGGTGCTCTAATATGTGAGGGTAAATGTGGACTTTTAAGTTGTTAATCACTCTGTGTTGAAGCTCCAGGAAGTTTTAGTAAAGAGAAGCAGAAATGATGTGCACAGAGAAAAAGATAGAAGGCTGAAAAGGGAATCATTTGCTGCTTATATGGAAACCTAGGAATATAAAATATATCTATTCAGGTTGACTAAAGCATTCTGTCATGTGTGGGTGGTGTTGGGGGTGGCAGGTGTTCCAGCAGATTTTACATGTGCTTAAATTGGTTCCTCTGTATAATCTATAATAATTAATTAAATAATAATAATAATAATAATAATAATAACAACAACAACAGACAGAAAGAAATCCTACACACCAAAAAATCCAACAACAAAACCCCCAAGAACAGTTGGTTCTTGAATAAAGCTGTAGTAAGCAGGCCAGCATCAAATCTAAATGAAGGTGAGTGCAAGCAGGGTACAATGCATACAAGAAAGAATTAATTACTGGAAGAAAAGAATTTTTTCTCATTTTACATCATGGTTTAGAAGAGACATTAATCTCACTCATCAGCTTATGAAACAATCACTACAAGCGAAAAATTTGAGACTGGAGAAAAAGCCAAAGGATTTCTTCATATCTATGCATTTTTTATTAATCTTCCATTCAAAGCATCCATGATAGCCCAGTAAAAAGCAGGTGCAGCACTAAAGCCTTTAAGTTGTATGGAATATTAATTTCCTAAAGTAATTCATTCGACAATTAAAACTAGGCATCTAGTGTGATATGAGACACTGTAAGAAACCCATAGTAACTCCACGAGATTGGCAGACTTGACACAGGACCTACAGGAGAACCACAGCCATCTGGAATACCAGGTGGAGGGCATATAAAATACTTAGAGCTTCCCAAATCACACTAAAAATCTTTGTTTAATGTTTAAGATATTTGTCTGCAAAGATGTCTAAGCTTTTATTACAATTCAGTGGAGGGCTAAGAAAGAATCGGTTACCTCAATGTAAACAGCTCCATGGAAAGATGCCTCAGGGTATCCTGTCTAGCCTCTGGCTGCTGGTTCAGGGAGTGCAGATCTCCCTGGATCATACCTGCTGGCCCTCTGCATATGTCCCAGGCGTTCCAAGGCATCATAAATAACACCAGAAGCCTACATTTTAGCAAGTGGGACAAACTCCTTCTTGGTACTGACAGTGGAGAATAGAGAACAACCCAGCTCATCCTGGCAAGAGGGATTTACATCTGGAAAGAACAGCCTTCAGGATCAACAACTGTACTGGCTAGATTGTCCCTGATTGTAATAGCAGTTTATATGAATTAATGGCTGGTTTAGTAACCTTTGATGTTTGTTCATTAGGAAAATAAGTTAAAAGTTCCTACCAAGTTCAGTTTTATCCTGGGAAAAGCTAAAGCTAATAAGATACAAGGTCATTCTTGGAAACATTTAGTTTGAGATAAGACGAAGAATAAACAAGACAGAATAAAAATATATATTAAATTTAATTCACTTAAAGCTTAAAGATGCAGAGATCAGATTGTCTTTAATGGAATGAGTTGGCTCATGCCAAGATTATACATACACATTTTTGATATTATGACTTTGTGATGGAGAGTAGGAAAAACTAGCAATCTAGAGTAATAATGAAGACGAACACATACCTGAGGGCAAACAGGAAGGGTGGGCTATACAGTTTGTATCACAAACCTGGGTAACAGGTTGTTTTGACGGTATGCCAAAAATTTGAAAAGGAGCTGTGGTCCTAAGCAATATATATGGGAACTAAAAAAATATTAGCATTTACAAATACACTTATGGCACTAAATGCATCTCTGGTAAGTGTATTTGTAAATGCTAATATTTTAGCATTTAAAATAATAAAATGCCATCTTCTGTATTTTAGCGAGCTATCAATGGATCCAATACAATTAATTAATGCACAGAGGCTGCACAGATGCACAGCCTGCCCATGACAACTGTTTTCTAAACAAGGTATCTATCCCACTGTTGTCACTGGAAGGATGGGTATCTGTAAATTTACAGGAGAAATGCTGAAATTTTCAGATCTTTTTTCATACTTCCTCATTTCTGTATCTTTTGCAATAATGGGACCCAAAGAGAGACGAGCAATTGAGGTCTGGATGTACCATATGTATAAAATGGCACAGTGATGGTCTTAATAGCAATTCCCAACTTCCAGTTTCTTTTTTTGATTTAGCAATGAGCTAATATTTTCACAAAACTATCTGTTATAAATTCAAGGCCTTTCTCACCAGGTTCAGTGGTCAGATCAGAGCTCATTATTTACTTTATAAGATATATAAATAAAGTACCAGGAAATTAAAAAAGCTAGGACAGATCAATTCACTCCTACAAGGCTGATTTCTGCATATAAATGAACAGCTAAGAAAGATCCGATCCAGCTCAAAGTTTCTCAGCTGTGTAAGCAAAAGTGAATTTCACTGCATCAAAAAAGAGGCCAGGTTGTTTCTGAACAGCATTAAGATGAAAAGGGGACAGGGGAAGGGGAAGGGGAAGGGGGAAGAGGAAAGAGGGAAGGGGGAAGGACAAGGCAAGGCAAAGAAAGGCAAGGCAAGGGAAAGGAAAGGAAAAGGAGGGGAAAGGAAAGGGAAAATTTGATGAAGACTTGAGACAGACCCCTGGGACCCCTGAAAACCAGAATAGTGTAAAGGCTACCTGTAGGGAAAAACATCAGAAGACCCTTTAATCTCTTTCCTTCTTTCCTACTGTTTTGTTTTCTTTTCTCCTTTCAACAGTAGCAACCATTCTTCAATTTCACACTTTCATGAGCAGCAACTGCAACTTCTTTTGCTTTCATACAGGCGAAGTGCATAACTGATCTGTGTTCACTTGTTATCATGGCAGTCTACTGCCCTAACTAACTGCCTAAGATTCCCCATGCCTGAAGCCAACAGTGGATGAATACAGCACTGGATAAAGTGCATGAATAACAGAAATGAGCCAACTAAGGCTATCTGGTATTCATGACATCCAAATTAAGAAGGATTTTGCAAGGTGACAATTAAAAATCAGTCTCTTGCTGAGTGAGTACACATTTTCCTCCCTAAGTTACTCCAACAAACATCTGTACAAATTAAGCCTAAGGTTCAGGAAACTTGAGGTTTTGCTTCATCATTTATGCCAAAGATTCTTTAGATCAAGTTCACACTTTTCATAACAGCTCGGAAGCCTGCCATATGAGGAAAGGCTGAGAGAACTGGGTTTGTTCAGCCTTGAGAAAAGTACACTTAGGGGAGACCTTATCACCATGTTCCAGTGTTTAAAGGGTGGCTACAAGGAAGACAGAGACTCCTTTTCTACAGGGAGTCACATGGAAAAGACATGGGGTAATGGGTACAAGTTACTCCTGGAGAGATTCTGACTGGATGCAAGAGGAAAATTTTTCACAGTAAGAACAATCAGCCATTGAAATAATCTCCCCAGGAAAGTTGTGAATTCCCCAGCGCTGGACACTTAAGATTTGTCTGGACAGGGTGCTGGATCATCTTGTCTAGACTGTGCTTGTTCCAAGAAAGATTGAACCAGATGATCCTTGGGGTCCCTTCCAGCCTGGGAGTCTATGATCCTATGAATACACTGTGCAAACTACATTCCAAGAAACAACTTTGCAATAACACTACTATCTCTGGCAGGATATGCAGTGCAAAACAAGGGCAGAAACTGTAGATTTGGGGTAGCACAAGTATGTCTTTTCCATTAAATTTTAGTTAAGAATTTTGTTGATCTTGAACAATTCACTTCCCTCTCCCTTCTGCCACCCAGGGTATATTTCTTCTGCAGTCCAGCAGTCATTAACATTTTCTTGGTTTTGTTTTGTTTATTTAATAAAAGGAAGACAACAGAACTCCTGATAAATGACACTTCCAGATACTCTTTAACACAACAAATATGCTTTAAAGTGAAAGAGTGTAATAGAATTAGGTGAAATATGGTTCAAGGCTACAAAGTGACCACCAAATTGCTAAAAACTTCCAGAAACAGAAATAAACATGTTTTTAAAAGAATTCCCGTTGAATTTCTTCTGTCTCATTTAGTAATAATAATACAAATTTGTTTTCACTTTTCTTATACAGCTTCTCTGTAAATAAATTAACTTCACATTTATAAATTTGCATTTTAATTCAAAATTGGGTCTACCTGACTTAAGATTGTATTCTGTGCACATTTGTCTGCCCACTTGAAGACTACTGAAAAACACTGCATTACCAATCTCTTTTACACCGGTACTTAAACACTTTTAGGTCTTCTGTTCAATAAACTAAATTGATTGCTTCTTAACCTTTTTTATCATTAACCTTATATTCCATTTTTTGCATAATTTTTTTCTTTTGCCTTTTCTGAGTAAGTCCTGTTATCTTGCCAGTATTCCAGCAGGCTTCTATTAAGAGCTGTCTACACACACTAGATCTGCTTCTACTTCTTTTAATTATCTGAGAGATACCTTACTCTCACTGCACAACCTAGTTCCTTGCCATTGACATTAACTACAGTTGGAAAGGAAGAAAAAAAATTCCAGAGCTTTTATAATTTTTTAACAAATTTTCATTCTTTTAGTTCAATTCACATTCTCAATGAACATTATGAATGTAGTTTTAATGCAATTCAATTCAATTCTACATCTTCATTTATGTACACTTGACTTGTTCTCAAAGGTTCAGATGCCATACAGTCTTCAATGTCCAGTTCTTTGAAGGACAGTCATTTAATAACTGAGCCAATACTTGGCACTTGTAGCTGCAAGGACATTCCTATTCATCACTCTCTAGCTATTAATTTCTAAATGAGGGACTTAGCAGCACTTACTATTTTCCTGCTTTTTCTGTGTATGCTGACTGTAGCCCTACTGTATGTTGGAATTAGATACTATTCCATGTATGCAAATATTATGACATGCAAGTAAAATTTTGGTCTCATTTTCTTCAGAAAGAAACTGGCAAATAACCAAGAAAGAAACTGTGATGTGCTCCCTTAACATGAATGTCTAGGGAATAGCACTGCAGATTTTTGACACAGCTTAGCCTACTTACCACACCTAAAGCCGATCTGTTTTTCTTCTCAACTTTATAAATTCTTAGGAATCTCTCAGTGAGGACATCTGAGTTGGCAGAAATGCCTTAAGGGTATTATTTTTCATCACCTCGATCTCTGTATGGAAAAAGGATGATATGCAAGGCACAAGAATATGTTACTCTCTTGAACAGTCTCAGTAGAAAGTAGAATGAATTCTCTCATTTCAGGCATCTAGCAACAAAGGTTTCTGGCTGAAGCTTAACCTGCAAAGAGCAACACTTTTCTTCTGCACCCATGAACCACTATGCTTCGATGCACCCGAGTGATTTTCACCATTTACCCATATCCCAAATATAAAGATTTACCATAATGACTACGCACATAAAGCCAAAGAGATTTGAATTTAACTGCTTTAACCTCTATTATGAACAGATCTATTCCTTAATATTTCTAAATATACATGAAGTCCATACTTTAAGTGCTTCTTGGTAACTAAAGGACAATGAGCATGCTGTCCTGTTATGCAGTCAGTGAGATATGAAAAGAAACTGCAGCGTTTAAAAGGGGATGTTGTGGGAAGACTTATTTTTCTTAAATTTATTTTAAACATTTCATATGAACTCTGCTTCATATTCTTTTAAACTGTCATATTCAGGCATTACCACTGTTGTCCCAAACAACTTTATGAATTATGTAGATAGGTACTTTTCTTAACACGAAGAATTCTCTTTAATTTGGAAAGGCTGTAAAAAGGAAGAATTGCATATGTGCAAAATTATTATTCACACTTACTTAAACTTCTCAAGTTTTGAAAATAATATTTTTAAAGTCTTGCAGAAAACATTTTTTGACTTATTTTTTTCTGAGATGTCATATGTATAGAAAGAATAATAATTTTAATTATCTTGTACTTATTTTCAACACAGTTCAAAAAAGCATAAGGTTTACAGTGACTTCTAGCTTTAGCATATATCAACATTCAGATTTCTACATTTCTTGTTTCTTTCCTGCATTTTGAGGGTTCCTTGCCTATTTTTTTAATTTGAAATGTCTTCCTAGGTGTTCTGATATATTTTAGTAGCTACTCATGATAAGCATAAATCTATAAATTATGCCTTTTTCAGAGTCCTAGTTATACTGTTTTTCACTATTTATCTGTTGTTACATATTTGCTTGTTAAAATATTATCAATGACAATTCAGCAGTGAGGAACAATCCTTTTTAAATGAACTTTGCTATTTTTAGCTATATCTTGATTTTCCTTTGTGTATTTCTGATGCACCGATTTTCTAGTAACGTATCGTAGACTTGATGGATGAGGAATGTTACATGAGATCAGTGCTGTGGTAAGGGAGAAGCATCCATCCCTGAAAACACTTCAGGATGGAAAACTAATTCTTACTAGAGCTGTTCATGCTGCCACTGTGCAGGCAGGAGAGTAATGAAAGCAATGAAAGCCCAATGTCTTGATTTTCCGCACCCAAATGTATTACTAAGACTTACTGGCAGTGACTTCCATTTGCTTTTGCCTTTCACCTGCTTCTCAGTGTTTTCCAACTGTCTCAAGCATTTCCAGCCACCACCAGCTGAGCACACCTGTGCAGGAACAGCACGGCTGCACATCAAATGAGGACCACGGCCCGTGACCAACAGGGCTGGCTGAGTGAGTGAGTGCTTTCAGCTCACCCACCAGCTGATCGTTCAAGATAGTGGGAAAAGGAATTTGTGTAGGCAGGACAAGAAGCTATTGCAGTTTACCAAATCACATTAAAGTATACCGTATTAGCCAAGATGGGACTTACAAACTATACAGGATACAGCAAATCAGCTCTATGTCTGCTACAAATAATCAGATCTCACACAAACCTTCAGGGAAGTCCAGGGTTTAGTGCTATTTCTCAAGTCCTGGTGCTATTCTTTAGTGATGTTAAGCCAAGAAGCTATTTTCTGTTTGTTTGTTTTGTTGTTTCTTTTTTTCCACTGCCCTAACCATCAGTCACTGCTTATAAGCTCCCTGCTGTTATACAACACCAATTTCTTATACCTGTCTTCAGCATATCCCACACAGTCAACCACCACATCATAGTCCTCCCACCATGCTGGGGCTTACAGAAGTCTAATTTACTTTATTAAAACAGGTTTAATGCAAGTAAGGCACTCTCTGCTGCATGCTCACCTTATCCATAGCTCCTTGCTTGCCATATTTTTTGGCCAGGTCATTCCTGATGCCTCTTTTGTCATCTGAATGATAACATCTTGCGCTGACTTTACAGTGGATCTGTGATTAACCGTGTGACCTTGCACCTGCAGCAGCACTACCTTCAGGCTAGATACAAAGAAGAAATTTTTTACAATGAGGATGGTGAAACACTGGAACACATTGCCCAGAGAGGTGGTAGATGCCCCATCCTTGGAAACATTCAAGGTCAGGTTGGACAGGCCTCTAAGCAACCTGATCTAGTTTAAGATGCCCCTGCTTATTGCAGGGTTGGACTAGATGAGATTTAAATGTCCTTTCCAACCCAAACCATTCTATGATTCTATGATACCTTGTGCTAGAGGAAAAACATCTGTGATCCAGGTACTGTGGCTGTTCATCATGGCTTTGTACAAGACAGAACAGCTTCCTTCCATTCAGATCAATTACTGGAGAAACTTAAATGAAAAATTAATTCCCTTCTCTCTACGTAGTGTAGCTGGTTAACAAATATGACAGGACCATTTAGTTCCAATGAATGTTTTGAAGAGGATCCAAAGGTGTGTCCTACCAACTAAATGAGCTGCTCAAAGCGGACCTCCAAGAATCATCACATGTGATTTGGTGGAAAGAGAGGAAAGTGTAAAAGTTTGCCCATATATTGAGCAGTAAGAAGTTTCATATGGGAAAGGAAGGAAGTTTTGGGGATTCTGCTGTCTTCTAATATAACTAAGCATAATATGTTTCAACTCACTCCAGTTTTTAAAGAATTTCTTTTCCCTTTTCATATTCAGCTGAACTCTAGAGGCAAAAGGCCCAATAGTCTGATGAGTTGTTTCTAGTTCATTAATAATTTTGATAAAAGTTTTTCATTTTTCAGTCCCAACAACTCACTACTATCAGGGCATGATTTTTTTAGTAAATCAAGGAGATCACTAAAAGAATATAAAGCTGAGTAAAGAAAGTGAAAATGCGTATCTGCTCTGAATGCCTTAATCTCACAGTCACTCACGTATCTAGAGAACACTTCTGGGATTACCTCCAAGGTAATGTCACTGTCAGTGCACACGAAGGTGTTAACTCCTAATGATTGTATGTCCCTTACACTTGTTTTGTTACATTCAGCATTATTTTTTCTGTTTCAAGATTTTGTACCTGAATTACATGCAAAATTGTATGGAAATTTGCTTCTTAGATTTGTTATTTGGTTGTCATTGTTCAGGCTTGATGTTTCTTTTCATCATAAACACCTTTGCGTTTTAGTGGGGCAGTCAAATGTGCTGACACCAATGCATAATTTAAAATGCTTAAGGTACCTCTCATGCACATTTCTGAAGCTTCCTTTTCACAGTACTGTACAACATTTTCCTCTGTTTCTGTAGTCCCTGTGTACTTCATGAAACACAGTATGTGTAGTAGAAGTTTCAGCCCAGCAAGTCAGACTTTTTGCCATCCCTAGCGGAGCCCTAGGCATCATGTCCCTGGCAGGGGCAGAGGCGGCCGGTCTCAGGCGGCTGGGGAGGCCTTGGCTGGTCGGAGCCAGATGGAGCTGGTCAGCCCCCGCTTTGGCTCATGTGCTTTCGCTGTCCTGCCAGAGCAATGTCCTCTGTGTCATGGGCACCTGCTGCCCTCCCCCACGGGACCCCCAGAAGGAGTCAGGGGAGAATGGGGGGTGAGAAATGTACACCCAGAACCACAGGCAGGGCGCTGGGCTCCAGGGCCCACACCCACTGCAGGCACTCCGTCCTCCCGGCAGCAGCAACAGGTCAACCCCGACTCACATCCCGGTGCACGCAGCGCTCACAGGGACTGGATGAATACAGCAGACGTGCAGACTTCATGAAGGTTTGCTGGAAGGGCTAGGCTTTCTTTTATATAAATATTGATGTCCGTGTCTACAGTAAAGAAAATTTTAGACAACGTCAGCAGCAGAAGGGAAATGCAGGCAGCAGGAAAGAGGAATAAAGCTTTCCCTTCTAAAAAATTATTAGACTGGGAGAGTAGTTGTAGATTCAATGTCCTCAATTCTTACAGGGGGAAAAAAAAAGTCACAAACTGTGCTCTCAGATCCTTGCAAAGAAATCAACAAATCCCTGTGAAATTGGTGAAAACTATGAAAACATACCTACACAGAACTTGGACCCTTGCTGTTTAATGGCATAGCAGTGAAAACTGGGAATTAAATATTTGAACTATGGAACTTCTATGCTGTTCCCTTGATGCATCTTACTGAACCTTTAAGGATCCTTTCAGCTGCCTGCAGGTAGTCATGCAGCAGTGTGTGATGGGCTACAGTGCTCAAGTTTCTACACAGAGCTGGAAGGTATCACGTGGGATCTTGAGGGCAACTGTAGCAGAAAGTTTAGTGCATCTCAAATAGCACTGGACACCTGTGCAAGGGCAAACAAGGTGCACCTGGAGTGCTTAAAAATTAAGGATGGGATTCATATTTTCTACTGTAGGTCACTTAAATGTCAGTCTTCTTATCTAAACTAATGAATAGAGATAAGCACCTAGAAGCAACTCATCTTATCGTTTAGACACTTGCTACAGGATAGAAAAGCTTACCTTTTGGTGTTACCTGCCTCATTTCTTTGGCTTAGAGGGAACCCAGATGACTTATTCTGGATGTTTGCCTCTAAGACAGGTAAAATTACATAAATCTCATACTCCATGTGTAACTGACAGGTATATCACAGAAGGAGGCAGAACACAAGCTGCACATGGTAATAAAAGGTTGGCAAACAGCTGTGTAAGATGTAGGAGTAGAGTAGTTAGGTTTCACATTTAATCTCTGGCGTGTTACTATATTTTCTGTTCCCATTCCTCTCCTCAAAATTACCTGTTTTACCTAGGCATGTTGTAAGCTTGTTAAAATTGTGACTTTTGCTTGACAAGTCAGTGCATTGTAATATGGATTTCTGATCTTACCTTCCTATCAATATTGATCTCTGAGTTGCCCTGGTACAAGCCACATCCCCAGAAAAGAGGCACAAGTACATACTAAGTTATATGATGAGGGATGAAGGGCATAGAAATCTCCCTAATCCATACAGCGGTTACATGTCCAGTCATACTGTTCAAGATGGCACTGAGTTCAGAAAAGACACTGGCCTTCTCATATGGCTTATAACAGGGTTCTGCTCAGTCCCATGGGAAACATGTTTGCTGGAAGCATGCAACTGCAAAACCTTTGCACAAATCTTTCACGAGGTCTCTGAGAAGCTTCACAATATCTTACAATTCTCTTAATAACTTAGTTCACAACCTGAATCTCAATGTAATGTATTGAGTGTATGAAAAAGAGTATTTTGCATTAATATTTTGTTTTTCTTCAAATGCAAAAGAAATCAACTATTTTCCCCTCAAATCTCCTGTTAATTTAAAAATTTCATTAAAGGGAAAAAGGTCACAAACCAAACAGAAAAGCGTACTGCCAAATTATAAACCTGATTTATTTTTCCCTCTTACAGTGACATTCCACTTCAGTAGCTTATTCACAACTCTATGACTTCAAAATAGAATGGTATTTACAAATCCACATTTGGTGATAACTTGAGCATAATGGAATTAATGGAATGTAAAGTACAGTTAAATGTACCTTCATTTACTTAATTTTACTCTCTCTGGCATTCTTTTTCAATTTTTTTTCCTGTTATCTCTGAACTCATTGTTCAATCTAGTCTTTTTTTTTGGTTTGGAACAATTTAGTTTAGATCAATTACATTAAGAATATGGAAATTGAACTACTATTCTATATCTAATACAGTTGGCAGTGGAAAAGAGTTAATTTTAAAGTCAGCTTTAAAGCATTCACTCTTGCATAGCTGGGAATCTGACATGCTGTAATCACTGTTATCACAATAATCAATATTGATTTTTCCTGCATGTTTCTTCTCCTGTTGCTTTCCAGTTTACACTTGGATTACTAACTTGGTGGGCCAAGACTTTCACAACAATAATAAATAATAATATACCATGAAAAATTTGCTCTGTTGTGACTCCAAGGAAACAAGGTAGCTAGGGGTAAAGCCAAAACAAAGGTTGATTATTTAAATAAAATCTTCAGGTAGTTTTCTAAGTGTGGTAATTACAACTTTAGAGCATCTTTTATTTGTATCTTACATGCAGAGCATGTGTGTGTATATATAGATACATAAGGTACCATTCACCACAAAAATGGCATTTTCACATAGAAGTATTGACATGAAGAATGATAATCCAACGAAGCATAAACAGCACAATGACAAACAGAAGGCAAATCAGGATTTATAACTGGAAGGCTATACAACTTTGGGCAGCAATTCCTTCAGGTCAAAAGCAACAAAAAACAATGCTATAAAAGTCACCAAAATCACAGTAAATTAACACTAACAACATAGTACTCACAAACAAAATTACCCTTGAAGCCATAAATTCCTAAGTTATATATAGAAGTATTGTAGTCAGCAGTCATAAGTCAACATCCTATTATTTCTTGTGAAAAAGACCTAATCCACATTTTTAGCTGCAAAAAGTCCACTTACCAAAGGATAACTGGTTACAGATCTGTCAGATTCTGTGTTTTTGTTACAGTAAAAAATACTCCTTTTGCTTTGATCCATTTTTGAAAATGCACTTTTCTTAACAGCTTCCTGGATGCTTCTCCCAGAGTATTCTACACTTCAATTAAAATTTCAAAGTTCCTATAACGAAGGATTAATGATTAATACATTCCATATCACCTTTTACCTGTGAGGATGCCTACAAAAGTGTAGTATTGGTGCAGCATCACATACTTTTTTTTTTCTTCACAGTGAATGAGTGCCCAGAGACCTTTCAAGCATTTTTTACAAAACGTGACAGTAACTATGACACGTTACATTAACTATCATATTATGATTTGACTGAAAGTAAATTTAGTATTTTTCATTTTTTTTTTTAGTGTAAATATTAAACTATAGCAGTTTTGTATCAGGTTCACTGTATATGCAAAGTACATGCATCCACTGTAGTTGGCATTTTATTGAAAATTTTGTAGTTAAATGAAGACAGTAAGGATGCCAGTTCTATATTGATTAAACATGGGATTTGAGTCCTGATAACCTACCCTGCAGATGAGTGGGGAAGTCACTAGTCTGAAGTACCAGTTACTGTTTCAGTTTCTTTTCTGTTGGAAATATTGCATATTATCCGAATAGATGCTGAGACCAAAACAACCCCCTAAAACCAACCACATAAACCCCACAAAACCGCCAACCCCCAGCCTTCATTTACACAAAGATTAATTTGGAGAACTCCTGAGATATGTTGGACCCCCATCCAGGTCTCTTTATACACCTTGAAATGGATAGACAGTTATTTTGTAGCATCAAATAGTGGATCCACTAGCTTTTGCTGAGCTATTTGTAATTCAGCTGCCATTATCATCTCATTCTACAAGAAACTGTAGAATATACTTGAATTCATTTACAATAAAAGTTTCATTGAAATTTGAAGAAGTATCTGGATGGCAATGCTGTGTGTGAAAACCAGTGACACACTGGCAGTACTAACTGAGTGACTTTATTACCAAGCTGCAGTTAGCTTTCCTGAAAAGGCAACTTCATTGTTTCAGTATTTTATAAAAGCCAAAAGGATAGGTGGCATTGAAACCAATGACTAGGTATATGGAGGGGAGGATAAAACTACCCAAATGTGTACAAAAAAGGTCACGTAAGCAGAAAAACTACTAATACAAATCATTCATGACTATCAACCTCAGCAAAAGGTAAAATCATCATAATAATAAAGCTTAGATCCAAGAGATTAAAATAAGATGTCAAAAGTAGTAACAAATCTTGTTATTGAGGTATTGAAAAGAAAAAATCTTTTCTCATAAACTGCTTGTCTACTGCCTTGAAATATGGAAGAGAAGACAATATAAGATATATGTAAGTATATCCATAAATACAATGAGATTTTCAGTTCTCCTTTCATAATTTTGTGTTTATTGATTGCCTTACAGATTAGGCATGATTACAGACTCGTACTGCTTTCCAAACCAGTGTGTAATGAACGTACTAAGTGGAATATGTTCTGGTTTACACTGATGAAAACTTTATCAAAGTCAGTGACAAGGGTATATTTCTCCTCTGTGCAGCTTCACTTTTGTGGATTGTGTTTGCTACGTATTAAATAGATTACCAATTCATAACTTGCATTTCACATATACTATGGGACCCTCACACTAATGCTTACACACAAATCAGTCCATACTTCAGAGTGGTAGAAAACAGAAGTCACCTACACTTACAGAGTTCATAAACACTGTCTCCATGCCGGATTGCACAGGAACACAGCTTTAAATCCCTGTTGAATGTAAGCTGGAGCCTTGCTTCAGGAAAGATTGAGAAGCAGTCTTCTGGTAACTTTTTGCTCTGTGAGTTACCTTGTTTTTAATGTTTTTAAAATACTCAGTGTACTGTATTCAGCATCTGTAAATGTCTTCTCTAAATGAGTCATGGTCCCTGCTGAAAACCACTATTCTGTAATAATAATAATAATAATAATAATAATAATAATAATAATAATAATAATAATGTGAAACAAGGTCATTAATCTGATATTTTGCTAGGCATGTGGGCTCCATTGAATTATACTACATTAAAATGAAAAATGAAAATGTAGTATTTTTCAAGGACCAAGAGAGATAATATATTGCTGCCAAAGTATTTTCCCAGCTTCAGCCAAAATTTACTTTTTCATTATGTGCCTGACCAGAGTGGTTTCTATGTACTTGTGACAAATTTTGGCCCATAGCAGCCAGACAAAACTTTGTTCAGGAACTAGCCAATAATCCAGTCATTTATACAAAAAAGATGTATAAAAAACAGGAATAAAAATCTACCAGATGTCTGGCTCGTGGTGGTTTTTTTTTCTGACCACCTTTGAGTCTATGAGCATTTTCCATGGTTCATAGAAACTTCCTTCATTTTTGTTTTTTGGTTTAGGTTTGGTTTTGGGGTTTTGTTGGGGGTTTTTTTGGCTTTCTATTAATGCTTTCTAGATCATTAAGCAGGAAAGAAGTTGTCTAATAAAAGCATGAATAGAAAGAATAATGGGGAGAGAAAGATCGATTTGTATCCTGCATGAAGAACTAGCTCAGTATGTTTTATTTCTTCTATTACCAATATGCACTGGTATCTTTAAAATATTATATAGAGAAAATGACCTTTGATTTGCAATGGACATTTCACTGTTACTTCAGTTAAATAGGAGATAAAACAGAGATTAAAAGTAGTATGTACCTTTCCTTTTGAACAGGCAATGTGATGACTAACAGTGTATTCAGTGTGTAGACAGCAAAGCTTTCAGCTTGATACAGACATTTTTCCAACCCTTGACACACAGTATCTGCAGTAGAATATTCTCAATAGCAACATCCACATCACTTAATATTTTAACTAAAATAATGCAAGTAACAATTATCTAAAACTGATGACTTCACAGGCCATATGATGTAAAAACCTTGTGAGCATCTGAAAGACAATCAAGTTATTTGTCCTCCATAAAACAACTGAGAGTTTACAAAATTTACAGAAAGATAATTGACTGCCATGAGCATGTGTGAGGTCACTGTGGACTGCAAGAACTGTTTGCTCAAGAAGCTAAATATTATATAAATTCCTTTGAATGTAAACCCTGAAGTTCAGAAATACTGTTGATATAAGTTACATTAAGAAAGAGTAAAGTCAAACTTCAAGTTTTTTCTCACATGCAATGAAGATTTCTAGGTAAGATAATGGAAGTTTAGCATGCCTTTATAAAATTAAAATGTATACAACTTTTCAATTCCTTTTACAGGAAACCGACTATGTAAAATGTTTATTTTCTTTTGCAGTTTAGTAATCGCATTAAAGGTAACTTTTCTTTTTGAAAACATGTATATCAGTACTTGGCATATACTTCTGATTCAAGGAAAACAAGATCATTCAGAATGAGAGTTTAAGAAAAAACCCATGAAGAACAGCTATAACTACTTCTGTAGTAATATGAAAGACACTGTAAAATTATAACAGAAAAATAAAATTGATGACCCAATGAGGCAGAACTAGTGTCTCCAGTAAATTTCATACACTTGAAGCTTAATTCTGAGTCTGGATAGTTTTAATGACAGAGACTTTTCAACATGATTTTATTATTTTGGCTTGGTTGTTTTTAATAATAAATATATATTGCATATTTTGTTATATAACTTTATTTACAAAAGTTTTTAATTAAAAGGTTATACAGTGTATGAACATAGTCTAGTTTTGGTTTAAAACAAATTATTTCAAAACATGAATAGTTTTACATGCATGCATGTCTCTTGGTAGACAGCAAGCTGAACATGAGCCAGCACTGTACCCGGGCAGGAAACAAAGCCAGCAGGATCCTGGGCTGGTTTTGGGTTTGTTTTTCTTTTTATTTAGCACTTCCTAGACCACGTACAGAATGCTGTATCCATTTTGCTGCCTGCCATCACTTGCCCACACCCCACTCCTAAGCAAAAAAAGCAATGAACAACTGCAGTGCCAGTTTACGAAGGCTCACCAGCATGATCAGGACTGGCACACTTGCCGTGTGAGGAGAGGTTGAGAGACCAAGACCTGGTCAGCTTGGAGAAGGAATGGCTGCAGGGGTAATTAACAGCAGCTCCCAGTGCCTGTGGGAAGGTCATTGAGGAAATGGAGTCAGTCACAATGGTACATGGCAGAAGAACAGGAAACAACAGAAACAAAGGTATTTCAGAATGGAGATGACAAAAAATCTTTGTTCCCCATGAAAATAATAGCTAAATAATCAAGTTAGTCCAGAGAACAATGTTTTTAAAAATATGAATTAGCTATTGCATAATAGTCCATATATATAATTTTTAGCCTTTCCCCACAACACAGGTCAGGAAGAAAATACTTCCAAGATCAAAATCTTGGGTAAATTCTTAAATTTGTGATGAATATGAACAAATACATGTACATTGATTCAGTCTCGGATCTCCTGGCATTCTAATACATTTCTTGATTAGCAGATGTTTTTAGACCTAAAGATCAGCTTCTTTGTTCTCACACGGGTAAAGTAATAAAAAAGATTTTGTTCAAAAAACCACACAGAGGCATTGACTGCTCTCTGTAACCAGCAAACCATGATTGGTAATCATGGACGTCTGGGGTGTTTGCCTATCGCCTTAAAATGCCTTCATGCATAAAAAGAATTGGACTTACTCCTGATAATCAACAGAGCAGAGGGAGCACCTCATAGTGTTTGCTGAAATTCTGTATTGTATATACTTGTTGAAGTCATAAAAGTCTCTCAGACCTTATTCATAAAGTCTGATTTACCCCTATTATTATCTTTTGTTGTATTTATGAGCTACAAATAGCAGCATTTCATAGGATAGTCAGTGCATGTGTAATACCAAGAAAGCCTTGTGGCTGAAGGTGGCCATTGTACCAAAGTAGCCATTTTTTATTCAACATACTGATAAACAATTTGTACTTTTCCTGTCCAGAGACTATAAAGAAAAATTAAATATTTCAAGAATAAAAGAAGTAAAGGAGTTTTATAATGTTCTTCCAAGCTTTCCAAGATGGCTTCTTTGTACCCTGCAAAATGCAAACTCTGGCATTTGTATTTTTAGTAGAAGTCCAGCTTAGCATGATTTCTAATAGCATCTTCCTTCCTGTTAAAACATATCTTTAGGTTAAAGATTTCTGAGTCTTCTTTTAAGTGAATACTAATTTAAAAGCAACTGGTCTCACTGCTTTCTTCTCCTTGAAGAATGAAGAACAGTGTCATTTATGACCGTGTAACTTTAAATGGTTTTAGAGATGATAGTTGTAAGTATATATTTCATCTCACCTCTCTCCTCTTACTCTTCATCATACTCACCTCAAAGACCTCACTTAGCCCTAAAGATATACCATATGGTGCAGAGCTGCCGGGTAATAGACAGCCCTAAGCCAGAGGGGATGCATTACGGGACCTGCTAGTCACCAATGCAATGAGCTAATTAAAGACATCACTTATCAGGGTGAGGCAGTTGCAAATGGAGGTGTCTGAACAAGAATGGTAATGGAAAGCAGCTTGGCAGAAAAAGACCTGGGGGTCCTGGTGGGCACCAGGCTGAACAGGAGCCAGCAGTGTGCCCTTGCTGTAAAGAAGGCAGATGGTATCTTTGACTGCATTAGACAAAGTGTTGCCAGCAGATCGAGGGAGGTGGTGCTGTCCCCTTATTCAGGACTGGTGGGGCCATACTGGGAGAGATGTGTCCACTTCTGGGCCTCCCAGTACAAAAGAGAAATGGACATACTGGGGGACTCCAGCAAAGGACCACTAAGGTGGTGAAGGGACCAGAGCATGGCTTCTATGACAAAAGGGTGAGACAGCTGGGACTGTTTAGCCTGGAGAATAAAAATCTCAGGGGGAATCTCATCCATGTCTATAAAAACCTGAACGGAGGGTGCAAAGAGGACAGAGACACACTGTTTCCCATGATGTCCAATGACAGGGCCAGAGGCAATGGACACAACCTGAAACACAAGAGGTTCCCTCTGAACATCAGGAAACACTATTTTACTGTGAAGGTGGCTGAGCACTGGCATACATTGTTAAGGGAGGTTTTGGAGTCTCCCTCCTTAGAAATATAAAAAAAAACCCCATCTAGATACAGTCCTGTAGGTGGCCCTGCTTGAGCAGGGAGGTTGGACAAGATGACCTCCGAAGGTTCCTTCCAACTTCAACCGTTCCATGGCTGTGTGATCTCTAGGAATGCCAAATTTTAAGCAAAGACTAATGTACAAAACCATTGCTCCTTCTCTGCCTCTCAGGGGGATCTTTCCACCCTGTTCAGCCTAGAGCAGGGTATTCACATGAAACCTTGCCCATGCTCAGGACTGTGATTCCACAGCCTGGAATCAATCAATTAATTAATTAATTAATACTGGAGCTTAGTTTAGGAATGGACACACAATGCTTTCTTTAAGATGACAGTGCTTTGTATACTGTAGACTTGTTATATGATAATTATGCATTGTCCAGCATAGCTCCTTTTGCATTGTGTACTGTCATCTTTGTCTCACTATAAGCATATGTATGGGGAGTCTTCTGCAACAAGGGTAGAAACTTTGGCTTTCACTTAAACCAACACCTTCAGAAACAGCTTGATGAGAAACACCTTAATACCACCACACTGCTATTACATCTCACTGAAGGCTGTATTACTTTTGCCTCTTGCCTGACAAACAGCCACAGAATAGATTTGTGCCTTGTGGTAATTGTGTAACATGGCAGCAGTGAGGCTGTAACATGGTTCCATCATGTTTTATGCCTTTAGGGAAGGTGTGTAATTGATTAATAAATCATTCATAAATTTTCAGGTTTTACTGTAGCTACTACCTACACCATTCAGGTGTGTAAATCATCCAAATTCCCTCAGCTGCTTACCTTTCATTTCCTTTAGGACCTTGAGCATCCACTGCATTGTAAGTTTGTATCTCAGCTATATTCAGCAAATCTTTCTTTACTGTGAGAGTGTTTAAATCAGTGGAGTCCAATAAACTTTCACGACCATTAAAATTATCTTCCATCCAAACGAGCACAGATAGCAATCAAGCTGTTGCTGCCTCTTGTTTAATGGAACCTTGTTTGGAAAATTGCCCCTTTAAAGGGTAGTAGTTCATTTTAGCAGTCTGTGTACTGCTTTTCCTTTGGAACACTCTTTTTGATCTCTTAACAACCAATGTATCTAGCAGTTTCTACCCAGTTGTCATTCAGAGAAGTGTTCTGGTTCTTTGGTCTTAAACTCAATGAGCCAAATTTTTCACGCTGTAAGATAATAACTGTAGAAACATTTGCTACAGACTGGCTTTTGCTGAGCACACAGCAATGTGAAAGATGCTTAATGTCATGTTTTATAGCTGCTGCTTTTATGGCCTATGCTTTTTTATGGTATGCAACATTTACTGTTGCATTTTTCTACTTCAATATCCAACAAAGAAATTAACTGAAAATATTACAGAGAAGCTGTAGCTGATGAAAATAATACAACAGTGAATGGTGTAAGTAAAGTCTGAGCTATAAAGAGCTATTTTTAGTTGTAACTTTTGAAGAAGGTTTTGTTTGCTTTAAATTGGAGAACCACTAGTATACCCAGAAAAACCATCTAAGTTGATCATTAAAATGTACTGAGAAATATAAAAGCACATTTATGCACTAATGTACTCCATGCAAAAGCTTCACCTGCATAGTTTTGTATGTACCATGCAATCAGGCTTTTCTGAAATTTCTGCTCTTCTGTTTCCATTCTGTTCTGCCCTTCTGCCTCATTCACAGGAAGGAAAAACTGCTTTACAGCAGATAACAATGCAGACCAGCTCAAAGTAAATTCTGTATCTCACATTGGGTACAAGACTGAAGTACCTGAAGATCATAAGACAGGGAACTACTATGGATCACCTGTTTTTTACATTTATTGAAAGTTCCTGCTGTCCTCTCTTGCTTTTTTTTTTTTTTTTTTTTGACAACCCTGCAGAAAAGAATCTGTAAGTACATCTTTAAATATATCTTTCCTTTATGAATCCTCTGGGACTAAAATAAAACTTCACATGTGTTTTAATCACAGTGATTACATGGCTGTAATCCCCTTTGACTGTAGTTTCCAGCATTAGTACTTGCTCCAGTATAGTCCCGTCTTACATTAATGATATGTGCCAGCAAATTATCTGCTTGCAGAGAAGTGACTGTAAAATTTTGTTTAATGTGCTGATTACTATTTTACTCTCATTGTATATTATTATTGTCTCAGTTTAGTCAGATTCACTTCTGTCCTCTGTGATTATTGCAATTTTAAACAACATATACAAATAAGTTAGTTTCTTAGTTGATTCTATGTAGGGCATTGGTATTGGGCATTGGTGCATTTAAGAAGCAAGTAGTGAGTTGATGAATAAACACAGGCATTCCACAAATGTTATTAGTAATAGGCTAGTAATCTTTATACGAATATGTGTAGATAACTTATACTTTTCCTACAACTACCTGATGGTCTTGCATTTGTAATCCAAGATTCTTCTTTGCTCTTTTAGTTACAGTATCACATTAGGATCTATTATTATCTGACATTATTTCAATAGCTCTATGTGGATTCAGTACTTTCTATTTATGACATATTGCAAGTGAAGTAACAGTGATGTTCCTAGATAAACAACATAATATATGAATACAGTAAAATGAGATACTCTAAAATCCATTTTACCATTTTGTGTAAGTTATGTACAGCTAACATACTCATGTCATTATTTAATAACTGTTACTTCTGGTATTTTGAGATGCTAGTAATCTTAACATTAAGGCCCTCAGACACTATTTGATTCAATAACTGCTAAAAGTAGAATGGAATTTATGCAGCCTCGTTAGCTGTCTCAGATGGTAGCAGTGGTGGAAGAAGTCTCTTTTCCATCAGTGGATAGAGATAAGCACATTCACAGCTCGGTTTATCTTACTACAAGATAGGAATCCAAGGCTGATTGATAGGAAAAATTGGCTAGTCTCTCTGTGCACCATGGAGAGGTGGAGGTCTGACCACCAGTGTCAAAGGAGGTCTGACTACTAGTCCCGACTGCTCTCCTAACTAGTGCTTCCTTAAAAGGAAACCTTAATCTGTCTGTAGATTTTAGTCTCTGATTTGCATTTTTTTGCTTTTACTCTTTTCCACTCAGTCCTTTTCTTTCCTATTAACCCAAGGAGTCACATTTCAGAGCTGTATGTTTCCTAAAATTTGTAATTAAAATTTTCCCAAAACCTCCTGATTGTTACTAATTTATATCTAGCTATTTCTAATATTGAAAGTTGTTCATAACTTTACCGATTTTTGGAGGGTTTCATTTTTAATACAGAAACTTCTGTGTTTAAAGCCATCATTTCTTCACATAGGGAGAGAAACAGGTTGATATATATTTATTCCTAGGCAATTATGAGGTTTTAGTTGAACTTACTATAGGTATCAAACCTTAAATAAAATTAGTTCAGCTGATTGCTTCATTTTAATTTTAAATAATTATGTGTCATCATAATGACATTATACAAGGCACAAAATGAGACTTCTTGTATTTACTGGCTTCCTTAAAATTCACTATGATAAATTGATTTTTAAGAAATCCCTTAATGAAATGAAGCTTACATGAGTTAATAAACTGTCCATCTGTTTGTCATCTGTTTCCGAATATTTTTTTAAATGATTGATCAAGTTCTGCCAAATTTGAGAAGAGTGGAACTCTCAAAGACAATTTATCTTGTGTTTCATCAATCAGGTGGCTGGAAAGGAAGGGCTGGCCCATATACTTAGAGTCTGAGAAGGGCTTCAGCTCATTAATTTTCTGTTCTGCTTGGCCTGTTAGCAGCCAAAAATAACAAATGGATCAACATATACCGCTTCTTATGTAACTGACAATTAATGAGTGAATAAGGGAGTCTGGGGTGTCCTGAGAACAGTGTGCCAGGTCTGAGGGAGAAAAATATGGGGAAGTGTGAGAAATACTGAAAGAGAAAATACAGATACAGGACATATGCTCTGTCATTGGTGCATAGTACCGAAAGCTATAGGAAATCAAGCTGCACTATTTTCACTGCCCAGAAAACTATTTAATCACTCTTGTTATAGGCAAATGTTAGATAAACTGCTCATCGTGTTGCTTGTATGATTTGCCAGTCTACAGCTGACTTCTGCCAATGTGTCCCTTGCTTCATAGTGTATTTATATTGATTGTCACTCACAGCAAGCCCTGTTCATTGCTACGTTCTCTGTAGAGCCTATGCCCTTTTCTTAATTCTCCGCTCGAATGTAACTGAAGGCATACATTATTAAGGAATAAAGAATAACTGACATTCATTGCATCCTACAAAATAAAAGGTATTTTGATTTTGCTTTTCTCTTTCTTGATTATAAGCTCTTAAAGACAATCATTTACTGTTTGTTTATATGGCACTAAGTTATTGGAGATGTTACCACACTACATTGTTAAGGGATAGCAACAGTTAGCTCTGCTTAAAAGAGAATGGACATGAAAGCACTGTCTTATGTTGCATTTAAACTACTATAAAATATAACAATATTGAAATTTTTTTTGAGAATGTCTGCCCAATGGTACCGAACACTTGTAAGTTTTCATCACCCATTCATTACATTAGGCCCTTTGCAAATAGCATTGTTTAACAACAAGAGACTCACTATTCAGGATTCTAAGCTTGATTATATTCTTGATTGTGACATCTGTATGTTAAAGAAAAGAGCAATTTATGCAATGATATGGCAGAAACTTTACAAGCTATCATAAATCAAGTCAAATCACGCATGCCTGTTTCTATATGAGTATATATGCTTCACTACTTCTATCATCACTAACTCCCAGATTTCAGTTTACACAAACTTTTTTCTGTTTTTGAGTCTTCTTAATGTAATGAGTCCATTTCTATTTCCTTATTTCAGGCTACTGACAACATCGCTGCAGGAGTATAGCAGTAACAGGAGGCTGCAGTAAACAGATCAGAGCAATTATCTCATAACTTTCCCTTCAATCTCCTATCAGGGTAGGACATTAGATGTAAACAATATAGTTGTAAATCTCAGCAACATGCTGTGAGAGGCAGCTTATGGAATAAGATACTAAAAGAGACAGCAGCATGAAAAAGTGTACAAATGTAAGGACCAGAAAGAAAACATCTTTGACATTAAAGCAGTATAAAAAGGTGAGACCTGATTGTCTGCAGTCACTACTGTAAAACAGGGATAATGCCATCAAAGCAGTGATGTTAACATCAGTTTACCTGAGAAGATATTCAAAGGTTTCTTTTTCAAACATACCTACTATTTTGTCCAAGAAAATAAAATATGGTAAAGTTACGTGATGAGATGAAAGGTAGTTCTGGAAGCCTAGGTAACAAAACTAATTCTTTAAATTTTGACCCTATTGGTAGTGCACATAATAAGTAATTTGCTTGTGAAACTTGCAGGTCAGTGTACAGTACACTTAAATCAGTTTACCTTTTGCTGTTTTCTTTAAGAAAACAATAAACCATGTATTTTAACATGGGCAGAGACTTAGCAAATTATTTAAATGACACAATGTTTCAGGAACTGAAATGTGTGAACTGAAAAGATGACTACTAACTAAAGCAGGCTTATATTTCATTTTTTCATAACTGTGGTGAGAGGAAATATGTTTTACTAAGTTGAACTGGATGTTAGTAATTTTTCTGCACAGAAATACAATAAGCAATGAGCAAATCAATCCACAATTTAAACTAATCAATCAACCTATTCCCAGTGCTATTGATATGTAAAACCTATTAAAAAAGCTGAAATCTCAGACCTCACATGTATGACAACTGAAACAGAAATCTGTCAGAAACAGCTGTATCTGTTTCACTGATCATGGAACAACTTCTGCCTTGCAGTATGTGCAATTAAAGGTTTTATTTTTTTATTAATTTCTTTGTGCTTCTTTTAGCAATATCTATCACAAAACTAAGGGATTTTTTAGGCAGCTGTCTGTGGTTTGCAGCTGACAATTTCACCTATTTCTAAAAATATTCATAAAAGAGAACTGGTTAAAATGCAAAGCCCAGAAACAAAATCAAAGAGAAAGAATGAGGGTAAGCAATCAAGTATATTTTAAATTATTAAATAAGAAACACGAACCACAGATTACCATGAGTTTTTATATTTATATTTGGCATGCTTACTGCGGAAAATTGTATTATCTTATTCCAGGTCCCTCCATTCAATTATCATTCTATTTATAAAACACCTTCTAGAAAAGCCTCCTGGCCTTGATGGAAAAATCTAATAATAGACCTAAAACCTGCATATCTCAGTACAAACTGCTTGATGTCTCAGTATCAAAGAGCATAATTCTAAAAATTTGGTCTTTTGCAATTTTCTGGCCCTTTTCTTACTATTTTTTACCAGTTTTCAATGTTAAAGCAGTGATTAGCACATGCTCTTAAGTGAGCTGATGTTGCTGCAACAAATAAAAACGGAGTGACCCTCCCATTAATGCTGCTGCAATTTGCAAATTGGGTTTTAACAAGATCTAAGTTTTACTTCTGGGGCTTTGGGAAAAAAAAAATAAATTCAATAAATAAAGGTTTGTCTCCCAAAGTTATGACAGCCACATAAAAGAGCCATTGCATAGTGTCTTTGGGAAGTCCTGGGGACTTTGATGCTTGGAGTCTGAGTCTTCTTTCTGTTGCTTGTATACTAAAGCACGTAGTCATATACTTGCCAGAAAATTTGAGACTGACCTCTTTAAAAACAAAAGAAAAAGATGATGGACAGGACTGACTCAGTCTTACAAAGCAGCTGTACAGGCAGGATGAACAGCTTAGACTCAAACCTAATAGTGTGGTGAGATGAATGAAGTCTAATACCAACACCTAATAAAGATTGCTTAGATGTAGCCATGTTCTTAAACACCTTCCTGGGGGTCAGTGTGCAAACCAAAGTTTTTAGACAATAGTGTCCTTCTGGACCATACAACCAAAACAGACCTATTTTATTTGTTTGTTTATTTATCTATTCCTCATAAGCTTAAACAGCATTACAGCTGTCTGTTCATTAAAGGAAGATCCATGCTAGAAGTACAGAAGTAGAGCAGCAATGGTTAACATACCTATGGAGCACTATCTATCTACCTATGCATCAGTTATCCCTTATCTCATGTAAAAAAGGAAAACTTTTAAGAGACTAAAAATATACCCCCCCCCAAAATGTCAATCTCATAACTTTAAACAGTGTATTTGATGCTGACTAATACTGTATCAAGGAATAATTGATCTACAAACTGAGTTTTCAGGCATTTTGCCCCTGTGGGCTAACTAGTGCCCAACCAAGATCAAAAGTGCCTTTGAAATCCCATGTTCAGAGACAAGGCATAAATGTGTTATATGATCTAGGGCAAAATAACTAGCACGCAGAGAAAAAAAAAAAAAAAAGTATATTTCTTCCCAGATGGTGTGTCAGATCTAGTGATACACTGCTGAAATGCGGATGCAACCTTGGACTGAAATGATAGCAACTTCTGTAAAACTTTCAATTGTGTAAGATCAACATCATCATAAACACTAGGTAGGTAGCGGATGACCAATCATCTAGCCAGGAAAGGTTGGAGTTCTGTCTTAGAAGTGTAAACATTTTTATACTACGCTATGTCATGTCATAATCAGTGTCCTGAACTGATAACCTGTAGTTTCCCAAGCTAAATGAGGATGACTATTAGACCTTTTGGTATGTTTCTATGGAAAGAAGCTGTAGCTACCCAAGAAAGGATTTATGTATGTACTGTGCCATTTCAGCAGAACGCTGGCAAATGAGTTTAAAATTTCCTTGCTTAACCTCCTTATCTGAGAGATCTGTGATGTCTAGCAGCTATGCTTCTGGATGCTTATCAGTCCAACTTTAAGTGATGTCCCATTTTTTTTTTTTTGCATACTAGCTTAACTGTCAGGAAGCAGAAGACTCATATTCAAGGTCCATCTCAGGAACAAGGCGCTCGAACTAGCATCTGCCACACTCCAAGAAAATAACTTCTAAGCACAGAAGGTACTGGGATAGCAAGTTTTCCATTCTCCCATAGAAGCTGGGACATTCTTTGTTTAGTTTGTCAGGCTCCCCCGTTCAGAGGAGCTGTATCTCATTGAAAAATTCTATAAAGAAAAATGATTCTGTATCTACTTATAACTGCATTTTGAGGAAAACAGCTCTAGATACATTCAGCCTTCTTGAAAGGAAGAATCCAGCACCTGTTATGAACATGTGAAAGAAAAGAGATGCAGGCTACTCCAAATAGCAACCTTCTCCACAGTTCCTTTACCTTTGTTACCATGCACAGCAGAATTCAAGATTCACTCGACAAGGGTATCATCTTGGCAAACTAGTACTTAGTGCACTCAGCCAGAATAGCTGAGACCTGAGCATATTGTGCTTTTTATGTGTTTTATCTGATGCTTGTTTAATACAAAATTGTAAACACACACGAAGCCTCATACACACAAACACATCTTTGCCCTGCATTTCTGGCTAAATGGGTTTTTAAGCCATTTGCAACTGAAGTTGAATTTTTCAGCCTGACCTAATGTAACAGTGCTAGTGGACAGGGACACAATTATGCAGGTTATTTGACATCTTGTTAGATTCTTCAAGGAGCTGTTTTGGATAATAAATGAAATTTTAAAACAAAGAAAAAAATCACCCACACAAAATATTTTCAGAATAGTTGAAAGAACTCAAAATTAAGGACCTAGAAAACCTTTCTGCCTAACTCCTAAGCACTTAAATATTTCTAATCCAGAAGAGCAAAAATACTTGTATAAACCTGCATTTCATCATAATGAAACTTTGTGTGCGTGTATATATATCTATATCTATATATCTATATATCTATATATATATGGTTTATATACATTGCTGAGAACACGCACAAAAAATGAGCCAGAGAAGTTTCCTCTCAAGAAGGCCCTTCTGCTAGTTATTCTGCCTTGACCTCTCAACCAAAATTACAAACTAGATTTTTTTCTAAGGACAGCAGCTTTTGAAAGAAAATTGTTATTGTTCAAAACCTCTAAAATACTGATAATTTAACAGTTAGTATGGCATTTAATGATTGTCTGACAAAAACCTCAGACCATTCCAGAGTTTTTCATAAAATCTAGGACAACTTAAGTTTTAGGAGTGGTGCTGTACTGCAATTTCAGTAACACATTCTCTAAAGGCAAGCATGAGAGAAAATGAGTCATACAATAACTTGTGCGGTTTTGCTGTTGGTGATTGGTAGCTAAGTGATATTATTCTGCTTTCATTTGTCAAATATCATAGTACTGACAACCATGCATCTCTAGCTTTGACCAGAAGCAGATTTCACTACCAAAGCCAAATGGCAAGATTCACTAGGCCTCACATTTTAAAAGTGCTGTGTCTTGAAAGTCTATGAAATTATTTTCGTGATCAAGTCCATACAATGCCTTTGGAAAAATGTGATTTGATTAGTCAATGCTTAGTGTGCGAGTTGAATTAATGATTAACTACATAAAATCTGCTGAATATATTAACTTTTCAGTTGTAATTGATATTAATGAAAATTCTACTCGTTACAGACCAAAATTACCATACATGAAAACAACCACAACATTTTTTGAGGGGTTTAATTACATTTTTATGGAAAACTGTTCCGTACTAGAAACATAACTGCATAATATGGTAAGAAAGATTGTAAAATTCCATAGCAGTAGCTTATAACAGTTTTCAGAATTACTTGTCCTTATCCAAAGTCAAAAACATAATGTGACATATAGGATGCATAGGAAATAACATCACTGCCTTATACCATTTTTTACACCTCTAATTTTAAATAATGTGGGTTTAATGTGGGTAACAGTGCTAATAAAACAGTAAAAAATGTATCTTAAATATGACAGAATGTTTCTCTATCCTGTGCATGTAAAAATATTACACTGGTTGACTTCTGAAAATCGTAAGGCTTACAGGAGAATCAAAAAAAAACCCCAAACCAACCCAAACCCAAAAATTACTGAGATATTTTAATTACAAAGGCTATTCAAGTCAGTACATTGAGATACTTGTCAGATTTCCATTTCTATTTGTTCAAAATTATTGATTTTATCAATTCTAACATTTTTTTCTACTTGTTTGATTTTTGTCACAATAAGTAAGCACTGCAAATTTGGCCTCACCCTCATGGTGTGTCAAGCAAGGACATTACCTCACAGTCATGTCATAATGATAATTTAATTAAAACTGGGGAAGTGCTCATATTATGCTAATGAACTCTACTGCCAAAGCTAAAAATAAGTAACTTCAAAAATAGCTATGGAAACCTTTAGAGTGGCAATTATTTAATTACAGGGCACCTTTAAAGAAATGAACGATAACGCAAGTGAATATAATTATTTTTCCAGTTATGCAACTTCACGACAGCTGTTAAAAACAGCATTCAAAGTGTAGAATTTCAGGTAACATAGATCAAGGCAGCTCCATGGAGTTCAGTTCAGTGACAACTGTTTCTGATTATGCATTTTTAATTCTTTAGTTGCTATACAACTTTTGTTGTTTGACATCTGAGATACCACTCAAGTCCCTCTTAATTTATCATTAAAAATAGGATAAAGGTATAATGTACTAAGCTCTTAGTATGTTGTTACACATGGAAGCCCTGACCATATTGGCAGGAAAGTCCCAGCAGTGCTGAAAATGGGTGATACATTAATTAAAGTAAGTATACTGCTCAGATACAATGATAATCCAATCTTAATGGGTTACTGGAGATGTTTTACACTGCTCATTTGTGTTTGCTGCAGAAAGGATTACAGAGGAACCAAAATGGAACCCCACAGTGTCTTTAACTAAAAATATATAGGCCAGACTGAAAGAAAAATCTTGGTTGTATTTAACCACTTCAGGTCAGCTTTTGTGATTGGGAAGACATCTGCTAAATGGCTACCTAAATTCAGTAGTGTCTTCCCTTTTCGGTTTGAAATTTTCCTCCACAGCCTTTGTAGCAATAGATACAACTTCTTGATCTGAGCAGGCAGATTATTTACTCTCCAAACAAGACCTGTAGGAATTAGAAAATAAGCTGACAAGATCTTAATGTCCTGAGGGACACAGTTGACAAATAATGCTCTAAAAACACTCTGCATAGACAGACTTCACTGAGATGTCAAAAGCAAATCAAGAAAAAGGACAGGAGTCTAGGTCTCCCTAATTTAAAAACACAAGAGGTAGAGATGCTTTCTTTTTATATCAAACCCTATCAAATAGACAGCTTGAGTAGGTAGGTTTAGGGATACCTTAGCCTGCCAGGGTTCAAACATGCTTTCAATGATCACGCCCTGGCCAGCAGGTCAGAAGTTAAATGAAGTGTCACAGGTGCTCAGTTCCAGTGAAATTGTGCCGCTGCGTAGCTGTAAGTACAAGCCATGGCCAAAAGACAAAGGAAACCCCCCCCCCCATATGTGGTGCCTCGATTGCCACAATTAT
>JAVJGJ010000014.1:52247646-52259423 GCA_035590215.1 Microhierax caerulescens
TAAAGCTTAACTGTGAGCTTTAAATAGAGATTAAAGTGATGTTTTGGTATTGCAGCAGTATTTTCCTCTATCACTGGACTGTAAAAACCAGAGGTATCAAAAGGAACAAGGCAAATAATAAATTCAAAGGTTGGAGCTCAGACGACTGAGCCTTTTATGCAACTCCAGCCAAACCAACAAAAACAGTAAACAAAAACAAACAGAAAACAGTAATTGCACAGAATATGCATGTAACCAAACCAAAGCGTATTGAAAACCTTCAAGATGGTAGAACAGTTGTTATAAATACCTAAATTCTTTGAACTATTAGCAAATTTAAGTATTCCATTCTAGAGATAAAAGAGGGTTTATGTTTTGTACCTTTCAGTTGCTAAGCCCTAGGATAATCCTACAGTAGATTCCTGGGCTACCGGTATCGAAAGGAAAGTGAGTTAAACTGTCCATGAGACTGATTAGGAAACATCTCTTAAAATCAATGTACTGAACTCAGAGCTTTTACTACAGTTTTTAGAATACATGTCATAGAGGAAAGGCGTTAGGGTATTCTGGGCTGACTTTTATCAATTTTTCCTGTTGACATCCTGTCTTTTTGGGACAGCTGCATTCTCTTGGAGTCAACAGGCAAAGAGTGTAGAACTGATAATGCACATATCACTGAATAAGACATATCTTATTTTCAATATTTTCTCAAAAATGTCTTAACATGAAACTAATTATTTTAGGTTTGCAACCTTGCTACTGAACTACTCTTCTCTCAACCACGCTGCCCATATAGTTAATATAGCATCATAAAAGTGTTATCTCAGGAACTTAAACATTATTACACATTTACATTACCGTAGGGGTAGGCTTAAGACAATTTGCTGCATTTTGGTGTGTTTTGGTTTTTTTTTTTTTGTTGATTGGTTTGTTTGTTCGTTTTTCCCCCACTGTCATCTCTTTTCGGCAGTGAGAAAGTGTTAGACAGATACTCTCTAGCACCTAGATTAATCTGTATTGCCTAGCATCAGAAGACATAAGCATAACTGTTCCTAGCTAAAGGTCACTGTACGATGTGCAAATATAACAAATGTGAAATTCTCATAAGCAAGTGTAAAGACAAGTTTATTAGATTTGTGCCTACAACCTTTACCTGTGAATTTAGCTCAGTATTTTAACAATAACAAACTGGAAACAGCTTTCATTTAAAAAATTCTTGTGTGGAAAAAGCTCTTACGGTTGGGTATATAGTAACTTTAAATTGCTCTCAAACAGTAATTTCAGGGTAGGGATTAATGGCTTCCCTATGATAGCAGGCAAAACATGCTAGTTTTAACTGATTTTTCTGGAGTTTTCTATGTCTATAATTCTTGAACTAAAAATGACACTTGGTTTGTCAACCTAGAATCTTGACCGTTATCTTAAGAGATAAAAATTTGTTCTGTTAAAGTCTGAGATAAAAAGAAGAACCAGATTCGTACAAGTTTGCTAATACTTTATAAACAGATCACTTCAGCACTAATTGTGTCTGCAAAGGGAGAAAGTAAGCAAAGAAAATGAAAACAAGAAAAAAAAAATTAAGTCAAGCCCGAAGACCTTGTTAGACGCCTGTTAGATACATGCTGAGTTTGGTCCTATCAACACCTGTAACTATCTGAGATTGCCTAGATGTAGAACTTCTGTGTTGAAATATGACTTAGCTTTAAATGGGAACTGAAGAAGATCACAATAATGACATTCAAGTCTGAGAGTGTCTTATCTAATGCACAATAATCCATTCTATACAGCAAAAAAAAGAAAAAGATACAAAAGAACATGTTAGCTGCTCTACAGTAACTATGCCTGTAGTCTTCTCTTTCTGTGAAATGATACTAATATGTAATTATTGTCTTTTAAAAAAATAATACTAGAGTAAAAGTAATATGTCCTTGTCATAATTAAATATATGACAATATATTAATCACTTCTTTAGATGTCCGAAGAAAAAGTATATTTATGCTTAGAATATATTAAAACCCTGGTTATCCTTCATGCTCTGAAGCAAGTAAAATCTTCAAATAAACTGCAGATCTCAAAATTATCCTCACTGTTTCAAATGGCAATTACAACTGACTATGTATCAACCATGGAAATATCTAATTCACTTGTCAGAAATACATATTTTTATTCTGAATCTCGGATTAAGTGAATTCTTTGATTCTGGAAGTTTTCTAGATCAAGAAACAATCCTTTTTTAGTCTCGGTGATTATGATGAAAATTGAAAGCAATTATTTTTCACATCTAAAAAGTATTTTGATGATAAATTTTAGTTTGTTGTTGCAAACACAGCAACATAATGGAATGGCAAAATTCTATTTTGTCTATGTTTCTGAGAAGTTTTGAGTCCATTACGCTTTCTATATTCACACACATGCTACCTTTATATTTCACAGTGGCTCAGATGTGTCTCATAAAACCTCTCTTTTGCACATCAAATTTCAGTGAAGAGGTGAATTGATTCAGAGGAATAAAATTCATTTTGAGAGAAAGCACTGTATTTTCACTCATATCTGCATTCCTTTTAGTTTTCCTTCATAAGTATTAAAGATACATAGTCCAAACATTTGTGGGGAATTGCTGTAAACTTCCTGATTTTCTACTACTTGAAATCCCTTGTGATTAAATGACTAATTCTGGGTCCAAACCTGCAGAATCCTACACTGCATTCTGACACTGTGTTGTCTGTACATTCCACCATCAAACAAACCACAAAGTTTCATATCTACTTTTAGTTCCATATGGAACATTCCTCACTGTGTTATTCTGAGTGTTCTTGTGTTTCCCCCTAAGAACCTGAACTCTATGATTAGCCACGAAAGTACACATGGAGTAAGTCTCATCTCTTAAAATTGAATAATTGAAACAAACATACACAACACCCCAAGATGACAAGAAAACTTTTCCAGCTTAAAGGAAGTAAAAGATCCTTTAAAAATCTTCTCACTTGCCTTTTTACCTCACAGTGTGTCTGATTTCTGTAAGACTATAGGGGAAATAATAGCAAAATGCATAGACACTAATAGTGGAAAGTGGCATTCAGGAAGAAGTACTGGAATTTTGGTTTCAAACTGGACTTCAATGTGAGTAAGATATTCAGGACAAGGCCCTAAAGGAACCTTTCCTGTCTAGTTCATTACATTCTTTATTAAAACCTGTAATGGATTTATGATAACCTCAATAAAGACATTGCATAATTGAGGAATAAGCATATCTGCTTAAATAAAGTTGAGTCCAGGAAGTTCCTACTCCCTTGTATACCTGACAGTGCTGTGGGATTATTACTTAATTAGTATTTTAGCCTTGGCAGTGAAGATGCATATGAAATTATATTGAAATTCAAAAGCTGCCATTTATCCTGGCTATATGCCAGTCATTGCGGTTATCGCTGGAAGTCTATTTAGCCTGTTTTTCTTAGTAGCTCTGTTGGAATAAACACTGCTGAAAATAAATAATAGCAATAATTGCAGCGTGAAATAGCTGAAAGAATATCAGTAACTATTGTTTAAGGGTCCCCCAAATTAAGGGAAGCTAAGCAATATAAAGCACTGGACATGGGCTTCTGAAGTGGGAGCAAGCTCATATCCTGATATCCCTGAATGCTAACCCTCAGGTATCACCTGCTGGAAAATCATTCTACTTACAAAGAAGTTTGTAAATTAATTTACTCTATTTTTGAAATTATACTGCTGCAGAAAGAAAATATTCAGTATTAGTGGGGTCAGAAGAAGACAGAAGAGAATCTATAATCTAGGATAAGGTTAAATGGTTTTCACTGCTCAAGATTGCTTTCCTTTCCAGTTTAGAATTTAAACATATTGATAGCATGTCACAATCTGAGAGGAGGAAAAGGAAATTTTGTGCAAGGTAATCATATGCTGAAAGTATAAGGCATTGAGTTAATGAACAAATGAGAGCTGAGACTTCTCAGACAGCCCAAGATAACAGTGATGATGATTCTATACTACATGATTTTACCAGACCTGAGGCTTTTTTGCTGAGCAAATCAGTTAATTTGGTAGCTTGCTTAAAATTTTTCTCATAACATAGCAGAAGACTCCACAAAGGTGTTCTTTCAATAAAAGGGAAGCATTTTTTAAAAACACAAACCCTGCAATGACAGAAACACTCCAGTATTTTAAATTCCTCCAACAGACATGTAATTTGTCAAACAAATCAGAGAACTGCAGGTGCTGAAGCCATGTCAGGATTTAGGCTGAGATTTGTCAGTTAATATCCACATGCCATAAACATAGTTAGTGTTTCTGACTATGTTTTCATAGTTCTTCAGTTTAGGAGAAAGAAAGAAGATTCCTATAAACCTATCTTTCTGATATTTTCCATGGAATTCTTTTTTCAGCCTTTCTTAGCATGAACAGCTTTAAGTTCTTACTTTCTAAGACGTTCAGACATAACAATTATTTTCAAGTTCAAGTATAAAATCTGCAGATGATGTTGTGTGTCAGATTTATAAACATTAGATATTTTCTTACTTAGACCAAGGTAAACTTGTTGTTAAAGATGGTCCAACTTAAACCTAAATGCACTTGCTGTGGCTTTAAAGTTCTCTATTACGACCTCATATTTCAAGTTGAAACAAATTTGTAACAGTCTGAACAGTCAGCAAGATATTTAATTTAGTAACTTAAGTTCATTTGTTATATATTACCCCAAAAAGCTTTGTACAAGTGTTCCTCTGATAAAAGAGAAATGTTTAATGCAATGAGAGTATATTTCCAGCTTGATTAACGCATCTCATAATCCTTAAAACAAATTAGGCTACAGTACCTAAAGTTCTGCCTCTGGATATTCCCCAAAAGCCTTCAATTGCTATAAAGCTGGGGAAACCTTGTTAACAAGATTTTATGTTTGAAGTGCAAATTAAGCAGAATTTAAGAGTTGATGTCCTAAGTAGTGTTAATGTTCTGCCTCCTGCAAATGCTACAGTACTTGACAAAACTAAGTTTTACTCAGAAGCATTGAATCGTGCACCTAAAGCTTGATTTTGCACAAGGCTACTTATACTGGTATGTTGGCTGAGGTTTGACAGTGGTCTGCTACCTTACTTTTGAGGCTATCTGAGTATAAAAAAACCTGCTGCCAACCAAATTTAAGCTGCTTGCTCCTGAGGTTCTTTATACATTTAATCATAGGATCATAAAAACAGGGCAGGATAGGATTACAGGAGGTCAGCAATTTTATGTCAGGATCAACTCTAATAAAACCATTCTTGACAGGTATTTACTGAAGATGTATTTAAAAAAATCTAGTTATGTAAATTCAGCAGCTACATAGGCAACGTGTCATTTGGAAATTGTCCCCGTTTTGCTCCACTGTACTGGTCCTCAATTCATCTTCTCTACAGTCTCAGAGCATTTCTGAGATCCCTTCTGGAATGCAGTTCCCTTAGGAGGAGCAACACCTAGGGGTCTCCCTAGCAAAGCCCCTATGACTATGGTTCACAAGTTAGTTTGCTACAGCAAACTGTCCAACACCCAGGTATGTGGATCATGCTAAGTCTTCCTCTTCCGGGCTGTGCTGGCACTCCAACAGTACAAACACTCTCAGGAGTATGCCTTCAGCCTGGATGTGTGCCCTCATCCCGGTTTTATCACAGTTTCCAGTATTGTGACCTCTTTGGGTTTACATGGGAGTATGTCAGAGTAAATAAAAGATCAGAGTCTGTTACAGTCCAGGAAGAAAAATGAATGGAATTTCTGAAAGTAAACTAAAATAGATAAAGGGGACTATTCAGGATTATAAAGAATTAATTTATTTCTGCCACAGCTCAGATTCATTGAAATTTGCAAATAAAGCCTGATGCTGAAACTCTTACGCATGCCAATAATCTTCATTTTGTGTTGGGCATCAGCTTCAGTACTAGTGGATACTGAAGCATAAGGATTATTCACCAATATAAGGATTAAGAAATCAGCTTTAATAACATAAAGGTAAATCACAGAAAATATCACTGCTTCTAGACCAGAGATGCTGAGCCAGCTGTACATTAAGGTTTTTGCAAGTGTAATTCAGAAATGGAAGTTAGCTCCAAAGACAAACTTAGATATCTGCAGTCTAGGTGTTTTGCTGAGCCAATTGTTTGAATCTCCTTTGGAGAAAATAGGAACTAGTCAGTGGGTGGATGTAGTCATTGAAGGTTAGAGACCTACTCAGTAGACCAAATCCAAGTATTTACTTCAGAATTAACTGAATAGTTCTCTGGCTTCCATTAACTGCAGTGACAAACCAAATAAAATATGAAGCATGATATTGTTTTTAAGAAAAGATGCAAGGTACCTAATACATTCTCATCAGTGACCACTGAATAAAATAACATGCCCCATTTCTATGGGAATTGGGCATTCTTCTTTTGCTGCCAATATTCAGATTAAATGTCTGCAGCACAACTGAAATGTTTTAAGAAAAAAAATACCTCCTTCTTATTGTGCTTACCATTTAGGAAAGAAACCAGAAAGAAGTATAACAAGTTCATCCTCTGATCTGTGCTGCGTACCCAGTATTAATCTTATTTCTCTTTGAAAAACATAATAAACCAAAATGTCTATGGGTGTCTCTTCCGAGGGCAGATAGCCTGCAATCACCATTTATCTTTGCTTCATTGTCTATCCTGCGGCTACTTTGTATGTTTAACTTTTGCTTAACAGTTAATGCAGTTTTACTGTAATTCCCAAATAGTGCCAGCAAGGTCAATGCAAACGATTCTTTAGTACTCCATGTCACAGACCAGATAAGATGTCTAAGGAATTCCCCATTCATGCTGCATCGAGTCCTGCATCACCACTAGTGCATGTATGTTTCAGATAACCCTGGGACCCATGTGAGTGAAGAGCTGGAAAACATCAAAACATGATTTGGAACACTTAAAATTCTACCTCTTTCTATAAAATGGAAGCCTTTAATTAGAATATATCTTTAAGGGTTGACTGTTATGAAAGGTGAAAGACTTCTTGGTAACTGAGTATTTCTGACCTTAATCTTCAGTACAAAATAAAAGTAGCAGAGTCCCAATGTGGCTCTCAAGAAGAAGAAAAAATATGAGTCAGTTTTGGCAAAGGTGCATGCTTTTTAAAAACAAACAAACAAACAAACACACAGAGGATGTATTTATTTAAGTTGTATTTTCTGAAAAGAAAATGCATTATTACTTATAAATAATTGGAGTTTCTGGAAGTGACAATTGCATGGCTTGCTACTGACTGTGCTCTTAAGTATTTTTTGGCCTTTCGTTTTGTTTCTACCACACAAACAGCAATGTTTGGTATTTATTCAGACAATTTGAAGAAAATAGTTGTGTGGTGGGTTTTTTGTTGTTGTTGTTTTTTCCCCCCAGGCATTCTGGTAATCATAGTGGAATGTAATTGTGCATGAAATAGTACTGAATGAACTCCTGTGTAAAGGGAGGTACATCATTTCTCTTCCTGAGCAAGGTGATATAGCTGTGGTGCCGATATAAGTAATTAGCTGCATCTTACACCTGATACAAGCCATGTTTGCTGCCTGGCTGCTCAGAGCTACCCAAACGGGCAGCTCCTATTTGCACAAGTCAGAAATAATAATAAAAACCCTTTTGCATATGCAGTCTAGAATTCTACCCACATTTAACAGTGCAAATAGCTTTCTGTTTAAATAGTTACTTTAAAAGCTGTGAAACTGGAAGTCTTTTTCAAAGCAATTTTTATTGAATTTGTCATCTAACCAGGCACAACTGCTGTCTTAAAATGTTTGAATAGAAATGGTCAACTATTTATAAAACTGTAGAATGTAAATACAATATATTACTGGCAGTTTAACAATATCTGCATCCTAGTTTTCAAGTGTTGTAGCATCTAAGCTGTGTGGTAACTGCTAGAAATCTGAAATTTGGCAGGGTCTTCTGGTGACCTGGAAAAATCAGTTTGCATTTGGCCAAGAGTTTAAAGCAATCCTCTGCATATGATGGCTGTATTTGCACGGGCAACTGACAGATGACAACAGTAATGATCCATCAACATCTTATCTCCCTCACACCTCTGTATGCACGCACCAGTGACAGGACAAGAGGAAACAGTCTCAAGTTGCACCAGGGGAGGTTTAGATTGGATATTAGGAAACATCTTCGTGGAAAGGGTGGTCAAGCATTGGAACAGGCTGCCCAGGGAGGTGGTGGAATCACCATCCCTGGAGGTGTTTAAAAAACATGTAGATTTGGTGCTTAGTGACAAGGTTTAGTGATGAACTTGCAGTCCTGGGTTAACAGTTGGACCAAATGATCTCAAAGGTCTTTTCCAACCTACAGGATTCTACGGTTCTGTGAGTTCTGTGTTTAGTTTAAGTTTTCAGTTAGTGCATGTCCTTCCACTATCAAAATGGAGAAGAAAAAGAAAATAATGTTAACATAGAAGAATGTAGAGATTATTTTCCAGATGGGGGAGAGATGTGACAAGAGGTTCAAAGCCAGCACTGCCATGCCAGAGATGTCATGCCAGCAAATGCATCAGTATGGCAATCATTACCTCCTCACGCTGAGAAAGGGGTATGGAACATGTTAGAGCTCTCTCCAGTGGAGGAAGCAGACTTGTGTCAGGCAGAGCTGGAAATAACACGTGTCTATAGTCCTGAGCAAATCAGAAGCATATGGGTGTTATGTATTTGTGAATGGTACTACAGGAGGAAAATCACTTCCGCAGGTATAGTGATGCCTATCACAAAAGAATAATGCAAAACAACATTGTAACTTTGCAGAAAAGCCATAGCATGTCACTGCCTTCCACAGATTAACTAGTACATTTTATGAAAAAACTTCAGTATCTTTTGGGCTGGGTTTTTTTTTCTAATTTAATGACATATTAAATAAACAAACAAGCTATTAACCTATAAACGAAAACGCAGCATGAAAAGGAGATAAGTAACTATACTGTGGGCATTGTTCTGTGATCATATTAAGTTTTTTAGTAAGTAGAGATACTATTCTGGGTGCATGTGCAAATGAACCTGCATGTGTGTTGTTCTATTCCAATTCATTCACTTCACAGAAAACTGCCTGCAGCTTCTTCAAGTCACAATACACAGCAAGGTATTCAGGAGCGACACAGAATTAGAATTGCTGTTAGTGTAACATTGTCTAATGCCAAAAGGTTTCTTACTAAAACAACAACAACAAAAGATTAGTTCCTTTGGTTTTCTTATTACAGGACTAGAATTTTGAACTCTAAGTATAGTTTGCTCTGACTCCACTTTGTGCCAATCAAACTGCACTGTTGCTTATAGATGAAATGTCAGGTGCCTGCTAAGGACAAACTTCCTATTAAAATCCGTATCAATTAGCACTGCCTTGTGTTCCATTCTACTTCATACTCCATATTTAAATGATTATAAGAATGCCTGAACAGAGTCCACACAGGTGATCTTTAATCTCTAACCATCATTATGTACTTCACAGTCCAAATCATTAGACAGCCAATCACATTTTTGTTCAGTGGAAAGGAGGTTTTAATAATCCAAAACATTTCAGCCTTATACCTTCTACATTATTATCCAGTCAGGTACAGGACAGGACAAAAGGTCAGAATATTTTGCTAAAATAAAATATATTCCTTGCTCTGCGTAGTGGTACACTTCTGTCCTAGAAAGTAACCTTTCCCAGTGCTTGCAAGAACAATACATTTCTTATAGAATCATCAGTTTCTATTATGTCCTAATCCTTATGGGGATGTCATTTAAGTACAGTTATTCTATGTACAGTTGTCAGTTCTCATTTCTCTATCAGGCTGTTGCTTTCTGAAAAATGTTAGGAACATTTTAGAACTAAACCCCAGTTCCAAACATCTTCAAAACACATGTATTTGATGGTTACATCTAGATTTTATTCTAGTTAATAGTCTCTATTTTTATAAAGAACAAATAATATTTTTTTTAGAAAAAGATTCCACATCCAATTAGGGAAGTTACATGGATAGAAAGAGGTATGAGATTAAGAATGTCCTTGATATGAACATGATGCTAACAGTCTGGGATGATAACTGCCAGAAGAATATTGGGGTGTAATGGAAGCTCCAGGAAAGAATGCTTTTGAAGGCATGTTCCTCTTTCTTTTGTCTTCCATTTCTGTCTACATGGTTTTGAATACCCAGATTTGCCTACAAGCGCTAAGCGAATACTGGGGAAACTGGAGGAGGGGAAAGTTACTTTAAAACCCTAGACAGCGAGTTGGCTCTTTCTAAATAAACAACTTTATATAGGATATTGAACTGTAATTGCTCCCACAAAATTATGCTGCTTGCATTGTATTTAAATGAATATTCAGAATTCAGAAATAATTCCCCGAAAGTTCAAATTTGGGAGTGATGTTCTTTGTATCAATAGCACTTGCTCACTGAGCTATGTAGGAAAGCAAAACACTGTATCTCACTGTGTCCTGAGAGCATGTTCTCCTTGTTTTTCCACTTGCCCAAAGTTAGATAGAACTGCAAATTAGACATCTTGTTTATAGGGAAAAACAGAGAACATACAGAAGACATGGGACCATCCTTTTATAGGACAGTTTCTGCTCACTGAGGACTCTGTGGTGACTCACTGTATGGAAATTTGCCATAAGGGTTTAGCCTGAAACTGGAGATGGAATTGTGTACTGAGCTGTAGCAAAAAACATGCCAGTTTTCTGATGTGGGCAACTGCCCACTAGGCATCCAACCACAATCCCACTTCCAGAAGAAACTAAATGCTCATTTTCAATTATTAATTAGGATGAATCTCACAAAAGAAGAGGCACTTGCAAGTTGGGCTTTCTGTCACATGTCCAAACTTCACTTTGACCCAGTCAAAAGTTTCGAAAAATTGTAACATAATATCATTGCTGTATCATTGGATTACCATACAGGCTGTCACATGTGGGTGGCTGTCAACAAGCTGTACTTCATTACTTTACGCCTCAGATTCTCAGTAAGCCATTATGAGTCATTAAGTGATCAGAGTCATTTGTGCAGAACTGCAGCTTCTACACTTTTCATCTCACTGTCTATTTTTGCACATGGGATATGTTGCCATATTTGTGTTATATATATATATAAAAACACTAATCACAGTAATCCAGTGTGAATACATTAATATAGATTAATACAGAGTTTGCAATTACCAGGAGCTTCAGTCCATGAAAACCAGGTGATACTAAAAATTCTCTCTTGCTTTGCATGTGCAACAGATGATAGAAGGTTGGGGTTTTTTTGACATGATTACCTGAACGCTTTGCTTTACAGCTGATGCTAATGAATATAACATGACTCACTCATTTGGAGTTTACATAGTCCTCTAAATGTCCTTGAGCACAAGTGAATCTTAGCTCTCAGTGAAAGCCAGTGAAGGCAGTGAGCACTGTAGATGCTCAGCACTTCACACAGTTCTGTGCAGAACAGCCAAAAGTGAATATGCCCCAGAGTATTCACACTAAAATTGCTCTGGTGCAAACTGTTAGTCATGCCAGTCCAAGAAGTAACAGATTCTTTTCCTCAAAGCAATCAAGCACACGCATATGTATGTGCATACATGTATATATATTTATAATCTTTCATAAAGCTGATGCTTAGAACAGTGCCAAAATACTGCTTTAGTAAAGTCAGTACATGGAAAGTAAATACACATTCATATAATTTCATCAAAATGTACAGCTGGGAAAAAAACCTTGAATTCAGACCTTGCTATGTATGGATAACTTATGCAACCTATTTTTCTAAAAAAAACCCACCCAAACCCTAAAATCATTATGCTG
>JAVJGJ010000014.1:52261468-52274584 GCA_035590215.1 Microhierax caerulescens
TACCCCTTGCCCTATCACTACACTCTGTAATAAGGAGTCCCTTTTCATCTTTCCTGTAGACTCTTTTCAGGTGCTAGAAGGCTGCTATGATGTCTGCCTGGAGCCTTCTCTTCTCCAGGCTAAACACCAACTCTCTCAGCCTGTCCTCATAAGAAAGGTGCTTCAGCCTTCTAATCATCTTCATGGCCCTCCTCTGGACCTGCATGAGGACGTCCATGTCTTTCTTATGCTGGGAGTCCCAGCACTAAACACAGTACTCCAGGTGAGGTTTCATGAAAGCAGAGGAGAGAGGGCAACTCACCTCCCTGGACCTGCATCCCACAATTCTTTTGCATGTTTTATGGATGTAGGAAGGAGAAATTCATCTGAATATACATGCAATTAATTTTTGGTTATGATAAGTTTTTAAATTTTTAGTCTTTTAATTAATTCATGGGTTTGATGTGGGTCATGATAGTCGGTAAGTGTTGACCTTGGTAAGAGCATGAAAATCACCAAGACGAAGTTACGTAAATCATTGTTGTTCTGTCTCAAATCTCAAAAGAAATGCTTTTGAAACCACTGTATGTTGTTCAGTGTGGTCTTCTGTCTGTAGGATTTCATAGTTCAGATGCAAGACAGTATGAACATTTCCAGTTCATTTCAATACAAATGAGGAAATGAATTAAATTAATTTTCCTTCATCAGTAACTTTTTTAGCTGCTACATCTGAATCTATGACAATACATTTGTTCATCCCCTGAAGGCAAAAAAATGGTGAACCGAGCCCATGTCATTGAGGAAAGAAGGAAAGTCATACCTCCCTAAAGCCTCCAGTGTTTTGAAAATCTATGGTATAATATATTAACTTCTAGTTTCAATTAGTGTGGTTTATTATCCCTCAAGGTCAGTGCTTTAATTTAAACTTCATTAATTATAATTTCACCTCAGCAAAAGTCATTATCTAATTATTATTTAATTGTGTATTACTGTTACTTAGCTTAATAAGGCAGTTGAGGGTAGACTTATTATAGGAGGCTTTAAGCAAAGTTGAATTTAATTGTGTCTTTTAATGCACATTGTTTTAAGAAATTATGGTAACAATAACTAGCAAATGGTAAGTAAAATGGTGAGATAGGTAGGGTAAGATTATAGGGAACTAAGTAAGGGTCTATGGTAGATCTTTTTGACACAAGCCATGCCTCAAAAAGTTTGTATTTTGTATCCCAGCACAGAGGTTCTAATTCAGGCATTCAAATTACAGCACAGCCTTGAATGGATATGTAACAGTTAGCTGAGAACCTCTCAGCAGAAGGCTGGATGGTGAATGGGTACAGCTGTGATCTGATCTTTACTACACCTTGCATAAAAGGTTACGACATCTCCAGTAGTTCTGGTAAATACGAGTTTTTCAGGTTATTTTGTGAACTGCTTCCTTCTCTGCAGACAATTGAATTGGGCACGGTTTAAGTACTGGTTGTTAGAGAACATCCCGGTGTGGTACACTGTGATCAAACCTGAAACAATCTTCCACTAGACTGTGTTCCACCCACTGGTCTTGTTCATGTCCTACTTCATTTTTATTGCATCGCTGTCACTGCCTAGCCCATAATGAATATTCAGTTGCTGCTTCTCCCACTAATGAACTTGTAGGGTGTATTGTTATATTTATATCATCATGATTAGAGCAATAGCAAATGCACATTCAGATATATTACCAGCCTAAAATCCATGATATTTTATGTGAAACATTTTTCCCACACACACACCCCCCGACTGTATCCACCAAGACTGAATTGGAGTTAAAAAGCCAAGGGAAATAGTCTCTTTCTTTTCAGAGGGTTGGTCTGTCAGAGCTCTAATTTGTAATTCTCCTTTTGAGACCGTCAGAGACTCTTTTTGCAACTGAAAAGTTTAATTACTACAGTTGCAAGGGTCATGACTCACTCACTGCAGGGAAGATGAATAGTGCAGAGCTATTAAATAAAGGATACTTGCTAGAGTTATTTTTAAAGGTACTTACGACAAAAGTGCGACTGTTCTTTAGGATGATAACTTGATGTCTCGTCTAAATTTCTGCTGTCACTCAGAAGAAAATGCGCTTTTATCTATTCCATGTACTTAGATTTTAAAATGCCTCCATAGTTCACCTTTACTGCTAAGTACAGATTTACTGGTATCCATAGCTTTTTAATTCATAAATTATATTAGGAATTTCTGTATTGTTTTGACTATATGATGCTAATCAAAAGATAGAAATAAAATCTTCAAACACTCATTCATACATAGATATGACCCAGACATCATCTGCTGTCCACATTCAAAATGTTTTTCTGCTTTCCCTCTATGAACATTTGGGTGTTCATGTAGATCAAGCACATGTAGTCATACAAAAGACTGTGTTTCATCTCAGATATTTATCAGAAGTGGTCTTCTGGTGTTTTGCATAACTACTCTAGCAAAAGAACAGGAACAGCAAAGAGCGGTATATTTTTGTATATACTAACCCAAACTCTGCCAACCCTTATAACAGCTATGAACTCAAAATTCTTATTTGTAAATTAGTTATAAAAGTCAATAAATATTTATTTCTGTTTTGTTGTAACTTGACTTACATTAGTGCACAGTAAATATTTCTACTCTGATCTTTATCTCAGTATCTCTTTGGATCCATATCATTTAGTCAAAGTAGCCACCTGGGAGATCTACCCATATGAAACAACTTTCTCTTTTTCTCAGGTTTTCCCAGAAAACACAGTGTTTACATTAGAGACTGATGATGTGTTTGTTGCAGGACCTGTATATCATAAGACTTTGCCCCAACACCTAGATAAATCTGGTATCTTATCCACAGACTATGTATTTTAACACATTCCCTTCAACAAACCAAAACTTCATGATTATGCTAGATAGAATACTTTCTTCATAAGACATTATTTCAAGCAATTTCCTAATTCTCGACCTTTTTTAACATAATGTTTCCATATTGTAAACAAAAGTTTTGCAATTGATGAAGGACTAAGATGTGCATTATAAATTGTATAATATGATGGAAATTGTACTAATAACACTTGCTTATTGTCATTTCTATCGACATTACCAAAATTATTTTCCCTGACATCGTACTTTTGAAGGAACTGATTGAAAATAAATTAAATTGAGGTCATCTGAGGCTGGACAGTTAAGAACATCCCCAAAATGATGTATAACACTAACCATTTGATCAAAAGGTTTATCATTTCAGAAAATGTCTCCTCCCCTGTATCCTCTCCCCCCTGCACCCCAGTGAATCACCGTGATTGCTCTTCTCTAGGTACTCGGAGAAACACAATTTTTAATTTTTATACGTCTCCCTCCACTGCTTCTCAACATGATTATATATTTCTCAATCTTCTTAAAGACTGCTGTTGAATAACGACATGATCTGTATTTAATGAACATCACTATGAATTCTTCTCAGTGTAGGACTGCTTTTCTAAAATTAATGCAACACTAGCATGTTGGAGGAAGTATTTTCAGAAAAAAAAACCCAAACACTTAATCATATCAGAAATCTAACTACTCATTTTAATGATGGAAAGAAAGTTCAGTTCTATATAAATATAATCACATAGTTGCAGTATCGATGCTTCTTAATTGTGATTTCATGATTCAGGGCTTTGAGTATACTCTAGCACAGCTGATAGCTAGAGTGACTACTAACAGTTTTTTCTGGTACGATTTTTTCCCTGCAAGAATGTCTGTGAAATGTTATGGTTAAGTTAAGTTCTATCCATAAGTTATTATAATCAAATGTCTAACTTAATTTCTAATACAATCTCTCAAAGTATAAAACCTCATTTAAAGCTGAACACAGCATAAATAGATGGAAATTTGATTAGCTACTTCATTGCTTACACTCTAGTATTCTGCCAAAACAGGGTTGCTGTATTTAACTGAATTTTGTTTAGACTTGCTGCACAAGGAGGCCACATTGCTGGAAATGCAATGAACAAAGTATAAACACTTTCTGTTCCAATATAAAATACAAAGAATCAGGCAAACTCAAAAACCTCACAACAAAACAACCCAAAATTTAAACCCATAGGAATCTATAATCCCTTTGGGGATTTTTGACCGCAAGCAGAGACCACTAATCAAGAGAATGACCAAGGTTTTATCAGGTATTGGATTAAATTCAGTGTTCCACAATCATTGGAGAGTGTATGTCAGGGGTCCTCAAACTACGGCCCGCGGGCTGGATACGGCCCCCCACGGTCCTCAATCTGCCCCCCCGGTATTTACAGACACCCCCCTGCCCCCGCCTCCGGGGGTTGGGGGGGAAACCAAGCAGCCACAGATGACCCTGCCACTTCATCCGCGCACCGGGACCCTGGTTAAAGAGTTTGAGGACCCCTGGTGTATGTCAAGTAAAAATAAAAATACCTGTCCAGTAATGTAGCTGGTTTGGCACCTATGCAGAAGCCTAATGAAAAGCAGCTGTCTTAGAAAAGGGTGAAAGGCTAAACATTTTAGAGAGCCTGCCTGCTTACATATTTTAGACTCAAATGAGTGATAGTTATATTACGCTCTACTATACCTCACACTCCTCTACAACTAAAATTTATTGTTTTGCTGGTGGAAGTGTGGGAAGCACTTAATGATCTGTCACCAGCAGCAAGCACAGAAAGAGCCACAAGAGACTAAACTGATTTCCAAAAGGATGATATCTGTTTTACAAAGAACGGAAATAAAACAAAGTAACTGCAATACAATTGCTGCACCTGCTTTTACTTACATTTGAGAGGTATCTGATGAAGCTGTAGGGACCACTTAAGATTCTCTCTGTAAGTTAGCGCATTTCCTTAGCAGTGTAGTTAGATGAAGAACTGAAATGATAAATTTTTAAAATCCACTGCTATTTATTTTGTTAAAACTCTTAAGTAAATAGCTCAAAATGGGAGAAGTTTGGAGAGGCAGAATTGGATATAGACTAGGGAATTCTTCAGAATATTTTGTGCTTTCAGATACTCCTGTGGAGATCTACATTGGCCTTCAGGCTGTCATTCCTCACAAGACATTTTCTCTCCCAACAATACATAGTTCAGTAAAGCGCTAAGTCAGAGATGCTGTGTGATCCATCTTTGTGATCAGAATGGCAAGGGAGCTTTTGCATTCAGTTTGCATAACATCCTACAACATTTGTAGTGAAAGATGCAGATGATATGTTTTCTGTTGAATTATAGGTCACAAATATCACTGAGAGCTAACGTCTTCATATGCTCCTTCAGTTAAAATTTGAAGATGGTGTCATGGAAGCCAGTGACTAAGTACCACACAGCCACTCGCTTGCTGCCCTTGCCCCCTTGCTGGGATGGGGAGAAGAACTGGAAAAAGATAAAACCCATGGGTTGAAGTAAGAACAGCTTAATAATTGAAGTAAATTTGAAAAAAAAAAAAAACCAACAATAATAATTGTAATGAAAAGGAGAGGGAGAAAGAGGAATAAACCCCACGGGAACAAACACAAGTGATGCACAATAGCATCGGCCACCACCTGCTGACCATCACCCATCAAGCACCCAAGCAGCAACTGGCCCCTCCCTGGGCAGCTCCCCCTGAGTTTATATACTGAGCATGACGTTCTGTGGTATGGAACATCTCTTCGGCTGGTTCAGGTCAGCTGGCCTGGCTCTGCTCCTCCCATTTCTTGTGTACCTGCTCACTAGCAGGACATGGGAAATTAAAAAACCTTCATTAAGAGTAAGCATTAATTAGCAACAACTAAAACATCACTGTGTTATCAACATTATCCTCATACTAAATCCAAAACACAGCATCGTACCAGGTACTAAGAAGAAAATTAACTCTGCTCCAGCTGAAACCATGACAGACGGTTAAACCAATTGGGTGAGGCTGGGTAACAAGACCAGTGATACAGAATGTCCAAACCAGAAGAGAAGATGTAATGGTAAGCCAGATTTTCTCTAAGCATTTTCAAAATTCATCTTGCCAAAACTGAAAGCAGCTGAATTAAAAGAATAGCTGTCATAGGCTCTCTTACGAATCAGTGGAGAGGAACAGACACTGAAGATGAACTGAATTACTCTCTGAAGGTCTGACAACATCTGGAGCCACCAGCACCAATATTTATCATTTAGATACCTCAGTTAAAATTCAAAAACAGGTGTGATGAATCTTGTGCATTGGTCAGTAAAGTCATAAGTAGCATGGAAAAACTACAGGGGAAACACGGTTTGAAACTAACAGACTTTACCTCAAGGGATCCATGCAGCAAAATAAAAAGGGGGCAGGGAAATTCCACTGGATTCTGATCATCTATATTACATTGTTGCAGACTTACTCCCTGTCTCTTTTCTATCTATTCCAAATAGCTCTCAAAAGCCAATATTTAAGCACAGTTTAGGAGACAGTTGAGTTCAAAACCTTTTCCAAAAGTTAGTATGGACAAGGCTGCATCAAATACATCCTCAATGCCACCATATACAGGCCTCCCAAAATATTTTTAAATTTAAATTTAAACCTTGAAGCAATCCACATGTACCCACACCATTCTTAATGGCACAGAGCATACATCTGCAATTTTACAGTATAAAAATACCATTCCACTGGACAAGTACCTCTATTATTTCAGAAACTGTGAACACACAAAAACAGCATTCGCAGGAAAGCACAGTGCTGAGAGGAGATCCAAGTTCTAGTCAAGATAGTATGTTAGTTTCACTTGTTCTGGGACCACTGATAATTCACTAGCTTTGTTTACGTTAGCAGCACAAATAAAAAACCCCGAAGTTCCTTAATATGTAGGTTAGACATTTAATGCTCTCTCACTGGAAACATGGTTTAGTCTGCCTCCCTTCTATTCATACATCTGCCCTGGAAATAAAGCAGGTCTCTGACAAAAGAATCCACTTCAAAGGCTAGTTTACTAGCAGGACAACCTTACAGATTTGTTATTGTTCATTCAGAGAGTTAGAATAGGTAGGATTGGCATTGCTTAGTGTCTGCCATGTTCACTAAGGCAGATCTAATTTAAGATGTCTGCAATGTGGATGCCTACTCCTCAGTTAACCATTCGGGATTGTTTCTTTTGTAAAGGTTAAGAAATAGACAAAAATGTACTCGTCACTGAAACAAGAACATTGAAAATGTTCTTTAGAATAAGATTAAATGTTTATTACTATCTGATCATTAAAAGGGAAGCCTCAGATGACTAATTCAGACATTGTGAAGTCCAAGCTTGATCAGCTGAGTCACAGTATGGATATTGGTTGGCAAAATTACAAGAACTACTAAGTTCAGTTTTCTAATTTTAGGCACTTGCGAGTTAGCACCCAACATTTTTCCAGATAAAATTCTCCATTTAAGAACCCTTAAGAGATTTTGCCCTTTCTAGACAAACTATAGTAGGGGTCTGAAGGCAAACATTTCCACTTACCAGTTAATTCAGCACCAAGAAATTCATGAAGCACATACACCAGAAACAAGGACTTTTGTCTCTGAAAGGGACCCTACAGTTCTCAACATTTTTTCTTCAGCATGAAGGCTCCGCCACAGCAGAACCATACCAGGCAAGGTGCGTGGTGTCAGCCATCCTCCCTAAGAACACTGCAGGCAAAGCAGAGACCAATATTCAGGAAACATAACTGTATTAATTAGGGTATAATTCACATTACTGACCCCATCAGGCCCCATAGACTTGTGAACATTCAGCTGATACAGCTGGTCCCTTACAATTGCGATGTCCACAAATGGAAAGCCACTGTTCCCACACTTGCAGTCCTTTCTCAGAGGACTGGGCAGTACAAGATCTATCAGTATTATTAAAGACTGAGGGGAAAAAAACCACTAAATGCCTCTGCTTCTTCTTCACCCCTGTTAGTCAGATGACAATCTTCATCAAAAAATGGGCTAATATTTTCCTTGGATCTCCTTTTGCTATTAATGTAGTTTAAAAAGCCCTGCTCGTTATCTGAGACAACACTGACCAGTTTCAACTTCCGTTGAGCTTTGGCCTTTCGTGTCTTCTCCCTGAATACACAAACCACAGCTTTTCAAACTTCCTGTGAAGCCTGACCTTGATTCCAAAGATGATACAATTTCTTTTTCATCCTGAGTTTCAAGAGTTCTCTCTTCAGCCAAGCTGGACTTCTGCCTCATTTGCTTGTTTTAAATAACAGTATCCATATTGTAATGTAGCATATACTGTAGTAATCAAATTCCACAAGTTAAGAATATCTTGAATGGAAGTGGAGGATTTTTACTGCAAATCAGCCTATGACAAAGCTAAGAAATGTGTAAACCACCATAGCTTTGAAAGCATTCAAACTAAGCTGCACAGCCTAGGGAAGGTCAGTAAAATACAGTCAATTCCTCTGAAGCATTTTTAATAAAGCTTTGCTGTATATTTACATATGACAGGAAAAAAATGCAATAATCAGATAAGTCCATTTTCCCGTCATTTTTTTCAGCACTACGGTAATATTTTCTCTCTTATCAAGCTAAACAATACTGAAAAATAAATGGGTACATGTATTAGAATCCTAGCAAATCTAAGAAATCTTGTTTGTCAGCACCTCTGCATGAATACAAATGCAGCCTATTTACCAGTACATCAGAAGGATAACTTTTTATTTAAAAAAAAAAAAAAAAAAAAAAAGAAGGCAGGAAATTCTGAAGATATGGTACAATATTCCTCATCTTCTATTCAGTTAGTGAAAATTCCCAGTACAACATGAGAACGTTATCAACATTACTCATTTAAACTGATTTGCCATTCCCATACCACTTTTGTTTTGGTAGAAATAAAAATGAAGATTGTAGAGCTGGTTTAGGTAAGTATTTTGAAGGTTTTACTGCTTATTTTTATTTTATTTTGTTATTGAGAATAATGGAAGTCCAAAATGTCTCAGAGAAATACTGTACCTTGGGTGAAACAAACACAATAGCTCATCAGGAAGGTACAGTCTGAAAAAATGGTCTGTTCTTCTGCCTATATATCACACAAGTAAAAAAGTAAGTAAGAACAATTCTCACTTGTTTCATGTACTGGAAAGCTTGATTGAAAATGTGCAGTATGTAATTGCTCTAATCAATGGATACACAAAAAGGTTATCATGCAAGTGGAACACATAGCACGACTGAATTTGGGTTTTTATGTACAGGATTTGTTTTAAACCTTTCTTAACTTTCAGTCTTCACTGAACTATTCAGGAGACTGTTCTTTGACAAAAGATGATGTTTCAAAATATTTTACAGATAAAATATTTGTCATTCTTTGTTTGAAAGCTAAGCTACAGTCTCACTGAATTTAATAAGAGCACATTTCCAGGAATGTACTATCTAGTACACGTATAGCCTGCAAAGCAGGTTATACATTTCATAGTTCTTTACCATATTTGAATAATAACCACAATTCATAAAAACTGAATAACTGTGGAACTTTCCAGAGGATTAGTGCTGAGTGTTTTTCATTAAGTGATGCATTTCAGGTATCTTGTCTACCTTTAACTACATTGAATCCATCAATTATCTTTCAATGTCTCTGCTGGATTATCCAAAATGAATTGCCTTGCTTTTCAGATCTGCAGGCTACAAAGTGCTAAGTACTTGGGCAGACTTCACTGTCTACATTTTCAGCACGCTTGTTTCATGGCAGAGCAGAATGTGGGTGACAAAGTATGGTGAAGAAAAAGTGCTTATGTGATTTATAAAGTTACCTCTACCCAGACTAATACATTGCTGAGACCAAACACATTCTGAAGTGTAGCATCATGTATGTTAGCGGTTACTATCATCCTACATGTTTCAGAGGAAAAAAAAACCGTTTTTGATGATTTCACACATGTAACAAAATCAACATATACAAAGCAGTAATTTTAAGTATCTGTCAACCATTAGCTATTCTAAACCTTAAGAGGAAAAAAAGCCTTAGAAGCTATTGTGATATGTATAAATTATTTTGAATTGCCACCTATTTCACTTTAACAAGCTCCTGAGAAACGTGCTAATTAAAAAAAGAATTAGGAAACCCACTCTTTTATTCATTAAGTGACAATCTTATAACTCCAACTTAGCTATAAAGGCTTATAAAAGATTGCTTGCCACATTGCTGTCCTTCTACTTCAAGAGCAGTTGCATGCAAGGCTGCTGCTTCAGATTGTATTGCACGGCTTGCCCCAAGCTGGGCAGCATTACAATGCCAATGTTGTCATACCGGATCAGCGCATCTGCTCCACTGTCCCAACCCTGTCAATATCAAGTTCATACACTTCATATCTGTAAAGCTTCTGAAGACAACTGTTGAACTGCCATCCAGAGAGAAATACTTCCTTAATTTTCCTTAGTTAGTGGTTGGTCTAGGACCTGAACCTTGGTGGGTTTTTCTTTGTGCATGTGCACACACATCTATTTGTGTGATGTATGTGCATGTATGTATGTGCACAGGTGCATGATGAGGCAGTTCGTACTTTATTAATCCCATAAACAGACAGATAATGATTTTTTAATTTTTTAACAAGATGGTAGGGCAGTATCTAAGTAGCTAAAAAAGGAGGAGAGAGGAGAGCTCTGATTTTTTCTTACACTGTAGTCTTACATAGAAGTGGTTTTAAAAGCTGACTGTAGCAAAAGAAAACATGAACTATAAAATAAATCAATGATGTTAGGAATATCAGACAGATATTTATATAAGATGAATACTGTCAGTTATTAAAACACAGAACATAGTTTGGGAAAAAAACTCTTCCCAAAAAGTGTAAAGTATTTGTTTTCATTTCTGTATGAAGTCTACAAAAAATAAAAAAAGGTCAATTTCTTATAAAAAAATCATAAAGTCGACAGTTGAATATTTTTATATTATCCAAAGTCATTAGACACTTTAAAGAATCTATTGTCTTCAGCTTTTTGCATACATCTACAAGACAGTCTGTCAAAATGCTTCCAACTATAAAACTACCTAGAAAAGAAGTACAAGGTATGTCAAACAAAAACTGAACAGCCTATACACCCCCAAAATTGAAATGTTGTCCAGAACCTTTGAAAATATTTTCTTCTAGAAGATAACTACTTTGTATGTCTTGTGCCATTCTTATTTTAGAAATTTACACTTTCTTTTATAATTGTATATCCCCCTAATCTATTAATTGCTGTTATCCATATTCTCCTACAGCTTTAGCATAACGAAAATCAAGTTTCTTTAGTTTCCTTTAATTTATATAGATCTGCACTCTTCTCACTTCCCATCTTTGCATCTGTTTAATTTCAGATAACTTTTTCTTCACCTACATGATCTAAGTGGTTTATGGAAATAAAGTCTCACTATGGTTCAGAAACCACTATTTCACTTTCTCTATTGGATATACTTCAACTGTATCTTTCTACAGTCACATTTATTTCCAAATCTGATTTCTATTGGTGACACATTGTACTATTAATAATGTGCCCTACATGCTCTCTTCATTATTTGCCTCCAGAAATAAGTTGCCTTATAGCTAAATTTCATTTAATATTTGATCTTGACATTGTATCCCTGCATGTTGCCCTACTTCAGTATCATCAAGGTCAGTTGTTATTTCCCATGTGCTATTCCAGTCCTTCTCCATGTTAACATTACCTCCCAGCTTTGTGACAGTATTTCTTCACATGGACTTGCTTTTTTACAACAGTATGAGAGATCTGAGCCCCCACCTGCTGAATTCCTTTGCACATTCTAAAAATCAAAACTGTCTGTACTTTAGGTATAAAACCTTATCTCATTATAAGCTAGAATATTTATTTCTGAGTATCTGTCAGCATCTGACATATGTAATTAAAAATACTAAACATTTCAAAGCAATCCTGGTATGACTAGTCAGAAGAGATCAGAAATCTTGTAAATTAATTTTTCACTATGATCATCTACATTTATTTGATGATTTTTAAACCCAGCAAGAAGTCTGAAACATAATATACTTGAGATTCCTTTTGCAACTGTTTTTTCAAATGCAATGGCATCTGGACATGTTTTAACAAACATTTCTTAAGTCCTTGATTAAGCCTTTCCTTCATAAGTTCAAAGACTTGAAACATACAAAAAGAGAACTCCATGTAAATATTATTCAGTCAGCCATATTCTTTTTAGTCCCCGGTGACAGCTATGAAATGAAATTCCTATTACATTTTTCAGCTGAGATCTGGGTTGTATATTGAGGAATCCCAAAAGACTGAAGCAAACACACATTTTAACAGTGTACGCGTGATAAGCATTTTGCCTCTGGGATAGCTGTCATTCGACTACAAAATGTATTAGATTTACATTCTGAATATATAATCGCTATTATAATGTTTCATATCAATAAATTAAAAGATAATGGCTATGATAGGAAAGCAGCAAAATAACATTTCAAAGTCAGTTTATTTTCATATTTCCCTTACCAAGAAGCACTCAATCATAAATCTTGAGAAAAAACCCTAAAGGCAAATAAATATGTAGACAGGGTTGTGTGGTTAGTTTTGGGTCTGGGGTTTTTTTTATTATTTTTTTCATAAAATGTTTACTTGTGTGATAGTTTCCCATATTATTTGTGGATAAAATGTAAAATTGATGTTTAGATTAATGTATGCTGTATTGATATTACCACGGTTTCCATAAGAGAACTCACGTCTTTGCTAAATTCCTGTCTGGACAATTAAATTTCTGGATTGTCTAAGCAGTTTCATTTCAAGTATTCACCTCCTTTATTTTTGACTGGAGTTTAACATCCTTTTCTAAACAGTAAGTAATCTTGGCTACAAAAGAGTTCAATTTAATTCAGATGGTGCTGAGATTCACTGATATGCTAGAGATATTTTGATGTGCCGTTCCATTGGAGACGACCAAAAAGGAAACATAACTCCCAGCTCCTGGCTGTTACCCAATGGCAAATGCCTCTCAATTGTTTCTACTAATTTAAAATGCTCTGCTCTCAGAAATGCATTCTGGAGAATTTTCCTATTAAAAACTCAGTTACAAAAACCAGTTCAATATTACCCAGCCAGTTCTAAGGAGAAACATTTTAAAAAGGAGGACTTAGTTACTCTTTTTTTTTTTTTTTTTTTTTTTTTTTTTTAAATAAATGAATTTGTGTTGGTTTGAGCTGGGATAGAGTTAGCTTTCTT
>JAVJGJ010000014.1:52274878-52319286 GCA_035590215.1 Microhierax caerulescens
GCGTTTGCCTTCCCCAGTAACCGTTACACGTGCTGGAGCCCGGCTGTCCTGGGGATGGCTGAGCACCTGCCTGCCCGGTGGAAGTGGGGAATGAATTCCTGGTTTTGCTTTGCTCATGTGTGTGGCTTTTGTTTTACCTATTAAATTGTTCTTATCTCAACCCTTGAGTTTTACATTCCTTTCTGATTCTCCTCCCCATCCGTCTGGGTGAGGGGGAGTGAGCAGCTGTGTGGGGCTTGGTTGCCGGACGGGTTTAAACCACGACATCATTACAGTGAGTTGATGATTTGCAGCCAAGTTGGAACCGAATATTGTAAAAACATTTGGTTTGGTAATATTTTTCCAATATATATATGCAACCTTTAAGTACATAGTACATCTGTTTACTGTGCAGACCTGTCCATTTAGAAATAAAAGACTTCATAAAATATAGCAAATCTCATTATTTATAATGGAAAGTGAAACATTCAGTGAGACAGGTTCTGACTGCAAACCTCCAGAAAGGAAATTTCATGTTTATTGTATTTATGACAGTTTAAAGGAAATTAAAGAGGTGAAGTACAATAATGACAAAAGTTGGAGACAAAAAGTATGACATCAATGTTTTCCTTCTGTCTCACTGTAGACCCCTCCCAGACAATTTCTGGTATGCTGCTTAGCTACTTCTTACAATCTGCATTTCAAGCTGCTACAATCTACCAGTTCAAACAGCAAACTGCCTCCTAGAAGACTGTGGCCTTGACACAGACAGTCCTCCAGAGGGTAGCTGCCATCACCCAGGTCTTAAATTGGTGGCGTTATCCATGGAAGCTGGCCTGTGGTCCAGGCTTCGTCACCAGGTGAAGGAGCTAGGCGAGGAGATGAGCAGCCTGTGGGGCAACAGGAGGTTGACAATGTCTTCACAGAGACCCTAAAAACACAAAAGCCTGAACAGCACAGTACAAGGAGGTAAGAGTATCAAGAGGCTATGCTTGAACAAGTGGAGGATTGAGTCTCCAAAGATGAAAGTACTTGGAAGCTCGTGACTTCTGGCAACAGAAGCCTCCACTTTAAGATCTGAACTTACAGAATTAGCGCAGTGCCCTAATCACCAAAGAGGTGGATCAGGATCCACTAAGGAAAGCTTTGGAGCTAGCTGAGGTGAAAACAGATAGTCTTCTCTTCTTTCCCACAGGTGGAGAGGAAATGGCTGGGTGGGACTGGATACATCCTGTAAATCAACAGGTGCAGCTGGTGATGCAGGTAGTACTTCAGGTTGTATGACCATGGATCCCTCTTTGAAGAGTAAGGACTGCTAGTGAAAGACAGGATCTATTTGTCAAATTGAGGTAAAGGCAATTTTGCTAACAAGGTGAGGAAAGCTTCAAACTAAGTATGTCACAGGATATTGATCTGAGGGAGAACAGTGAGGATCACACAGTGGAGAGAGCTTGTTACAGAAAGCCAGCCAAGGCCAGGAACTATGGACAGACTCATCTTAAAATAACTTGATGAGGTCTCTGTACGGCAGACCCTGGTTCTTATGGAGACTTGAACTTCCCTGCTAAGTTGCTGAAAGGGCAGTACAGCAGGATGCAAGCAGCACGGGAAGTTTCTCGAGGAACTTAAGTAATGCAATCAGCAAAACCAGAGAACCCTAACTGTCTACTGTTAAGACCAACAAAGGAGCACAACTGGGTCATTGTCCCCACTGCAAAACTTACCAAGATGATTCAGCAGAAGAAACTAGATTTCCAGAATGCCTTGCAGGATGTTCTGGGATGAAGCAGAGAGAATTTTAGGACTGTGTAAACCTTGTTATAGGATATTATAAAAGAACTATTTGATACTGTGAGATGTATAGGGTAAAGACCAAAGGAGGGGAAAGGAAAGGATGCAGATGGGTAGGGGAGAAGTATGGGAAAATACAGGGAAAGAGTTCTGCTTCTTTGAGAATGTGTTGTTTTCAGGGTACATACGTGAACTGAATCTGTTTTACACACAGAATGTTAAATCATGAAACATAAGAAGTTGTTACCATGGTCCTGAAATAAAAATGCAACTAATTAAATTAGTAGCACAATTAAAGTTTCCTGGTTTTCTCTTTAATAAAGGAAGACATTTAAATAGTTTTCTTAGCTACTTCTGAGATGACAGGAAAAAAAAACATGACTCAAAAAAGTTTTTATTTACCTTATACAGTACATTAAATATTTTCTAAGTATCAAAATAGTTCTTAAGATATGGTTTTAAAATATCTGTAAACCAGAATGTGCCTTAAATGTTTTCTGGTCATTGTATGAGGATCATAAATCTATGGAATACTAGAAAGACATAGATAAACATAACCTTTAGGTATTACTTTGAAGCCTTCCACACTTTATTTAAATGTTGATGCATTCTACATATACTTCTCAGTCATCAGAGATCTTCCTACACAACCTGCATGAGCTTTACTGTAAAAATGAACATAATGTTTTAATTTAGAAGGAACATGCTGATCACACATGGAAATGGCTGAACTTTCTTGGGTTTGGAATTAAAAATCTCTTGGAAGGGATTAAGCTAGGAAAGTTTTACCCAAATAAGTAAAAAAAATTAGAAGCTGCAGTTGGCAGATAATACATAAGTAAAGATAAAACAATTGGTACGTTAAAATTGTGACCTTTACTATAATCCCAGTTGTAGAAATACTACTGGAATATTAATTCCTTCTTTACTATTCTATTGAATTTCAGTAACACCAATGAATCTTAACTGTAAATACCATAAATAACAAGAGATGCCTGTTATGCATCCATGTATTCTTACATTTTTGTGCTTCATATCTCATTTGGGCTCTCATAGTGTCTCACAGTCACTCTAGCCACATTAGATAACCAGTAAAAAACATCCCTACTACCAGACCCATCCCTACGTAGGGAAGTTTTTAATTGTTGTGTGTTTCTGGGGACTATCTGCTTTACTGTTAAGGATTACCACATCTCATTTTCATTAATTAATTAATGCTATGATGTATTTTATTTTACATAGCTTTGTAGATCCCAGCTTCATCTCCACATTAGCAGATTCCTTCTTTTCTTGAAGCTATTTTCCTTGTTCAAACTATCCTTTAGCTTGTTGACCTATTTTTTTAAGCTCTTATTGACTTATCATGACAGTTTTGTTACTGTCACCATTAATGTCAAGAAGCAGAGAATATAAATTTTAGATTAAAAAAGAAAAATTTGGGTTGTATTTATCAAACCCACAGAGGAGAAGTGACTCTTGAGTTAGTCATGCAATGAGTGGGACTCAGTATTCAATGCACGCTATGAGGGTAATGCACTGAAATTCAATACTTTTGAACAAGAAAAGAAAAAACTCTAAGTAACTTACATTTTAAAATTACTATGTACATAAAATTGGGGAATATAGTTAAAAGGAATATCTGAAAGATTAACATTAGCTTAGACACAAAATGAAGGTAGTGTAAAGATGAAATAGTGGAAATTCAGAGTAGATGCACGCTACCTATCAAAAGCCATTCTAAAGCTAATATACTTTAAAAGGGGAGAAAAGGCAGCCATTTTAAGTAAGGAGTGGAAGTCTTATCCAAAGGAGAAAAATAGACAGGGGCATAAACTCTAGTGTAGGAAAATAACAGAAGTTTGGTAATGATGACTGTAAACAAAAAAGTGGAAGTTTTTACTCTGGAGGGAATTTACCATTGTGGTTATCTGAAAACTGTGCTGCTCAATATATTTCTAAATGTTTTAGAAAACAATGAATAATAAGACTAGTAAGTTTGCTGGTAATGTTTAATTATTCAAGATATATGGTCACAGAGATCTGTAAACAAGAATCCTTCTATATTGACACAGTGCACAATGAAAATGGAATTCCACGTCAATAAATGCAAAGAAGCTAATGGAGAAAAATGTCTTAACTACACATGAAATACTGGCTGCCAAATGAATTGTTATCACTTTAGGAAAGAAGTAAATTAATTTATCTGGTGTCTAAATTAAATAATGAAGGATGTGAAGGCCTTTCTTCACACTTGACATAATTAAATTGTGAAATTTGCCATAGTGTATATACAAGCCAAAAATATAATGGAATTGAAACAGGACTAGAAGTCACAGAAGAAAGATTTATTAGTGGCCATCAAGAACAATAAGTCTAAATATGATCTATATCTGGAAAGTCCTTAGGACACTTAGTACCAAATGTAATGACAGTAGAAAGGTTATTCCTCACTTACTGTTATACTGTTTTTCCTAAGTATATGCTAATAACTTGTATTTTAGCCATTTTGCACTACAGGAGTAATAATACATTTTAACTTTTCATTGTATGAGCTAGCTTTCACATAACAATCCTGAGTGATATTTTTGTACTTTTGTTAATATGCATAAAAGCATTCTGCCCTTTCTGAGCTTGTCTAAGAATTATTCAGTATCTAAAAATTACTTTATAAAGGATTAGCATTGAAAGCTAGCTTAAAAAGAAAGTCCAGAATTGTAATTCAGCATATTTTAAACCATTCTTTGAAGTTTAAGACTATTTTGTTGTTGATTTTCATTATCTGTTTGTCAGATAGCAACAGAAAGTTAATTTTTAATCTTGGTCTCAGACTACCTGCTATTACAGTGTATATGTGTGTTATTCCAACTCTGCAGAAATTATCTTCATGTATGTATGATGGGAAATAATTTATTTCAATAAATATTTATGATATTCTGCTTTATATGGTAAATATTTCCTAGAGCTCACACACTGAAACACTAGAAGTTGCTTCTGTGCATGCTGTTCAGAATCCTGTTAATAGTTTACCTCTTTAAGTCACCAAGAAGCAAAACTTGTAGCCTATAAGCAAAGCAAAACTGATTTATATCATGCTTACTTTTAAAAAAACTGAATTTTGAGGTGAAGATTTCTAAGACAGCTATTCAGAACCACTGAATCACGTGGGAACATCCAAAGGTACTGAACTCAACTCATCATTCTATGTGAAATTCCGACTCTAAATTCTGTTTTATATAACTCATTCTTTTTAGATGAAAAAGAAATTATACTTCTTATAATGTTCATCATTAACTGCCTGAATCCTGTACTGGAACTTCAGAATTTTTTCTGGTAGATTTTTAATTTATTTTGCCATTAGGAACAAAAGCATTGAGAAAAGTACAAATTAATGCATTGATAAATCTCACAATAAATCCAGTTTATGGCATTTCATCCTGTACTGCATATAATCATACAAACTCTTGCTGCCTTCACAGGTCAGTATTAATTTAGTTATGCTGTAAAGTACTCAGAGATTATTCTGTAAGAAAATCACACATAAATATCACTTACCATCAAAAATAAATTAACTGCAATTCCAGATCATGTAACTGAGCATCGAGGGTTTTTTGACAGGTAGATTTAGATATCTTTAAAGGGATTGCATGAAAAGGTTCATGTATGAAATCTGATTTAAAGAAAAGCAGCAGTTCCCACTCACCCCCACCCCCATACAGATTAACATTCTTTCAAGACTTAGGCTTAGTACATTTTTGGTCATGGCTATGTTAAAACTTTAGGAATTATGACTCCTCTGGAAATTCAAGTAACCTAGCAGTGGGTATATGAATACACTGCATCACTCCACTATAGACTCTCAGGAGGACCTGAAGATAAGCCTTGCCAGTGAACACTGAGGTACAGAAGGCACTCTGTTACTTTATCTTTTCCATGTCCTTTGTCAATAGGTCCCGTGCCCCGCTGAACAGAAGTCGACACCTTTCTCAGCCTTTCTGTAGCTGCTGTTGTACTTACAGCAGCTCTTCTTGCACTTCACAACTGTTTCTAGTTTTGGCTCCAGCTTTTGTGCAATATCTCTTACATCTGACTTAAAAGGTAATAATGTTAAAAAGCTATTTTATGTATACATAGATCTTTCCACAGCAAACTTAAACACAGAATGTCTTGGAAGTATATTAAATTAAGCTACTATTGTGCTCTGCAATTTATTTACTTATTTATTTATTTTGAGGCTTTGTTTGGGTTTTAGCACTTAATTTACTCACATTGTACTCTACGTTATTCTTCTGTGGAAGATTCAGTATTCTCATGATTAAGTCCCGGAAAAAATTATGCACACTAGTCTAGATTGTTCATCACTGCTTAAATGGAAAGGGGGACCACTTGGAGAAACAGGACTTGCTCACTTGAGAACTTTAAAATACTAAAGGTGATACAAAGCCAGCTTCTACTGATGAAATTGGTGGCGGGTTATTTTGGTTGGTTGGTTGGTTTGGTTTTAACAGTTACTTTATTTGATACACATTTTTCAAGGCAAGAAACACTTGGCAATATTACTTCTGTAATATTGTTTCATGCTTAGCCGAGACTGCAGTTATGCTTTTTGTACAAAAGAGGTATCTATAACACTGTCATTCTGTAAATGTGTTAATAAATACATGTGTTTCCACAACAAAGGAATACAAATTCTAATGACCTTCAAATATTTCTAAAATAGCATCAGTGATGTATAAAACTAATAGATTTGCAATCGGACTGCTGTTTACATTTATATGTGTAGTGGAGAGTATATGAGATCTTGCAGCAAAAGTTGAATTCAAAATCTCTTCTGTAAAAGATAAAGAAGACTGGATTTTTCCTCTTAGAAAGAATTTTCTTATGTTCCTAGAATATTCATGTCAGGTTGCATATAAACATATATCCTCTAAGTGCAAAACTTCAGCTTGATATACTTGTAACCTCTATTTTGAAAGAGAAACCCAAATACGCATGTAATTACTAAATAATTTTAAATGAAGTGTTGATCATCATGATTAATGCAAACTACTGAAGATGATCAATGCCCTTGACAGACATGCAGTTGTGTATTCAAGTTAATGTATAAAGTTTAATAAATTCTGAACCTTTTCACTAATACGCTAGTGTTGAAGTGAATTTTTAAAAATAAATAATAACAATAATTAAAAAAGCACAGATATATATACACAAAAACTAATAATGTGTGTAATTACTTTGTAGGAACATGATGAGAAGCAAATGCAAACTTTGATTAAAAAGCTATTTTATTATTTTTGTTTCCCCCCAGGGGCTATCATGTCTTTTTTAAAGCAAAGAGAGAACCCACATATTTTAAAACATAAGATTCATCAATGCGACCAGACATTATATGCTTCCACAATTCTCTGGCTAGCCTTCTGCTTGATAAGCACAGAAGGAGCAGAAACAACAGGCATTTTGTAAGACAGCCAGTCATGAAGTTTGAATATTGGGAGTTTAACAGAAGAAAAGCTAAAAGTGATCTGTTGGGGAGTAGAGTTGGACCAAATGTATGCACTGCTCTGGATTTGACTATCCTGCAAAAGCTGTTGATGAAACCAAGATCTGTTTCAGGAATCCTTTCTTTGCACAGAACAAGTATCATGTAATTGCAACTCAGTCTCATAATTGCCAACATTTGATTGTTATTTAGAAGGAAAATTAAACACACACTTATTTCCACTGTAACAGATTGATTATTTTCATCCCAACTCATAATCTCCCTCCCTGTTTTTTTTTTCATCCTCTCATAGAATTTAGGAAATGGTAACAAAAAAATTAATAGAAATGGAGACATCAGCTTTTCCAGTGATATGTCTTAGGTTTAATTTGCTTGCAATATCTTTCAAACCATATCTTATAAATTTTTGTTAAAGTTGTCTTTAGTATTTCTTACTTTTGGGGTAAATAACTCTTCTGTTTTTAGGAAGCTGAAGAAGGAACTGTTGGGTAGAGTAAATTGGTTAGAAGCTGGTGTATTTTTTGTATTAAACTGTCTCATTTTGCATCATGTCTGTTTCTAATCCCAAACGTCTACTTATCTACACCATCTCTTTATCAGAATGCTTTTTTAAGGGGAAAACCGTAAAATGTAACATATTTAAAAAAAATTAGAAAAACTAACTGTGGGAAATTACCTGGGGAAGCTTTAATAGCATGATGACAGTGACTATACCTGCATACAGCACAGATGGTCAGAACTTACTCTGGTGTCTTCATTGCCCTGTCATTCACTTCACTTCATTTGCAGATCAGAAGATAGAGCCCAAAGTCCTGTTTTGCAGCAAAGAATAGTTATTGCAGTAACAGTGTGACAGTGTTTACCTTTATGCTAACCTTCCGCATCTTCTGTACCATATATTCCACTATGCTTTTAAATAGAAAAAAAATCTCAAAATAGGCACCACATTTCTGGGTGAAAGATGTGTGTATACACACATATAGAATATATACATACATGTAGAATACATACAAACTTATATATTCATATTATATGTGTGTGTATACCCATACCAACTCACACACACATGCAGGAGGGTTTTTTTAAGAAGCGGTCATTTAAATTGTCACACAATTTAACCCATTTAGGCTTCAGCCACAAGGAATATGGTCCTTAAAAAGTGAAACTCATGTCTCCTATTCCTTCTGGAGTCTGTCAGTGCTAATGGGAGCTAGGTGAATTACTTCCAATAACTCAAAAACATAGAAAATTAAGAGGAGCTAGGTGGGTCTTTCTAATAACTTCTTTAATTCATCAAAGAATCTGACTTCTGTATTACACTGAAGTTTCCATAAACACAAACCAAAAAATCAGATTCTTTTAAGCTATGTTCTTGAAAAAGATTTAACACAAGGGCAACAAATATTTTAGATTATTACACATATTGGTTTAGAAAGATTCTTTCACCAGGGCCATATCACATATCAGATCATTGTCCTTTTGGAGAAGATGTTTTCTTTGTTAAGTTAAACAAAGAAAGTTCAAACTTTTTGGTTCCAAACTGCCATTTGTCACAAAGGATCTGAATGCTGAATACGGTTACTCTGTATTTCTCAGAAGCAGTGATCAAGTTACTTCCTGGTTCTTCCAATATCTGCTTTTCCTCCCAAGATACAGGTGGACATGGAACAAATATAATACCTTCTGTCAGGTATGTTGTGTGTTTTCTGGAAGGTCCTCTCTATGTTATTCATGCTTTATCTCAAGTGGTCAAATTCACACAGAACAAACACACACACAGTGGCATATATACCTGTGTGCATGTTTATTTACCCTTGATCAATGTATCTATACATATAATAATTTTTTTTTTTTTAATAAAATATTATAAAATGGCTAACAGAGGCTCCTTGCGGATTCTGGGATAGAATGAGGATCTGATTATCAAAGAATTTTCTAAATTTATACTTGACATCCATCTCCATTGGGTATCATCAGTGTAAACCTTCGTTGTCAACAAAGAGAAATACTTTCAAAACAGAAGCAAATAGGCCTTTATATCTACATTAAGTTGAGAAGAGTCACGCTGTGAAAGTATCTTTCAGAATAACTAGGGGTGACCTGGTGGCTACCTTGGATGACTATGCCTGCCCTGTAGATACCTGTGTTGTGCCATATGAATTCCATCCCATTTCTCCTTAGGACATATGTAGTATTTACAAAGGCCACTTAACTAATTAGATTTCCTACCTTACTCATAACAATTGTGTGCAGAAAAGTTTCTCTGAGTGGTGTATCTTAATGTAAGATTACACTGTCATAAGTCATTAAGTATTACAGGAATTGCCAATAATGGATTATTTTTCAGATGACCTATAGATTCAATAGAAAAGTACTGTCAGTGAATTTTACTGATTCAGATGGCACACATTAAGAAAAAGAATAGCATGGATATCTGCATCTTTATACTGTAAAGGTTTTCTCTTCTTTCTCTTCTCTAATTGCCTTAATTTCTTTTTTTTTTCTTTTTTTTTCTTTTTTTTTCTTTTTTTCTGGTTGCTTACTCATTTAAGTAAGATTCCCTTCACCAGATCAGAGAATAGAAGATGGCTGGCAGAAGGTTGCTCAGATTTGATGTATGAGGTGAAAGCAGTATTATGGGAAAAGTGATTTCCCAAGTCACTCAATTATAATACCATAATGAAGAAAAATTACTCCTAGTGAAACACCCTTGTTGAGGAAATGTAGTCAACATGATCTCAAGAACAGAGTTAGATCCACTGCACAACTAAATGAGTTACAATGTTATGTTTACATGCAGTCTTAATGTTCCATAGTGGCTTGGATTTATTCCACCCTCATTTAGCAACTTAATTGAGGGTAGAAAGCTAATTTTTCAGTTATCCTCACTTTCTGAGTCTTTGAATGGCAGAGCCAGATTCTTCCCAGATGAAACTATACAGGAAAATGCTGTTAAGGAGAGCACCTAACATATTACAACTCCTAGGCAGAATTTAGCCCATGGGAGCAGTCTAAAATTAGCATACATTACAATACCTAAAATGAAAATAGCATGGGCTCTTGGTCCCCACTCCAACTATTTCACTCAATAGGTCCACTCAAGTTGTGCTGCACTAATTGCTAATGTAGACACAGCCTCTGACATCAGAGTTTGAAGGATACCCTTATTAACTTTCCACTGGAGTCAGCTGGAAAGGGTGGATACCTTCAGAGTGTTTTTCATTTCCACAAAATCTCTTACTCTTCAGAATACTGCACTCTCTGCACTAGTTAGGGGCAGCTAAGCTAATGTTATGTGTAATTTATAAGTGCTTGAAGTGAAACATCTTGATGCTATGTCTGTGTCCACACCTAGACTATTCCTTCCTGCAAAACCTGTATCTTAAAATGAAATCACCTACTCACATCCTTTGAGCTCCAAGTTCATAAACACATTCTGCAAAGTTGCTGCAAACCATCCAGGTTAAATGATACTAACAAACTTGTAATTAGATGCAGGGAAATGTGCTATTCTAGCAAGTGGAAAACCTACATAAACTGACCATCACAATTATAATCTACAAAGTAATCTCATTTTCATATTTATTGTCTACATAGCAAGACTAGAAGTAATTTTCTTTGGGAAATTCATTGAAAGCTGAAGCAAAATCCTTGGCAAGAAACTGAATTAATCTGCCCTAAGATGCTGCATGAACATTCAAGGAAGACATGTCAAAATATCCGTGACATTAAAAAAACAAAAACAGAAGGAAAATTAAGAGAATCTTTCTGTGAGATGAACCTTTAACATAAACAGAAATGATCAAAACTGAGCAATAAATGAGCCTGCTCTGTTTATTCAATTTTCTATGATAATACTTTCTGTAATGCTTAAGGTGCAAGTCTCAAGAAGTGTAATATAAGTCACAAGAAGTTTGCAGATAGAGGGTTGGGGTTTTCTCAATCTGAAAGGAGATGTTTTGTTTTTTAGATGGTCCAGGTGAAGAAGTTAGAATAGAAAACCTGGGGTAGGTAACTGTCAAGACCTTAAACAGATAGTATACATTCATGTATTAAAATAACAAATTTGCAGACAAAGGCTCATATATTTTTCTGTTATGATTTATCATTCTATGCATGAATATCACTTAAACATTTATTTTTGCCAGTCATAATAGTTTCTTATTGCAACTGCCCTTCCAAATACTATATTTTCAACTGGGAATGCCTCTGAAAGTACAACTTTCATCGTCTCTCTGGCTAATATGATCTTTACTACTTTCCTCTCTTTTCTTTTTTTATCTGTAACTCATTAATTCATGAAGGTCAGAAGTCCTTCAACTAGTATGAAAAAACTCAACAGTTTAAAATCCCATAGCAGAAAAAAAGTAAAAAAAAAAAAATACTTAAAGATCTTTAACTTTCCACTCTTTCTGCCTTTTGGAAACTTGATCAGTGCCTATGTGACAGTAATATTAATGATGATTTCTTGAAGACTAGGTGTCCTCAATTATGCAGTATAAATTGAAGGTAAAAACAAAACTCTATTAGTATGCATCCTTATACTTCTTTGCCCCTCCACATTTTCCTCATAACAATACACTTTCTCTTCTACTTATTGCAAAGAACTATTCCCTTAACTCCTCCAGAGACTTTGTAATAGTAATACATTAAGCTAAATACCACCTGGATTATGGTATTTGAATAGCTGAAGGGATTTTTTTTTTTATTTCCCTTTAGTTTTTTTCTCTTAAACAAAAGACGAATATTAAATTAAATATTTGAATGTCACAAGTACTGAAAAATTATTCAAAAACATCACCTGTAGAAAAGCAAAAATTACTATCTCTATCCAATTTGAAAAACTTTTTTGCCATAATGTATTTGGGTATGTAATTTAGATATTTCTAATTAATAAATATTATTCATTGTAATTAATGAATATTGCTGGGTTTTTGGACACGGCCATACAGTGATCTCATTCCTACTTCTTGTTCAGTAATGGTCCTATGTAAAATGTGAAATTAATCTGACATGGGAGAATTTGAGTGCTGCAGCCATAAGAACAGAACCACAGCATCCAGTGTCACACTGTCTCAAATGTATTTACTAAGCAGTACCAGTACAGCAGCTGGTTAGTGATTTCTACGCTACAGTGTTCATACTCTACACACTTGTAAAAATTAAGGCTCCAGCCTCTCTAGTACATTTCAGATGTCTACATGGATCCAGGGTATCCCCATATGTAGTGATAATTAGCGTTTTTTACATAGGTCATAAGCTCAGCCCCCAAATGTGTGATGCAAATGTAAAGTTCTTAACAGTTACATGACAAGTTGTGTTATCTTTGCTTCTTTCTTTCCCATGGGTACCAGAGTAACCCAAACAGGCAGAGCTGCGTAGGCATTCTCTGGGTCTCATTCACTTGAGCAGTGGTGCCAGGGGTAGGCCTCACCCCATTGCAATAGCAAAATTATGACTGGTCTAGGTTAAAATTCAGTACATAAGGCTTGCAAGAGAAGTTAATGATGAAAATCTAGGAAAAGGAAAAGTGGAGTGAGTCCAGTGAAAGGCCACCAAGAGGATTAAGGGTATGGAGCGTCTTTCACATGAAATGAAATGGAGAGGGCTGGGACTGTTCAGCCTGGAAAAGAGAGACTCAGGAAAATGAGGAGAAACAGACTCTTGCCATTGGTGCCAAGAAGCAATCTGCATAAATTGAAATGCATGTTATTCTGTCTGAACATTAGAGAACAGTTGTTTACTTTGAGGGTGGTTGAACACTAGAACAGGTTTCCCAGGGAAGTTGTGGTGCCTCCATCTGTGGAGATATTCAAAACCTGACTGAACACAGTCCTGGGCAACCTGCTGTAGGTGACCATACTCCGATTTACGCAGGGGCTGGCTGAAATAGTCTCTCAGAGGTGTTTTCTGACTTCAGCCATTCTGTGATTCAGTGATTCAGCTCCTCAGCCTTCCTCTACACCCATCTCTGTATTTTTATTGATGGTCTTTGTCATCTCTCAAGAAGGTACCATAAGTTTAGCAGACGCTTGCGTGCCACCTATAAAGAATTCACACTTGTCAGTGAGACCCTAATATAAAATGAACTGGGCACATCAGGTCACTGCTGTATGGTCTGCATCATCCCCTTGGAGTTTTGCAACTGTGTATTGGCTCAACTTCAAAAAGAGGGGTGGTGAATGCCCTTTCTGGAGTGCTAGAATGATCCCTACTCCTACATTCATTCTTCTGACCACATACAATGTATGGCAGGTGCCTTAAGAACTTCCTGCTTAGCTATGCACACGAGTGAAAAGATTCATCTTTCCTTATACATAAACTTATTAAAGTTAGATAATCAATTTTGTGCTGGTTTCCACTGACTCATTTTGAAGTAAATGAATGCAAACAGTTCTGGAGGGTCAGAATTCCAGAAACTCAGGATTATATATCAAGATAAGAGCTTTGAGTTAACTCTACAAACAAGCTATAAATTATTATCTTGTATTGCATTTTGAACTGTGCTAATACATGATTCTGATTCCACACCAATGAGGCTGCATAATTACAAAAAGGGAATTCATGCTAAATAATATTTAAACAACTTTTGCATTTCTTTGCAGAGTTAAAAATCTGAATTAATCTATAAGTGTTAGCCATTATTTGTTTTTCAATTCACAAATAACTTTCTTATCTGAGCCACCTTGAGACTTTATTTACAATTCTATTTTGGGTTTTTTTTCCAAGACATGCCGAAATACCACTACAGCTGGCTGAGAAATCCGGGTTTGTTCTAGCACATTCTTGCTTATGCAGACAGCCTCACTGGTTTTAGATTATATGGGTTATGAAAAAAACAATTACATAGGCAATGAGTTCAAGATAAGTAATGGAACAGGGATGATATGAAGTGAATGCTGAAAATAAGTAGCAATATTCATTGTTATGCTTGCTATGTAGTAGTAGTAAAGCAATTAAGACCTAGAATCAGATTGCCTTGCCTAGGCCTTACTTGAGAACTTATTTGATATTTACTCATAGATTAAATATGAAACATTGCTTTTTGAAGAGTAAACAAACCAAAATCCATTTAGGATAAGTGTAATACTTTTGTTACCAGGAAATCTTAGAAAAGAAACATATCTGAAGAATAGTCTGTCACTGTTAAAAAGCATAAAAAACAAGCAAAAAAGAACACTGTTAGAATAATTGAATCTATCTATAAATAATGTTAGTCTGTTATGTTATTTAACACTTTTTGTTATACATGCAGCTAAAGAAAGTTCCACATCAAACACTGGTACACATTGACAAGGTTTGGGTCATCAACTCATTCTCACTACACCCTCAACCGCAAATACTTAATACTTCTAAATTAACCAGATATAATTTAATTCACCATAGCATGAAGTACAAAATTCAGACTTAAGCACCGCTTAGCTGCTTCAAAATATGAAACATAAAATTCCCTTTATTAGACAAAGAACTGTCTATAACTAGCCAATTGTAATGTCATTTTTATATTCACATCTAGGTAGCTAAATATAGATATATAGATAGAGATCATTGCCAGAAGCTGACATGCTCATTCAGAAAGTTAAATACTTAGCTTTTTTTTGCCTTCTTCAGACTGAAGATACAGAAATATTACTAATATCCACAACAGACATGAACTTCCACTAACTGCAACACTTTGGGACAAATTCTACTTTCTCTCCAGTGGTGTTTGACTACAATATGTATTAAACAAACAGGCAAAAGAGAAAGAAGAGTTCCATTTCTCACATGAGCTTCCTTGCTGCAAAGTCATTGCTCTTTTTTTTTTTTTTTTTTTTTTTTTTTTTTAAATGAGTCTTTCATCCTTTTATACATGTGACCTCACTTCGGTAGAAATTCATAAAGATGATACAATGGCTTCTATCTTTTAAACACCCACCTGTATCTACCACAATGAATGAAACATTTTATAAGAGACTGGAAAGACAGAGTAAAACCAGAACAACTAAATGATTGCAAAAAAAAGCCATTGCTTGATTAAGTAACGTCTAAAGGTACATTATGATCAGATTCAACAGTATATACAATGGCAAGTGTGAAAGGTATGCAGGAAACTGCTTCTTTGCTTCACTTCATCACCTGTTCATTTCTTTTCCTATATCAGCTTCATTAACAGACATGGGCTACCAGGGAAATCAAACATGTAAAAGAATTACCAGGTCACCTCATCTGAAGAGAGTGTATGCATCTTAAACAATGCACAAGCAGGGCCTGATTCATTCTAGTACCTGTATTTTCTGTTTCTTTTGTTGCATTTTACAAAAAATAGTAAGCAGTACATATGTGCTTTATTAAAGAAAAAAAAAGTTATTCTGGTCTTTATCGTGTCTTCTGTTTGTTTATCTTCTATCGCAATAGCAAACTTTTTTTTTTTTTTTTTTTAAAAGATTTCAGCTCTTCTGAGAACAACTGTAAAAGGGCTTCCTTTTTCTTTTTAAATGTACTGTGGTTTGGCTAAGATTTTTGCAAGTCTCCTGCCCTCTCTCTATTTTTATCACTTTCATGAAGAATTAGAATAATCAGTTTAATTTCAAAAGTGCTAAATGTTCCCATTTGAAATCTGATTGCAGTCCATCTGGCCTTACTTAAAGCAACAGCTAAATAGAAGATATTAAGTAGAGCATAATTACATATTACGTTTCAAAATTTGAAAATTAGAAAGTAACTTGATTGAACAAACTGTGGTGCAACAGTGCATACCACATATAATATGTATTCATTCCAAAACTAACTGCTAACTAGGATAATTTATATAAACATTATCATGTGCTTCCTCTTTTTGAATTTTTCTCTTTGACATTTTTGCATTAAGAAATCATTAAGTTTTGTATTTTAATGTAATTTTCCCATTTAAATTACTAAGCAGTTACTCATGATGGTTATGACTGTGCATGGCTTTTGGCACTAATATATCTCTGAAAACATATTGTTTATAATTCCAAATCCTCAGCTTTATCATTTTAAATTTTAACTCCTCTCTGAAGCTGGAGTAATATCGTTCCTTTGTGTTCAGCAAAGGGAAGCTAGGGAATTTGCTCTTTTTTATTGTACCTTTCTTTCTTGTAGGCTTTAATTCAGAAAATAGTTAAATATGCTCCTAAACTAAGAAATCTGTATGTGCTATACCTAGTCTAAAACTTCCCATTTTTCTTTCCAGCTGTGAATGCATACAGACTGTTCTAATCACGTGTGCTACCATGTTGGTATTCCATCCTCTTCCTTTTCACTACTATTAACACTAGATTTTCCCTTCTGCACCCCTTCAGCTGCCCTTCAATCCTTTAGTGCCTCTTGTAAGCTAAGGCTGTTCCTTGGTTTAATATCCCCCTTTCTCATCATTAACTACTGTTACCTTTCTTTTCTTCAGCCCCTTTTGCATGCAAACCTGCAAACTTGGCCCTTGCCTATCCTTCTGCTGGTCATCCACCTTCCCATTTTCAAACAATAGAAACAAGAGAGAAGACAGTGGGACTTGTCTGGGCTTCTCTCATGCAAAAAGCTACAACCACTTTAGATGCTAATCACAACAGATTAGTAATAATAGTAGGCTATGGCTACAGCTGGCATACTGTGTTACATAACAGAAAAAAGTACCAGTGAAGTGCATGTCAAAAGTCTCATCAACTTTAGTAACATTCAGATTTAATTCTAGCACTACCGTTTGCAATTTAAGTTAATGCTCACCTGTGTCTGCAGTAGTCTGTGTACACTTTTTTTTTTTTTTTTGTGTAACAGCAAAAGAAAAGCGAATATGGGGTGACACAAATGTGTTGGTGACTTATCACTTTAAATTCCTGAAACAAGATATCTGACAAACTTCACCATTCCGTGAATGTGTTGCCTTAAATATGTCCCATAAAATTTGCATCAAAAAAAAAAAACCAAAAACGCAAAAAAAAAAAAAAAAAAAAAAGAAAGGAAACCCCCAAACAATTGGAACTCTTCCCACTGCATCAAGTTTATTAAACTGTGTGCTTACCAAAGAAAGATCTAGAATTCACAAAGTAAGTAATTCACAAAGACATGTTTCATATAAGCTAGTAAACAGGTAAACTGCTTAGTAGTAGGTGCTCTTCATTTTATTTTCTCCAGCAAAGGAGCTCACTAGAACAAGTGAATGCAATGTTTTAATATTTGCAGAATGCTAGGAATGTCTCTCTCATTTTGTGTAGAATTATTTTACTCCTTTTTTAAAAAAAAACCCACAACATTATGTTCATCACTCAACTTTGCATAAGGCATTAACTTTTAATCTGGTAATGTACATAAAAGTCAAGTGTTGTTAAAGTATCTCTTAAACCAAGCACATGAATTTCAGCATCATGAAAGAAGTGTATACAATATATTTTCCTATGAATTTTTAGAAAGTACACTAAACCCTGAAGTGACTCATGACAAGAAATAAGGGCATGCAAAGCATCAGGAGTATAAATACCTGGCCTTGGTGGACTGTTGATGAACTGAACATTATGATTCTGCTGTGAAAAGACAGAAAATCCCTAAAGCCTGTTCCAATCTGCATAATGATCTGCTTTTGATTGCAACTTTTGCCTGTTGCTGAAGAAATCTGTGGTGTCTGAATTACATTTAAATATGTGGTTTATGATTTTGATACAAAAAAAGGGGGTTGGTCTTCAAAGGAACATGACCATTTAAGTCAAGTTGTGCATACAGAGGGTTTGCCCCAGGGGTTTTACTTTTGTCAAGGTAGCAATGTGGCTAACCTTGCACAATTTTTGCAGTGTTTCATCACACAAATTGTTCCACTTGTTTCCACAGAATGACATGCACAGTCTAATTACATACAGCAAAGTTTTGAAGTGCTTAGCTGTAGGCACATGAATGACATGGGTAGCATATGAATAAACTCATCTGTAAGCAAAGATTGATTTAGATATACATCTTAACTGCTTTGTTGAAGTAGTAACTCCAGTGCTACTCCACGGGAGTAAGGAAACAGGACTCAATAAAAGTTTGAGACACCTAAAAATGTATGTTTCTTTATGTAGCATCATAGGTTAGAAGCAATCTTGAAGTCAGGTAAGTGTCTACATGAGTTTGGTGTTGAAAATCCAATTCCTCAAAGAGATCAGTAGCTCAATTACTTGCCTAAAGTTGGGTATCTTGTGCTGTATGAGATGTCAAGAGTGTTCCTAAGACAGACATGCTTCAGGACTGATCATGCCCTCCTGGAATGACCACTAGGAGCTGAGCAGGTCCATGGCCCCCACAGGTGACACACACATTTTGGCAATTGATTCAAACACAGAACGACAAACTAGGCAAAATAAGTGTTTTCTTCAGAGCCTTTAAAAAATCTGGAAAAACAGCAAACAGCTGCAAACCAGTCAGTTTCTTAATCAAACTCAGAATTGAAATACAGAGGTTTAATCCAATCTTTATCTTCCTACCTTGGGAAAACAAAAACGACCCAAACCAAAAAAAACCTGCAGGTTCAGAGATACCAAATATAAAGATCTATCATAAGACAAAAGAATGAGTTCTCAGCAAGTGACCTGCTTTTATATTTTTCTTTATTTCTTTTTTCTTTTTTTTAAGGATAAAAAATAACTCACACAGAAATTATGCAGTAGAACATCTCCACTATTTTGTTCAACCAGGACTGTAGGCAGGAGACAAATGGGTACGCCTGACTAGACATCTGAATATCATGGTAAAACATAGGCAACTAGGCAATGTGGAATAAGAACTTATGACAAGAATAACTCATGGGATGGATTAAATTACTTCCAAACCTCTGTAATTACAAGAAATAGCATGTATTAGGTATGAAAAAGCCATTCCTATTTCATCATTATGGTGTGAATGAGGTGCACTGCCACTCCATCCATGGATATTCTTTTTTCTTTAGCTTTCTGAAAATAGTGTACATTTAGCCGAACAAATGTGTAGGTTTTAAAATTTTAAATACTGCTACGATATTTTAAAAATGGAGCTAAAATACAGAATTTGCTAATACTTTCCTTGGTCTATGCTTTTTTACATTCTTACTGAAGAAGTCACACTCTGAATTAAACTTCGTGCGGGAGGAAGGCATTTAGCCTGCATTACCATGTAGTCAGTTCAGTTAGAAGGAAAACAAACATAATGATGCGAGTTGTTAGTATTTTTCTCCTCTGTAGTTAATACAACTGTGTTTTTCAAAAATCTGCAATGCTTAAAGCATTCAGATCAGCATTAGTGTTAGGCAAAGTTATATAACGCAACTTGAAAATGAAAGACAGAAAACACAGAAAGAAGTAACACAGCTTGTTCATGAAGAGCATTAGAAAGATTATGGAATTTATGGCACGTGCAACAGAAGGAAAATTATGGCATGATAGATGCGTTGTCCAAATTTTCCAAAGGTAGCTTTTAGTTCTTGTACTTACTCTGCTGTAACACCATAGACTGCATTTTTTTCTAGTGCTTATTTTTTACAAAGTGATTCAGATTTACTGGCCAAAATCCTCAACTGAATTGTAACTCACAACAGGTTAAGTCCCCTAAGGCAAACAAAGCTAACCATAAAGAAAGCACTCAAGAAAGAAGTCTTCTAGTAAGTAGCACAGAGATGACATAAAGAACATTCAAGGGAAAAGGTATCTGGTGCATTTTCCTGCACTCACCTACCGATTCCAAATGCTCCCACTTCTGAAATGGTTAGAAATTATATGTCAGAACATATGATTATCTAAAATAATAAGAAAAATGTCTTAGGCTAACTTGAAAGTCAGTAAAATATTTGTGAGAACAAACTATAGCCTGAGTTGATGTAATAATAAGGTAATCAGTAGTTAACCTGTGCATTCATTCTCTCCTGGATACTGCTTCTGATGGGGGTTATTAGCTTCACAGTAGTGTGAACGACTATGGGGTTCCCATTAGAAGGCATATTATCATCTGGGCATGTCAGCTAACAAAGTGAAAATCCAGAAACACTTAGAACTGGAAAGGGGATTTTATTTATGGCTATGGAAAGAAGTATATTTCCTTGAATATCCATAGCCTGCACAGTCTGACAATGAAGTCTGAGGTCAACAAAAGCCCACCCAGAAGTACTGTCCTGACGTAGATATCCACAAGAAAATAGTGAACTAAGAACCACCAGAAAGAGGCATGCCAGTGACCTACTATCTAAGTAGAATCAGAATAAAACCAAAAGTTATATGAGAAGGACTTCATTAATTGTGAAAGGAAAGCTAAAGAAAACTATGTGCTAGAACAAAACATTCTGATGGGAATGAGGGAAATGGATTCTCATGTTATAAATAGTAAATAAATAGTAAATAAAATAGTGCAATCGATAGTAATTGTAATGGACGCAGAAAAGGAAACATTCTTACAACCAAAACCTATAGATTTTTGAGGCGCTTGCAAGAAGTGATAACAATTTAAATGGAGTTTCAAATATACCATCAGCCATTATTCAGGACTGACTTCTACATAAGACAAAAGCTGAATTTGATATCTCAGACATAAAAGTTATGGGATAAGAAAATGCTATGTGAGCAGTTAGGAAATATGTAAAAGCCAGAGGACAGTCATGAAATTAATCATGTAGAACTATGGCAAAAAAATAATTAAATCTCTCATAAAAGTTGCAATGAGTTTTTTCTACATAAGGCGTTTTAGTCAAACTTGATCCCAAACTTCAGAGCTACAGACAAAGACAATATGAAATAAGCTTTCTAAATTGCCACTTACTGAGATGATGTTGAAGCACAGAATGTTCATTTTCAAAGGACTAGGCAACAGAAACATAGGTATTTATTTTTATGCAAGATTAGGTAACATGAGAATGAAGTATAATCTGAAAAAAAAGCAGATTTCAATCAAATAGTATTTTCATCTGCACTAAGAAATTTTTTTGAGAAAGTACATAAAAATTATGAGTTAAACTCCTCAGATGTGCCTAAAAAAAAAGTAGATAAGGGAGAATCAGTACTAATAACACATATTCTGAGTTATTTCTTAACTAGATTATTATTGTTTTAACTAAAGTATTTGAAAGCATCATTCTGCTGTCCAGTCGTACTTGATGTGCCCTACCACATTCTACATAGCACCCAGTTGCTAGTCCAGAAAGCACATGCTTTCCTCAAGACCTGTCTTTTATCTCCCAGCTGTGTTCAAATGTCTTTGATATGCTACCAATGACACTAGACACTGTTCAAGCAGGTGAATAAATCCCTGAGTGGGTTTTGTACCAATTAAATATAGAAAAGCATGGGAAGCAAGAATATTATGGCTGACACATACAATCATTATCAAAATAAAAACACTTTCAGTGCTTCAAAAGTAGAAAACTGACCTTTCCACAAAGGTTAAGTGTCATTGCACAAGAGTCTCTATCATAGCAAAGAGTGCTGCTGTAAGTCAGCATTTTAATTACCTGACTGATTTACACTTCCAGTTTATTTACCTCTTCTCAACAGCCAGCTCATCTTTCATCTTCTGTGTGCAATCACAAGCAGTGTGAAATGTTATTAAAATGGTTAGGCATAATTGATAAAGAGGCAATTTCCCAGCATGCTTAAATGACTTTCAGCAGGACTTGTTTTCTTAAGTTGTTTCTAAGATCCTGCCCTAAAGGTTCTCTAAACCCTGGCTTCCAAGCTTGAAGACTGCTGTGGTTTCATGCAGAAGATACTGCCTGCCTAATTCAGTGGATTAATGTAAGAGACTAGTGCAGCAAAAATTTCTCAGTACAGAGGCAGGGTATGCAATGCAAAAGATCCACCTGGGAGGGAGGAAAAAACCTGACATGTTTGCAAGAAAGTAAATACAGATTTATAGTATTTTTCATTATCCCTGTTCACTTGCAATTAAGAAAACTGGCATAACTGCCTCCTTAATAGTGATTCCAGAAGTGTAGCCTTGCTTTACCCTTTGCATAGATGTCCATTTTCAGTTAAATGTGGTCCATAGCCTTTCCTGATTACCTAAGGATGAAGGAAAAAAAACCCTTTGCTTATCTTACTTCAGCTACTTTAAAACCATTTTTCCACAATATTCATTGAAATTGATTTGTCTTCCAAGGTGATTCTTATTTTATAGACCCATAAAGTGGACATAGAAATAAGGCTTTAATCTGCATGTCTCTTTCTGAGAAGCATTTTTCTTTTAGGCAAAACTAAGGTCCTATTCACAACAGCCTAATTTCTGATTACTACAACCTGAGTAAGAGGCTGGTTTATTCTTATCAGCAGAATTTTATTAAAAGGGAACCTACAGCCTTCAGCAGACAAGAAACATTATCTGAACTCTGCCTTCATCACCTAATCAAAGCAGATTTATAGAAAATTGTGCATGTCTAAGGGACTGAGTACTTTGTTGAAAAGACTGTATTACAAAGAAATGACATCTACATTATCAAGGACAGAATGTTACTAGATTTATAAGCTGCCAGGCATCATAAAATAAATTGATGGCTGAAGCTATATACTGTTTGCCATGTGATGTCACACTGGATATAATGTAACAGGATCTGGCATATCAGTGGTATGATTAAAGGATAATATTAGTACTGTGCCTTTTTAACTAAGGAATAATTCAGTTCCTAGGGGATAAATGGGAAGACTAAAGAGCTAGTAGCTTATGACCTGAGATTACTGCAAAGAAAAATAATTCATTACTCTCTCTTCAACTCGTATTTTATGAATGTGCATCAAAAGTTGGTTTGATAATTGGTATTTGCAACTACTCCTGAGTTTTAATAATGTATTTAGAATTTGCTTTTTGATTAGCTTTACTTAAGACAGTAATTTCATTAAACCTTAAAACATTTATTTTAGAAGAATCTGTGTTTAGAATGCCACTTGAAGAGATGGCATTTCAGTCTCTATTCACTAAAAAAGTCCAGTTATAAAGGAATCAGATTATCCATCTGTACTTCAGCTCTCCAAGTCAAATCTCTTCTCAATTTTTTCTAACAGCCACAGTTTTCTTGAAATGAGTTACAATAGCAGTGCGATGCTTCTCATCGGAAATTGCCTCCTTCATATATTGATGCATTACACCTTATACCATAAAGACTGATTCTCTGTCTCTTTGGTCTCTGCATACATTTTACTGGATGTATAGTTTCTAGCATGTGTTCTATGCTTACAGCTGTAGAAACAGTACATGATGTACTAATAATACAGATAATAATACAGATTTTGAGAGCTTTGTTGAAAATAGCTTCTACATTTTACTGAGAAAATAATCTCTCAGCCTCTACTGCCAGTATCTCTGGTTCCAGAAAGGATTCAATCTGGGGAAAACAAACTGAAGTCCTAATGCTCTCAGTAGCAAAACTGTAATTAACTGCAGTTAATCTAGGAATTTATTTTTTATCTTTTTTGTCTGCAAATGATATCTACCAACAATCATACCACTGTTAAGAAGAGCTAACTATGTACAGAATTGATTTTCAAAACTCAATGTCTACCAGCAATAATGCATTTTTGCATTCTGCTAGGAATCAAAACAACTATCCCATGATACATCGAAGCAGATAATTAGGTACCATCCCATTGCCAATGGAGACAGGACTCACAGGGGGATTTGTGCTGGTTCCAGTCAAGGCCGGCACCTTATTTTCCTCAGCACACTCCCAGAATCAAGCCATGAAAAGACAGCAGCTACCACCAACAAGCAACAAAAATACAAGGAGACAGGATTCACCCTAAACCAGCAAGTGAGTAAGGAGCTGAACCCAGTATTTCATAAATGACCTAGCTGTCAAATGACTGAGAGTGACTGGCATATGGAAGATACAGTGCTATGATGGGGTTTAAGGGACCATCACACTGATTCTTCTTTAGGATGCCACTACTGGTCTTGGAAGCTGTACTTAATACCAGGGAATCTACAGAGCACCAGAAAATGTGCTCATGCTCAGACATGAATCCAGTGTTATGATTAACTGGCATGATTTTGTCTGGAAGTAGTAGCCTGCTCTCAGACAACTCTGGGGCACAGTTCACGGAACAGCATATACAAGGGACTGTTACTAATAATAGGCAACCAACCCAATGGGAATCATCCTGGTTGGGGGGTGGGAAGTATGGGAAAGAACCTGGGACATAAGCCATGCATGCTGTTTGGCCCTAGAAACAGTGAAATGTTCCTGGCCTGTTTATTTACCAGTAGAGATATAGCCTAGAACTAGCTTTAGTTAGCTTCAGTTCTCCAGCTTTAAGATAACACTACCAACGTCTTTTGCAAAGCACTTTGTCATCTACTTAGAAAAAAATATTGGTTAAAATGAGACTTGGTTATTACATTCTCTCAGCCTGACTATCGTTCTATTAAGAAAAGAATCACTTTTTCACTATGTTCAGGTCTTCTCATTTGCAAGACCTTTCCCAGCTCAGCTCCCCACTACTTATTGATTTTCATCTCTTATCACATTACCATCAATGCATTCCCTCTTTTCTGCAGATGATGCCAGTCCTAGTTGTTTGCTTGCCTTACTCCTGCCCAAAATATCTCTGTGCTTCCTACTGCGACAGTGCACTGCTGCTGGCTGATTAATTTACTACATTCCTACCTTCAGTTGCCTCTGAGGGCCTACTTCTATGTAACATTTGCAGCAAGTCAGTCAATATATGACTTAGAAGTGAACAGCTCAAGAAAACTAAAGTTTATTATATAATCACTAAAAAAAAAATATATTAATAAGCAATATTAATTTTTTAATATTAAAAGAGGTCTGTGTTCTTTTCCTCTGTTAAGTTCTTTGTTGTTTTTACTGAGAAAAAAATATTGAGACAAGTATCATACCTATCTCTAAGTTTACAAGCTTATAAACTTATAGGTTCTAAGCAGAATGGTATAAAAAAAAGTATCATAAATTACAACATAATTACTATTGCATCAAACTTCGTAGTACACTACCACACCAACACGACCCAGCTCTAGACATAATATATATCCTAGTTGTGTTTTTGCTTGCCAGAACAGGTATAGTTACAAACCCAAACCTGCAATATTGTGGGTTTAGGTTTATTTCAGATTTTTTTTTTTAACTAGAACTTGAACATGTTTGTAACAAACTTGTAATCACTAATCCCTTTTACCAGTTGAGAATAACAACAGGTGTAATTTTGTCGTAATTTTCAAACCACTTGCCACTGCTTTGTTTCTAAGTTGCCTGAAACGTTACTACAATTTATGCCTGCAGCATGGCTCTTGGCGCTACTCAATCTTTAATATCCCCATTATGTTGCTCTAATAGGTCTTCTTTCATACAACTGTTCTTCTTCCTTCTCAAACATAATGGATGTCTAAGTCCAAGACCTGTATTTCTGTTTCTTCTAACATTTTCTTCTCATTAACATCATTGTTCTACTGTGAAGCTTCTCTGACATTAAGGAAGAAACAAAAGGGTTTATTTCTGGGGCTAAATATTTTCCTGAAACTTTCTTGGTAATCTTAATGTTCCTCTATTACATGGATTTTTCATAATTTGAACACAACTAGCCAAGTCCAGTAGTCACTCTGAGCAAAAGTCCTATAATTGCATATCAGCTGCATATGTTACAGATTATACAGAATTCTAAAGCATTACTGTTGGCCTCAGCGCATTGTTATTAAAGGTAGCTTACAAAAGTAACTGAAATAAATATGCAGCCATTACACTAGTATATGTAACCTGCCATGTAAGTTCTCCTTTCTTAAAATTGTCATCGTAAGTAAAGTTGCATGCTCCCAGAGCAGAGCTGAAAGCAAGGAGGAATATCCAAGAATAGCTCAATTGTCATAGGATGTTTATTTCAGGGTACTAGAATCCAGCTCCTTTTTTCCTCCCACTTGGGACAGGTGAGGGTACTTTCTGAGATTAAGGCACCTAAGTCTAATTAACTACCTGTGTGCCAGGGATCTTTTCCTTATTTTTTTAAAAAAGCAAACCAAAACAAACAAAAAAACCCCACACCAAACCAAAACAAGAAAGAAAAAAAAAGCTGTTTCTACTCTCATGGGAGAAATATGAGGTTTACTGGAAAAGCACTTCTCAGTATCTAAAGCTATGAGAAAAAATGAAGTTACAGCAATATTCAATACCTAATACTGCTGCCAAGCATTAGGCAACCTCCTACAGTGTGACCGCTGTGTCTAATAATTTTCCTAGTTTAGCTGTATGAATCAAGAATATATTTCTTTACAAAAAGTTTCCTTTGTTCTTTTGAGAATGTAGGTTATATGTCTTGTTTCATAATGAATAATATGAATAATTATGTATTCAGAAACAAGCATGGCTCTAATATTTTAAAGTAAAAAAGGAGATCTGATTAACTGCTTAACTGCTACTTTGCAGATCCCTGTTTTAGGTCACAGATGTTGCTGTCAATGCATAAATACATTAAAAGCTCAGGTACTCATATATATTTAAAACAGCATAACAACAATAATTCTTACATGTATATTTGCCATTTTTGTGCATAATCAGGTGTTCTAGCCCTCTTAGTCCAAGCAGGTAATATTAAGAAGGAAGTAATGTGCTTTTAATTTATCCAGTGGCTGGCTGCTTAAAAGATCTCACAGAGGATACAGATGAAGTAGTTCTTTTTACCCTTGGTGAAGGGACTTGAACCTGTTATCATCACTGAAAACACATGAAGAAGAGGCTGCTATGGGATGACAAAGGTAAGAAGACTTAATCCCCTGCAGCTAAACAGGAGTCTTTGTATTCTGCTTTGCAGGAATAACTCACTATACCCTATACAACTGCACCTAGAATAAAGAGAGTGCTAAATCACAAGGTCTATTCCATTACTTTTTAAATTATAATAAAAATTTGGTAATGCAGGAAATGGAATCTGGAAAGTTCCCTAATGTCAAACCCACAGAGGGACGCTAGATGCCTTAGCTGCTAAGCAGAGATGAACTGAAAGCTACTGTAGCCTTCTAGCCCAGTAATACTGTATTGCCATTGCTAGGAACAGGCCACTGAGTTTGCAGGTCCTCAAAGCACAGTCTTGTCAGACTTGTCTTGTCTGAACCTGTCTTGAATGCTTGCATCTTTATTTTTACTTGCTTTAGCTGTGACAACAATTTGTCTAATCTATTTTTTCTAAAAAAAAAATCATATTTTTCTTTTCTAATGGCTGTATCTGAATTAGCTTACATTTGCTTATTTCTATGTTAGGCTTAGAGTTTTTGTATAAATAGTAGTAGTAAGCAGTTACTCCTTTTATAACGAGGTATTTATGACTGATGTAGTGATGTTGTGTAGAGAAATACAGTCCTGGTCTGATAACGGAAGCCCTGAGAATTGGGAACATGGGATGTAGAAGAAGGAGCACAAGCACAGGATGATCGGAGACAGGGCCCAGGCTGATACTGGAGACCCAATGGCTCTAATAAACACACCCATAGTTGGTTAAAGAAATGCAGACCAGGAAGTGAACAACTAGGTTTAGGCATGACAGAATAACAAACAAGGCTCTGGCAGACATAAAAATGCACCACATCATACACTAAATTTGAATGTAACTTGCAGACTAACAGCAAGATTTAAAAGCATGTTATCAAGTATAGGAGCACTGACATGCTCCTTTCAGCAAAGGGCTTGAGATGCTGATGACTCCCCATACCCCCACACATACACACCAAACTAAGGCCATTGAAGTTAGGATCCAGACAGGCAGTGGAAGGGTGAACATGGCATGAAGGGAAGGAGAGAAGATTAGGAGTTGTGTGTATAACACTACCTGTCTTTGTTCACGGCATTCAGTAAAGACATTGTCCATGTTTGCTGTTCTTTAAGAAGTGCAGACAATGTAGCAGCTGAATTAATCTGCAACCAGCATGCTGAAAAAGGGTGATACTCATTCCAAAATCAGTAAGCACATTGCTGATTATTCATTTTTAACTTTTGCTATTAAGTGGGAAAATACTGGAAAACGATACTCAGATACACATCATACCTAACAAAGGAAAGATGTGGCATTTAAAAAGAAATACTCCCCTTTCATTTATATGCTGTTTTTTACAGGAATGTGTTTCTCTTGAAACTAGATTGATTGCACAGACTCCAAACATTAAAGCTTCTGTTTAAAGCAAATGAACAAACAATTTATCTTTGCCACGTACAGAAAACAGTTCTGAACGTTTTTAGAAATTATATGCTCAGAGTGATAAAGTAATCACTAGGAAAAGCAAGGGGGTTTATCCCATGGACAAATTTATACTATTAAAAAGAGTATTTACCATTCTTGTCTAAAAAACATAGTTAATTTAGAAAAAGTACCCTTTCCATCACCACAGTTTCATATAGTTTCAGTCTGGAATTTAAAGAACTCTCATATAGCTCTCCTGGTTTTGGGTGTGGATTAGGCACTGTATGATTTTTCTTTAAATGAACACATTCTGAAGGATTTTGTTTTCTCCTGACAAACTAATATAGAGTCTGACACGTTAGGGAAGTAAGTACAAAAGGTGTGCAAATAAATAATTTCAGCCATCCACCTTTCTGTGTAGATAACATTTCAGTTAATACTGGAAAATTATGGAATGCTGCAAAGTATTAAACCTCACAGAATGTAAGAATACAAGCTGGGAGTTACTTCCAGCAGAGTCTGATACCTTAATCATACTGAAGAGTATTTGGTTTTGAGGATAACATCACTAGAAGAAAAATAACTAGTTATTTGCGCTAACTGCTGCTCAGCATGTGTAAAGCTTCCACAATTTGGTCCTACATATTTATTCAGAACTCAAAGAATGTATCAATTCTAGAAAGATTTAATTAAATTTACCACATTAGTAACAAAATATTTAAGAACTGAAAAGTTACCTTGGGGAACTGATCTTCTGAAATTAAAGTATTAAGCTTTTCTATGTCATGTTCATGCCTTCATCTTTCATGAAAAATAGAATAGTAGGATTCTTAAAAGTTGGTTTTGATCACCCTGACAAAGTATGCTATTTGCACACATCACTTGAATTAATTCTGCAAGTACATATCTATGGGAAGGAGTTAGTTCACAGCAGTGACTATGTTTTTTTTGGACAGAAGTGTTTGAGGCAGAGTGGAATGCAGGTTGATTTGGCCTTTGAAAGCTTTTCTGTATGTCTTGAGAGTATGTGTAGAGTAAGAATGATGATTTTCTACATAGTCTAAGACTAGTTTTGTATAAATCTTTTTAATTTCAACCTGTTTGCCTCATCTGGAGTGTTCTGTCATTGAGTGCTCCAGTTTCCATGCTCCCCAGCTCCACCCACTGTTAGAAGCAAGAAATCTCTGGCCACTCTAAGAATGTAGAGGAAGTAGCAATTTAAGAGGTACTGTATAAATATGAATCGTCAATGTGTGGCAATGAAGACTCACCGCCTTTTCTACCATGGGTCTTTTCAAGCAACATTTAAATGACAGGCATGGCATAAAATTATAGATCACATTTATTTGATTTCTTTAGTTGTATCTATGCTATAAATTAATAAAGTAAAACAAAAGGTGAGAAGTTGGGGCTTATTTTGTTCCTAGAAGAGAATGGCTTGCATCCATGACTCTTAAAACACCCCCCCAAAACAGAAGGCTCATGTCTCTATCTATTAACATGCCTTTAGCAAAAATAACTTATTTTCTACCGCAAGTAGTTCAGAAAAGAACAAACATGTCTGAGGTCTGGTGAAATCAGTGTTGGATGAAAAAGAAGTCATGTATGCAAGGCATGCTTTTGTTAAGTGTCACCGTGCATGAAGAAATACTAACCCTTCCTCTATGTCCTAAGAAAGCATGCAAAAACAGAAGTCCAGTAGCAGTGACAAGCTTCTCCTACTATGTAAAAAAGATTATTATAAAAGCTTACTGAGTGTAAACACAGTCTCAAACCCCACAAGCCCACTGAAGCCACTGTGAAGCAAAGGCTCATTTATGGGATCACCTTCACAGCTCCATGATTACACTAGTGCTCTACTGTTTTATACAAGAGGATGGTGTCCTCTAACCTATCTGGTGAGAATAATTTTTTGGGGAATTACCCTAATCTCTACCTTCACTGCAGCACTTTTGTTTATCTATTACTATTTTTACTGGAAAATGCTGTAGACAGAAAATAATCCAGACATAAAGCTTTTAAACTATGTAAAGCTAGTGTTGAAAAGAGCAAGACCTCAAGTTTTCTTCACCACTATGTAAGTCATGCTCCTTTACACTTCATGTGATACAGTTGCAGTATCTTTTTTGTATTCTAGAACAAGATTTTAGCTAAACACCTTAGAGTACACTGGTTAATGTATTTTATACAAAGCTTTTGAGTTTCTTTTAGTAAACAATAGGATAAAACAAGCAATTTTATTACATTTAAAATGCTGATCTCTGAGCTGTTATTAATTTTAGGGTAGGATGGAGGGAAATAAAGACTGAAATTGCAAAATACTCTGGTACTGGAACACCTACAGTAAAAGCAATTTAAAACTTCTATATCAAACATTTCTGCATGTCATGGGCATACTTATCTGCAAGTACCACATTACAATCTGATGAGTCAGAGATAAACAATTTTTGACCAAAGTTGTTAAGTTTTGTAAGGGAAACACTAATTCTAGTAAGTTTGGCATAAGCATAACCTGTAGTTTCTTTTCTCTTTAAGACACAAATACCCTCTAATGAGAAAAAATCTTCAGCATGTTGCAGTTCTTAAAAATTTCTAACATTAGAAGTTATCTTTGGCAATGGCATATTACAACAGTAAAGGTATGTGTACTTTTCATAAACACAAAATAACTTTAAATATTGGGCAAAAATTGACATTATTTCTGTTTTATCAAGAGGTTTGGGATTCTGAATTGAACCTTGTGATATTTAACTAACTTCGGGGCATATGTTTTTTGGAAAAATTCTACAGATTCTGAAAAAAAATAGTAATCCAATATTTGGGTTTTACTTCCAATACTACCTCAGTTAAAATTTACAAAGGTTTAGCCATTAGATATTATTTAGCACATTATTTAGTATAAATATTTTTGTTATTTCCATTCAGAATCATAAGCTGCATTTTTAAACATTCACACCTTAATTCACTGTTTTTTTAATATCAACTACAGTAATTCTTTCAGACATCTCTCATGCTTGAATGTAAGTATCCTGCTAAATATTTAATGAATTACACAAACACTTCAATGTTCAGCCACATCAAGCAATCATAAGAGTAAATCCATTTATAATTTTTTGTCCCTTTTTTATTATTTGAAAAGCAGGATTTCTGCTTATTTCTCTTATTAAAAAAAGAGGTTTTGTTGAACACATGTAAAGTCTTTTACAGATGCCTGCTGACATGTTTATTAAGTATTTTAAGTGCTTAATAACCATTTTTTTCCCTCCCTTTATTGAAGAAGGGAACTATACAGTACACAGCTCAATACACAGCTCTTTTAAAAGAGCAGTTCTAGTTTTTTCTTCTCTATGGCAGTTATTATCCATTCCTTTGATGTCATTTTTTTCTACCTGTGTAAGCCATTTTAAACACCTTTGTTGTATTTCTGAGTTGGAATTGCTTTAATGAATATTCACAATCACGTTTTTATGTGAAATCATTCCCTCCTTTGGCTATTCTAGGAGGAATTTACTTTATAATAATGACATTAAACACAGAATAAATTAAATGTATTTTTTTATTGCTCTATCCTGTGTTTACAAGTCAATTTTCTATACTGTATTGTTACAACAACTGAAGAAAAAATAATGTACACAACTCAGTACTTGCTAATATTATACAACAAATTAAAAAAGATTTCATATAATTCTGAAACAAAGAAATGTAGTTATTGAGTTAGTTTACAGTTAATTTTCCCACAATCAGTGGCATAACATTTCAGGAAATGGCAAAATGAGGATATAATCAATATTCTTTGGTATTGCAGATCTACCAGGAAGGCATTCAGGTATTTTGGTAATTAATGTAAGCTTTAAATATATATGGAAAGCCAGATAATTTGTAAAGCAAAGCCCTGAAAGATATGGAATGATAAATTAAGGTAATTTGTGTGAATATTTTGAAACTGTGATAATTTGTACAATGACTACATTGTAATGATGTTACATTCAAAAACCTCACACATCTAGTAAAATGAGGATGTCCAGTTTTGAACTCTGTCCAATGCAAACATTGTTAGTGTAAACCCTATGGACAGAGTATGATGAGATTGTATGCCAGATCTGAATGTGCAATCCCTACGTTCATATTACAAGTAAGTAAAAGAAAGACACCCTTGAGCTTTGGATCTTCATTGTGTCATTCTATGGCACATAAAGACAAGTCAAGGAAAGGGCACTTGACATCATACATGTAAGTAAGAGACAGAACCTGATAAAAATGTTTAGCAAAAACATTCATTTGAAATAAACTGCTTTTAACTGGAATGCCACAAATTTCACTTAAGGAAACTACCATTCTTGTGGTTGTGGGAACTTCTATAGACTTTACTGAATTATACAATGCAATGTGATACAATGCAGTAACAGAGGTCTAGAATTAAAGCAGTAGGCAAATGGAAGAAAACTGACACATGTGGACTCAGGAAGAGAAGAGAGGGGTGAAGATGATAATGGAGATAGATGCGATTGCACAGGTGACTGCTCTAAGGGTCTCAGAATTATTGAGAACAGTCAATGGCAAAACAGAGGATACTCAACAAAATTAATTAGGGAAAAGAAAAAGCACATGTGTGGCATCTGGCATTTTTACACGGTTGCTGTAAGGTCCTCTTGCTGATTAAAAGAAAAAACACACAGCAGGTAGGTTGCTTTGACTTTGACTTTCAGTGCCACTGAAAAAAGGGAACATGCTTTTTTCTCCTGCCTTGTATCATTTATAGCTTGCCTCCACAGCTGGTGGCTGAGATGTATTACTGTACCATTTCTCCAAGCTTCCCTCTGACCTTTGTTGATTTGTATTCTACTAACTACCTTGCTCTCCTAGATGTATCAACTGAATTCCCTGACTGAAACAAGAGACAAAACTAATAGTAGCAAGGTTAGTACTATCACTAGTTCACTGAGACTTGGAAATATTTCCCTTGCATCCACTCTTCCTTGATTTTGTTCTATGGTTTTGATAAAAATGATCTTTTTCTTTTTTTTTTTTCCACAGTACAGAATGTCTCATTACATACCAGGCACACTTTTCTGCCTTTGCGCTCTACATGGATGAGTGGCTTTCTAAGTCTGCATGATAGTTGCTGGTAAACTAAAAAACCAAATTATCAATGCTGTGCTTTTAAACTGGTTTCTTTCCTTATACAGCCTCCTGGTTACTCACAAATAACATATGGTCTTCCAGAACTGGAACTTGTGTCTGGCTTATGAACAATTCCTTCCAGTATATGTCAGATAATCACAACAAATTAAACTAGACGTAAAATTTAGTTGTAACTCATGTTAAATGGGAAAACCTACAGAAATTAAATAAGCAAAATTGTTTAATTCTAATTGTCTCTTATTGGTGACCTGTTTAGTCATTAAATAGCTGAGCAAGATGATACAATATGTAAGTGTACCCAACAAGTACTGACTTGTTAAGAGTTTTTTGACCATTTTTGTACAAGTATAAGCAGCAACACAAGCTAAAAAGACAAATTTATTGTAATATACTGGCTTGGCTTGAGTATTACAATGGTGATTACACACAGAAACACATGTATTGTAATATGTTTCAGTACCTTACTAAGTTCAAGATTTGTACGTGATAAAATGGAAATGGAAGTCATGGGCTTAGTCTCTTCACCCTAAAAATGTAACGGTAATGGAGTTACTTTGAGGATACTGCCTCACTGAGGATTAAGTGACAGCTATAATTCTGCTTTTCCCAGTATTTGTAACGTTTAACAGCATCTCTGTTTGCCAGTTTGCTTTTATGATGAAAGCTGCATAGAAGGATTATTTATTGCCTCTGAGTTCTGTGCCGTTATCCTTTTTGCTCTTCAAACCTTGCTAGGCCAATTAATACCCCTTATCTCTAAGAAGGGTAGTTCTTCTTAGCCCTAAATACATGTGTTTCTACAGCAGCTCCCAACACACCAATTATTCTAGAATACCAGTATGACTTCATTATATTATGGATAAGTGCAGACTTTGTTCTATTTACAAAACTAAAAAAAAATCCAGAACATGTTATATAAAGTATCAATGATACTTAAACATTTTGCTTTTTGCATTCTGCTTCAATTTTTCTATCTTATCCTTTTATAGAAAAATGGGTACTCAACACTGCTGAAAGCAAAAATCTAACATTTAAGTATCTAGTGAAACTGCAAAACTGTAATGATTTTTTTTTTTTTTTTTCAAAAGGGATATTGTCATTTTCTGTTCACAGTTGAAGCCAAATCGATGAGAATTTACTCAGGTAACTAAGTAGTGGTGAAAGGGGGACCTAAAGAGTTCAAATCATGCACAAGAACTGATACTCAGCTTCACACAGATGCTGCTCAACCCAGTGACCTGGATTTTGAGCAGATGTCACATGGGCCTTCTAGACCTATTGTAAAATGGATCTGTATTAATAATTCATTAGTGCCTTTCCTCTCTAACCACTACAGCCATTTATGTAATATTAAGAAACTCCAATGTCATGCTCTTTAGGCCACCATCTTACAGAAAGAAATGTACATCTACCTCAATTCTCCTTTCTCCAGGCTTTACAACTGCAAATACATTATTTAGTGATAAACAATTTTATCTCCTGTCAGTACTGATTAGAAATGTGGTTGCTTAGCACCATCACACAATAGTAGTACTGAATATGGAATAAAACAAACAAAAAATAATTATATTTTGAAGCCTTATAAACAATTTGATAAAACAAAGTTTGTAATTTGATAGAAGATGAAGTGCCTCTCCTATATGGGCAGACCACTACATTTGGTAGAACCCATTCTGCATCTTTTTTTAAAGCACCGTTTTATAAGTTTCTTTTTGTGCTCTGCTCAGAAGGCTGCATTATGGCATTACTTAAAAATTACAGTGGATTCACCCTAAACCATGAAAATCTCAACTGTAAGGCATATTTAACTTACATGTAAAAACAGTCTCAACCACAATTTTCTCAATGTGAAAGTTCATAGAATTAACTTTATGTAATTATTAATATCCACTTTGTTTCAGAAATATTAGAAAGCATTTCATATTCATCAAGATACAACTGTGTTTAAGAGCTGCTGCTTATAGCACCAATCATTGCAAAAGGTCAGGATATAACATTCATTGCCCATTTTTCTAGTTCAAAAATGTTTCAAAGTAATTTACAGTTGTGACCTTTTGCATACCTTTAAGTTTTAGGTATAAGTAACAAACTAAAAAATATATAAATAAGCTGAGAAATCCTTGTAAGTGATTTCCTAAGTTTTGCCACTTAGAATGACCAGGTAAGGGGATGATAGCCCTCACTCTGCATTAAAATGCATTTAATTTTAAGAAGAAATGACATTGATATTTTATCCTATTTTTTTAATGTAAAAGCTATTTTAGGCTACAACTATATATATTTAAAACAGTAGTTCAAAAAAAGAGAAAACACTCTCTTACCATAATTTCACCAACGTATTTTTTTTCCTGTCTTGATGGAAACTGCAGAAAGATCATAAGAATCACAGAATGTATGATCCATCTCACTCAATTTTGACATATAAATTCAAGCCACTACATTTACTGATTCATCAAGTTCAGTGGAGGGAGCTAGGTACATTAATTTACAGAATAAACCAGATTTCTTTTCTCTTGAATGTCTTTCTCACTCCATTTGCTAAAGTGGGGCTGGTTAATATTTCCTCATAAGAACAACAATTTCCCATTTTTAAAAATAAAACTGTAACATTTCCCTCTAAAAGCATGTCTTTGTCATTAGGGCCTTTTTCTAAGAATTGCCTTCTAAAAACCAATTTGACAGCCTATCTTTGTCTATGTACATTTATTATTTTGTGATCTGTTCTGAAAGTATTTCAAAAACATGGAAACTATTCTGTCTTGAAGGACCAACTTATAAAGAAAATTAAAATGCTTTTACTCATCTTCTGTATCTGTAGCTTATTTGATATATGATTACAGGCAAAAATACATCTCTGTGTGCTACATATGAACACTCTCAAAGATATATACTCCCTTGTTTTCCTATCTTTCTCCTGAAATGCTTTGTGTTCCATTCATTTGAAACCGTTCCAGAGATGAGTACAGGATTTCTGGTTTTACATCCAAACCAGAGGCAGTCCTTATAACTCTGATCTGGGAAATGGAGCCGCTTATTTACAGCAGAACTACCTCTGTCTTCCATAATGTCTCTATAATGTATTATGTTATGTCTCTGTAACATATTATATTGTAATCTATAATGCATTTTTTTACTTCAATCTTTCAGTTCTTGTTCAAGACAGTAGATGTCATATCCTAAGGTTCGTGCTACAGAATGCCAGCAACGCTGACATCTTTTTAGGTAGAAGAAAGACCAAATGTTACTTAAAAACTTGTGGGCAGTAGACTGGGAAAATTCTCTCTGTAGCCATAGACAGGGTGTTAGTTATCTTGCTCTGCATAGTCACTACATTGTTGCATCACATGGTTAGAAAGAGAGGTTCAGGGGGGTGGCAGTGTAGGCTGGCATGAACAGGTTAACCAAAACAGAAGAAAACTGAATTATAAACTTCCTTTAAAGAGCAGTTCTTCCAATTTCAGGCTGGGGCATAGAAGACTGACGTAAGTAAAGACAAGACACATTAAATGACCAATGGGGTTAGGGGTTTGCTTTTTGAATTTTCAAGAGGATACTCTTTTTGGAGGCCTTGTTAAGTTCTGAGGTTGTGTGGGAAGGAAGGGAAGAGAGTTGACAGTGATAAACTGGGAAAACAAAGCTTTTCCAGTATTTTCCTTCAAAGAAAGAGCCCAGCCATACTTTTATTTCAGTGTCATTGGCTGCTTTAAGTTGCCAGGTAGTATTTTACATTTTTTCTGTATTTTCCAAACCCTCAGCATTGCCACTGCTGGATGGCTGGAACAGATGCCCTGTCATTGGCTGTCAAGGCGTCAGGAATATGCTCATCTGATGGCAAATATAGTATCACACGCACCATAGAGGGGATTTAAAACAGTAAAAAGAACATAGACACTTGTGGGTTGATATATGACACATTATTCTAGAAATAGGTCATGTTCTTGCCAACAGACATTACACTACCACATCCAACTCTATCAAAGAGGCTTTACAAGTGGTGGGAAGATGATGTTTTGAAATAAATTTATAGTTTGACTCATCTACATCATATTAAGAAATAGAAGAATAAGGAAGGTACAATTTTAATTAGTTCCATGTATAAGCCATTCACTGCGTAGGAAATGGAGAGGTTTAGGGGAAATTCAAGTATTTATTTTAATTACTTGTTTAGGAATCAAAAAAATAAAAGCAAAACATAAGACTTTCATAACTAGGTGATGTGTTCTAAGGGTGAAAAAGGCAGTATGATCCAGTGAGCAAATTACAGGCTGAATCATGTTGTAGTTTATATTTTAATGGCAACCTGTAATGTTTCCATGGGCTTTAAAGCCTAGGTTTAGGATTTTATACTTTTAAAGATGAACTGATATTTCAGAAGGAAAATTATTTATTTGGAGGAGTTGTGGTAGATTCTTTCAAATTTTTGTTCTTTGAAGATAAAGATAATGATATAAAGAAGGAATTTTATAATATAAATATTATATTTTATATAATATTTATATTTTTATATATAAAAATAATATATTTTATAATATAAAGATCTGATTGTTCTTACAGAAAGATAAATACCTTCACTTTGGTTTGAGCCTTATTTCTGAGGAAAACACCATGGGATAAATCATAATTCTGAGAAGAGAAGGCAGAGTACATAAGGAGGACATTTTATGCAGTCCACTTTAGTTTTCCACCTTTACTGGTTGTACTGCCTTCTTAAATGTTGCAGACTAGTTAGATCCTTATTCGGGGTTACATTTTCATTATTTTGACTTCTAGCTCCACATGCAGAGCCTGAACTATTCATGGTGTTCAACTGTCATGCTTGTAACAACATATATATGGTCTGATTAAAATAACTTGTGAGGCGGAGCACTTGTTGCAATGCATTTTCTTTGTATGGTGAAAGAGTTAATCTTAACTGTCCCAAAGTGCAATAATTCAAGATTAGGTGATAATATATATCATGTACTACACAATGCTTGATTTCACATATGTAGAGATAACTTCTCAATGTTATATATTTTTTATTTTGTTTAGTCTTGATCAGTGATATAAAGCTATAGTTCTTGAGTGCTAAGCTGTTACTAAAGGAAATAGCATCATGTTTATAGGCATATATATCATTTATATGTATAAAAATATATACAGTTTATATAAGCAAAATATATATAGCAGAGATTGCAATTCTTAATTAAGACAGTGTCTTGAAACTGAATTAGATATAAATTGCTGGATAAGTTTGTTTCCATTGGAGAACACGTTCAAAATAATTATAAAAATATAATTGTCTTTTAAATGTGTTTTCCAGCAGCCATTGTGATTTGCACACACTTTTTCCTTTTAACAGCAGCAGAATAACAGTCATGCTATTTCATTAGAAAATGACATAATCATTAAGAATGTTTTCAGTACCAGGACATCTCATAAATTCTGGCATATTAAATCATATTCCAGATTTTGAACTTATTTACAAGACTCTAATTTATTTTTTTAACAGTAGCAGTATCATTACTTTTCCTGTCTCTCATGCAGGTGTTCATAACTTAGACCAAATTTCTTAGCAATGTTGAAAGAAGGATATTTCAGAAATTTATTTACAAAAGAGGAAAAAAAGAAAATATGAACACACAGGAAAAATGTTTGTGTCAAAAATTTTGCTTTATGATCCAGACAGAATGATCAATTTTTATTCATTCACAGTAATTAGGCACAACCTGTAATAATAGGAAGAATTATTTATCAGAAACTGAAGTTTTTTGTTAATGATGAACCACTGGAATTTTTTATATTTCAGCAAAAGCTTTTACATTATCTTCAGTTTGCAAGACTAATGCTAATTACTGTACAGATTAACAGCTGTTAAGTATGTCCTACATTCAGTATAAGTGAATAGAAATTAGTCTTATATTTAAGAAATAAACATCATTGTTCATAGACTGCTTTTAATTCCTAAATACCTACGTAGTCATGGCACTCAGAGAAGCCATTTTAATGTCCTTTGTATTTATAAGGTAACAAAATACATATAATGTCATAAGGCAAAGTTAAGTGACCTTGGCTCAATGCATATAAAACTAAGTCCTGTAATAGGCAGTGGACAGGTTCTTGCTAGTTTGACTGGCAGCTGTTTTTATACTGTTTATATTCTCAGTAATTTAATTCTGACAAGTGTTATAATGGCAGATAGGCTAACTGCAGTAGTAAAAAACTTTTACTTATATGGAAGAAACTTAGTTATCATCCTTGCTATTCCTTTGGCTTTTCCCTGTTTCATAATGAATCAGGATGTTATTTTTACAGCATGCAGATTCCCAGCTGTCATGCACAGGTAAGCATGGGTGTGTCCTACCACATTCCAAAACCACCTCAAGTTCCCATAGAAGCAAGTAATATAAACCAGCCTTCAACTTTCAGATAACTGACTGCAGCAGCAAAAATCATCCTTAAATACCGTTTTTTAATCCATAATGTAATGGCCATGCTATGTGCTGGGAGTGAGAGGATGAGAGAAAAGAGGGAGTGTGAAGCCACAAGTCTGGGAACTGACTGTAAACAAAAACGACAAAAAAAAATGGACAGTGTATTCACGTCAGAATTTTTTTTTATACTTTTGCATCTGCAATGGAATATATATGACAAGTATCATCTGATAGTAATTTCCCTGCTCTACACAGCAGCCCAAATTTTCATTTTAGGCTTTATTTTAGTCACTGTTACCCATGAAGAGTGGGAGGTGATGAGAAGTAGTTTTCACAAATAAAGTGAGTCTTCAGGTTCACTCAAGACTACAAATAAAAAATAATCATATGATTATTGCATAACATCATCTTGGGGCAAGGTTAAGTTGTACCCATAATTTCACTGTGCTTTTCTAGTGCCTTAATACTTTCAAATTTCTTTAAGTACTCTTTTTTTTTTTTTTTTTTACAGTTAATTTATAAATAATTATAATATATTCCAATAATCATGTTGAGGGATGGAATTTGGGGTTTTGTTGGGTTTTTTATAGAAGTTATTTACATTTTTTTGATACAGGCTTTTACACTTAAATCTACAACAGATTTTCTTTCTCTGGATTTTCTTCTTCCTGTCTGCTCTTCCTCTGAAAACACAGAGACGGATATTATTTTCTCCTCCAGAGCTTCTTTTTTTGTTTCTTTTTTCCCATTATTGCCTGACTTGAACAAGGTTTTGCTCCTCTGGGCTTTTGTAACAACAAGCCTAGAGGCTTGCTGTAGAACACTTAGCCTCTGATTCTGACCTTTCACACACAGGATGAATTTCTTATAAGAACTTTCTCCTCTAACAGGGATTGTCAGTAAGGTACAGAGTTATAACTTATGCTGAAAATTTTTTCCAGTCTACATTTTTTCTTGATTAAAGCAGGCTGCTGTGTTTATCTCAGTAGGATTTAATATCAGTGGGGAGATTACAAGTCTTCACGTTTGTGCACCACATACAAATAGACTACTTGGGGAAGAAAATCAAAAAAAAAAAAAAAAAAAAAAAAAAAAAAGGGTGTATCTGGAATGTAATCAAAGGATGGTCTTATTTAAGAAAGAATTTTTAAGGGTCTTTTTCTTACTGGGCATGCATGATACAAACACATGGAAGCTACATGCAATCAGACAAATTGTTATGCACCTACTACTACAATAATGTGTTTTAAACATGTCTATATTGAGTGTATGGTCTGTTCATCAAGTAAAATGTGTGGCTTTTTGGTTGAGTCTGGGAATGGAATATTTCTTTTCTCTCAGCTGTAGAGAATAGCATCTATGTAAATAAAACAGAAAAAGTTTTATTCTGTGAGAAGAAGTGTTAGGATTCAGGTTTTGTGCCTAAGGCTCTTTCTCCCAACCCAAAGTGACCTCACCCAAACTACATATGGGAGACAATCGCCAGCCTCTTCTGATCCCTGAAAATTACCTATGTGCTGGCAGCCTGCTAGCTGGCACAAACCTAAACTGTGCTTCCCGACAGTTAAAGAATACACACCATCACAGACCCATGCCTGAGCAGAATACTCTGACTTTTCTACATTTTCCAATATAGGTATCGTTCTTCAGACTGCAAATGGACCCTACCCTTCAAACAAAGGCACAGCAGCTAGCACTGGAACACTGTCTCATGGTTTGTTTTTTTTTCAATGTCAGGGGAAAAAAACCTGTAAGCTGCAAGAAGACTCACACCAGTTCACAGGCAACAGAGCTGGTGAAGGGTCTGGAGCACAGGTCTTACCAGAACAGCTGAGGGAACTGCGGGTGTTTACTCTGGAGAAGAGGAGGCTCAGGGGTGATCTTATCATTCCGTACAACTACCTGAAAGGAGGCTATAGGCAGACAGGTGTCAGTCTCTTCTCCCAGATAACTAGCAACAGGACAAGAGGAAACGGCATCCAGCTATGACAGGGGAGGTTTAGATTGGGTATTAGGAAAAATTTCTTCACTGAAAGGGTGGTCAGGAATAGACTGCACAGGGAAGTGGTTGATTCATCATCCCTGGAGGTGTTTAAAAAAACATGTACATGTGGTGCTTAAGGACATGGTTTAGTGATGGGTTAATGGTTGGACTTGATAATCTCAAACATCTTTTCCAACCTAAATGATATTATGATTCCTACTATTCTGAAAAGGGCACAGGTTTCTAAACAGACAGTGGGGAAGACCTTCCAATTTGCTTACGCCTTTTTTAGTACATTTGAATGCTTGAACAATTCAAGAGTTTAAGAGTCAAAAACCCCAGTGAAAACCTTGAAAGGAATGTGTGTCCCAATCATACTTGCAACTAATGAGAGCATGGAGATTATTCTCAACAGCCATACTGAGAACTTTAAACATAGTTTAACGCTGGTTATCAGACAGGTATTTCTGACATGACTCTATGACTCATTTTGTAATGCAGTCCCCAAGGCTGTGCAATTAGATCCTCAGGTGGCAACAGCAGTATGCTCCAATGACATGAAAATACTTGCTGCTAATGCACATTAGTTTAATATCTGACAGTCAACCAAAATACAAAATATCTTCAAGGAGGTTGATACTGAAAGATGAGATTTTGTGTGCAAGACAGATCGGAGTTCTGAAGCTTTCCTTAAAGCAAATAAATACTTTTTTTTTTTTTTTTAATTGGAAATGTGGATAGTGTTTGTACAATTTGCTTTTTTTCTGCATGTGTGGATTAGGATTCCCAAGAACATTTGATAAGAAAAATAAATAATAAGGTTGTTTCTACATAATGATAGAAAGCAAAACACACAAAAAGACACTGGTACTTTGCCAATTAGAAAATTAGAACGTTTAAGGACATATAAACTTTAAGAAAGGGGCATATTTAAACATACCATGAAAGACTCTCCATTTAGGATAAAATCTCCAAAATTAAAAATTAAGATTTTATTACAGTTCTTACTTAATAAGCCACACAATCCACATTATCCATTTCCCAGGTGATCATACCTTATATGATCACCAAGTGATCATTTCCAGGGGATCATTCCCTTATAACCAGCCTACAGGGTATAAAATGAGCACCTCCTTCAGTTTTGTATATTATTATATATTAAAATTATGTTTGATCTAAAATCATTTACTATTACAGCTCCCATAGGTAAGATTTAAACTGTTCACTAGACAGAGACTTAGGAAACTCGTCATCACCTTAAACACTGAATGACCGTTAAATGAGATTTTGAAAATCAACATTTTGGATTTTTCACCTAGAGTGACAATTAGGTACATTACCTCCTTTTGGAGGTCTCACTCCTTATACTTACCCATTAAAATGTATAGGAATCTTTTTTGATTTCACTTATTTAATTTCACTGTCAATTCATATACTGTGAATACATTATCCGTGTTTAAGTATGTATATGGATACATTTCTTCTCTAAGAGATGCTGATTGCTAATATTGCTTTTCCAATCATAGCATAAGGAGCACTAAATATCTCTGGTCCATAAAGTAACTGCAATAAGCAAAAGTCTTATGCTGACTCCGGACATCACAGTCTCTGATGTTTTATTTTTCAGCCTTTTTCAGTCTTTATCTGTAAGTCTGTTTCTTCATGTATACAGTTTTCTTTTTTCCACAGTCTAATGCCATTTTGTGATGTCTGCATAATGACATGTTAAAGTGCAGTACAGATTCTGATTTATTTAAATAAACTCAAGATCACTTTATCAAGCTATTGCTGTGACTTTGCTATCCTCTCTGCCTTTAAATTATTCAAGAGATATTCTGTGGTCAGTTATGCGAAATCAATAGCTTTTAAAATGTGATATAATCCATACACTGTAATTTTTTTCTCCAAGACAGAATACCCAAATCTCCCTTCACAGACCACTTCAGATTCCCACAAACTAACATTATTATTCACCATCTCTTGTTTTAAACTGCTTAGTAGAATTGCTCTTACCATGCTTAGCTTGAAGGAATGATGAATTTCCATACTGGGTGAAGCCTCGCTGTATACTATTTGAACAGAATTTTTTTCCAAGAAATATGATTTTTTGGAGGTTGATTTTTGATGAAATGCAGAAAATAAAAATATTATAAAAGTTTGATTTTTAGAGGTTTGAAGTCAGGGGGGTAAGTACCTATGAAGTCAGTTGCATGCTTAATATCACTACTATATGCCATTCATTGCCCCAGATTCTTATTCTATTTTATTAGATTGAAAGAATTTTCACCTAATAGTAGAGATAATAAGCATTTTATTAGAAATATGAAAGAGAAAAAAAAAATTAGCATCTGCATTATGTTAAACTCATTCTTTTAATTGATTGAACTTCCAATAATTTCACCACAGACAAAATCTAAATATATTTAAATTCTCCCAGAACATGCAATAGAAAAAAAATATATTTGTCACTACTGGGGGGGGGGGGGGGGAAGCTAAATGAGTGAATCCAAATA
>JAVJGJ010000014.1:52319386-52334150 GCA_035590215.1 Microhierax caerulescens
CGCCCCCCCCCAAGCTAAATGAGTGCATCCAAATAAGACTTTCTGAGCAATTTCTGAGTCAGAATCAATCTCCTAAATCCATATTCACAGTCACCTAAATGTATATTCTAGACCAAGCAGTGGTAGAACACTTTGCTTCAACTAAATATTGATGTGGAATAGAAAAACTGACCTGGGATTCTTATTAGCAGGACCTGTCATTATTATTATTTGCCCCTCTGGGGTGCATATGGAAGTGGAATATTCTGCTTGAAATAAGGAAATGAAGAAATCACATATGCTTCAAGGGTGATCAAGACTTCATAACATAAGTAATCTAAATTAATGTGCCAATATAAGTTCTATCTCTCTATCAAAATACAGGATATCAAATGTACATTTGGTCACGAATATAATTTAAGCAAAATTAATTTTTATGCATAATAATGTTCTCATATCACTATATATTTGACAACCTTAAAAAAATCACAGAATGTACAAGTGTATGTTTAAGATTTTGAATCTGCAATATATCCTAGTCAGCTGGCTAGACATCAGTTGCCACTAAAGTGCATTATCTATAAAACCCAAGTTGTTAGGCAAACTTTTAATTGGTATTTATATTTTAAAAGAAAACTGAAATAAATCCTACTTTCACTTGACATAGAAACTTCGATGTGACCTTTCTTCTGGGTTAAGTTTGATAGTGCATTCTAAAATGCCATTATTTTCCAGATGGCCAGAATAATATCAAAGATATAGGGTGTGAAGCTGTTTAGAGAATTCTTTATTGCACCTGAGAAGATGAGAGAGCAGGCAGCTGACATTTCCAATGCCTTGATAACATCTGTTTTTTCCACAGTATCACTTCACTAGGCCTTCATTATTTATCTTTTTTTACTGCACTGCTAACAATTTCTCAATTCTTTAAAAAGAATCTGTGATACACATTTTCTGCCCAGACTGTCTGATGTTATACTGTTCCTGCAGTTATTTTCCACTAGTCCCTGTCATTTAACTTCCTGTTACTGATGCATTTGTTTAGTTTCTAGAAAATAGTTTTCATTACTTTTAGTCTTCTACAAGGGATGGCAGTATTTCTTTTGTTCCTTAAACTACCTCGTTTCAAGCTTCTGTTCTTTAAGGTGTTTTCTTACTGTAAATCATCAGTTTATGGAATAAAGGGCAATAAGGTATGAACCCCTTGGCTTGACAGAGAGCAAGGCAGTGAAACAAAGTATTACATTTCAAATTCATGTTCATTTTAACTTTTTTCTATACAGCCTTTCACCATCCTCATACTTAAGTAGTAAAAACAAACAAACTAAACTAAACAAACTCCCCTAGGTTTTCTACTGCAGGTCAAGCACTTTGACAATTACAGACACTTATGATTTTTCTCACCTGACTTTAGACACCTAAAACCTAGATAGCTTAAGAGAAATATGTTGAACTGTGCAAGTCGCTTTAGGGTCTCTATTTAATCTACTAAGAAGAAAAAGGATTCGGTGCAGAAGTGCCATCCTGGACACTTACTTGGGGATGAAAAAAATTAACTATTTCTAGAGGTATGCCTTTATTCTACTTCCTGAAAAGGGAATGCGGTATTTGTAGCTCAGAAGCAAATGGTTGACTTAGTATATCTAAAACAGCTGAATTCTTTCTCAAGTAATTTCACTTTATGCTTGCGGGTTTCAATGTTTTGGCCTATTTTTTTTTTTTTATTTAAATTTCTGATAAATCATTTGTAGCTGTAGCTGATACATATTATGTGAAGCCGGTGTTTCCATATGTAACTTTATGAGGAAAACTTGTTAAAAAATATGAGAACACCTTCATTGCCAGTTTGATTTTTAAAAGGCTGTTCAGGAGGAAAAAAATTGAATTATTGCTATATTTCTGTTTTTTCTTCAGTGAATTATCTGTCATTACTAAAAGCTAATTAATATCCAGGTGGGTTTTTGTTTGTTTGTTTGTTCTAACTTTTATTCATTTAAGTTTTATTTACTATGTTTTACTAGACACATGTAATAAGTAAAATAACATATGTAGTTTGATAACAGCATAACCTGAGTGAATGACTAATGAAATTCAGTTGTTAATCTGATACAAGTCTGAAAGAAGTTTTCAAACACTCATGTATTGAGAACCCTTGAAATCCTAGCACCAAGCAGTATGAATGTTAAGCACAAGAATTTAGGTAGAATTGATATGAGCTGAATTTCAGGAGTTTATCCTAGCTAAATTTATATTGTTTATTCTTGTATCTGCTCTGGGACCTTGTCACCTCTCCACTACCTGTTTGCAATAGGGTAGCATGGTACAATTCTGTAAACTGCTTATTTTCTTTGCTGCCTTTTTCTTAAAATGTCTTAAGCAGAAAGCTAATCCCAGTCAGAATTGTGTTTTTATTAAAAAAAAAAAAACAGATTTCACTAAATCAGTTCCTTTCTTTCTGGCTTTGTGTTTCAGAACTGTGTTTAAAAAAAAAAACAAAAAAAAAAAAAAAGAAAGGTCAAGTGGACTGGTAATTAACAGAAGTCAAGAATTGCTGAGTTACTGGAGATGGAGAGGTGGAGGAAAAAATAAGGGACTGAGAAAAGAACTTGAAGTTTAGGATTATTCATGATTTTACCACCTAAACAGTTGACTACAGATCAGAAATTAATGACTAGACAATTAATAAAGATTTATTTACTTTTGTATGGCTTGATCTAGATATTTCATTACTAGATATAATTAATTGACCTCAGCTTGTGTGAGATTCTTTTTCTATGCCATAAGGGAAGTAATTCGGACATACATGTTGGCTGTCATTTTTTCCTAGTGTATGGTTTGGAGAGGGCGAGTCGTCTCTTCTTTTTTAAGAGGAGCTAATTTATTTTTATTTTTTTAGAGGGAAGAAACAAATAGTGAGGCTTTAGAGAAATACTGAATGTGTGGGTGGAAGAACAGGAATGAAGGACCTAAAATCAGCTCATTAATCAATAACTTAGGCCTAATATTTTGAGTTAAAGTGATGTCTGTTGAATCACTGTCTGACCAGTAATATTAAAACTCATTCAACTCAGGAAGAAAACAGAACATAAATCATAGAATCATATCATAGAATGGTTTGTGTTAGAAGGGTCCTTAAATAGCAGCTAGTTCCAACTCCCCTGCCATGGGCAGGGACACCTTCCACTATTTGAGATGTTTCTCAAAGCTCCATCCAACCTGACCTTGAACACTTCCAGGGATGGGGCACCCAGAGCTTCTCTGGACAACCTGCTCCAGTACCTCACTACTCTCACAGTGAAGAATTCCTTCCTTGTATCTAATCTAAATCGACCCTCTTTTAAAACCATTACCCAAGGTGTTTTCATTTATATGTCATAAATGATCTGAGTAAGTGTCTTATTTGTTTGTTCCATTTTTTTCAGAGCCAAGATGGAGAAATTTTTCATCTATGTCCCTTTAAACCGTAAGAAAACAGCAAGAACTCACCGTGCTTGCTTCAGTAGTTTCACTGGCTTGATGATGTGATATAAGGAAGTCAAAAGACCCAGCAAATTTAAGAGCTAAACTCTCTAACCAATTCACCAGAGACAACCAATCTGTATCATGTCAAGAAGAAACAGAGTGGAAATGCAAGCTAATGAATAGCTAGTGCAAAGATTTTAGATGTTATGATGTGACATAATGGGTAAGCACCTACCTGTTTATCAAAAGAGATTTAAAATGCAGATTCAATTCTTCTCTTTTGTTATGAAAAATGCCTCTGTTTCTTTACATCTGAGTATAAAATAAATTGTGAAAAGGAGAACAATTCTACATTATTTTGCAACTGAAAATATGTGTGTGCATACACATATAGAAAGAAAAAAACTGCTGTGATGAGAATCCTTAGTATACAGGTAAGTCAGATTGCCTTTATAAAATAAATTTCTGCTAAATTCGCTCATTAACAGCACTCTTCATGCTTATGCTTAATTATGATTAAAAATCATCAATATTGATACAAAATGTGTCAAAGTGTTTTCAACAGAGTGTCAGTACAAACAAAGTGTATCAAAGTGTATCAACAGTTTATATTCCAAATTAGGTGGGTGTATACAAACAACACCATACCACTGGTGACTATGGTTCATGGCAGTCCTTGGTGAGATCAAGGTGATCAGGCTTCAGAGATCTTTGAAGTCAGAAGTGCAGTGTCTTGTCTCGTTCTACAATTTTCTTCCCTTGTGCCTGATATTTTTGTGCAATTTGCCACTCATCTCCTACCCTCAAGGGGGATAATCATTTGCTCCCGATGCTGATTATTTGTGGGTGAGGGGTGTCTTTCCAGTTATCCTGGTGTGTGTGGTAGGAAGCCCTATGAATTTGAAGGCCTATGTGATTGTATTGTCCTCTGCAACTTTGTATTGCTTGGGTGCCTCCTACATGCAGCCTGCCTTTTCCCCCTTGGTGGTCACATTATCCTCACATTACGTAAAATGCTTAAGGATTGTGTCTGGCTATGCCTTCATGCTGTTACAAAATGCTTGCATACTCTTGTTGTTGTTGTTTACATTATTTCAGTATGGTTATATTTTGGTTAGTATTAATTATACCCTAGTCAACACATTTCTAATTTCTAGATGTCACAAGCCTCTGGTTTGGCTACAATTGGTTGTGATATGCTGTCCCTATGCCTGCTGTGGAACATAAAGGCTTCCCAAAATAAAACAAAAGCCTCTTCATTTTAGCTACCCAAACTGCATAAAGCCTTCCTGGCAAAGGAGTTTCAGACAGTATCTCTCTGAACAGGGACAGTAGAAACCTTCAGCTTGTGGCGATCTATCCTTTCATAATTCATACAATTTAGCAAGTACTATTTATATGTATTTCTTCTTTGCAAAGATTTTTTTCTAGAACTTTGTCCATACCAGAGGGTAAATTGTGAGAACAAACAAGCATGTGAATTGAAGGTATACAGTTAAGATACACAGAGTTCTTCGTGCCTTGAGGATTTTTTTTCTTGCCAGAAAACCATCAGTCTTGCTAGCTTGCTAAAATAAATCATCTCTGCCTATGTTATTGTGACTTGCCTCCCATTCCTCCTAAATAAAAAGCAGATTATAACATCAGTGGCACTTCAACGTCAAAAGCCAAGGAGATTAATGTCGGCAGTGAAGAGCCTTGGCTGAGCAAAGGTGAGTGCTGAATAAAAAGGGAGGTGGCTATTTGCAAATGGAAGGAGACAAATAGAACGTGGAAATATGAGTGGAAGTACAAACTAAACATGACATTTGGAATTCTATTGACATTAATTTCCTTTCAGATCTTGATACTGAACCAGCACATAAAAATTCATAAATCCAATTCAGTACCTGTAGAGATGCCACATTCTCTTGGTTGTCCAACCACAGTAATTAGGTGCAAAATGGTGACATCAGCTACACTCCTTCTCTTGTAATTTAAGGGAAAAAGAACATGAAATTCCACCCCACAGGTCATGAGTAGAGTTGTTTATATAGACAACTGAGCTTTGTTCCAATTATCCATTACAACTAAATCAGGCGATCTCTTTTCTTCTCATTTAATAAAGGGCTGCAAAATTATTCTGGTTCCTCCACGTGTTGGAGAATTATTTTTCAAAATTATTCACTAAATAGTATGGGTAAAGCACATTAATCTCTGGAATTCTTCACAAATTATGCATGTTAAATATTTGCAGTCACTGTTAAACGTTTTTGGTATCTCATGACCAATTACATTTAATTGTTTCTGCTTCTGGCTACTTTGTCTTATTTAGGTGAGAAGTAAATAATAAACTGTGCATGAAAAATACTATGTCCACATTAGAAAGCAATTTTGTACCATAGGAGATGCTCTCTAGAACAGAACACCAACAGTAAAGTGACTACACTGGCAATGTTTTATATGCAATATGGCTTTTTCTTCCTCCAGACTAAATTTAGTCTGTTCCCCAGGATGAATGATCCCAGCACTCTTATGGTTTAAGACATCCAAAAGGGCAAATCTTTGGTTCAAACACTTAGATCTGCATCAGCAGTTTGAGTACACCTGATGCATATCTGAGAGCAGAGCTTCTGCTGTGGTTACCTCCAAAAACAATTAAGTTCTTGTGAATGAGTATCACCGTCAAACTGAATCAATGCTCAGGGATGGCCAGAAGATTCACTTTGAAACCTCACTACTGCTCTTACCAAACATGCTAATGTGGACACAAATAACAGATTTTTCCTTCTTTCATGTTAATAACTTTTGCCTATAAATATAAGCTATTACATTTAGAAATGTACTAACAAACCATATTAACAAATGTAACAAAATATAACCATTCCTCCAAAAGCATGTTATTTTTAGGAATCTTATTCTTAGGGATTAAAAGGGTGTGATCCAGATTGAAGAGAAAAACCATATGCAATTCAAACAATCACAAATAATCTATTTTTGCAGCTTTCTTTTTTGTTGTTATTTTTTTGTTTGGTTTCATGGTGTGTGTTTTTATTTTTTTTTTAATAAATATAATGTTATTACTTGTGACTTACCACTATCTAATGTAACTTCTGCTTTTCTAAGGCAAATTCACATCTTGACAGACTTTTTGTATTTTTAAATTCATAATTCCACTTAGTTTCTTTTCACTTTGAAATAATTGGAGCTGTCTTAAGTCTTGCTTAACTTTGCCTAAATAATACTTTAACCTGTAATGATTAGTATGTGTAGCAGTCATTTAGTCAAAAATTGTAACTATGTCCTGAAAGATTAAATGAAATACCATCACAGAATGCATTTCTTTTCAACTAGACCCATGATTTATTGAGCTAGACAGAAATGCATGCTTCTTTATGCAGGTTCTCAACACTACCAATGAAATGACATTATTAAAGCATCACTTAACTGTAGCTCAGAACATACAGAGTACATCTATAACATTTGCTTTTTCTATCTAAATTATCTTATTATGTAAGTAGCTCTCTAGTAGCATTGTTCCAGTAATAATCTATAAATTAATATATCACATTGCAGCACTGAAGAAACCCGTAAATTCAAAATCTTCAATAAAATTATGAAAAAAGTTTGTTTGCATGGTTTTCCAAAAAAGTAAATATAAAATATAATGTATATTATAGTGACAGGGATAATGTAACAGTTAAAGATATAGATGCACTTGAGAATCTAGTCAATATGGAAGCTTCCTGAAAGTGTGTATATTGCTTTCCTGTATGAAGTTGTTCTTTTCTTTTTTTCACTTATGTTTATGGGTTTGATCCTTTTATGATTTTTCATTTTCTGTCCACAAGATTTATGTTAATGGAATGCTCTGATAAATAATACTACATTTATGTGGTGTTTCAACTTAAAGCTAGAAACAATTGAGTTGGTAGTGATTTTAATGCCTGTGAAAATAATGTTGTTTTAATTTAAAAACAAGTATTTTAGAAGCATGAAATACCGCAGACTTTAGAAATATTTATATCTATGCTTCCTCCTATGGTGAACTGTGTTTTGGTTCAAGCTTTCCCAGTGACCTTTCCAAGTGCGGCCACCACTAACTTGCTGCCTCTAGAAGCAAGGGGAAAAGTGTTAATTTACCTGTATCTACTAAACTGATTTGGGTGTAAAATACATGATATCAAAAGGAAGATGATGTTTAATGAGAAAATCTATTTATTTTCTCTGGAACAAAATGAGATCAAATAAATGCACTCTTGTGTCTTCCTCTGTGCAGTGCAAGGCTGTTTACAGATTACCAAATTAACATCTAGCTATTACAATTCTGTAATAAGATAAGTCCACCGAAGGCTTTTTTTTTTTTGGCTTTTTTGTTTTTTAAATCAACTCTCCCACAGGTGATGCAGAGGAATCATTCTTTCATTGTTTTTTGTCAGCTTCATGCTAGGTTTAAGCTTGTTTAGCCTTAGTTCTGTGTCATGTTTTATTGCATCGCTCTAGGTGCTCCTGTCTGCCAGGCCATACTGCTGTAGGTATAAAAGCATCTTGATATAGTTATGGAAACGCTTCCCTCCTAACTGAAGCCATGTAAAAGTTTGACAGTCAGTTTAAACTCTCATCATAGTCATTGCAGAAAGAGAGAGAGAGAGGACAAAGCACCTCTAATTCATCCTGTTTAACAATAAGCATCTCTGAGAGAAGACATAAACCAGCCTTTGGAAGAGCTCACTCCACAGACTACCAAGGAAACCTAGAGGATTACATTAGATTAAATTCCTAGCTTTTACAAGGTTAAAGTAAATGAGCTGGAATTCATTCTTTATGCCAAAGCTGTTATAACTTTCTCTATTCCTTATCCTAACTCCTTCCATGCCTCTTTGATATTTATTGGTTTCATTCTTAAAACCCTGCCCTTTAGCTGTCTCAGTCTCTCTCCTTCAACATCTTTCTCCGTTCTCCCCTTCATCAAACAGGTGATTAACAAATCCTACATTTTGTTTTTAACAAAATACCTTCTTCCTCTGCTCCTTGAAAAGTTTTCCAACTACTGTAACAGCTAGTCTATTGCTTCCCTGCAATTTCACAATCTAAAATCATTTTGATATTCTATTTATTGCAATTCTATAAGTCTTCCTTCTTTAATTCACCTAATTCTTCAATACACTGCTATTGGAACTGCAAAACATTGTGTCTTTCTGGTCTCAGGAGCTCCTCAGTTTTCCTCACTGACTTGAATATCATTTTAATACATTGACAATAAGCATGCAAAAACTATGTATTTATTGACTAGTATTTTCCACACAACATCTTCAGAATAAATGGTGGCATAAATGCATTGACAGCAACTAATCTCAGAGGATGAGGTATGCATCCCTAATAAGCTCTTTATTCACCTTAAAGGAGAGTAAATGACAGGGAGCACAAGATCTTATCTAAAAGGCAAAATACATTACAGCACATAATGCACGTAACAGGTCTGCTCAGATACGAGCTATGGAAAAATGCAAGAAATCACTACGATAATGTGCCTGAAGACAGAGCCCTTATTCTAGTTATGGGTGAGTGTGCTGTTGAGATCAATTAGATCACGTAACTCCTACAGACAGTAAGAATAGCAGTAATAAAACCTAAAGCAAAGAACATATTGCACAGTGTGTTGACAAGGTCAAATTGATAGTAACGATGTGTGACGGCAGCACTGCAATAAGGTCTAATACTGTATGCATCTGATATTGGCTTTCATTACCTATACCCTGGAGTACCGTCAGAAGCTCACTAAAATGATAGTGATTACCCAAAGGGCAAAGGCAAATAAGACAGGCAGTTCGGTACTTGTGCATCCTGCAAACTGCATGAAGGCAGACAAAATTGTACCTGAAGCTAGATCTACAAGGCTTACTACCACTGGGATCAAGTTGAGTTTATACTGCCTTTTATTCATTTTTAAATTGATGCAGTGCTTTAAAGTGTATGCTTTGTGACTTTATTAAGACAGTCCATCAGAGACTGTGATAGCTCTCTTCAGAAGTCTACAACCTACATTATAACTATGTACTCTAAATCAGACTGTAATGCATACCAGACACAGGGTGTACTGCTGCACTGGAAGCTTGTGCTTCAAGTCAATACTGGGTGACACTTAAAAGCTTGGGGCTCTCCCTAGTATGAACAAAGCTCAAATGTTTGAATGATTGTCCAGTAGTTTAGTAATACAGCTTCTCCTTCATTCTTTAAAAACCAAACCAAAGTCAGTCCTATGCCTTACTTTCAATAAAATACCTCCTGCTACTCCCTGATATTCTTCAGTATCTTTTCTTTATTTCTTTCTTTCAAAAGAGGTGATTTAAATGTAAGTAGCTTTAGTCTCTACTGAATAAGACATGCTCACAGACAGAAAGGTTAACGAAAAGTAAGGAGTGTCCTTTGGAAGGGTATATAAACATTGCAAAGAAATGCATCTGGGAAGTTACTTCTGGCCTTATTTAATGTCCTCACACCTCATGCAGAATGTGAATAGTTGAACAGAATTAAGCAGAGATTTTTTTCTATGGGGTACTTCTCTGGACCGTTTAGGCATTTATACAAATCGTGGATTTTGTAATGTCATCATGTACAATTCTCCCCTTGCCACACCCCTCCAGAAAAAAAAAAAAAAAAAAAAAAAATTAAAAAAAAAAAAAATCTGACGACTGAAAATTTGGGGGTGACAACCAAAGCAGAGATGAACATTCAGAAAATGGGAACTTTGGAAGATGGCTGCTCTTGGCTTTCCTCTTCTTTCCAACACTGACATGAACACCTGCTCTTTCCCCAACTACATGACATTTCCTGGGTGTTGTGACCCCTTTGTTTTGCAATGTTAAATATTCAAGGAATCAAGGCTGGCATAACAAGATTTCAACAAACTTTGTCAATCAGCTATGTACACATACTCTGAACCTTCCTGCCTTTGCACATCACGCTGCTTTGAATTTTTGTCTAGCTTCTCTGACACAGATTGGAGGATTTTTGTGGCTGTAACTTCTTGTACAGTCCTGAAGAGATGGGGGGAAAGGGGTGTTAGTTGAGGAAAAGGAGCCCTGTGGGGAAGGGGCTGGGTGCTGACCCCAATTCAAACACAGTGAAGATGGGTTGGGACAACAGAGATATGGTGTCCATGGCATCTGGATCACCCTGACGAGCCACCTCAGGTATTCAGTTGTTGCAGAAGGAAAATATAGCAGTCTGGCTCCCACGTGTTTCAAACCCTAATGTAATGTTTTAAATAAAGGCCTCTTTGTATCAGATGCATGAAGCATACAGACTGGAGGCTAAACCATGGCAAGCCTATGCTACTTCTCCTGCTCAATGGCCCCATTTCTGCCCCTCAACAATCTCTTACTATGCAGCACTACCATGGCTGCAGCTGTGATGCCACGTCCTACCATCACATTCGTAACTCCTTCAGAAACTTAAGTGTGTGGACTCTCTCTCTTTATTCATTACCTAACTGGGAAGTTACATTCTGTTTGGAGAATCACTACTGGATATACATATTCAAGAAAGCCAGTCTCATTGACATTATGCTGCATATTCTGGCTTAAACATCCTTGACAATGCTCTCTCAATATCAAGTTTGCATTTGTCTGGTTATACCCTTTTTCCTTCCAAAGGCCTGGGTTTCTCACAGAACTTGTTGGGGAATAACAACAAAATCTTAGAAAAACCCAGACTAACTTTTTCCTGTAAGTAAGAGCCTAAGAATTCACTTTCACATCTGCAAATATTCAGAATAACCCTCCTTAAAAAGTGTCCAAACTCCTAAGTGTAAAAAAGTCTTTACAAAATCTTAGCACAACTTTGACAACATCACGTATTAACCTACGCATGATTCCTGTAGAAAATTGTACATACTGCACTTTTATTACTAAGCATTACTTTTTTTTGCCCTAGGTTTTCTTTCTCAAAGGAGAAAAGCCGCTTGCTTTATACATGCCTTTTATTATTTTATTCCTTTCCAGCTTAACTGTAAATAGCCAAAGTCATTATCTATGCAGATACATTATTTTTGGGTTTGCTAATATCAGTTTATTGTTGACAGAATACTATCCTAACACCTTCTCTTACATACATTATGCACTTTCAATCAAACAAAAAGCTTAAAGATTTGTCAGTGCTTCAATTACTCTATACACTCTTCTTATAACAGCAGGTATGATTACGACTAATGTAGCCTGCATCAAGATGACTTCCCTAAAATGCTTATATTAAAAAGGAGAAACAAAAACATATTCATTATGTTGCAGCTCTGAGTTTTTGTGCTGAATAAGAAAACATATACATATAAGCAGTATTACAATGGTTGTAATTAGTTCTGCAGTAAGAAATGTATTAAAATCTACTGTTCTTTATCTACAGGGAAGACCTTTTTTCTGAAGCATTGCACATGCTTCTGTGAAGAACAGAACAAGAGAGACTCCTGCTGGCTCACATTTTAAAAAAATTAACACTCTTACCAACTTTCTTTTTTCCATTCTTTATGCACTTAAATTACTTATTTGTTATATAACAATACCCAAAGGCTTGGAAAATGAGTGAATGCACTAGACACACTCCTGCAGCTCAAAAGAGCTATTAGAATTTTTAAAAAAAATTTCTGAGACAAACAAGTAGAAGGAAGAAGGGCAGAAACTGAGGATACATGCATACAATCACATAATTTATCACCTAGTAGCTTATGTAATCTAATACTGTAGTGAACTTATGTCTGTAGTGAACTCTGAGACTACTTATTCAGTGCATGCTGTTAGTGTAGAAAGTGATCATTTGGCATAAATATTTATATATATGCTATGCCAGAGTAAACTAAACCAAATCATCAAGAAGCGCACAGTTCACAAAATTATTTTGTTCTGCTTAATTCTAGTCTCAGGCTAAACTGCAACTTATTTGAACCAACTATTAAGAGTTACAATGGCATTATGATATACTGTTTTCCTCACAGGACATTGGCTTTATTCTGTGCACAGGATGATGGCCACTGCTCAGAGACTGAAGCAACAGTGCCTCAGTATTCCTTTATACTCCATCTGCAGTATGTCCCTACATGTTATGCAAACCTGCACTGAATAAGGAATTACTCCCCTTGAGCTTTTTTTATAGTGCTCACCTCTATATGTGAGCTAGATCCTTAGAAGGATTTAAGGGGTGGACAGATAAAGTTATTTAATATCCAAGTCCCAGTTAATGTAGTGGGAACTACACACTTCGAGAAGCATAGAACCACCAAGGCAGCTCAAAGACACCTATGAAGCCCCAAATCCAGGCTCCTTATTTTCTAAATAAAGGAGCAAACTGCTATGCAGGCAGTAGCTACACTCTATAAAATATTCAAAAGGCAGTCCACCTGAGCCACCAATTCCTGGCTCTTAGAAGGACATGTGATCTTAGTACCTCTTGCTTGTTGTGTTAATACAGTGTTTCTGCCCCTTGCTGGGTTTTGTACACTACAAGAAGATAACCCAATTCCAACATGAAGATTCTCAAACCATTTACTTGGCTGCCATCCAACCCCAGAGGTGCCTACCTCTCCACAGGTTAAGTTTTCCAAGGTAAGTATCTGCATCAAATTACTGTTTTGTCAACAAACAGGATTTGCCTACTACTCAGCCACCATTAGAATTTAATATTAAGGATTTTACACATTATGTCACCCAGGGTGAGAAATAGGTTTTCTCAGAGATAGGAAACCTCACAGAAAACACAGCTGGGAGTACAGTAACATTTTCTTTTATTGAATAAATTAGTAGTTATGAATTCTTCTGGGAAATGGAAGATTTGAATTAAAAACCCCTTTTCTTTAAGGGGACTTGAACACACATTTTCAGGGCCCTCCTGGCTCTCACTGGTTTAAGATTACACCTACCAGGATGAAATATTTCTGAAAATAAATGTTATGTACTTCAACTTGAAAAACACATCTTTACCACATTACAGCAGAAGGAGAAACATCTGTGATTTGCTCAGTATCATCTCAGATATTTATAAAAGGGTTTACTACAGAATCCATTTTGCAGAATATTTCAAAAACTTAAGTTCTGAGTCATCCTCCCTCCCTTCCTCTCTCAATCCTTCACCTTTGATGTCTCCCATCTTCTTCTGGTGATAGGCCAGCGACTTCACTATCACGTACATGTTACAGGAAAGAAGGCAGCAGCCAAAAAAGAAAGCTGATACAGTGACATGAAATTGAAGCTGGCATTAAAGTGCACAAGACCCCACGACTGCAAACGGCAGCCTCTGCAATCACAAGCGTTTGCTCAACATGGCGCAGGAGGTCGCAGAGCGCCGGGCTGGCTGCACACGGCCCGCTGCTAGGGTGCGCCCGGTGCTGCTGCGCCCTTCCCGCGCAGGGCCAGCTGCGCTGCTGGCCCGCAGGGAGCATGGCGGCGGGGGGTCCTGCGCCGTGAGGTGACAGCCGTCCCCAGCACGGCCACCACGCACAGCCCTGCAGCCAACGTGATCGGCTCTGCCATCAGGGGGGACTTACCAAATGGCGGAGGATAAACAGGAAGAAAGCCCAAAGCAAGGGTAGCACGGCAGGGTGTTCTGCTCGGGGGGAAGCTCTGCCTCCCCGGTAGCTCACTGAGCTGAGCAGACGGTGAAGACAGCGGCCAGTTTTGTTTCAGGTTGCTGCTACTGATGGGAGGGTTTTTTCCACTTGTGGGAACCAGGTTAGTAATTTTGCTTTGTGGGTACAACGGCATGCCAATTTGCTACAATATATGCTTTCTGAATAATTATTGGCTGTTGTATTATTCAATGGCACCAGCTTTTTAAGCAGTCCGTTAAAGCTTTAACTCACACCACATCCATGGGCTCAGCTAATTTTCAGCTACTCAATAACAGTAAATTATTTAAAGCAATACAGAGGACCTGTGTTTTCTCGCCACTTGACAACTTGTGAAGCAGGAGCCAAGGACTTAGTAAGACTGGGAACTTCCATACCAGAAGTGGGAGATCACAGACATTTTCTTCTGAAGCCTGGAACCACCATGAATAAAGGTACTTGTGATTGACAGCAGTCACCTACTGAAATACATTTATGTTGCCTTCCCTGGTGACACTGGAGGTGCAAATGAGCTCAGAGAACTCAAGTCTGGGTTTATGTTTTAATTTTGTGCTATTTAGAGATTCAGCTTAGCCTTCAAAGCAGAGGCTGAAGCTGTATGTGTGTTGCCACCTAAAAAGTTAGGCAGGACCTTGATGTGTTAAGTTGAAAACACATATTCGGGTGGAAAAAGGAATTCGCCCTGCTCTAGGGAGTCAGGGACAGGGGACTGGCAAGGGAGAAGCTCTCTCT
>JAVJGJ010000014.1:52334250-52351497 GCA_035590215.1 Microhierax caerulescens
GGAGAAGCTCTCTCTTCCTTTCCCATCATCAGAAGAGGAGATGGAAAGAGGTTCTCAGGTATCCCGTCAGTTGTTCCACTCCTGATTTTCCAGAAAAATCTGGGATCTATTCAACACTTTCAAGGAAAGGTTTTAGTGATATCAATATTGCCATAAATACTTCAGAACTTGCAGCAGGAAATCGATGCTCCATGAACAAGGAGCATGCTTGACTTTGCTAAGCCAGGTGTTAATAAAGAGCTAAGCAGAAATTACCTGCAAGTTAAAAATCATTAACCTCAACGTTTCAAAAGCACTGCCTACCTTTTCTAAGTCTATGACATTTTCTGCTGTTAGGCGATATAGACAGGTTCATTAAATAAATAAATGATTGACTCTTTCATAAAAGTGAGTTGATGTACAAAGCTTATTAATGATGTATTATTTACAAGTACATCACCAGAGTTACAGCAGTGTTTTTTTTTACTTTTGCATTAGTGCAGGTAGCATGCAAAATAAATGTCAAAATGTAAAAATAAACCAGAGCTAAGTCTCTTATATAAACGGGAACTATCATCTGCTACCTGAAAACTTCTAAAAGAATACAAAAAAAGTAAACATTTTTCTATTGCAACTGCTGGGCCTGATCCTGGTGCTGTTGATCAGAACAAAAAGATCTTGAGACGCCATTTCTCAACTCAGCCTGGATGTAGCCAGTCGGAGCTTTGCTGTAATATGCTGCTGCATGTGTTTATTAATCTTTGCATTGCCCTGCATCAGAATTTTAGACTTGTTAAAAGTGACAGTCTGGCCTTTAAGTGGAGTGTGAAAGTTCGGTAATAAATGTTATTGCTCAAGAAAATACAATGATGTATTTATTTGTTTGACCCAGAGGGATTGGCACAAGTTTTCAAAATAATTTTTAAAAATAAATTATAGAATCCCTTAGGTCACCATAAATTCAGCACTCCCTTGTTTCTGCTGAGAATATGCTAATTTCAGATTTCCTGCTGATGAGCATCCTATTGTATAATAAATATGTGAAAAACTCAGTGAAGCATCCTTTCTTTTCAGCATCTTTGGATGCAAGTGCCATTCCCCAAATATATAGATTCGACTTTACTAAGAAAGAAAAAATGCATGTTGGTTATAACTACAAAGATATTATAATAATTTTGAATTATAATTTCTGACCAGAAATGCATGCCAAATATTCTTTTTAATGTGGTTGAAAACTATATAACTAGTAAAAGAATTAGATGCTCCTGCTTCAGCTAGTTTGTCCACCGATGTATGACTGACATTGTTAGGACAACTGGCAGGGAATAGTACTACTGAAGATGACTAAGTGATGAGATCTAGTCCAAATGTATTGTATTTCAATGATCATCCTCAAGTATTTTAGGCTGAAGAAAACTTTCCAAGTATATTAAGATGAGAACATTTTTAATCATTTTCTCTCATCCTAGTTGCCAAGATGCTGCAAGTTCCATTCAAGCATGGAAATCTTAGTAAGACTGAAGTTTTTTATAGAGACTGTACTTCCTTCTGCATCTGCACATTCACAGCTCATCTTCACAAACAGATAGGAAAACAAAAGATCGGTAGTGATCATTTCCATTACATTTGAAACGCAGCATCAGGTATTCTGATCTGGAAGCAGTAAGGAGGTGAAATATGTGATAGAAAGATGTTGATAAAACCTAGACTTCACAAAAGTGGAAATACGCTTTGTGTCATTTTCTGAAAAGTCAGCACAGACTTTTTAAATAAAAGTTTTCAGTATGTGAGCATAAGAGCACACAAATCAAGAATAATAGTTCTGGTTTCATACCAATTGTTTCCCATTATGAACCTTTACATTTTTGTTGCAGTATGGGGAGAAAAAAAACCAAAACACAACTCCAAAATGAAACCAAAGCCACAGAACTGAAAAACAGATGATTCCATTAATATTTGCACCACTTGTGTAGTGCAAGTTTTAGACCCAGGATATTAAAAAAAAAAAACCAACAAAAAAACAAACAACAAACCACCAACCAAACAAAAAAAAACCCAAAAAAAACCCAAAAAAAAACCAACCACCAAAACTGAAACAATAGACAGAAGAAAGAAGTATACTTTCTTGCTACTTATTACATTTTATTGGTGTGTGTACAGTTTTTAAAAAGACTGCTTGCATCCTGTTTCAGGTAAAGTGTTGTTTGATAAATGAGTTTAATATACAGATGTCTGCCTCAGAGAAAATTCTCCCTAAATTTCAGAGAGGCAGTTGTGCATAAAATCTGTTTATCACATTATCTATGCCAGGATGTGATCAGCTCTTGTACCCTGGAAAAAGCAGACAGACTTCCCATTAGTCTTTACAACAAATTATTTGTGAGTTACAGAAACTGAAATAAATATAACTAAAGACTTTGTGCATTGAGAAACACCATGATACTTTTATTTATAGGTTGTTTCAGGAAACAGACATACATACGTACACAGAAGACGGTGCCTTCTTGTCAGCCAACATACTAATCCAGCTCTCATTTCACAGGAGACCAGAGTAAGTGGGGTTTTGTTTGTTTTGGGGATTTTTTAGCTTGGTTTATTGTGGTTTTTTTTATTAGTACAAGGCCCATATCCTTCAAAGAAAGAACTTCTTACTAGATAGAAGCTGTTTTTCTCTTGTGTGCGCTATCATTTCAAGTGTCACTGTGATGTCACTGTCATCTGAGATTGATTGAATAAATGAGAATACTTGGGATTTGCCCAGATCTCATTTTTCCAGAATTACCTATCACCTCCAATAATAGTGCCATCCATTACTTTCTACTTGCATCTTCATAACAATTCAGAATACAGACAAGTTCCACAGAACTTGCATTTTGTGATTTTCCCTTGTTAAAGACATGATCGTTTCATATAGTTCCTGCTCATATATTCTCAGTGTAACTACCTACATCCAAAAATCAGTCAAGACTTACTGCATTTTTTCAGTTTTTCTGCAGCACTTCAGACATGGCTAAGAAAATAAGGAAGATGTTTTAGCAGTAGTTCTTATACAAAAAAGAAAATGCATATTGCTACAAAATCAGAATATCACGTTTCTTATTATTGCAAGATAATAGGTTACAGGCATTGTTTTTAAGATAAACAGTAAGAGGGCTACACAATTAGAGATTATAAAAAGAACTGGACATTACATCTCCTGATAGACTTAAAATAAAACTCTACAACACATTAAAAAATCTGTTTGCAAACCATACATGAACTAGTGGACTTACAGAACTCTGTAATTTAATATTTTAACAGCTATTGATTTCCATGCATGTCATAAAAGTCCATGTTCAATACTTTCTCAATAATGACATTTTGTCTTTAATTGCCAGTATTTTCAAAAATTGGTTGATGTAAGGCTGACCAGTCTAAGCAGTAATGGAGTCTGACAACATTATAAAGTAAAAGCTTTATTGAGGCAGCAAGAAAGGTGGGTAACAACACGCCCATAAAGTGTCTCTCTCAGTCACCAACAGCAAACAGAGGATCACGAGCGATGCCGTGGCTCCAGCGGATGGCCAAGGATGCTGGGTGTCTGGGTCACCTGTCAGCAACAGCCCATCACACAAATGGCTTCTGAAGGTGAGCAGGAGTGACACCACCCCTTGGCCCCACCGATGGCAGTGCGATTTGATAGCATAGCTTACATGGATAATGTGGGCAGCATCCTGCCTACACTGCTGATGTCAGTCAAAGGGCAGGGTATCGGGGGTAGGGTAGTCTGCCTATGCTGACTGCCAGCTAAGCAGCAGGGTGTTAGGAGGCAGGGTGTCACTTCCACCCCTTGATTCTCTCAAATCATCACTTGACATGAAGTTATAGGCTACAGGTAGAAATATATATAATAACCTGGGTGAGTCTGGCGTTCTGAAACCTGCAGGGCACAAGTTACATGTCAGAAGTTGAAAGCTGGCACATCACAGATGGCTATCAGGGGTGTCACATTCCAAGTAGCTCAAAAGTCTGTATCTGGCATAACTGTAAATCCCAATGGAGTATCTCTGAAAATTTATTTTCTGTGACTCTTAATGCCATCTCTGGAAACTGAAACTTTTGAAAAAATTCGTAGCGTGTCTTACATATCTCAATACACAGCTATGTAATGTGATCTGATTAAACTGAAGTTAATTAACAAAAGTCCTGCTCACTTCAGTGAATTTTATATTAGTTCATATGATCGCATATCCTTTTGATGAATGGGAGAAAAATGCATCCAGTACAAATTACAGATATTTTATGATGTTTAACTCTGACCTTCATGAAGAACAAGCAATTCATAATTTAGCTTTAAAATTTCAAATTTGGTAAACCTCTTTGATTTCCGTTTTTCATGATAAAGATAATAATAAAATTCCAGTGCTCAAAAAGAAATAAAGGATGTTAATCTCTAACTGATTTAATGTTAATCAGTTGGGGTTTTACTGGAAATTGGTAATCACTGTTTCAAAGTCTTTTTCTTAATGGTCTTATGTCAAATTCTCAGAAGATATAAGCACTTTTTAGCTCCTACTTTAACTTAGCACTGCCTAACTGTTTAGAGATGCAGACAAAATCAACTTTGAATATGAATAGTTTGTGAGTTACTATTGAAAATACCAATTAGAAATGAAAACTGTGTTTCTGTCCACTGTTCTCATCTTACTTATGCACATGCTACTTATAGTTACTTTTCTTTAGAACTCTTAGGGATTCAGGGAAGAGAAATACAGTCTGTTTCGGCTTTTTGCAACATTCTTTAAAGAATTCTTCAATGGAGTTCACCTTGCCTTACAGTCTTATCAACTGCTAGATGTCCTAATTACTTCAGCTCTCCTGATGTGATTACCTTTAGTATTTCTCCTTTCTCTCCAGGGAAATTTATGTCTATTTCTTAGAGCTATCCTCCATCATCCTTTTTGAACACTGAAGCAAATCCATTTTCTTTTAAGTGATATCCACCTCTTTTGACAATAAATTTGCCATCTTTCATAGGGTGTGCTGTTTCCTCTGCTGACCTTTTTTCCTCGTGTACTTGAAAATTGTCTTCTTAGTCATAGCCTGTGTGTGACCTTCCTTCTACCTCCACACTTTTGATTTTCTCATCTTCTTTTACAATCAACTTCATTCTCTGGTCCTTTCTCTTCAGTTTTTACATTTGGGGTTTTATACCACTTACATGGGTCTGATTTACCCTTCGATACATTTGTCTATATAGATACTCCCTCATTACTAGCATGGTTTCAGGTTTGTTGTTTGTTAGTTTACTTGGGTTTGGTTTTAACTCTAAATAAATTGCACCTATATTGTTTATATTCATGTTTTCCAAACTTTCTTTTTCCTTATGATAGTAAACTATTCTCTTTCCATGTTTATTCTGAAGCCTAGAAATCCACCCTAGGTTTTAGAGATGGTATTCTTCCCTTTTATTTCAAATCAGAATCATTATTTTAGCAAAGGAGTAGCTTCATAGCTTAAGGTGCAATTGAGTTTCTGTCTTTAAAGATCATATCTCTGAAAAAAAAAAAAGTTTAACAAATTGATTAGTTTTCTTAAGACAGAACAGTGTAGCCACTGATAGATAATTCTAAAGTTTTCCACTAAAGACAAAACCAATACAGGCACCGTTTCAAAGTCCTTAAAATAAGAACAGCTGTAGAAATACTAATACAACTGCTTTTAAAAAACGAACCTTTCTAACTTCAGGTATATTATTAAGCTGAAATTCCCATACTGAGGTAAGAATGGAGTTCAGTATGGGAATTTCTTCTACTTTGTCAAAATCTGTGCATTTGTGGGAGCCCCAGCTTTCCCGTGTCCTGTGTTTTGGTTTCACATGACTACATAGCAGGATGTTTTCTGTATCAGTCTTGAAGAGAAAGGTGCCAATAAAGAGGCATGCAGCATTCAGTGGAATTAAAACACATATTCAAAATATGGTTACATACAGATAAATTTCTCTTTTAAAACTAACCAAGGCAGGTACAAGATACTACATTTTCTCTGTACTTATTAGACATTAAATAATGACTGAGGCTGGAGAAAGCATATCCCTAAAACAATAAAAAAAATATCATTCCTGTATATATAAAGTTTTCATTTTGTTTAAAGCAAAACCATGTAACAAGAACTTATTGTAACGCCAGAAATAGAAAACTGGTATCTCTTCTTACCACTACTGTCTAGGGGGTTTTCTCCCCTTATAGACAGGAATGTTAATGGGAATTAAATGCATTCATTAATTTAGAGAATATATAATATTCTGATATATTTTAGATAATATTTTAATCTAAACTATAATAAATCTGTTAATTGGAATCAAAATACTCAGTTTATTTCATTCTCTTCTTGGAATGAAATAAACTGAATAGCATGGTTCTGAACAAGACTGTGATTTAATGCAATCTAAATAGCCTGTTTTACGAATTGTTATAGTGAATTTCTTTAAGTTTCCCACTTTCTCGGTAGTGATTTGATAAGGAGAACCATGGGATTAAGTAAGAGATTTATGATTTGAGAGAATGACTTTAGGGAATTACTCTTTTTTATTATACCTTACATGACTTGTGACTACAGAGAAAAAAATAGAGACGAGAGTAAAATATCTGGATTTTCTAATCCATAGTGATAACCAGAAAGCTTAAAGTTATGTTTATATTTGGACAATGGACTGTTGACCAGGCTTTGTGCAGTTGTACTATTGCTGTTGGTCTCTTGAGATTTGAAATCCTGTTAGAAGGAAAAGCATGCAAAACCAAGTATGTTTCCGTAGATCCCACAGGCTCAGAGTCTGAGATCTCGCAAAAAAAATCCTATTATTTAGCTTTATGCATAAGACCTTATCAGAGTGGAAATTCAGTTATAACATCACAGGAAAAGAATCCAAAAATTTCCTCTCTCACCTAAGCACACCAACAGCAAGGCTAAGAACTGGTGCTGGTTTTGGCTGGAATAGAGTCAATTTCCTTCACAGTAGCTAGTGTGGGGCTGTGCTTTGGATTTGTGCTGGAAAAAGAGTTGGTAACACAGGGATGTTCTCCTTCCTGCTGAGCAGTGCTGACAGTCAAGGCCTCTTCTGTTTCTTACCCCACCCCACTAGCAAGGAGGAGTTGGGAGGGGGCATAGCCGAGACAGTTGACCCCAACTGGCCAAAGAGATCTCCCATCCCATATGGCATCATGCTCAGCATACAAATCTGTGGGAAGAAGAAGGACACACATTCAGCATTATGGGACTTGTCTTCCCCAGTAACTGATGGAGCCCGGCTTTTCTGGGGATGGCTGAACACCTGCCTGCCGGTGGGAAGTAGTGGATGATTTTTTTGTTTTGCTTTGCTTGTGTGCACGGCTTTTGCTTTATCTGTTGAACTGCCTTTGTCTCAGCCCAAGAGTTTTCTCACTTTTAACCTGATTTCCCATCCCACTGTGAGAGGAGTGAGTGAGTGGCTCTGTGGGGTTTAGTTGGCAGCTAGGTTTAGACCAAAACACAACTATTACACTTTTCCTTGATTATGCTGTCCCTGAAATTCTTGCATTTCTAGCTCTGAAGCAGTTTGGAACCAAGAAAAAAATCACGCATTACAATTTTGGGGGAAGTGGAAGAGGCGAGTTTAAATCGGGGAGCCCTGCTGAAGCCAATCTAAATCAAAAGACAGTCTCAGCCTGATGTGTCATGCTAGAGACAATAACAGTACGTTACCTCCCCAGCTGCAAGCAGACACAGCTGTTAACAGACTGTGCTGTGAGATGGGCTGAGGAAATGTGATTAGCAAAAAATACTTACACATTTAGTGAAAATACTGAAACTGAAATCATATCAGTTTTTCCTGAAGACAAGCCAGAATGAAATTAGAAAGATATATATGATTACAATTTCAGAATAATGTAAAAGACCTCGTGGTACTTTCACTACATACATTAATATCTACTTTTTTCATTCACATTGGCTCCTGATACTATTCGATATGACATGCCCTGCTTACAGCTAAGGAACTAGCATTGTCCAAGCAAGGTGGCAGCATACGGGTAGGACAGAAACACCTACCTGTAATGAAACCATAGCCTTAGATGTTCAGACTTGCTTCTCTTCCTGGAGCTTGCTCTTGGCTGGCTGAAGTTACCCACTCACACATCCAGGTGGCTGGTCTGAGTCCCATTCCCCACATGTTCTTCTGTATTCCTATTCATTGCAGAGGGTTTCAGGGCTGAGCTTGGCACAGATCCTTACAGAGCCTTACAGCTTAGATGTGATGGTGCTGAATGCCTACCTCCTTGGTTTTGATAGGGAACACACTCTTTTATATGCCTTCAGAGAAAAAAAGAAGAAAAAGTTGTTATTATTTAAATCAGTATTCTCTTATTATTTTTAATAGTGGACTGGCTAAGGGGACAGAAAGCAACTACTGACCTCAAATTTATGTTCTGGTAGGTTATAAAAACTAAAGTAAGAAAATATGTTTTTCACCTCAGTTTGGAATATAATAAAAAACAGACACAAGAAGAATAAAGCTAGCAGTATTATCTTTGCATTACTGGTCTTACCTTGAATTCCAGAACTGTTAGCGTTACTTTTGAATCTAAACACATGAAGAACATGTTACCACAAAGGTGACTTTAGTTTCTTTGCCACTGAGTTCCCAATTGCATTATGACAGCAAATGCAACATAACTAAACCTGAAATGTACTATTTCTGATCCTTTTTCCAAAATAGAGTGACAAATCAGTAACACAAGATTTTCATCATACATACAAATACTTTCACCATGTGAGTGTTGCTCAGAGTATCGTGGCCAAAGATACTTTATGTCCACCATAACCTGGGTGCGTGGTTGTGTGATAACATTGCAAGAGAATCATGTCCTTTAAAACATTGGGATTGAACAAGGTAAGAGACGAAAACTTTTGTTTCATATATCCTCCCACTTAGCTCCAGACTCTAATAGATTCCATAGTTACATCCTACCTCTACATAAGAAAATTAAAATAGTTTTACTGGTGGCATTGGGAGGGGGTCTGTATCCAAATATATTTCTTATTACAAACACATGGTCAGATAAAATCAGATTAAATGGAGTATTGATATTCTTCAAATATTTCATTTTATGTCTAGGGTCTATAAAATAAAATTATTTTAGGAAGATTTATTCTAGTGGGGTTTTCTCCATATATGTAATTGTAATAGCATTTGTTTTTGAACCCACTGCAACATCCTGGCTGTGATTTAAAGTCCATGGAAACCATGGGGAGTCTTTCCATGGAAATGTCCAGTTGCAGTTCTCTTAAGCCAACTCTTCAGAGTATGGCAAAAATTCCCAAGAGGTGAGGATGTGAAGTATGGTAGTTATTCTATTTACGTCTTATGCACATTCGCAACTGCCACAATTTCTACTCCCACAAAACACCATAGTGTCTTCCTTTGTGTACAGATTAAAATGAACAAATAATCGATTCAATAACTTTTTTGCATATGTGAAAGTCCTTGATTTTTATTTTGTGGGAATGTTTAACAGCAAATAATTGCCAGTTGCTTATGTAAGAAACACTTCAAGGAGTAAAAAATAGCCAGTTCTCAACACTGGAAACTTAGTAACTAATTTTCTGATAATTGAAAAATCAAGCTGTACCCAATTCAGAAACTACAAATCTGCAATACTGTAGTAGATTATTGATAAAATTGTATTTTAAAATTCTTCTGTTTAGAATTAGGATTGCAAGCTGTTTATTTTCCTGTACTACATTTAATAGCTTGCTCCTGAAAATGCAGAATTTAGTACTTCCACTGAATGTAATAAGAATGCAAATGTAAATTAAGTTACTTGCCTGAATATGTTTGCTGAATTGGGTCCTAACATCTCAATTTTCAGGGTAGAGTGTGTACATTTAGATATGTGATATATTCTGATGGGAGTCATGCTACTAAATCTCTGTGAATCCCCTTGAAAATTAAGGCATGTAAGAAAAGGCATTTGAAGCTTTTATGCATAATAGTACCATAGTTATTATGATGGATAAATAGCTTATGCTGTTTGACCTTTTTTATGAAGAGGCCTAAATCTACTTTGTCCCTTAGCTATCCAGGAAAAATAACCTTTTTTTCAAAGAATGGGCTGTTAAGTTTACCAGGAATATGTCTGCATAGTGCAAAGTATGTTCATATTCTATAATTCTGTACTAAAAATCTTTTTTAATGTGTTTGGGATTTATACAGGTATTTAATAAAGTCTCTTAATTTATGCAGGGCTCAGAATCTAGCAGCTTTTTTAAATCAGTCCAGTGTTTTTCGTTATAAATCTAAAAACTTTCAAGACAAAGATTGAGGTAATGGCAAATCAGTAGGCTTGCAAAGGTACAGGAAAGCATTACTTTGTCTAGACCTCTCTCTAGATTTCTCCTCTTCAAGTAATATTAGTCTGTGACTCCTGTTAAGTAAATAATTAGTACTGAGGAAAGGGGTGGGGTGGGGGGTGTCTGTGTTTTTAATGTTTGGAGCAGACTCTTACAATTATTTGGCCTTCCAGGTTTGTCTGCCAAGTAGCTCAGCTCAACTCAGCGAAGAATTTGCTGGATATTATTTTATCATATTTTATCAAATTACTTTTCCTGGTATGAAATTCATTTACTATGAATAGTGTCAATAATATTTATTATATAGCAGCTGATGTATTTCTTTGGCATCAGTACTACCTGTTATTGAGCACTGGTGGTGATCTGGATGTTTTGGATATTGAGGCACAAGCCTCAATTGCAATGAGGCTGCGGCCTCATTCATGTGTATCTGGTAACCTACAGATTACTTCAGCAATATTGTCCATCTACACCATTTCCTTAACTACCACTCAGCTGATAATACCAATCTCCTTATACCTACAACAACTCTGGCACTTCTTTAAACCACCATACGTTCAAAAGTAAATTACAGCTATCCTTAAAGGTATAGAAAATGTAAATGCAGTAGTCACATTTTGAGATATATTGACCATATTTCAACTTCTGCTTCTTTTTCTATTTTTATTCTTTACCTTTGGCTAACACAGTCCTATTGCTGTTGCTGCAGATATCTCCTCTGTAGTTGTCACTGTCTCAAGCAGATTACTTTTACTTCCCATTCATTTATGTGTCTTTATTATTTCTCATTTGAAAATCTCCCATATATCTTTACCTTTTGCTAGAATAACACAGGTCAAATTAAACTTACTCTAGAGGTATTTATTTTCTTCCAATAGCAATAAATTGGGCCTTGGGTGAGTTGCAGAGACGCAGGTTACCAGACTGTAGTTCTGTTAATTACGTAAAATTAACCTTACCATTAGGTGTCTTTTCAAATCAAAACCACAAATTCCAAGGCAGTAAGTCTTGATCAAGATGCACAGTAAAACAATGCTTCCTCATACCCTTCTCCTTTGCATCTTAAAATTTCAGCTCTTTAAGGAAATTGCTTTAGCTGAGTTCATCTCTTAACACTAGTATTTCAGTAAATGGTTAGAATACAAGAATGTTTTTGGGAATATTTGAAAATACTGCTAAAACATGGATTTTGAACTCAGTAACATGAATATTCAATACAGAAATACAGTCCCAAGAGTTTACTTCTTTAGTTAAGGAATTTGAAGCGTTGCATAATTGAAAACGTTCACTTAACTCCAACTTATTTATTCTCCCTGGAAAAACAAAAACCGGAATAGATCAGAAAACAAAGGAAACAGGTTCAGTCTGTGTGCTGACTATGTGATACTCATTGAGCAAGACAGACTTTGCCCTCATCACAAAGTATGTGTGATGAGTGAGTGAGTGAGTGAGTGAGTGAGTGAGTGAGTGAGTGAGTGTGTGTGTCAAACACAGTCTACATCTCTAACCATTGCAAAAGACTGATTACAGTCAGCTGGTCTGTAGCCAAAGAGTTTTTTAAAGGCCTCGTAGATCAGGGCTGCAATTTGCTGCACATTTTTGTATTTCCAGAAGACTGTAGGAAATTAGATCTTTAAAATCACTTACTCAGTATGTCATCATTCCTTGAGGGCATCATAAATTGTTTCTGTTGGATTTATTTGAATGTGTTTATGCAGTTCCATTTTCCAGTTTCCATCATTGATTGAAAATGTGCACTTATCTTTAAGATAGCTATTTCTGTTACTGCTGTTTAGTATTAATAATTTAATTATTGCTTTATCACATATGTCTGCATTACATTCAGATACTGAAATTATGTAGCCACACAAAGACATGAATCACTTGTCAAAAAAATGCTCCTAGCAAAGCTAAAACACTAAAGAGCAGCTTTCAGAAACACAGATGTGAGGAGATATAAATGACAAATATATCTATTTCTTGTGTAGCCTATTCTGTTAAGCTTTGAAACACTATGGAAGGTTGTCTACACACTAGGCAATCCAAAATTGACTGTGTTTTTAAGTACAAATATTCAGCCTTCAAATACTGACTTTGCTAAAGGGATTTGTCAGTAAGACTCTTTTTTTCTTTATCAATTAAAATTCTATTATATTACAAAAAGACTATAACATTCTAGTAACCTTTTCCACAAAATCTTTTGTGACAGAAAACTGACTATAGCACAAAACATATATTGCAAGACCTAAAGAGTAATTTTCATATGAAGTGAAGAAACTATATATAGAAACTATATATATATATATACTGTTTCACCACCACACATCCCACCAACATATAGTAGGTTGAGGTGATACATACTATTTTTAAGAACAAAGAAGGATTTACATGTGAAGAAGAAGCATTAACAGTGAAGAGAAGAAATGAGCACATGAAATGTATGAATTGCCAGCAAACTTAAATGCCTTGATTATTACTATTAGTACTAGTGTGAGAAATATTACAACCACCACAATTCAAAAGCAGCAATATTATAAGAATTTTTAGAGCATGGATTAATTTTAACTGCCTCTTTGGCAGCACAAAGTGCTTTCAGTATATCCCTGGACACTTTCCACAGGCTCACTTCTGTTGGATTTGCTCTCCAGTATTACCTTGTAGATTGTCCCACTTAGAGCTCCCCATTGACACCAGGATTTTGCCCATTCCTCTCTTGTACCTGACTGCCTTCATCCATCATAGGTGTCCATGTGCCATTTTCATCTATATCTTCCATCCACGCTTCAATCCCAAGGCTGCAGCTGCCCCCACCCCAAAAAAAAAAAATCCTTTAGAGGATGAAGAACTGAAAGAACAACATCCTATAATTTATGCTACTACAATCAAACTTCTGTTCTCTGTGCCATACCCACACCATTGAGAAGGAAGTGGAATAACGTTGATAGTTCAGCGCAAAAAATTACCTAAAATATAGTCTGTATAAGTGTAACTTTTAAAAAAAACTTATTTAATGTTCATTATCTTTATTTGGTTTGCTTCTAAAATCCTGAACCACTTGGTTCAGCATGCAATAAATCCTTGAAGCACAGTGAGGAAACAAAGTAGGAAGGCATTTTATTTAACGGTGGATAATTTAAAAAAAAAATGTTTTATCTTGCTTGTTAAAGTAAGATGAGAAGTTTTCTATTAACTAGGCTGGGAAGCCTTAGGGGCCACTGAAAGCTTTTTAATTGCATATTTAATTAGAAATGTGCTAGAGAGCTGGTGTTCAGCTTTTCTGAAGCTCATGGCTCCTGACAAAATGTCTGCTTTTAAGCCATTTTGTCTCTTGAAATGTTTTCTAAAAAGTGGGTTAAACAGAAGAAGCTTTAATTTGGCTATTTTCACTTCAAAGGGATTTTACTGTTTTATCAATCCTACCATAAAACCAAGGTGAAATGACATGTTCAAAAGTAAGCATTTTCAGGTAAAATAAGACCTCTAAAAGAACGAACTTTAAAGATTCTTATAGTTGTTCTGCTTAGCTCACCAGCAATAGTGGAAGATGAAAGAAGGAAAGAAGAGAGGGATTACATCTGGCTACTACAGGTACAGAGTTTGCAAAAACACAAACTGTCAGCCAGTTTATCCAGCAGCCAGTGGCTGAAGCTGAAGAGAAATAAATTAATGAATAATTTCTTTATATTCCGGGTAGAAGAGTGTTGACAGCACTGCCTGCAGTTATCAGGGTTCCCAGCATTTGCTCTAAACCTGGACAAAACATGACAAGCCCAGTATGTCTTCTGCCCAGTGCTCAGTCACAATGCTTTTACCCCAAAGTTACCTGACAGAAGTTTGCTTGAAATTTAGGTTGCCTCAGAAGTGCTAGCTTCCCCTGAGGTAATTTAATGGGTAAAGGAGGGCAGCCCCAACAAAAGCTGACAGCACTTCAACTCCTAGCATTGCAGGTATGAATACGCATTAGTTATGGATGGATAAAAGTGCTTCTGAAACATAGGCTAAACTAGTAACGTAAGCTGCTGATTTTTTAATCAGTATTTGAATAAACACAGTATACGAATAAGTCTTTTAGAGGAAGAATGGAAAGCTTTATTGTTGTCTTACATGACAAGCCCTATTTTCAATGTAGTTTGCATTAAAAAAATGTTAGAAATACATGGAAAATAGTTAATTAAAAGTGTGATTTTGTACACTGAAAAATAAATATATTCTGAAAGACAACTAAATAATTAAATCACATATGAGAGAGTACAGCTAAATGGAGAGAATGTGCAAATGTCTTTTGATAACACACAAGAAATCCACCAAAATTGACATGATACATTAGTGGTCACAAAGCTTTGTGAGAACATGAAAGTGCTAATGCACTGCTGTCCTTATTTCACCTTCACTCAGTAACACAGCCAGAGACTTGAAATTCCCTGGAGTATATCTACTTAGATAACTTCATCTATGCGTTTCATGACCAGTAAAATCCAGCCAGAGTGCCCAGACCTTGTATTAACACTGTAGTGTTTTTTATTTTCTGAGTGAACCACATCCATACTTTATGATACTCCATTTGTTTGATGATAGAACATGGCAAATACATTGAAAGGGTAGGAAATAAAATTTGTTAGAAATTACTTGATTTGAGGAAATAGGCTTGACTATCACCTAATCCTAGCTCTTATGAGGCATACTCAATTTCTGTCATCCACTATTAATTATCAAACTTACCCAAAATGCAATCCTATTAAAAATACTTGAACTTTACATTTGAATGCTCAAAGACAGGTCTTTGAGAGTAATATTTCTAGTTATCTTCTGCTTTGCAACTTTACCATTGAATTATTTATTTATAAATGGGGAATGTCTTTAGTATGCGTGTTTGCAAACTAACTCCAACAGTAGAGGCTGAGCAAAAGCTTGAGACTTGGCTGTGGAAAAGTGGTAACTAACTATGGTTGGTAGATACATTCACACAATAGCCAGAAGTGATTAGGTGCAAGAACAGTATTCATGTTTCTAATCAAGCTGAAGTTACTGATCTGACAGTTTTATGCAGAGGAGGTTAACTTAATTCATACCTCTCCTTATGGAATTAGAGTTGTATACATTTATTCGTTGTTCTCCCATTCTTAAGGTGAATAGAAGTAGCATTGTGCAGAGTCCAGTCTTGTCACTTGTAAAACACAGGTGTCAGATGAGACAATCTCCACTGTGATCAGTACTGCAGTGGTGATCAGTTCTGCACTTCCACATCAAAAGCAAACAGAGCTGACTCTAGTAATTCTGTGTTTGGCATAGGTGGAGTCCTGAGGGAAAGCTGGCCGGTTTACGCCAAATCCTTTTAAAAAGACATGATGTGGCCTGGCAAGAAAAATTCTTTGAAGTAGTAGCTGGTAGCTATAACCAAACCTTCTGCTGAAAGCACCTGCCAGTGGAGTTCCAAGGATGGACAGTCCTAAACTCTTACAAAATTACTGTTGATCTTTGATGCACAAATAGCCACAATGACTGAAAAAAACCCTGAACTCCCAAGTTTCCAAGAGTGACTCAGTTTTTGCAGTAATATCTCTCCTTCCACTCTCATGTTCCCAGGCAAAGTAAAGCTTTTCTAACACTGTCTGGGTAGGATGACCTGGGTAGGCTGTAGGATTACATGTTTGCATATATGGGGATCATTATATACTAGATATGACAGAAAGAAACTGAAAGAAGCCCCAAATGGTTATGTTTGTCTTAGACTAAAATTGTCTTAGTAGCCCTCCAATTTAGAGATATCCAGCAGATCTACTAAAACCCATTTGCAAAAATCCCCAAACACTAGTGCAGTATCCACTGAAAAGGCACATACAATAAAGTTGAAGCTATCATCTGTCCCTATCCTTTTCATTAAAAGCTATAGTGAAAGGGTTATCCTGCAAAAGTAAGATTCACTGGGTATTTTGTTGCACCACAGCAGCTAATTTAAGAATCAGACTCACTGTCTTTATCTCAAATATTTTTAATCTAGATTGACATTTTAGAGATGAACAATGGAGAATGAGATACAGTTGAAAGCACTACGAATAAATGATAATGTTTTACTCATTTCATATTAGTTCCACATTCTTAAGCTTTTTAGCAACCAAATTAGTTAACACATATCTGCAGATACACTTGCTTCATAAAACTTAGAATAAGAAATGGCTTAAATTGAGCAGGATTGAAAAGAGGGCTGGCCGCTTGCCATACTGGCTTAGACTACTGACATATTTTACTCAGCACTATGACATTCAGTTTTACCAGTTACAGATGGACAAAACACTGTCCTTAATAAAAACCACTCTGCTTTCAAATAAGGCCTTATTTATTTCCAAGATAAAACCCCACAACTGGGGAGAATTACAGCTTACAGTATTTAATACAGTTCTTTCAAGGCTTCCCAGATTAAGTCCTTCTCTTTAATTTAGAAATAAATATTGTCCTTACATTGGATGAGATCCTCAGGCAAAATCTCTGCAATATCTTCCGTGCCTCGTTCATCAAATTTAAAAGTACCCTATTTACATGTGTTGCTTTTACAGTAGGAAAGGCATAACTCTTTCAACCTATTAAACAGGCTGAGCACCACCAATGCTTCCTATTTTCAGTTCTTCTGAAGCGTTCTGGATAAAAGCATGTGATGCTATTTGCAATACCTTTTTCCTTCTGTTTCTGCAGAGAGATGAAGCCTTGCATTTTTTTCTTTTTCTTTCTGTGGGCTGTGAGGTTGCTCCAGAGGCTTGCAGAGCACACTTCTAGTTTTAAAACTAGAGGCTTCAGGGGAGAGGTAGGTGCCTTTGAATGCCTGCTTATTGCTATGCCTGCTCATTGTGCAAGGAATGATGTCCTAATATCAGCAAATGAAAGACATTAAGGGCATAGCTTGTTTGTAGC
>JAVJGJ010000014.1:52380179-52392180 GCA_035590215.1 Microhierax caerulescens
AGAGCATGCCCTGAGTGAGGAGGAGAGATGAGGAGAAGGCAGCAGAGGGACTGGGATGAAGAGTGTGTCAGTATGAGATGGTAAAAGACCTTGTTGCAGCTTGATAGTTTGGAATGCTGTGACATTAGAACACTGAGGTGTTAGAATCTAGCCTTTTCCTTATATATCTTATAGTTTCCCAAAAGGTCAGATAAGGCCACTCTGCTGCAAATCTAGCCTGCTCTTTACAGGGAACTGGCTGGCCACATAGGTCTCAGACTTTGCCTTCTCATTGAACTAGGTTTGAGCCATAGAAAAACACATATATATTTCCTAATATACTTTTATATATATATAAGCTATTTAACTCTTCAATTTTAACTATGTCTTAATTATGAACCTATTTTCCTAATATACTTTTCCATATAATGCATATACCATTGGTGCAATGGAAGTTTCTAAGTATCCAAGTCCATATTTTTAACAAAATACAGTTCATGCTATGAAAAACAGCACTGTAATGGGCAGTAGTGCCTAAAAGCATCATCCTTAGAATGACACTAAAAGAGTGCACAGCTATGATCTTAATACATTTTAATACCTATACTTGATCTTCTTTCTGTTTTTCATTAAGCTTATAAGTTCATTGTGCAGCCCTGTTGACCTAATGAACTATAAAGCAGAGACAGTGGATCAAATCATCTTTGTAATATACAGTTAGGGTTTTTTTAATAAAATGGAATATTTTCCTTGTTTGAGCATGCAAGAGGCAGCATGCTTGAATGAGTAAATCTGGTCTTTACTGTGGCCCCAGTGACCACTCTTCTGTTAACCTGGTGTCTGCAGTTAAACTTGTTATCTGTATCTGTGTCTTTGGACAAGTGTTCAGACACCCTGCAGGTCCCTAACATAGGACTGGCTGCTATTTTCACAGATGTTTTCACTGACAATACGGCTTTGGGTAGAAGATGGTCTCAAGTATTCATTCTGCATTTTGACAGCGTGCTAGCTACAGTGCTCTGGTTATGAACCTTCACCTTAATTTTTTAAGATTGACTGAAACCATAACATATCCTGAACTTTGACATTTCTCCTTCTGTTTATACTTTCAGTTGTTTTATTTTGGGTAAAGGATTGTCTTTCATCATGTGTATATAAAACTCATGCATAGTGGGACAGAAGATCTCAGTATAAATATTTTTAATTACAGCAAGATTTCAAATTAGCTGACATTAGGGGATCACATCAGATGAGTAACTGCAGGTATCCAGTCCCACTGAAGAGCTCGAAGATACACAGTTTGGTATCCAGGAATCTGTTTGGAAAGATTCACGGTTCCCCCGGGTCCTTTGTTATAACTGCCAGACTGTGTGGATGCTATCACAGGTGGCAAAACTGGCAAATACAACACAGGACTAGCCATCTATAGCAGTAGACAACTACTCTTAAGCAACTGAATAAAAGCCCTTAGGTTCTCCCCTAGGCCAGACAGACATAGGCACCTCCATCTCGAGATTGTTGTCTATATAGCTTATTGACCTTTTAAAGATGGTGGTCTCTCTTCAGACACTATAGAAGACTAAAAAATGTATATATTTTATGTGTGTTTGGATTTTCTTTTCTGAACAGCTAAAGATGGTGAGATAAACTAACCCCGCAACAGATTTTCTACTGATGAAAATTAAAAATCAAACTCGGAAAGAAGCTTAGGAAAATTAATTTAGAACTAATAAGCCTACCCCCAAGCTCCCTAACTAAATGTGAGCGCTAAAGAAACATGTGATGAAGATACCACTTTAAATTGTAGTTTTCCCACAGTGACATTTTCTCACAATCTACATAAATATTCAGATTTCACCTCTCAGCGCATGCTGGCATATCAGGCCTGTTTGTCACTGAGCTAGTAAAGCAGTTAACAGTTTCCAGAGAAGTGAAAATCACAACAGCCACTCATGTTCACAACAAGCACTCAACTAATACGCTGAATTTGATCTATTTTAAGGCTGAACATAATGCAAAGGCGGAAAGCCTGTACTATAGCAACAGCCACGTGAATCCTGACATCTACATGCATGTTTCTAAAAATCATATACTGTGCAAACTCCGCTATCTAAGAAGAGCTATTAGATGGCCTTCCAATGCTGGAGTCTACCTTTTTCATCTCTTAGTGCATTTCCCAAGGAAATTATTACACAGAAGATGTACTTTTATAAGGCTCTAAATTAATTTATCAAAATTTGAATAACAGTAAAATGCAGTCAATTTCACATGAAGCAAAATTACTTTTCAAAACAAGCTTTATATGACTGCTTTATAACAATGATTAACTTTTTAATTGCTAATAAGGGTGTCTTAAGGAGTTGTAAAATACAAGAACATAAATTGGCTGTTTCAGTAAAATCAGCTGCAGGCTATTTTCCTATATTTGCTAACTAACAAATCAGGAAATATATTTAAATCATGGTTCTGATAAAACTAGCAAATCCTTTTTCTCAAATGAAGAAACTTATTACTGTCAGCAGAGACACAGATCATCCAATCTGACATTGTTTTAGAAAGCATATTTTATTGATATTGTTTATTGAAATATGTAGGCAAACAACACACATTGGATTAGGTCCTCATAGTAATACACCTATGTTACTCTTTGCAAATGGCAAAGACTGACTAAAGAAAAAGGCATTCAGTAATCCAGGCACAGAAACCAATACTAGGCAGTAATTGAAAATTATGTGTTTGCTTGGAAACTGCTGAGAGTACTGCTTTGTTTCAACTGAATAAAAAAATAAAGTAGGCATTAAAATAGTAAAGCTTTTTCCTTCCTAGTTGCAATTGATTTTAATTTTTAGAAACAGCAACAGAGAATACTGAGTGTGGTTCTTCAGCCTCAAAAATCTCTCAAAACCACCCACATGTTAGAAGACTTAGCCTAAGATTAGCTAGATCACATTGGACAATTCAGATGGAGTTATTAGGATATGGATGTTAGGCTTAGACTCAGATTAACAGTAATGAAATATGCCTACTAAGAATAATGACCCTTTCAGAAAAGAGTACATCTAATCAAGTCTGTTATGCACCATTGAGTTTTTGTTCAAGGGGCTTGCTGTTTAATAGCTGTTTGGTGGCATTTGGAACTGGATGCAGTTATTAAACAATATAAAAAAACCTAATCTGTTTCTTGGCAAGAGGAGTTAGCCCTTTTACTCTCACTCAGATTCAAATAAAATGACACCCCAAGTTAAATAACTACAGAGAAGGTAAAGTATATGCATGTGATAATGAAAAAACTGACAGCAGATTACTTGCAGTCTTGCAATCTTCTGTTGGACAATTTCATTGGGAAACAGATTTAGATATATTTCAAAGTGCTCTGAATCTGAAAGTACTCTGAATGAAGTAAGGAGAATGGGCACAGTGTCAAGAATATTGTCTGTAAAGAAAATTGTGGTTTGATTATTTTTCATTGTCTAATTGTCTAATGAGAATATGCTGCATTATAGCTCATAACAATATATCATAAGGTATCACAACAGCATAAAAACTGTAAGATGACAAGATGTCCCTGGCCTGGCACTGTTATTCAAGAAAATAGAGGAACAGTATTCTTAAAAAGTATCTAACTGTTTCATTAATAAATACTTTCAGCAATTGTGACATTTAAAAAATCTAGATGTAATGAAGTCAATAAAACAATTAGCTTTTGCAAGAGATTCAGAAATAATGGATAATTCCCAGTAGCTACTTTATAAAATAATAATAAATTTAAAAAAATTACCACAGATGTCTATGAAAATCTGGTTGCTTTTACTCAAAGAGAGCCTACAGCGACAGTTTAGAAAGTTAGGGTGGGCATTCCCTAACTGCCACACAGCAGTCATTTATCACATCAATTTTTGTGATACCTGGGATTCATCTGACTAAACAGGTAATTGCAATCATTCTAATACAGATTTGTATCCAATGACTAATTTAACATTTGTTCTAAATAATCACATTAATTTTGTGCAGGAAGGTCATATCCAGTTGCCTAACCTTAGGTATCTAATGCCACTTGAGGTAGTGAGATGTTCCCTCTCATCACCATCTGCTAATTCTAAAGGTTGCAGCTTGTAAAGGACTTCTTGAGACATATGCCAGCCCTATATGCAGATAGACATCCTAAAGCTCTAAAAAGGCTCAAGACGTCTGTGTTTAGAGAGTCGAAGTGAGCCCGCGGTGCCTATTCATCTCTGTTGTTTCATCAAGTTTAAAATGCCTAGCTCAGATTGTGCTGTCCACATTTGGTTAGATGACTTCAAGCAACAGTGACTGAGTACATCTGATCCCCCTAGAAGCCAAGTCAGAAATGGAAAATTTAAATTGCCTCTGAAAACTCACGTATTTGATTTTGCCCTAAAACAGACTAAGAAAATTCACAGAAGCCTAGACTCCTTCTACCTAACTGTGTATACTCAACTAAGGTAGGTCTGCCTGACCTCCCTGTGTACGCCAGCCTGTCTAAAGGCCAGACTGGCAGGGATAAGTCTGACCTCACTGTAGATGACCTCAAAGTACGTGACTGAAGTGGTGAGGGCTTAGTGCTCACTGTTGTATAATGTGAACGCCCATATAAGCTGCAGCTCAACTCAGAACAAGTCCATCATCCAACCATTAAAGTTGGACAGAACCAGCCCTGGTTTCTACGGATATATTCGTAAACTAGGCAGAGACAGACCATTGCTTTTAGCAGCGGTATGCCATTTCCATACTGTTGCATTCTTAGCATTGCTTTTCATCCAGTTCTAGCCTGTCCTAACTTGCATTCTTGCACCAGTGCTCTGGCAAGACAAAATCCACATGTAACAGGTTATTCTCAATAGGTAGCTTGGTTATGACTGCTACGTTCCCTCAACATAGACACAAGCTGTGCACCGCGACTTCTGTTCTAAGGTCAGAGGACTGCCTCTGGTCTGTATCGATTTATACTCCCTCCGTCCTCCGCAGTTCTCTAACACTATGCCAGCAGGTGCTGGGCTAAGGCACAGCATCCCCTTACTGCAGACATTCCCAACTAACGTGCACACACAGCTGCGCCTACGCCTCAGGGTCATCACTTACGCCCTGGAAGAAACCCATAGGCGAGTACCATGAACACATTCAGACTTGGCCTCAGAGTTAGAGAGCAGCGACTGGCTCTGTTTTACATAGCTGTCCATCCAAGTTTAATTATTATGCATCTACACTAAATTATATTGTTTCAAAGATTTGAAGAGTCAGTGATTTATTTATTTTTTCCATTATTCAGGATTAATATTTTGACATTACTTTTCCTCCAGAATTTAAATGAGAAGTCAAAATGTCAAGACTACACAAAATTAAAGGTCTCAGAAAAGTTCTGTTGAGCAATGTCATTCATTTACATTTCATTTTTTTTAATTTAGAAAATAAAATTGAAATTAGATAGGGAAGTCTTCAGCCTTGGAGGTTGCATGGAGGTATTTCATACATTCATTCTCTTTCTTGTGTCAGATACTTCAGTCACAGTGTCTAAGATTACTGTAGCAATATGTGTCTGTTGTCATTTGCATAAATCCTTATGCACCCATGTGGAAAAAATATAGTACAGTAAACTACTATGGCTGTTAGCCTGGTATTTTCTTCCAAAGTGTTTTAATGGATCTCTCCAAATAAAATTGTGTCTGAGATAGATGTGGCACAAAGGAGGTGATTCCACAAGATAGTTTCTAGTAAACACCGCTTAAGTCCTGGCAACAAAAAAATGTCAGGAGTGCAGACTCTGAAGGCTCTAGATTAATTGCTGTCAAAGTCTCAGAGTTTTTTTTTAAGAAAGACCTGACATGGAAGAAACCGGTTGAAGAATAAGTGCTTATGGGATCTACAAGCATTCTTTTAGGGGCAGAAGACTGAAAGGACAGGCTAGTTTGAAAGGATACTTGGAACAATCCGTGTGTGTTAGAAGAAACCAAGGACACCATAGCATCCCCTCCATGGCACAGGAACATTGCACGTATAGGCTATTAATTTTCTTAGTCCTTTCCAATTTTGTATAATACTTTAGGAAAACATGTAGGATATTGTAAGAATAAAGGGGTAGAACCCTAAACAATTTAGATGTTTTATTTGTGCTAATCTAACGGGAAACGCGATTTCTGGCCTCGTGAGGTATTTACGTCGTGAGGCACAGCCACGGCGCCACCTGGCGGTAAGGCAGCGCCTCGCAGCGCGGCTGCCCTGTACCCGGGGCGGGGGGGGGGGGCCGGGGGGAACTCGGGGGTGGCGACCAGAGCGGTTTAACCGCCGAGATAAAATAAAAGCAAAAAATAAAAGCAAAACCATCACAATAATATCTACAGGAACCGTTACGACGAAAAGGCGGGCGATGGGGACAGGAACGCCGTCCCGAGAGCAGGGAGCCGCGAGACCCGGTGACACACGCCACGACCGGCCCCCCCGCAGCCCCGGGCAGCCCCCCCGGGTTACACCCCGAGCACGTCGCCCCGTGGCACGGCCCGGCCCCGTGGCCGGCTGGGGCCGCTGGCCCGTGCCTACCCCCCCCGTGTCCGTGCACACACACACACCCCACACGCACCCCGAAACCGGAGCGTCCCCGGCCGCGCGCGCCCGCACCGGGGGGTCGGGGGGGGAATTAACCCTGTCGCGGGCCAAGCCAGGGCAGGTGCGCATCCAGCTTTTCCCGTGCAAAAAGCAAGGGACATCGAAACTCTGCGCCTCCCTGTCAATACATGAAGGAATAAAATGCAGTTAACTCGGAAAAGCCATTTCTCACGTTCTCAGCGCGCCTGTACTGCAATGCATGTTCCCATTAACGCGAGAATTCCCATGCAGGTCCCTCCTCCTTCTGAAGTGCCAGCAGCGAATAAGCAAATTTAGCCACTTCAGATTCTTTGGAATATGGAATTAGGTATCACTTTACATAGAAGATCTGCTCTTTTTTAAAACATAAACCGATTTGGAAAATAGTTTCCAGTTGTAGAGGGAAGCAATCTCAATACGAAATCATCTGAATGGGTCTGAATACTTAGAATATTGAATTCCTTTTATAATTATTTAAAAATAACAAGAGAAACTTTGACAGCGAAATGATGTTGTTTGTGAAACTTCTATTTATCACAACAAAGGAAGTCATATTTGGCGAAAACCAAACATAATCCTATTAGACTCGTCAGCTTGTCATTTTCTGTGGTACCTACCTCATTTGTATATAAGCTCTGTTCTGTGAATCCACATAATGTCTAAATTAAAATATTAAGTGAGTTAGTGAATTTCAAGACTGTTGTGTTTCGTAGGAATTCAATGTCAGCAAAATGTGGAAGAATTTCTCATAATTTTTAACTGTCAGTTCTAATATTTTTATGTTTCCATTTAATGATGTTACTGCCAAAGTACAGTTTCAAATGCAAGAGAATATATTGTCTGATAAAAGTCACGTTCATTTAACACATTACTTTAGGAAGCAATTTGGCACCAAATATTAATGCTGACTACTGGGTGAGCTCAGCAATTGCACTCTTAGGGATTTGATACAATGTTGATCCCCATAAATGCAATAAATAAATGAGCTTTTGAAGAAACAAGTAGGATCCACCTGAGAAGAAAGGGATTTTTTTTCCTATAAAACATAATATTCCAGGCTCTATATGAGGTGGCAGCTAATAGCACATCCCATTAGAAATACTGGTCTTGACTCTGCTTCAGTCTGAATTATATTTTTGTACCTAGCACAGTCCAGTAGCAATCCTGTTATAACTCTATTTTTCTTTTCTAGGTCAGGCCCAAAATTAACCGCAGACATGGCTTTTTGGGATGCCTACTACTGAATCACTTACACGTAGTATTTAACTGTCTGCTCACTGTCAGGATCATTTTGGACTATCCTAAACAGTTCTCTTCAAAACAAATATGCCACAGAAAAGCCCACTCCTCAGCAATGTGGGTGCAAACCAGCTGCTTGTCCTTTGGCTTTGGACCATGGACCAGACCGCAGCCCTCCTTCATTAAACAAAATCTTCACAACTGTAGGATTCTGCAGTCTCTGAGACACGCACAGCGTCACTGTTTTTCAGCACGTATCCCCCACACCCTAAAGGGAGACTTAAGAACATTTCTTTCACTTGGCTTTCTATCATCAGTTATTTTCATTTTATAGAGAGAATTGAAAAGGGGGGGTTCCTGGTGGTGAGTTAGAACCAGAACACAGTGCAGTGTCTAGGTGGCTGTGTCAAGAAGCTTAGATGTTTGTTTTCGTCTGGTCTTCAATCATTTCCTACCTCTTTGCGAATACAGTGTCCTTTTTCAAAATTGATAATTATTGATGTTTTCTGTTTGCTTTTCATGGTAAGTCTAGTTATCTTCTAAATGGCTGTATTCCACAAGTATTCTCTTCTTCAGCTTCAACTGAAATAAGTTGAAACTGTTAGCAAGGTAAAAGACTGTCAGTTTTTTTAAAAAGTGATTGAATCTTCAATTTGACAGCTTGGCAGTCCTGGCATTTTTTGTTATCAGGACTTAAGTGGTGATTGCTAGAAGCCAAACTACTTGATTCGGAATAATAGAGAATAAGTAGTAACAGAAGTCAGGGATACAGAGAATGCTGTTTCAAACGAGTCAGCAGATTTCAAGGACACCTAAGAAATTGTTACTGCAGGATCTTTTTTTTTTTCCCTACTGAAAACTACTTCATACCTATCCACCACTCTTGTGATGACATGTCGTATTTCGCTACTGTTCTTTTCCAAATGAATCTTGTCCTCACGTCTGTTGCCCTTTTATTCCAATGAAATCATCTTGGATATCGATTTATACAAGCCCCCATGGAATTTAAAGTCTAAACAAAGGAGAGGTTTGTAGGATTTTTTTGCCAAGACATAATGTTAAACCATTTTGAATTTTTCATACTCAAAGGATAAGACCAAACACTGTGCTCCATTTTAAGTGACTCTGGTCATGTGATAAATGCCCTTTCACTGTAAGGAAACATTTTTAAATTGTAGATCAAAACAATCTAATCAGGGGTTTCACTTCTAGTCTGTGTTCATGGTGCTGTGAATGACTACAAAGGCATAAACTAGTAAGTATGCAGGAATAAGGATAAATTTTTGCTCAGGAATGTTATAGAACAGACAAAATTGCATGAACAATTCACTAGAGCAGACATTAGGATTAAGGGTTTTTATTTCTATTGCATAAATATACTTTCTGTTGCATCTATTCTACATTTTAAAAGATACCTGTGAAACTCACTGCTCATGGAAGAGCCTTTTAACAGAAAAAAATATTAATGACTAGTACAGTCAGCATTCACTGTTGTGCGTTCCTATCCATCAGCCTCCTTTGCAACGGTGAAAAGAAGTAAACTAGAGATTTTGCAATTTTATTTTTTTTCTCTTTAAGGCATTTTGCAACTTCTAGAAAGCTGTTTCAGGGAGCCGTCAATCTGACAGTCTTCTACTTTTCTCATACTAAGCAGGAAAGCTTTATCCACAGACAGACAAGGTGCTAATAATACATGTTAAAGAATCTGAAAAGGACTGTGGCAAAATTCTTGCAGATTATCAAGACAATTGTGACTTTGCAACTAAAAAGTGTATTAAATATTTCCAGTTGTTTGTTTTTCCTTGCTGTTCAATATTTCACATATACATGCATCACTGAGCGAGTGCACTGATACAGACACATTATGCAAGTTTTGCTTTAAAGTATTTTTGTCTTTATTAAAACTCCTATGTCCCGGCAGTGTAGTATCATACTATATTCATTTCATATCAACGGACATTTTTAATAAAGATTTGTTTCAGATTTCCTCAGCATATTAGCTCATTTTGTCATTTTATTGAAGAGAATATTTCCTGCTTTTCTTTTTAAAAATAAAATGTTATTAGGAGGAACTGGCAATACAGAAGTTTCTTATACCTACTGAAACAACAGAAAAAGAAAAAAATAGAATCTTTAATCTATGATATTTCTTTCTAGACCCCTTCTTCCTACATGCAATTGCACATGCTAAGCAAAACAACCTCCATGCAGCATCGATGTCCCATAGGAACACAGGTGGGGCTGAGAGGATTTTTGTCCATATTCATACACTGCAGTTCAAATTAATTAATTAAGAATTAATTTGAGGTTGTCCTATGACCAGATCACAGTGCTCCCTTCTGATTTGTTGGTTTAGGAGTACACAAATGTAGAGCAGTGTAACAGATGTCCTAGCTTTGCATAAAAGAAACTACCAACCATATATATCTAACAGTGTCAAGAAAATCTGTAGGGAAATGTCTGGACCATATGCTTGATGTTGCTTATCAGGCAAGAACTGACCTTCTAGACAGAAATGTTCAAACCAAAAGCCTTAGCAGTGTCTTTTTCATTTGCTTTACTTACTTCATATTCAGCGTACAATAAGCACACTCGAGGATTGAGAGCTGATGGCTGTCACATCTGAGAGGTGGTAATAGCTCTCATTACATCTGCCACCGCAACTAAAAATGCAGATTCAGCTGACAAACCATCTAAATTTGGATAGAAAGCAACTTGGCAGATCAGAAATTAAAAATACTATGATCCTTCATTTTGTTACTCCAACTTTACACAAGCACTGGACTGAATTCAGCAAATGTACACTTGCTCATAAATACAATCATAAAACAGCAAGTCAAGCCTATATATTTTATTATGGGAAAAGAAGTTCATTTCATAAAATACACCCATGATCAAAGACAAGTGGATATTTTGCAGAAATGTCAAACTTTTTTTTTTGAACACTACCTTCTCCACTGCAATGTTACATGACCTGTAAAAGCAGTCTGTGGAAGCGTGGTTAAAATGGCCTATACATTGCAAGTTGTCATCATCCTAAGGATTCTACAGGTGAGAATCAGCCTATTGGCCAATAGTTGTAAAGACCCTTATTTGAGCTTGTGAAGAGGTGATTGCATGCTTTCCAAATGCTTCCAAAGAAACAAAATGGACTCAGGTGAACTAAAATCACTTTCTTCTTTTAGAACAATATTACATCCATTTAAATGGAGACTCTACTGATTTTTCTCAGAGAGATGTGCAGTCTATAGACTTTCAACTATGCATCTACAATTTGGCCATCTCATATTCAGTAATTTGTTGTCATGAATGAATGCTGCTTGAGGGGTTAGGGGATGACAGAGGTACTTCTCTGTCTCTGGGCGGAATATCTCTTAATGCATATGTGAAACATTAAATAGCCTTTTATTTCTGTCAGCCACTCTGTACACCTAGCAAATGGAACACGTTAATCACAGAGCATTTCAATTTACAGATTTTATTATCTCAAACCACTGGAAACACTAACTACATGTAAACCTGATAGCTGATGTTTAAACTATGCAAAATCCTCTTATCCTCCACACTGATTTCGGAGAACTCCAGAGAAGAGGACAACCCTAAAAAGGGAGTAGCTCGAGCGACACGTGTGGTTGTGGAAACCAAACTGGAAAGGCCAGTGGGCAGGCCTTGGGCATGGCTGCTTTGATTGTATTGCATCTGTGTGTTTGAAAGGAATTCCTGTTAAAAAGCCAGCTATAGCGTAAGAGTGTTTGCAATGTTAACAGTGCATGGAAATCTAAGCCGCCTAACTCTGCCTAAGCACAGTAAGGTGGGTTGTCATTCAGCCTAAAGAAACAGCTTATGATGTTGGCATGCAGAAGTCCAAGAGGCAAAGAAATCAGCAGCTTTTCTCTGTCTCCTCTAAACTAGGAGGAAATAGAAAAAACTGTGCATATACTTCCTTTGTCGATGGGAGATGGCATTTATTTTCCAGTTCTGTGGATATTCTTTTAAATATTATATAATATCACTTCTTATTATTAACTATGTAAAAATGTTAGTTATTTCAGAGTTTTCTAGAGGGGCCGGAAGCGTGTAGAGTTGATAGAGCCATCTAGAAGACATAGGAGCAGCACAAGGGATGGACAGTGGTAGCTACTAGTAGAACAAGGAACTTCTGGTAGAAGAGGCTGTGTGCATCAGT
>JAVJGJ010000014.1:52392280-52418091 GCA_035590215.1 Microhierax caerulescens
GGCTGTGTGCATCAGTACAGCTAATAAAGGCAATACCCACTGGAAGGTTATCAAATCCTTAAAATGTAAATGAAGGTTACTGCAGGAAGGGCACGTTAACTAGATGGTCTGCTGCTTGCCTTCACAGAGGAAAGACTATAAAACTATTATGGTTATATACTAAAAATCAATTATTACCCTACTTATTTATTTATACCTTTGTTACTGTTTCATATATCCCTTGAATAAAAATATTATTTATTAAACTTGAATTCATGTCTGCACATGGGAGACTTAATTTGAGTACCAAAAGCTTAATGCAATTATCTCAGGTTTGCTGATAGATCCTTGAGCTGGTGTTTTAGAAGCAAGCCCTTAAATTTTATTCTAGCCTTTCTTGCTCTCTGTCAGGTTTTGGTAGGAGGGTTACACAATCCCTTTTTTAGAAAAAAGGATTATATCAAATTACAAAGTGAATCCAATTATCAGATTGATAATTTCCTTTCTAAATTAATCCCTTAAGCTCCATAGGACAAAATTGGATTCAGTAGTTCTGCTTAGCTATCAGTCCTCAGAGTGACAAGGTATTATCAGTTCAGTGACATTTGATACAGGGAAGTTGCAGACGTGTAGCTGATGCAGGATAAATAAAGTCGCTCCCAGGTTAAAGTGAATGTTGCGATCATGGCTTAAAGGTAGTCTGCCTGAATTATATTTTGATTACGGTCAGAGGATAACCTGATTTCCAACACAGAACTTTCCTACATAGCACTTAGTGTAGGTAATACTTGAAGTACAAATATAAATTAAATAATCAAATGGTACAGATCAAAAATATCTGCTACTGAACATGTAGAGACATTATTGTATGTAAATGTTGAACATTGTTCAACAATTTCTGTTGAACCGTCTCAGATGTTTGAAAGTGCTCTGCTCAGCAAAAAGTCCATGCCAAACAGTTAGAATTCATGTAGTCTGACAAAAAAAAAAAAAAAAAAAAAAAAAAAAAAAGCTATACTTAATAATGAACTACACAAATTTATGTACTTACACTGACTGGCGAGGGAATGTGTGCAGCAGTAAACTACACACATCCAGAAAGCTTGGTTCTTTTGCAGAATAGTGGTCACAGAAGGGGAGTTTCAATAACTCTCTGGAAGCTGATAACTTAGAACTTTATTTAATGATTTTAAAGACTCCAGGATTAAATGTTGAAGAATCTCCTGATGGGCTAGTGGTTACTTGCTTGTCAGTGTCATAACCACAGATGCTGCTGAAGCCATCAAAGGCCTTTGACAATGCAGAAAAATCAGAAGTCTCTGAGTCAGGTATGGTGGTATTAAGAAGCTAGAGAGTAGAAACCACTGCACAGAAGAAAACCAAACAGACAGCAAAACTGTTTAAAAAAAAAAAAAATGTCATTCTTGCATTTTTAAAGACAATGGTTTGATTCATTTCTTTCCTTAATAATTCTTCAAGAACTGTTTAAGGAACTAGGAGGCATTTTTCTCACCTTAATAATTTCCCAGAAGAATACCTCATTATTAAAAAAGGTCTTCCCATTTCAGTCATTTGGGGTGAGAAACTATAGAGATGTAGATATAGATATAGATATAGATATAGATATAGATATAGATATAGATATAGATATATAGATATACCCACAAAAACAGTCCCAATGGGTCAATCAGCTGCCACAGAGATGCTGGAAATTGGAAAGGTTAAGGCATTATTTTTGTTTCCTTGAAAGCTCTACTTCAAAATTCAAGATTCAAAGTCCAAAACAATTTTAAAAATACCAGTTTGCAAGAAAAGATTGCAACCAGAAGAATACACAAGTTATGCATTAATCCTGCTACAAATAAAGACAGATAGTATATATATATATGTATCTTTCAGTTCTTTATTTTTGGAACTCAGTTTTTCAACTTTTCACAGTATACTTGACATACAAAACTCAACAGAAATGTTATATACTAAGTCAGTGTGAAAAGCTTTTTTCCCTTAAAATTATATTTTGAGAGCTTAAGATTTCTACACTTAGAAGCCTCGGAGGGACAAGATTCATATCTGCTCTATCTCTTGTAAAAAATTATCTGCAGTCCTCACATGATGGTTCTGGTGAAGTTCTTTTTCATGTCTCAAAACTTTGCTTAAAAATAAATCTTCAGATTTCTCATTCATTATTTTTTATCAAACACCATTATGACTGTGATCCATGAAGCATAATAAATTTTTAATATTCCCAAAAGGGGAAATGCAAAATATGAATCTAAATTGCTAGAATGATGAATATCTGTGAATACATAAACATTTAAAACCACAATGATGTTATACAGGAAAAAGATATTTCCCTAGTGTATATGTTCAAATAAGGAAGACTGGACAAAAGAGTTATCTCACAGAAAAGATGGGAATTGTGAGCGGCTTATGAATTAAATAGTTTCCCTAATCTGCAGCAGCCTAGTAAAGCCCCTTGATGAAGTCTATTGCGAAGACAATGTCTTTTGTGCAAAGTCTGTAGGAAGTGAGTTTAGGCTGGAAATAAGTGAAAGTATCTTCCTTCTTTTAGAAAGAAGCTCTGCCCTTTTCATTCTGCTATCTTTCTTCTGTGCACATTTTAGTGGGCAGCTTTTGTCTTATCATTTTCTCCAGACCTCCACGACTTTAGAGGTCAAGCTGAAATACTTGTTAAATTAATTAGTACCACATAATGAAGTCACAACCAGACTGAGAAATAGCATAATACTCAATATTTAACCTACTATCTGGGAAGAAAAGGAAGGAGCAGCCTTCTCTCTATACCCCATCTCTGCTTCTAGCGCTTTGTTCTCATCCTTCTGTGCAGCAGCAATGTAGCTCTAGCTCTAAGGATTTTTTGCATATTTACCCCTCTTTTATAGATTCCTTTCACCCTACTTTTACCACCACATTTCTGTCTGAAGCTACCTGAGGTATTTATTTTGTAACACATTTCAGTACAGAACAGTCCGGTCTCTATCACTACACCAAGTCCAAGATGTTTTCTTATATAACTGGGAAATGTGCTTTGAGAATTTTTATCGTGTTCCTCAAAAGCATGCTTGGTCCCACTTTATTGAAATGAAAAAAAAGAAAAAAGTAAAACCTTTATTTGGAACTGCTACAATTTTGACACTACATAGATTTATTTATGAAACATATTGTCAGAAATTATTTGCTTTACTGAAATTTATAAATCATTACTATGGTACTTGACTTTAAAATTCTTTAACCAACTTGAAAAATTTTGCTGCTTCAACTAATATTTGCTGTTGCTAGCCAACGTAGTCTTTGAGAAGTTTTTAGTTGTTTCTTTGCTACTACCTGCCACTGTATTATGCAGATACCTTGTGGTGATTAAATAGCTTCAAAGTAAAATCAGAAATCATTAAATGTAAAATTAAAAAAGGTGGCTCGTATGTCAAAACTTCTACAAGCTCTACTCATTAAAAGTGCAAGTCAGCAAACATTTAGAGGCAATCTAATAATTTTATATTATTAAATTCCTTCTCATAATTATACATATGTCTAATTTGTATGCAAGATGAATGTGGAGTAATATACATACAGAGAGGTGTAGTTAATGGCACAGAGTGGGAATTAGTGAAGAGTGCTGTAGAGCTCCCTTTCTACTGCTAATTCTTCCCTGAAGGATGCCACACACTTCATTCCACATGACGGGAATTGCTGTGACACTGCATGATCCCCATGAATGCCAGGCCTGTCTTCCTCCAGCTCTCGCCAATTTGTCACTGAAGTTCTTCACGAGGCTACCAGGAAATACTCTTACTATGAAGATTTTTTATTTTTCTTTTTGTCAAAGATAAAAAACTTAACATAAAGTTCCCTAATTCCTGTACTAGAATTATGACCAGTTTCAATGGGTTTATAAAAAGAATAATGGAAGACAGTTTCAAAACCCCATGAAGTTATAAAGATCCTTATACAGGATATATTGGGCACTTCAATAATAATAGATAGTAAGTACTGACAATTGTCATCAAAATTATGAAAAACTGATTTTTGCTCATCATTTTGCTTCTCAGATGCCTGTAAATGTACCTGTATAATTGGTTAGTCAATTTGAGCTGGAGATTTTCTTTCATACGAATAGAAGTCCATACAGTCTGCAGTGCAAGACACCAGAACTATTTTTGGTTTTTGGTTTTTTTTTTCCTCTTAGACCAAATATAAATAATACATTATTCAATCAAGCGAAGTATTAAAACAGTTGTGAAAAACTAAGATTATTAAACGGAATTGTGTGAAGTTAATAAGCCTTGAGATGCTTTCAAATACAAAAAGCATATATTGTGTAGTTATATCCAAATTAACTTGTGTCAGCCATCAGAGCAGAGAACTGCATACATAAATAGTCATGCATACAACGTCAGACCTCTCTGAGAATGACTACAGTAGGAGCTTCTAGCACTAAAGACCTCTTGACATCTTTTTGATCTCTGTAGGTTACATTCACAATATTTTTCTCATTGATTTGTATATAGGTGAGAAGACTAGTAATTATTAGTTGTTAAGCATAGCGAGGCACAATCGGGCCTCAGTTTTGCTACATCTCTAGCCACTCAGTCAGGGCAGAGCATAGTCTGTATGTCTGGAGTTATGTCGACAGTGATACTTCACACTTTGGATAACTGTGTTAATAAAAACATACAAAAAGGTAGATTAATAAGGGGGGTTTATGAGCTTCCATATTGTGTAGTGGAGCAAGACTGATTTTACTGGGCTCAATAATTGCTTTGTTTAGGACTCTTTTCACTGTAAAGAAAAGAGTCCTAAACTTTCTTCAATAAGCTGTGAGGTTCACAGTCATTTCTAACTAAAAAGGTGTGTCTCATCATTTTTTTCAATCCTGTCATTACCTTATCAGTCAAGCATAAACAGTCCTGCATAAATTACATTTGAAATTATTAGTTTTCTTTAGCGCAGTTCTTTACACACTTCCATGTAATTTAAGGGCAACTAATTCTATTAAACTACAAATTCTTCATAAAAAGATGAGGATTTTCTTTAATATTCTTTCCAGGCAGTTTCTAAAGAAATTCTGTAATAGTTTTGCTGGGTTTTTTTAGTTGTTTGCTTTTTTGTTGTTGTTTTTAACAAACAGGGCACTCTCATTGTAGGAGACACCAAATAAGCCCTTGCTTATTACATAAGGTGTTGCTTCTACATGGCAACAACAATTGCATTTGCTCAGGAGAGATGGAGAGAATTGCTGGACTATTGACTGTTATCAAGAGTCATGTAAGAGTTACCATAGTCAGGACAAAGTAACTTGTTAATGTCCTTAATTCACTTTTGGTTTTTAATACCAGCTGTTCAATAGGACCAACAGACTGGGCCTTAAGGTTATTATTTTCACTTGTGATATTTTTATTTCAGGTGATTTGTAGCAATCGTTTAAACTCACATCTCTGACACCTGAAGGCATGTAAAGACCAAGCACTTTATTGTTTTCAGATTGGAACAGTTGCATTTCCTATTGATACAAGATCACCAATACAGTCAGTGTAGTCTGGCCTCATGATAAAGTAGACACCTCTCTAGACTCCATTAAGTTAGATTCCCAGCCACCAAAGCAGATACATCTCAGATACTGTAGGCAGGACTAAATTCTCTAAAAATTTATTTCCAATGCTGTTTCTGTACCTTATTACATCCTGTATGGTCTCCAGCTGCCACCAAGAAAGCCACAGCTCTTCCCTAAGTTCTGTGTTTTATCTTTCAAACACCTGCAGGTGCCTCATAAACTATTAGGGCTTCAATAAAGATACCAGACAGACATACTTGGGCAGATGAATCCCTTATGGCGCCATCCAGATATGAAGTCCATTATTCTGGGTTAAAATCTCATCCCCATCTCATACTGTTTTAAATCAGATATTAGAGCATGAGGATTTCAGCCATAATTTTCAGAGCAGAGGCTGGCAAGACCTATGTTCTGATGACAGGTAGCAGTGAAAGCTTATAGAAAACTACAGGAAAAATCTTATATGATGGAAAGGGTACTGAAGTACTGGTACAGCTGATCTCAGTCTTCTTTACAAGACATTTTTAAGGGGCAGATGAGTCAGATGTCTCTGACAGTGACTGTAGGGATCAGAATTAATGCCTGGGCTTGGATAAGATCATTTCTTGAAGTGCATTCCTGTCTTTCAGCTGTATGTTGCTCAAATGGTAGTTGAGTGGACAGCAGAAATTAAGTTTATGGATTTGGCTTTGTTTAGGTTTAGGTTTTTTCTTTTTCTTTAGGCCAAAATAGAAAAGGCTTCATCAGACAGAATATTTAACACCCCTGCATAGCAAAACAAATATTCCAATGCTCTGAATATTTGTAAAAATGTGAATAAAAATTATCAAATTTTAAAACATAAATACATAAATATACATACAGAATTTTACCATGGTTCATTTATAAAATCTAGTAAAAATCCTTATGATTTTTGAGAATCAGTGGAGGCTGGTCTTAAAAAAAAGAAAAATTCAGCAACAACAGATGTGGTGATAAGTTATTTATACTCACCACTCCTGGAAAAGGATAAGATATTCACTGAATACTGATAAGTGATGGGGTTTTTTCCCTCTTGTTTCAGATATTTAGGCCATTATTTATTTGCCCATGCAAAAGAATGTAAAAAGACTGTAGATAAGCCCTTATTTTCTTAAATTTGCTTTTAATACAGGCTAGTATCAAGACTGCACAAATGATGTAAGATTTACTTGGCCTCTTTGAGACTATATCAGCTAAATAAATTGATTTCTTGTCCTTGCCTCAGGGTGCCCAGCCCAGTTTTGAACAAAATTACAGTAAACACCAGCTACAAAACACAATGTTCTGGTTTTAAATATGCCTAAAATCAGCTCCATTTTTTTGTATGTTTGTTTGTTTGTTTGTTTGTTTCTGGTCTGGCAAGTAGAACAAAATTACTCTTTTCATCTCAAAAACCATTTATGGCTAAACATGGAAAATGCTTCTAAAGGACTACTTACATTCTAATTTGAACATGGTTTCAGCATATAAAAAGAAAAGGATGAATTTTCATGGTAAGTGCTCACATAAATAGGAAATAATTAAGTAATTTTTAGCATCATTTTAGTCACAGACCAGTCTGAACTCCTGATCCAATACTTGTGTCTGGGTTTCAAAATCCCAGTGGCAAGCTCTTCAATGACCATAGGATAGTAATCAAACCACCCTCATCAAGGCTGCTTAAAGAATTAGAAAGTAAACTCTTAGCAGTGTGCGAGTCAAGATTCCTGAAAGATTCTTTGTACCACTACTGATTTTCTATAGCTGGAAAGGAGCCAGCATAATTTCCTTCTCTCATGGAGTTCCTCTCCTTTTTATGAAGACAAATAGCTAAGTACTTCAGTCTGTTCTTGAAAAAAATTTTCTGCATAGTCCTCTAATTTTCATTGAGAAACCAAAGGAACACTATCCTGCTTTCTCCACTGTATGTTGGGGAGAGGGGTGTCATGTTCTTTAATCACTTCTAGCTCAAGGTGCTTGACAGAGATCCACTCTATCTTTACAGTCAGGCAGTATTAACAACTCTAACAGAACATATGCTTCTGCAGTATCCTTTCTTCAGTGCCTTCCTTCTGATAGGAAAAGTGTATTTCCCAGTAACATAGATAGCACCAAATACCAGATAACTGTATATACTGTTAAATGATTAAGTTCAAACAGATCCTTTGCTTTCATTTTCGTGTTGGTTTTATAAGGGATATCTATCTAACCTGAAAATGAATGAAGCAAATTTTTAAATAATTACAGAAATGTCATTGATTTTATCTCTTCTTGCAAATCTAATATGCTGGTTTCATACCTGTCAATAAACAGAAAGAAACTAATTTACAGAATTAAAAAACAGTGTTACCTTCAAGAATGATATTTTTATAAAATCTAGGTGAGGCAGTAGCCCTGTCTGATACTACATATATGGAAATTTGCACGGTTTCACATTTATGTCTATCTGGTGCATCTGGTATTTCTATTTGTAAATCAAATAGATGAAGGTTGTCTTCAGATTTGTTTAGGATAGTAAAGTTTTTCCTTTAAAAAACAGACTTGGGAACACATGAAATTTCTTTTCTGTTCTGTCTTCCAGTAGTGCATCCAAGAACCTCTGTGGACAAAAAGCACCGTCTATTTTTCAGTGAGAAACAGCAAAATTCACTTCCAGGATGTAGGAAGATAAGACATTCAGCTTCTGATTAACACTATAACCTTCTCTTCTTACCCTTTCTGTAAATTCTCCCAGCTTCCATTTCCCCTAGAAGTTTGGTTGCCTGTGTCCCAAACGTCCAAGACCCAGCACTTAAACCAGCACAATTTTACCTTGACATAGATTTCTCAGGAAATTTCTGTACTGTGTACAGGAAGACGTGTTAGAAAGTTTGTAGAAAGATAAGAAAGGTAAAATTGTAGACTGTAGGATGGTTGATATAGGAATAAATTCTATTTCAAGGGTTCAAGAGGGAAAACATCAACATGGAAGGATACAGAAAAGATACCTAAAGAAAAAAGACAAAACAAAACAGCAAAACAGCAGAGCACTGTTCAGTCATTGATCAGTGTCATCAGTTTTATCAGTGCCAAAAGATTTAGTGGAAGATGGCAAATCAGCAATGCTAAGCATCCATCCAGGGAGCAGTGGAAATCCTCTGGACCGATACCTGCGTTGCCAGCAGTTTCCTGGCTGCCTTATTGGAGGTGATGAGCACAGAAATGCATTAAGACCTATATTTTTCGCTGTGTTAATGAATAAATAATTGATTAACATTTTTTAGCTGTCTGCACCCTTTTGCAGTGTACAGACAAAGGTGCCCTCAGGGATAAAGGAGAAGAAGCAGCTGGCAGCTCTTTAGGGACATTTTTCTTAGAGAGCTGAGCCCTTGAGTCCAAAGTGTCAGAAAGCAGGCAAGGAAGGCAGGAGACCAGACAGGCTTGGTAATCACTTACAGTTCAATCTAAAGTGTAAGGAGGCAACACACAGGCAGTGGAACTAAGATGTGTGTCCTGGGAAGAATGTAGGAATGCTGCCAAGATGCGTAGGGATGGGATCAGGAAAGGTAAGGCACAGTTGGAGATGAATTTGGCAAGAGATGTAAGAATAAGAAGGGATTCTACAAGTACATTGGCCATAAAAGGAAGACTAAAGGAAATGTACTCCTCCTGAATGAGACAGGGGCACAAGGGACAATGAACATGGAGAAGACTGAGGTGCTCAACAATTTTTTCGCCTCACTTTTCACTGGTAATCTGTCTTCCCATATCTCTCAAGTCCTCAAACCTCAAGGCAGGGACTGGGGAAACAAATACTCCACTATATTAAGGGAAGATCAGGTTCAAGACCACCTGAAGAAACTGAACATACACAAGTCCATGGGACCCAACAAGATGTATCCAAGTGGCCTGAGGGAATTAGTTGATGTAGCTGCCGAGACACTCTCCATCATATTTGAAAAGTCATGGCAGTCAGGCAAAGTCCCCAGTGACTGGAAAAAGGGAAACAAGCCCATTTCTAAAAAGGATAAAATGAGGAACATGGGAACTATCAACCATCTAGCCTCATCTCTGTGCTCAGTAATATCACGGAGCAGGTCCTCCTGGGAGACATGTCAAAAGACATTGAAGGCAGGGAGGTGATTAGAGACAGCCAACATAGCTTCACCAAGGGCAAATCATACTTGAGTAATCTAGTGGCCTTCTACAATGGAGTAACTGCTTCAGTGGACAAGGGAAAAGCTACAGGAACCGTCTGCCTGGACTTCTGAAAGGCCTTTGATATGGCCACCACAACATTCCTGCTGCCAAATCGGAGACCTGTGGCTTTGATGGATGGACTGGCAGAATGATAAGGAATAGGCTGGATGGCCATCTCCAAAAAGTTACAGTCAATGTCCAAGTGGACAGGCTTAATGTCCAAGTAGAAACCAGTAATGAGAGCTGTTCTTCAAGGGTCCATATTGGGGCCAATACTATCTAATATCTTCATAAATAGCATACATCGTAGGACTGAGTGCACCCTCAGCAAGTTTGCAGATGACACCAAGATGAGTGGTGCAGTTGATACACTCAAGGGAAGGGATGCCATCCAGAGGGACCTTGACAGGCTGGAGGAGTAGGCCCATGAGAATCTCACGAAGTACAACACCAAGTGCAAGGTCTCGCGCCTGGGTCAGAGCAACCCCCCGTATCAATACAGACTAGGCAATGAAAGAATTGAGAGCAGCCCCGTGGAGAAGGACTCAGGGATACTGGTGGATGAAAAACTGGACATGAGCCAGCAATGTGCACTTGCAGCCCAGGAAACCAGTTATGTCCTGAATGCATAAAAAGAAGTGTGGCCAGCAGTCCGCTCTCCCTCCCTCCTCCTTTACTCTGCTCTCATGAGAGCCCACCTGGAGTACTGCATCCAGTTCTGGGGCCCTCAGTATAAGACACATGTGGGCCTGTTAGAGTAGATCTAGAGAAGGTCCACGAAGATGATCAAAGGGCTGAGATAGTTGGGGTTATTCAGCCTGGAGAAGGGTCTGGGGACACTCTATTGTGACCTTTTAACATCTAAAGGGGTTAATAAAAAAGGCAGAGAGAGACTTTTTACCAAGGCCTGCAGTGACAGGACAAGAAGCAACAGTTTTAAAGTGTAAGGTGGTAGATTTAGATTGGATACAAGGAAGAAATCTTTTATAATGAGGGTGCTGAGACTCTGGAACAGGTTGCCCAGAGAAGTTGTGGATGCCCCATTACTGGAAGTTCAAGCTCAGCTTTGATGGTGCTTTGAGCAATCTGAACTATGTGAAAGATGTCCCCACTCATGGCAAGGGAGTTCTTCAAAGTTCGTTGCCAAACCAAAGCATTTTATGATTCTATTCCCAAAATGTTGACCTAAAAAGGGGTAGTGACAACACTAAGCCTTTTTATCTTATTCTCTAAGCAAAATTCCCAAAGGCACTATGTTATCATATTAAGGAAACACAAGAGAAATATTATTAGAAGGAGAAACAACTTTTCTTAAACACTTGTTGCACGGGCTTTGCTTTCTTACAGAGCTTCTGCCTGGACTCTTGTTCACTGCCATTCTCCTTTCCAGCTATGCATTTAAACAAGAGTGTCTCAAACTTCTGAAATCTCATCCCAGCCTATTTCTGAGAAGCATTTTACAATAAAACTACTTTTTCTCAGCTTCTTTTTCTTGTTCTTTTGGAAAGGAGACAATGTGTCAAAATTCTTCTGAAGAAAAACAAATCCTTTTTCTTCTTCTCTAGTTAAGTGACCTAAAGTCTGCAATTCCTTGACAAAAAGGAAGCTGTAGGATACTTTCTGGCTAGAGGAAGGAACTGTAGGTCTTGGAACAGAAAAGGAAACCATGAATCAGAGAAAAAACTTTTTTTTGAAAGAATTTTTTTATTTGTTATAGGATAAAAATTGACTGTTAACTAAATCTGAAAAATGGTCATCTCTAAGTAGAAACTGAAAGTAGGAAACAAAATTAACTGTAACAACTTTGAGTAAAATGTCTATGAACAAGCTTTTACAAGAATGTAAGAACATCCTTTATGGTTTGTGGGTTTTTCAGGGAAGCTGGCATCCTCCCTGCAGCAAAAAAGTTTCGTGAAAAAGAGAAAAATGCAGTCCTGTTTGCTGGATTGCTTACTGAAATGCTGGTTGCTGTATGCTGTAGTCATATCACATCTTAGGTAACTAGTCTGTTGATAGGTAGTATCACCCTTCTGTCAGGCAATAATGTAAATGTTACTTTCATATTCAGTACTATCCAGACACTCATGCAAAATGTGTTTGCTAAAATAATACCCTTGGTCATTTTATTCATTAAACTTCTTAACCCTTAGTGGAACAAGGATAATTATGCTTCAGCTTAACGAAGGGAAGAGAAAACAGTGCAGAAATATAAGAACAGAAAGATTAAATTCTTGGCAATAATAAGAAAGAAAGAAAAAAAGACCCTGGTGTATTCATTCTGTGACATTACCTGCAGTGTGACACACACACAAAGGTAGCAAAAAGATTCTAGTGAGCCTAACAGTTATCTCCAGTCATAGTGGAAATAACTTATCTTCCTGTGGGTGACACAAGAGGTAACTCACCAAAAGCACATCCTTAAAGGAAGAGTATGTGCCAGAATGAACAGTGACGAACCATGGATCTTAAGCAGCATACCTTTCAATATGACAATCTCAGCTGCCTTTCATGGAGCTAGGGAAGAGAGTCTCTGGGGACTGCAAATATTCCTTTCCTTCTCATGGCTACCTCATTATAAACTTAGAAGCAAAACCACCAATATCTTATGAGCAAGGTCTTTTATCCTTGTCTTTATTCCATTTGATTCTCCTTGTATTTCTCCAGGGAATCTGTAGAAGAACTATTAGACTTTATATGAAAAATGTATGCTTCTTCTGGTAAGGCATTAGTGAGAAAAGTAGTACTGGAGAAGGCCATAAGAACCTCAAGGAACTTAGACTGAGGGATATGAATCAATTCCTTTAGGCTTATGTCTTCTGGGAAGTTCCGATATAATGAGGAAACAAATGTTACATTTTGTCATAGGGAAATTTATATATTGTTCACATATAAAACCACACAGAGTAAAAGACTTTGAAAAGACTATGTTGCAAAAGACAACATAGTTTTTATATGGCACACATTTTTTGACAGAAATTATTCTTGTACAATTGGTTTGAAACAAGAAAAAAACTGCCCTTTTACAGTTGTATCTAAAAAACTTCCCACAAACCCAGTCTTCCAGCAGTTGTTTATGTAAACAATTCTATAGCTATCTTCAGCAGCGGCAGTTTGCTAGGATAATGAAGCATCACCACAAACTTTTTGTTAAAAGGCACTCAGTATAATAAAACTAAAATAATTATTTCACAGCCTTAGAAGTTTACCTTTTAATTCATGGAATTAAGTACTCTTTTAAACAAACAGAGGACATGCTTCGTCTGTCTTTAGGCAATGCAAGGCAACAAGATTCAAACAAAATATTTCAATCTAATGGAACATCTGGTACTGCATTACACTGGAATTCCTACAAAAATGTATACTTGCAGTATCTACTTTTGCATCAACTGTGTTTTTCATGATCCATGTCTCTAGCAAATGCCAATAGAAAGATTTACAGTAGCAGTAAAAGTCTGATGTCCAAAGTCATTACTCATTAGCCCATTGAGAGGAAGGAACATAAAGTTCAATCATTAGCTGTTGCATTCGATACCATGCAAGTAACCTAGTAAAATACATTTGTTCCAATTGCCCAAGTAACATTTGCAAAGCTGCAAATACACAATCATCAGAGAGAAACATAAAAAATCCACTAAATCACCCAATGCATTGCACTGCTAACGTGCCACTGATCCCTGCAAGATCTGATAGCATTTTGTTCAGAGCAGCAGTAATTGCCCTGAGCAAATCAGTTTCTGCAACTGCCTCAGAAAGTTTCTCTTCTCAGGAAATTTTATGCCCCTCACTCTAATTTTTGCTGCCCTTTGTTTCAGTCCATTATTCCTAATTAACCTTCATTTATCATCCTAGATCATTCCACCCTCTTTGTGAAGTTTAGTCTCCTGAATATTTGTAGTAGCTACGAAATATTACTCTTTTCTTAAACTTAACTCTCAGAAGTCACTGTTTATACTCTTCTGATAGTGATTGCTTTTGTTGTACTATGAACTATGTCTAAATTGTCAGTATCATTCTGGAAAGTGGTCCTAATGACCAAAAAGAAAATTTCAGCTGGAGGAGATAATTTTAGTTCTATGTTAGAAATAAGCCAGAAAAAAAAAACCCACCAAGATGACTAAGAGGCTGGAGCATCTCTCGTGTGAAGAAAGGGTGAAAGAGCTGAGATTGCTTGAGAAAGGGGTTGAACTAGGTAACATCAAATGATCCCTTCCAGCCTCAACCATTTTGTGATTCTGTGATTCTATACCCTTATAGAAGACCAAAAGCACACGGTCCTTTTCCTAATACAAATATACACATTACTTGTACAGACATGGAAGATTTTTCATGTTTCTTCATTCCAAATTTTTCATTCTTGCTTTCATACTGAGTACCAGTGATTTAGAACAGATAACTATGTCCTGATGTCTTGTTTTCTGGACAAATCTTATGTTTCTTTCATTTCTAATCGTCTGTATTTCTTTTAATTGTATTGCTGTTTCACTGACATTTGCAATGTTCCTTAAATTACCATCAACAATTTTTTATGAGCATGTTCTCTTTCACATTTAAATACCGAACTCCATTTCTAAGCGGTGAATCAGGGGAGATCTTACAATATTCCTTCAAGAACTACCAGCTGAGACTAGAGAAAGGGCAGAAGACAATTAATTCCATGTCATCTTTTGCACATTCATGATCTTTAGTTGTTCCAGGACCTGAATGCCAATGTGCACACAAAGCAGCATTTACGCATTTTCTTTGGCAGCTACAAGAAAGATCATCTTAACAGGAGGTCCACAGCATGAGAGAAGAGCATGCTTCTTAGCAGAGAGATTTGCTGCTTTCTTATTCTGTAAAATGTATATAGCTAGTCAACAGATCTGCCAGTTCTTTGTCTCCTCTCTCTCTAACCATTTTCTTGACATTTAGAATAGGGAAAATATCACATACACTGTTTACTGTGTATATATTTGAAAAACCCATAACTGCGTGACATACAATGTTTTGCAAAGAGGCATTCATTCTTCTTTGAGATTTGGAACTAGAGTCTATTTATTTCTATTTCTGTATTAATCTTCCCTACTAGCGTATTATTTAATTTTTTTAAGAGTATGCAGCTTGATATTACTTTTTATGTTCCTGCTGATCTAAGCTGGCTTCTTTTCTCCTTTTATCTCTTCAGACTTCTCTGGGATACATTTCAGTTAAGGCCTTTCCAGCTATTTCTAGGATCAAAGCTGAAGCCTCTTGGAAAATTTTGTAATACATTCTATTTAAAATCAGTGACAATGAAAATATTAATGTTTGGAGACTCTTACTTTATTAAAAGCATTTGGATAAAAAATATTTCCTTTCATTCTAGTATCCTGTTTTGCTTTCCCATATTCATTTGTCTGTTCTTTTCTTAGCCTGTAGAAATAAACGTCTGTACCCCCAGAAATAGGGGTGCTTTATAGTCATTCAGTGTTTGTCCTGTACAGATACTGACTCCACAATAGGAAAAGACAAGGTCCTTACAGGCTCCTTCTAGACCCTAGTTTCAACAGAGGAAAACTTGGACACATTTTTCAGAAGGTAACAGTAATATGTTCCAAAAGACTCTTCATCTTCTTTTCAGGCTGGTCTGTAAGTTACCTGATATACACCATGACACACCATCATATATTTAATTGACACTGTGCCCGTGTCTTCTTCCTGGACAATATTTTACCCTTTCCTTTCTAGCTGACCATAAAAGATATCAGCTTAGCTTTCACCCATAGTTTGTTTCAGATCCAGCCTATCTTTACTGCCAGTTATTATTCTGTCTCCCTGTCTCCTTTCCAAGGATTTCCTTCCCATCTCTGGTCATTTTTAGTATATATTTCTGGAGGGCTTCCCTTGACATTGCCTTCTTCAGAAGCATCAAAGGCAGCTTACTTAAACATAGATACACTTGGTTTTTTTAAGGTATTGATAAAACTTATTAGATGAGATTTACACTTACTTAAAATCTCAGAATAAGAATGCAGTATTTACCATGTCAAACTGATTTGAGAACTGACTGCTATGTCCCAGTCACCAGTGAGAACATGATCAATGGGTGGTTTCCCTGGGTTCCAGAGCAGTAAATATATTTTCAGTGTTGCCCAGGAAGAAAATGCAGTAACAAAGAATTTCCTGGTGCCAAAAGACTGATAGAAACAGAGAGAATAAAGAGAACAGAAAAGTCAGACTGAATGAATTTGAACAAATTTAGGTATTCAGACAAAATTAATTCTAGAAGATCAAGTACAAAGCAATATATTAAGAACAACTAATGCAACCTAATGGAGTATGTGTTCTGGAAATGTCTAATTTGCCATACAATTGAACATGAATTGCTAGGGAAATGCCATAGTCATGTGACTAAATGCTATACTTATTTTAAAGCAGTGAGAAAGAGTACCAATTTTATCATTATATACATCGCTGATGAGACAATACAGAAAAAAAAATGTTCTGGAGTTGCCGTTTTCAAAAAGATGTTAAGAAACAGGAGAAGGTGGAGGAAGAATGGAAAGAAAGGTTTTCACTGATAAATGTATATCATTCTGTCTAGCATATTAAAAGGAAATTGATAAAGAATTGCATTTTCCAAATCCATCCATGACCAGAAAACTCTAATAGTAAAGAGTTTTGCTCAAAATGCAGAAAGTAATAGTGAATACAGCAAATAAAAGGGAAGGACAAGAAATCACTTTGGTAATAATAACGAACATGAGAAGCCCTTGGGGTTTTTGTATCTGCAAAATCCTCAAGCTTTGCGTGTGTATATATAAATTGTAAAGGAGAGCTTAATGGCTCCATGCTTCTAGGAAAGAGAGAGATGTTTGGTTGTTCAGAGTCCGCTGCTCTCATACTGAATGTGATGAGAAAGCATAGAGGTTTATCCTGAAGAATTAACAAAAGGGCAAAGCAGACAGCCCACAAAGTAATTTCCTGACAGCTCTTCACATCTGAGAGTATGGAATTAGACCATGTAGCTCCAAGTCACACCTTGATAGTAGTGTTTACTGTGAGTGATGATTTGATTGTGCTTTGCCTATGTTTGGTTTGAACTGCCAGGTGGAGGGAATGATAAGTATACAGGTATTCCAGTTCTGCTTTATTGTACTCATTCCATGACAAGTTTTCCATCTTCCCTCTATATCCACTTCCTCTGTCTGCAACACTATATGCTCTACATAATTCTATATCTGAAGGTTTGTATTGCTTTGATATTATTTTGATTTTTATCTTTCTCATCTACAGATCTCACTACCATTTTTACTCTTTGTTTTCCATATCTTTTTTAAAATCTAGTCTATCATCCTGGATGACTTACATACTGGCTCCTATTCTTGTCACCTCCCATCTTTCACCTCTCACTCTATCTTTCTCCATCTGGCTTACATAGATAGCTCTTATTCCACACAAAACAAAACAGATTGTGTTATGTGGCTAGAAAGCATGTTATTTTTTCTCTAAGTAATTTTGCACAGAACTTAATTTTTTCTTCCAAACAGAAGAAACTACCATATATCTAAAACAGGAAGCATATGATCATGTGAAAAGTTGTGGGTTTTTTTAAAAGAACACTATCCCTAAAGATAGATTTATCTTTAAATAAAAGTCTGCAGCCATGGTTATTGGTAGAGAATGGAGCATGGAGAATGCACTTATTTCTCCAAGTCACATAACATTACTGGACCTAGCTGTCTGGTGTATGTGAAAAAAATGGGCATTAGCAGCCAGAAGTAGTAGCTAGCAGTTTAGTGCAAAAATGGCATTGTAAGAATAACAGTGATGAACAAAAATCACATTCATAATACTCACCTACCATTCACCTACATGTAAGGTTGAACTGTCATCCTTGTTAATATCCCAGCACAGAAGCTGGGCATTTGTTTCACCTTTTGTGTTGGGCACGTGCTTAATCCCATTTGAAATCACCAGCACTTAGAACTGGTTGTTGTGTTTTGCTTAATAAAGATGAATTTAATATGTTTAAAAGATATGATTGAACTGGGGTCTAAGACATGATTCACAAGATTCTCCTAGTGTCTGAAAAGTCTCACATGCTATTAAAAATGGCAGGCATTACCCTGATAATGGTAGACCCTGCATGTCTGAATTGTCTTTATATATAACTCAAACAGAAAAAAATTGTCTGAATGCTCTGAAGTGAAGAACTGTCAAAGCAGAAGATATTGCGTAAAGGGAAGATAAGAATTTTTTATTGAAATAGAAGGAAAAGGGAGACTATAAAATCAAGGCTGCTACTACATAAATCAGTGGAGGCTGACTGAGATCTAGGTCACAATCATGTCTAAGAAAAATATGGCATGGAACGCTATCTTTCCATAAGACTATTTTTCTTAATTTTTTATTTTTTTTACTACAGAGTTTTATATTGATCTCTTAGAGTGGGAAGTTTGGCTTACTCTGCCAAGACTATGAAAAAAAAGGAAAGCTTTTATAACTTTCCATCTGAAACCATGTGAGATCTTCAGTAAGTTTGAACAGCACACAAAACATGGATTCCCAAGTTAAGCACATTTGGAAAGACATTGAAGTATTGTTCGTGATTCCTAATGTGACTTGCCACACATCCCAGTATTTGTGTTTAAATTTGATACCCTGATTAAGTAGAATTCCCGGGTTTGCATGTCTCAAATGAGTATGCTATACTATATTATTACCTTTACTTTCAAAAAGCACTAATAATTCTGTTAGACTCTTCCAACTATCTTCTTGCTGTAAATTAGAACTGGACAAATAAAACGGGAAGGAAAACTTCCTTTAAAAAGGAAAAAAAAAAAAAAACAAAACACATTGATTTTTCTCTTCCCCTCCTATAGGATTGACTTCTGAAAATACCCTAATGACGAAATTTCACTAGTAAAAATGTTTAGAGACAACGAATTCTTATGGGAACTTTCTGTAAGAATTCCATTTTAAATTAACATGATCAGTGTATATGTCAGAAATGGTATATGCTTAACCAGCCATTGCACAAAACTATTTATCTGCTCAATCATAGGTATGAAATAGAAATAAAGCTTTGCAATATTGCAATCAATGCAAAAAATGTAAAACAGGACGTGGAGAGTAAGTCCCCAGTTATGTTCTGGCCTTAGATATGTTACATAAGGAGAAAGAACCTGAAAACTAATTGCATCTATTACTTCTTGTGAATTCTAAGTGCAACTCTAGCATCTCTAAGCCTTCCCTCACATGCAGCCCCAGCTTTTTATCTTTTTTATTATTGTTTGGCTTTTTTCTAGTTAGTTAACAAAGAGATCAGCTACTGAGTTCCATGTTGAGTGCATCAGCTAATTAGAAATGCCTGAGAATACAACCCAACTTAAGACAATGTGCACTGTGGGGCAGATGCCTGGTTTTACTGCCCTTCCAACTGTATGTTTTATATATTTGCAAAACTAGCTTACAACTGCAGCAGTATAGAACTCATGGTAATAAAAACTTTAGGGCTTACAAAATGTCATAAAAAGCTCATGGACTATTTCTAGAAAAATCATGAATTATTTATGAAGCAACTTCCAGAATTAGGTTTTCTGTCCTGCTTCCAGTTATATGTCTCAGGGTCATAAATTTCAGTTTATTTTAACTTATGAATGATAATCTTTCACTTTTGCACTAGCAAGTAATAAACTTTGGGCACAGTGTCAAATAAAAGGAAGTCAACCATTTAAGATATGCTTATTAATTAAACATGCACATTTAAAAGGAGGAAAATTTTAAGTGTCCACAGCTTCAAGGCAGCCTAAAATTTATGAGAGCTTTAGTAAATGATTTATTCCAGTTTCATCTGATAATTAAAGCTGCATAAACAATTTACAGCTAATCATTATTTTTCTTGTAAAATCATCCTCTTCTTCTGTTTGAATATTGAGTGACAATATGTGGGTTCTTGTGGTGAGCTGGCCTTGGCTGGATACCAGGTGCCCACCAAGCTGCTCTGTCACTCCCCCTACTCAGCAGGACAGAAGGGATAAAATAAGATTAAAAAAGCCTTGTTGATTGAGATAAAGGCAGTTTAATCAAGAAAAGCAAAGGCCATGTGCAGAAGCAAAGGAAAACAAAAAGATTCGTTCCCTACTTCCCACCAGCACGTGATGTCCAGCCACTTACTGGGAAGCAGGGCCTCAGTATGCGTAGTGATTGCTCCAGAAAACATACACCTTAATAACAAATGCCCCCTCCCCTCCTCCCTTCTCTTAGCTTTTATTAGTGAGTATGGTGTCATATGGTATGAAGTATGGATTTGGTCAGCTTGGGTCAGCTGTTCTGGCCATGTCCCCTCCCAATCTCTTGCTCTACCCTAGCCTACTGGCCTTTGGAGGGCAGGTTTGTAGAGACAGCCTTGATGCCGTGTGAGCACTGCTCAACGGTAGCCAAAAGACTGATGTGTTATCAACAACGCTGTAGCTACAAATACAAAGCCAGCACTATGAGGGCTGCTATGGGAAAAATTAACTCCATCCCTGCAAGACCCAATACAGTTCCCTAATAAGAAAAATCAAAGCTTGTGTGCAAGCAACTTCCATCACATCGGCGCATGAATAGAAACAGCGTTTCTGTGGACTAAAATGCTAGTACCTCACATACTGTTGGACAGATCAACCACGGTCCATCCTTACAGCCTAGACATACACCTCAAAAGCTGTTGTACTCTAGCAGAGTTGTATCACCAACAAGTGAAGGAATATCCCCACCAGACACAGGTCAAAGACTAAAAACTCATCTAGAAGGCGTGTTCATCACTGAAATGTTAGCATCACCATGTATGAGTGAGCTTTCAAGATATGTTTTTGAACCATCTGAGGGAAGTCAGTGAAGGACTGGGGGATGAGGGAAGCCTCAAATGGGGGAGAGACAGCGAGTCTCTGTGAGCTGAAAGAACAAAGTCATCAGCTTTGCAGTGGGAGGGGAAGGCGGGTTTGTTTGCATTTTGGTGTAGACGTGTATCTTGGATTATCTGTCTAGACTCTCCTTACAGAAAATGGGGAACAGTTACAAATTCTTCAGTAGAATTCATCTCATTCTAAGCAGGATGACTACATTTGGTGAAATGAACTATGTAACAGGTGCACATACTTCTCTCAGCTGAACAGAAATGGAGCTTAGGGCAGTCATCCCAACTGTAGATGTTTAAAGCCAAGTGAGTTGAATCCTGCCTGTTGTTCGCCTTCAGAATACACATGAACTCATAAGCTGTCTTTCAGGATCAGCTCAAAATTCTTTTCTAATGATCTCCAGCAATTGTACAAACTGTAGCATAAGGTAATGAATCATCAATTGCTGACTTCTATTGAGTCACTGCACATATAAACAACATATTATTTTGCACTTCTGGAAATATCAGTGCTTAAGATCTATTCAAATAATAAAACGTTCTGGTAACAAACACCTGAAAATAAATCACTGAATAACGTAAATTTTACAGGATGTATATGAAACATTCCTGGTATGAGCTGGCTAAGAACAAACCCAGCTCTTCAGAATTCCATATAGTTTATCTAATATCACTGGTCAAAATATTCTTTTGGACTCAAAACATTGTGGCCTATCCATCTCAGTGAGAAAATATTAAGTTATACAGAATTGAATATAAAGCAGAAGGAAGATGAATTGTCTAGCTTAAACATCAAATTTTCTGACTTCTAGTTAATGTTGCAGTAACTTACCCAAATCAAGCTGGGTGTTGTAAAGGCACTAACAGGAATGAAAGGCAGGGGGGAAGCAGCCAGCAGTTAAAAACCTGTTACTACGCTTAACGTAGTCACCTTTCCTGCTGAACACAGCACTGAATTTCCCAAAGTAATAATACAGTCTTTAACAAGAAAAGTAAGCTGGACCTGGGACAAATCATAGAATATCTCAAGTTGGAAGGGATTCATAAGGCTTATCAAGTCCAACCCCTTGCTCCTTGGAGGACTATGACTAAGAGTGTCACCCAGATACTCCTTGAACTCTGACAGGCTTGATGCCGTGACCACTTCCCTGGGGAGCCTGTTCCAATGGCCAACCACCCTCTCAGTGCAGAACCTTTTCCTAATGTCCAGTCTGAACTTCCTCTGTCACAGCTTCATTCCATTTCCTCATGACCCATCCACTGGCGACCAGAGAGAAGAGAGAAGAGCACCTCCCCCTCCACTGCCCCCCTTCAGGAAGTCACAGACTGTGATGAGGGCACCCCTCAGCCTTGTCTTCTCCAAGCTGAACAGACCAAGTGACCTCAGCCACTTTTGGTAAGTCTTGCCCTCGACCTTTCACCATCTTGTTTGTCCTCCTCTGGACATACTCTAATAGTTTGATGTTCTTATATTGAGGCACTCCAAACTGCACACAATACTTCAGGTGTGCCCAAACTAGTGCAGTAGAGTGGGACAATCACGTCCCTCCACCAGCTAGCTGTGCTGGGCTTGATACACCCCGAGTCATGGCTGGCTTTGTGGGCTGCCAGGGCACACTGTTGACTCACACCCAACTTGCCATCAACCCAACCCCCCAGTTCTCTTTCCCTGGGGATGCTCTCCAACCTCTCATCCCCCCAATTTGCATGTATAACCAGGATTACCCCATATCAGGTGGAGAATCTGGCACTTGTTGAATTTCATACGGTAGGGGATTGCCCAGCTCTCTAGCCCATCCAGATCTCTCTGTAAGGCCTCTCTACCCTTGAGGGAGTCCACCGCTCCTCCTAATTTAGCATTATTGGCAAACTTACTCACTTAATGTATGTTTTATTCCTGTGTCCAAATCATTTATAAAGGAAAGGGAAATAAAAGGTGGATAAAAGGAATGGAAATAAAACTTTTTGCTTGATAAATATTTTAAATTGCCATGTAAAGTGAAAGTTTTGGTCCGTTGGTTAGAGAAAACAAAAGAATGCAGTTAATTTATAAATGTAATTACTGGTGATATTAACTGCATTTAAAATAACATTGAATGTAATTCATTTCTTCAGTTATTTCAGTATACATTTGCATGCAAGTACTATTTCAAATCAAAAGTAAGTCTTTAATACGACCTTTTTTTACTACTATGAAGGATGAGACAATCAATGCCAAAAGTTCTGTTTCAAGCTAAGGTTACCTTTGTATATTTACCTGTTTACTCCTGAAATGGGACAACCGAATACCACATTGAGCAGTCAAGCCACTTCTCCAAGGAACTCAGGCCAACATGAGTATTCAGTTACCAAGAAGAATACTGCAAACATTTACTTGAACCAGACAGAAAAACTTCTTTCTTCTATTCTTTTAAGTTAGTTTTCATTTGGAAGATTTTAGGTAACCAAAAATCTTTCCAGAAATAACATTATTCCAACTTTAATAACTTATTCATACACCCACTAAAAGAGTTAACTGTAATAGTGCTAAATGATGATGCCTGTTAGGACCATATATTCTGACTACAGCTTATCAAGAACATTTCAAATAGTATTAAACTGCAGTGTCCTTTCAGTGTGATGCATAAATATGGTTGTTTAGTCATAAAATGGAGGAGTACATGCATGGTATTCCATGGATCTGCATTTAAGTATCCATCCAGCTCCATTATAAAAGCAGATAGAACTGTTCCCTACATTTCATATGGAGATACAAAAACTATAATCATGAACAAAGTGATACTTTCTTCTTATATCTCCCCTCAGAATTACAAATTATCTTTTTATCCTTCTGCATACTATAGCAAGTACAACCTGAAAATTCTTACAATTTGATCTGTGTTGCTTTTCAAAAAAGTTTGGATTCCCTTCCAGCCCTGAATATTTCAGAGTATAGAGCCCAGAAAATCAGATGAGAAGTCTACACTATTTTGAAGTTCATATAATGTAGGGTCTGTCAACTTTACTTTGCTCCAACATTCCATTTGATAACCACTGCAACTATGGAATCTGAATTCCACAAACTGCACAAATTTACTCTGCAGTTTTGCAGCACCCTGTAATTATTTTTTACTATGTCATCAATTTACTGCAGATCAGCTCTCCAAAATATTCCTGTTTTTAAATATTTTAAATTTAAATAAATATTTTTAAATACTGGCAGGCACATGGAAGTTTGTTTGCAGTATAGCAGCTTAGGCTTTAGACAGGGTTTTCCAAAATCTACATATTCAATCACTATTTCTTCACTCTCTGATATACTGCCAAAATTTCTCTAAGACATCACTACAGAATTCTAATGATACTGTCAACCTGTTGCATATAACTGACAGTTTTAACTTCTACATTTTGAGAAACATTCCACAGTTCTTCCCATACCACTTCCCAATAATATCTATTTTTGTGTTTCTGGATGATGTGTTTCAGCCAGTTTCATGCATGCCAGGTTATTCAAAGCTGCAATATAACCCACAGTTTACTGGAGAATTATATGACATAGATTTCACTATCTGGTATAGGATCTTGATCTTTTTCAGATGTTCTAAAATTATTTGTCAACCAAGAATATTTTATTAGATAGCTGTTATGCAGTCATGAATGTATGAAAGTATATAAAATTAGCAAGGAGCACTACAGTTCAGGCTGTAAACTTTAGACACATCTGTACAATTGGATACAAAGATGTTTGCAGCAATTCCAAAATACCTAATGTATGTGGCAACTTTGTCCTGTAAACACTATTGCTACATTTGAATAGCAATGTGCTAAAGTCTGTAAGTAAAACCTAGAGGGAAAGATACAAGAGTACAGCACAACTTCATATTCACAATAAAGATAAGTATATTGATTTCAGGTAAGAGTTGATCCGGACATTATTGTACAATGCCATTAACACATACAAGCTCTTCACTAACTCAGAAAATTTTCTACCATACTTCACTGTGTAAACATATCTTTGAACATCATTCTGAATTGACAAGAAGAAGTGAAAAGATAATATGGTCTGAAATGATTGTTAAGGTAAGGTCCTTGGGTCACATAAATAAAATAACCCCTTGGATTTCAACGAAGATATATTGAGTTTTGTCACTCACTGACTGAAAGAGCATATCTATTTTACTTTGCATTACCGTAAACAAGGGATGTTTTGCTTAGGAATCCAAAATTGGAAACAGGTCATGAGTGCTTTTTACTAGCAATATGTGCTTTACTACAGTGTATTTTGTGGAATCACAGATTTGTTGAATACAATAAATTGCTGAAAAGCTTTTTCCTGTGGCTTTAATGACTTAAAATAGATTAATATACAAGAAAAACAATGGCCTCTGGCAGCAAAGAATCCAGGGGCAGTTTTCAAAGAAATACAAATGCCTAAAGTCACAGAAAGATACCTGTTAGGATTGTTCAAGATAAACTTTCTAACTCCCAAGGACTCTACCAAAAACCTCAGTGAGCAGTCATCTGCTCTTATAGGTACCTTCATTTCTTTAAATCTGGCTGACAGTTCTTAAAAACTCCTCTGATCATGCTTACACACCTTTCACAAACTGTGACAATTTTTTTAAAAAGTAGATTTTTTTAAAAGCATTTTAGATGCATTCTCTTAATTCATTAAAATTTATTTAAGCTCCACAGTAAAGAAAGTCAACAGATCAGTCTAGTACCCTGTCCTGACGCTGCCAGACTGGTGGCTCTTCTCAGTAACTGTACCACAGTGACTCCTAGTTCTGAGTAATCAGAGAGGAGTGTGAAACAAAATAATAATAAAAAAGGACTGTATAATGGGGGAAGGATGGTAAGCTTCAGGAAAAAAGACGTGACTGGGAAGTTGCTTTTGTTCCAGCAGCCTGGCATTCTGATGAGCCATTGGTGCTTGAACAGCTCATGACTGATTGTGCACAGAAGACGCCAAGTTATTTGAACTATGAGTTGGTCATCTAGGAAGAAAATCTGAACACAGACACACTCAGCTGCTTGACTGCAGTGCAAGGTCTCCTGCAGCTCACCGAGTATGTACAGTGTAAACAAATGGTATTGAATGCAAACAAACCAATTCTTATTACCACCTCTAATCTAGGTAATTTCTTCAGCTGGCAGATGAAGAATCTTTACTGTGCTCTTGTCTCCGCAATCTTAGGGTCAGGTGAAATATACTTTTTGGATTATTATTCAGCTGGCAGATGA
>JAVJGJ010000014.1:52418191-52434786 GCA_035590215.1 Microhierax caerulescens
CCGCAATCTTAGGTTCAGGTGAAATATACTTTTTCGATTATTCTACAGCTGCCAGATCAAGAATAATCCAAAAAGTATATTTCACCTGACCCTAAGATTACGGAGACAAGAGCACAGTAAATGAATACATAAAATCAATCCTTACTGCAATTGTTAAATTATCAGGACAGTTACCTACACTGTCATCTCTGTGTCAAATTACATTATAAGTAAGTAGCCAGGAAAAGTGAAGGCAGAAATGCTTCAATTTCATTCATCTTTTACCAGCATGCATATCTTATTTCTACTAAATCATTTACAGAATACTTTCTAGTTGCCTACAGAAACCTCAAGATATTTTTATGCATCATTGAAGAATCCACCTATATCCACATGTGATGCGAAGTCCCACGGGCACAGTTAAAACTCATATCATTACCTACTTAATACTACAAGGTACTTGAACTGAATCTGCTCTGCTATTGCTTTTTTACCATCAGGCATTTGACCTGCTCAAGTTTATGAATGCAATCAGCTAAATGCCACTTATTTTTTGACAGTCATTCTCTGACAGGACATGAATAGTGTTTGCTGAACCAAAGTTACAAGTCATAGACTGTGCTTTAAAAACAGCATAAGTATAGTTTCAGCTACACCATTTTAGCATAGACTAATTGTCTTTCTATGATCTGGAAACTTTAAAAGAAAGTTCCCAGTGTCCATGCTGAGGTAATTAACATGAGTAAGGGTTTCAGCATTTGGTCCTCATTCGAGATTATATTTCAAATTCTGAATTTTTGCTAATGGACTTTTTAAAATCTATTTGATGCAGAAAAAAAGAAAACATTGTGCAGGAGCCTGAACTCCTTTTTCTGGCAAAAAGCCTTATGAATCTAATGAAACTGTCTGAGGAAAAAATGCAGTGATAGATCTTTTCAGCTACATACAGCAGAAAAAAATAATTCCTTTGAAGAATCTTATTGATAACATGAAAAAAAAAAGTAACAAAGGTAGTATTCATAGCATGTCTACTTTCTATTGACAGAATTAATTTCATTTGGGTGGGGGGTGGGGGGCGGGGGGGCAGGCATGGATAATGCAGTAGCCTACCTTTCTTTTTGTAAACAAGCCACACTGTTCAGAGCTTGTTTTCCTTCACTGAAACATGGCTTTGCCTAATAACTAATGTTACTAGACTATATTTTTTTCTCACTTTCAAGTATTTCATCCAGTTCACCACAAGCTTTAAGACCCCAGAGGGACCTAAAACTTCTAAGAGCTTTTGCGAAAATAGATGCTTCAAACCAAACAGCACCTCAACAACTAAAGTTATTTGAAGTTGGTTTCTCTCAAAGAGCAGTTCATCTTTCAAGGTGAGCTAATGTTTTAGAGACATGTTGTGGGTTCCTCATCAAACTCAATTTCATAAATTCTCTTAACATCTCTAAAACTGGGATAAATTCATACTTGGTTTTGATCTGAGAGACTTGCAAATATTTTTCTTGATATTTATTTCATCTTTTTGCATCTTGCAAAATTATGTTCTTTTTTCTGCTTACGTAATTCAATTGTTTTCATTGCATAGGTTTCAGAAGCACTGTACATCATTACTTTCCCTCAACATCATTGAAAATGTCAGAATTTATCTGGGATAATATTAGTCAACTAATGCTTAAAGAGCCTAAAAGGGAAAACAAGTTATTTTTTGTTGATGCGTTTTCTTCTTCCTGAGGAAGAGATTAAGTTGAATCATTTAGGGGGGAAATCTATTGTTTTTTCATGGTGATACAAGTGTACAAAGTAGTAAGACAAAAAAAATTGATCCATTCTGCCTTAAAAACAAGCACAGGAGAATCATGGGCTAGAAAGCAGCACTGAAGAACAATTCTTTTCTACACAAGAGGTCAAAGAGACAAAGGGACTGCATGCTTAAGACAGATCCATGCAAGAAACCCTCCCAGCTGATCCTCCTGTGAAGTCATCATCTTCAGTGTATATACAAGCGATCAGATGAAATACCGTAAGAATCTGGCTTTTTTTTTTTTTTGTCTGGCAAAACATCTGTCATACAAAAGCAATGGTTTTATTACTCTAAAATAAAAGACGAGTCAGTCTTGCTCAAGTAATCATGAAATGCTTTACTTAACCCACCCTATTTATTTTGGTGAAAACTGTTAGCATATTCCAAATGTGGAATTCTTCAAAATAGGTCAAGAAGGTCCATGCATCTAAGATGTTTGGAAAGGCTGGACTAACCGCATCCATCTGGTTAAAATGTATTTTTGAAATGAATGTCTTCATACATATCAGATTTAATATGTATTAGTTAACAGAATTTCATTTTTCTGATCATGTTGTGGCAAGCTGAATTTAGGAAAAATGATTTTGAACAAAAGAAATAAATGATAACATGACATTTTTCTCCTTCAGAATAGAATAACCTACCCTTCAATCAACATTATAGGTTTTTAAAAAATGTTCTGAATAATTCCAAGGAAAACCATGTTTTGTAAGATATCAATAATGTACAAGAAAATACTGAAAAGTAAAGCAAGGGAGACCCCTTGTGGCTTGATTCTCATCTAATAAAAACGCCAGAGGTTCTGTTATTGCTTATAAAATACCATAGAAATTATTATAGTTTCTATAAGCAAGTATGATAAATAGTACTCAAACAATCCTAAATGCTTCATAAAATCAATATATAGATTTTTGGCATAAATAAGGATATCTTATTTATATTCATGGAGTATACAGGAATATGTACTTCAGTCTTTAAAAATGGTCTACAAATTCACATTGATGTTGTTAACTGAAAATGAAACATAATTCCACTACCAGATTATTCTGATGACAAAAATAGTAATTTTTAGGTGGATTTTTAAATCAAACTGTCTTCTTGAGGCTGTAAGATAAAACATTGCTTGTTTAAAATAGCAAAATAAAACTTTCTGCCTGTGTATGAAATTTTGCTCAGATACCATAATAAGCGTGGTTGTTGAAAAAAATACTTTTCATAATATTAAAAGGGGGGAAAAAAAAAAGAAAGAAGGAAAATAATTTGCCTGACAACTTGTCTGGTAAAGCAGACTGTCTAACAAAATTGCTTTTTTTTTTTTTTTAAAGTGTAAGTAACTGAAGAGAGTTTGCTGTACAGAAGCAGATAACCCATAAGCATTTAGAGAACCTCAGGCAGAAAGCAAGACCTCTGGAAGAGAATGAAGGGAAAGAGAAAGCAAAAAGATTAGAAAAAGACTGTCAGGCCCAAGATGAATTCATAAGAAACGGGGAAAAGGGAATCCATGACTTTACAAAATGAGGAAATATCTTATAGCTAAAGGAGTATCTATTATCTCAGTTAGAAGAAAAATTATAAAAGCCTGGTGACAGAGATAAATGCCTTAACAATGCTAGTTAAAGCTGCATCTGCTCTGTAATTTCTGAGCAGTATGTTCTTCTCATGGGGAAATGAGGGCACCAGAGGAGTAAGCCACTCTGCTCTTAGCTAAAATGGTCAGACTCCACATGTTTGTCTTCTGTGGTTTTGTCGTAGTTAATTCAATACAGACACAAGAACAGTAAGTCACAGGTGAGAGAGACTTTTGCAAAGCACAGATCTGTTCTGACAAAGGTGCCACTCACTGCAGTAACATTCCCCTCATGAACTTGAAGAATTTAGGGTATTTCCAAAAGTGAAACACTTCAATAATTCATGGGGCACTAGTAAAACAAACAAAAAAACATACACCCCATGGCTTTGTTCATAAAGCATTTGTGCTAACTCTTTGACTCTTTATGTAAGTGTTCTGATGAGAAGCTTGTCTTTTGGTGCCACAAAGGCCTGCAAAAGAAATACATCTAACTTAAACAGGCCGATTAGCTGCTGTTATTATGTCATCACCAGAGTACTTACATTGTACCCATAATTATGTCATGACTCAGTCACAACAGGAATAGACTGCTTGGAAGTGTAAGGCTACAATGGGCATGGAGACATTGGCTGCTACATTAGTATATAAGTTACTACACTGCAAGAACCAGGGCTCTTCTTCAAGATCGTCTTTATGAGGCATTTCTTCCGTCATTATTAATGCCAGGGACCTACTCTGGTGTGGTGCTGCAGCCCCTGTAAGCACCCTGGCAGAGCCCAGCCGTGGGTCCTGTGGCACCAGGCCTGGGGCAGATTTGTGACTCAGAGCATTACAGGCAGGCAGGAGTACATTGCACATACGAGCCAGGAATTTATCACTAGCCCAATTAATATTTTAACAGTCTTAGAGTCCACATTACCTAATTATTACAGAGAGGCCCATTAATCATCCCCTTAAATCTGTTAAAGATTCTATACCTCCCCCCCCCCCGTGTTACACTCCCCCACCCAGTGTTCCTCGGGGGCATTTTCTGTTGACCATTTCAGCCTTCCTAGGGAAGGCCGGGCCCTGGTCATGTCCTGGACATGCCCAACATGTCAGAACTCACAGTTGCTGGATGTTGTGAACTCTAAAAGCATATATGAGTTCAGGTAAGGAATAAGTAGACAAATTCATGAAAGAAAAATGTCAGTGGCTATTAGAAACAGTGGGCAAAATGCAACGTCTTGCTCAGGAAAACAAGAAACCTCTGACTTCCACAAGCTGGAAAGGCATACGATAAGCAGGATCAGTCTGCACATCTTCTGTTGGCTACAGTATTTTTCTAATCATCTGCTACCATCTCCAGTAACATCACAAGTAAAAGGTTGACTTTTAATCTTACCAGCATTCTGATTTTATGTTCTCATGCTTAATAGAAGAAAATAACAGCTTTGAGCAACAGGAGCATGAATACTCCTGCTGAATTCAGTAAGACTACTCAAATATTACAAGTTAAGTATGTGCTTAAATACTGTGCTGGGTTTGAGCTTTTTCTCATGTTTGAAGTATTTATTTTTTCAAAAGCTAGTATAAGGCAAAAATCTTATATCATCAAAACTAACATAGCTAGGCAGTGCTTCTTATTTTTTTCACAGGGAAGTAATTAATTTGACTTTAAATGAATACGGTTGTAACTGCAGCTCAAATCACAAATTGATTATATCATGTCTCTTGACAGTAGAAGAGTTTTTCAAGGTCTAGTACCACAGATGGCTCAACTCCAAGTAGTTTGTACTACTGTGTTGTAGGAATTCTGGAAACAATCATTACTTCCTGTTAACATACTGTGACAACATTTTAAGCTGCCTTCAAGGCAAAGACCTCAGTTCTCAGGAGGTGATATGAGTTCATTTACCAATTCATCTCAACATAATATTCCAATAGAAGAATCTTTTCTGAAAAAAAAGTCTCAATTTTATTACTGTAATGTGCAAGACTGTATGCGTTTATGGTCATATATTCTGTTGCTTAAAGAGAAAATTAAGAATGGTCAATGCCTTCTGTACTATCAGCCATTAATAGATAGCTGAAATCAACGTAGAGCTATATGAATTGATAAAAGAAGCGAAATCATTAAGTTGCAAGCACTGCAAGTTTGCTTATAATCAGATTGAGAAATCAATGAATAATAAAACTTCAGTGTGAAAACATAAGGAAAAAAAACTATAATTCTTTCCTGTCTTACCAGTGGAAGTGTTAGTAAATGTAATTAATATGTATGTTATTTACATTTAAGCCTACATATGTTACTTCAACTTGATAAAATCCTGACATTTTTTATATTCCTTACTGATGGTGGTACTTAGGCAGAACGAATAACAGGTGTCTATTCAAACTTCAAGTCACAGAATAGCTGGTGTGACTTATTAGTGACAAATGATAAGGCATAAGGCCTTTCTTGTCTTAATGATTTCCTTGTGCTTTGATGTAACAGTTACTTTCACCATCATTAATATTACTGCAAACTGTCATTATTCATAAATGATGAAATAATAAGGCAGCTTCATTACATGGGCAATTCCAAATTATTCACTTCAGTTACTAATATATGAATGAATCATTCTTGCAGATTTTTAACTTCATGATGTATTTTTATAAACAGAAGCTCAAAATCAAAGAAGCATAAGCAGTATCTTCTTTCTATTATTTCTATTTTGTTCAAAAATAGAAAACTGCAGGAATATTTTTGTAAATCAAAATGGAATTATATTTATATGTAATTCAGTGTGCTTTGCCATGTTTAGTTTTAACAAGAAATGTAGTTCAGCATATAGAATTAAGTAAAGACAACTTAAGGAACACCTTTTCCACCAATCAATATGGTCACCAGAAGCTGATAGTTCATTAATAAGGAAAAGAAAAAAGTAATTATTAAAAATACTACAGAAATTGTTAAGCTTTCTAACCCAATATGAGGGCCTCCATATCGAAACATACACATTAATGAACAGATTAGAATTGCCTTGCAGCTGAAATGTAACTGGTCCAAGCTAGGGTCTGGGCCACACTAGACCATTTTCTTCCTGAAATCAGGTGTAGCTTGAATTATTATTTTTTTTTATGATATATCTGAACAGGGTTTATTCTGTCATTTTCTACAGTTCCGGAATAGCTGAATAGCTGAAACAGTACATAAAGGAATATTTTAAGATTTAGAAGAAACAGAATAACTTAAAAATCCTAAAAAAAAAAAATAATGGAGTTTTGCAACTGTTCATAGACTAAGAAACAAAAACTATTTACTTTTTGTCCTAATATGGGGAAAAATCAAATCATAGATGAGAAAATCTACCCTTCACAGGTATCTCATAGGTATATTTCTTTATTAACTCTGAAAAAGAGGTTTGCTCTTATTTTTTTCTACCTACAATACTCAGATGTATTCCAGTTGTATTATTTTTCAAAATTACAATTACGTCTTCTAAGCAGCTCTGCATTACAGGAACCTTCTGCAAGATTTGGCACACAGCTTACTAGCCTGGGCAGGACTGAGTGTTGTTTCTCAGTACAACCTTACAAAATAAAATTCTGTGACAGATATGCAAGAAATATGCAAGTGTTTATTTACATCTTTAAATGACTTTGCACTTTATTTGCCTTCTGCATACCTGCTTGTGGCACTAACACATAGCTGTAAGTATTTGCCTATTGGTTTTGAACAGAATTAATTATTAACAGAAAATCACATTGCTACTTTGCACTCTTCATGACAGGGACTGCTGGTACACAGTCCACTTACTTGGTCCTGCACTTTTTACAATTCTTGCTTTCTTTAACCTTTTCAGGTCTAAATTAAGTTTTTGGTTGAAAGTTAATGTATTTGGGCTCCTCTCCCCTAGATCTTTTTTTATTGTATCATCTTAAAAAAAAAAAAATATCCCAAAACAAAGCCTGCCAGAACTTTTAAGTCACTTCTCTAGCCAATAACTGTATGCTAGGGTGTCGTTTACTATGAAACAAGTATGACTTCTACAGTTTTCCTTGACCTAGTTGGTTACCTTTATTTTTCCAGAAGTGGAAACATGAGAAAAAAATTTCAATGGTGTTATGAAATGTACTGTTACATGGGATTTTCATTTTAAGTATTTTTTTTCTGACCTCAATGAGACACACAAACTGCATTTCTTATTGTACAGATACTAAAGTAAAAATAAAAAAGAAAACTCATTGGAGCAAATATAAACACACCTGTTTCTCAGGTGAATTCCTTACCTACTATGTTATGCACAGGATTTTTTTGTGTGTTCTTTCTTCATGGTCCCATCAATTTTGTATGCTCATCTACAAAAGCAGAAGTATAGACAGTCCTTAGCCTGTTCTTAGTGATCTTCTCAGCCTAAACAGGGAGGCTATAAGCATAACCTTGGATTCTGCTTTTCCCAATACACAGTAGAAAGAAGCAATTCAACCAGACCTTGCACTTCATGCTCACATTGATACTAAGGAACAAAAAGAATAGAGGTATGCACTGCCTATTTTGAAAATGGAAAGAAAACTGTTCCTTTCTCTGCAAGTGTCCATCTTAGTAAAAAGATTAAAGATAGATTATCCCAAATAATTTAAATGCCTAACCTCTCAGGAGAGGTAGCATTTCAAACTGACTGCATCCTTAGCATTTCTTCTTGGCTACCTCTAATCCAGGGGTCCTCAAACTACAGCCCGTGGGCCAGATACGGCCCCCCAGGGTCCTCAATCTGCCCCCTCTGGTATTTACAGACCCCCTCGCCCCCCCCCCCTCCCCCCTTGCTGGGGGTTGCGGGGGGAAACCAAGCAGCCGCAGATGACCCTGCCACTTCATCCACGTGCTGGCCCCCTGGTTAAAAAGTTTGCGGACCCCTGCTCTAATCCATATAATGTCTAGCATGTCATTTGGACAAGCCTGAGACATAAACCCCTCCTCATGCACTGAATAAGGCGTGTAGGCAGAAGCATTTAGATTCTGCATTGTATTTTTGAGGTGTAGAAAGTGTAGCACTGATTCACTGACTTGGTGGCATTAACTTTCTGTTTTGCATGGAACCTATGGTCTATTATAACATTTTTAGCCAAATTTATTTGAATATGTTAAAGAAAACAAAGACTACAATAGCAGTGCGCATTTTGATCAAATCATTGGATGAGATTGGGAAGACAAAACCAAAAAGGTACTTCACGTTCATCTTCATGATTTTTTCCCTTCCAAGTACATAACCGTTTAGTGGCAGTAGATTATGTAAATAACTTCCTCTGAAACAGAAATGCTGGTTTTCAATTTAAATTACATACAGTAAATCAGGATTAGATTATTCCAAATCCTGATTTCACTTTTTCTTATTTATTTGGCATAAGTCATGTTAACTACAAATTACAGTGGTCTCTGTCTCACCATTTTTTATTTTGCTTTTGAGCATGTATTGTTCCTTGCAATTAATTAAGATAAAGCCAAAATTATTTATGGTTATGAGTCTCATGTAGTCTATAATACTTAGCAAACTGTTTTACAAACACGGAAATGTCTGCACTATTAATAATATGGGTCAAGGAGCAAGTTTGATCACTAGACCCCTTGCCATGCACATAGCTTGCAGTCCTTGGCTGCCTTAGGTCAGCTCTTTTGCCCTGCACAATAACTGAACGTGCCTTGTGGAGCTGTTCACCACAGAAACTGTTCCCAACAAGCAGTAAGGGTAAGGCTCCACCAGGGCTGCTCTTAAACTGTCCTCTCACACCGACTCAGCAGGCTTTCCACTCTCAAACACTCTTACGTGCCTCTGTGTAACAACCCATTCCCCAGGATACACAGCACACATTCTTTGTTTCACACTGCAGTGGGTTACAGCGGAGTCCTCACATTTTTTTCAATATTTGTAACTGAATAAATCCTAATAGGAAATAATTAATAATTAAAAATATTGGGCCACTTGGCACCCAGAAAAGACCTGCAGCTAGCTGTTATGAAGTGTGAGTAAAATTCATCTGCTACATAGGGCCCTAGTATCCAGTTCAGACCTTTTTGGTTTTGATCTCAGTAATTGCTCCCTCTTTAATTTACCAGCATAGACATAACCTTCTGTGTAATATGCTACACTGAGGTTAGAATTAAGTTTTCAAGCTGAATACCAAGATATTTTTTTGTGTTTGGGAGCAAACATGAAAACGCCATCTTCCTGACAGTTCTTTTGAGTAATTATGTGGATTACCTGCTCATTTTAATCAAAAACAAAAGCATAGATGAAAGCTTAATGGAATTGATGGTCACACATGCACAGAAGCGATGGAACATCCAATAGCTCTCCAATGGACCAACAGCAAGCAGAGTTTCAGATCTTCTGAATTTGGCATTAGTCACTTGGTAAACAATAACATTTTCAGTTAAAATGAAACCAACATGATCCAGTGAAATTCAGTATGAAAGATGAAGCCTAAATCTTACAAGTTATATAGGCCATTTCAAACAGAATTTTAAGATGTTCCATTCTTCCTCTGGAAGTTTCTCAGGTCTAACAAACTATGCTTGATGGATTTGCTGTTATATTTTGCTTTTCCTTTTTTGACAACTTATGGCAGCCACTAGCAAAGGTATTCTCACCAGGGCCCAGTGATGTATTATTTTTCCACCACAACCTTCTAGATAAATTTACTGTTTCCAAAAAGTACTCAGATATACAACAAGAGCTCTATCAGTTTTCTACTGTACTGTTAGAGTAGTTAACAATTCAAATTATATATTTGTATTTCTAAAATTTAAAAAAAAACATACCTTCACTTCAAATTGACCTAGCTAGTCTTTGAGGAGAAGAAGTTGAGAGGAAGAAAAACCAAACCAAATGAAAACAAATGAAAAGACCTTTCTGCTGCATTATTTCTATATAATAATTCAAAGAGATTTATCTTTTTCTTTAGTTGGCTTTTATTATATTTGTTCTGTATGTCTCCTTTTCAAAAGAGAAAATATTTTCTTGCCCATCTTCTTAGTCTATTGGGTGAATAGCCAAAGCTTTTTTTCAAGTTTAACAGTGTAACTTAGACAGTCTTGGAAAAAGGCTTTGATTCTTTGTTTGATTGTCAGTTGTTTTCTGCACTGGTTAATGCCACTAGGAAAAGAGAGGAAACTTTAATCACAACCTGAGATAGGTTTCTATCCAGCTGGATCTCGGATTGACCGGAGACATTGCCTATCAAAGACAAGACACAAAATTTGTCCTGGAACTGTCAAAAATCTTCACATTTACAATCAGTCCTTAAGGGAGAAACCTTTTTTCTCTCTCTTTTTGAAATGTTTTCCTCTGGCCTTTCTTGTTAATACATGTTCTCTGATCATAGCTGACTTTGGAAACCAATTTGTAAAAAAAGGAAAACATTCCTTTTTGAGTAGGCTAGGAACAGTTTGCTGTAACCCAGTTAACACTTCTACCATTGAAGAAATGACTAAGAGAAAAATCCACCCAAAAGCTGGATAATTTGCTCCTGTGGTAAGATTATATAGAAAGGAAGTTCATGGGGAGGGGTAGTACTAATACCAGCAGATACTGAACAAACAGAAAATTCTTGTTGGGTGGATACTATATGATGCGATGGAGACAAAAATAAAATAGACTACAGCACTGCCTTGACTCAGTGCTGGTGAGGCTGAATTACTGTGCCCTGTTCTGGGCTCCGCAGTACGAGAAGTGTGGAGCTACCAGAGACAGTCCAGGAAGGGCCACAAAGATTATTAAGGGACTGAAGAAGCTCCCCAATGAGTAAAGGGTAAAAAAGCTGGGACTACTCAACCTGGAGAAGAGAAGGATCAGGAAGAATCTCATCAGTGTCTGAAGACAGAGCCAAGCTCTTTTCATTGGTGCTCAATAACAAGACCAGAGGGCACGGTCATGGACTGAAACACAGAATGTTCTGTCTGAACATTGGAAAACACTTTTAAACTGTGAGGGTGACCAAGCACTGGCACAGGCTGCCCAGGGAGGCTGTTGAGTCTCCGTCCTTGGACATATTCAAAAGTTCTTTGGAAACGGACCTGGACAACCAGCTGTAGGTGACCCTGCTTGAGCAGGGGGAGGGACCAGATGACCTCCAAAAATCTCTTCCAACCTCAATCATTCTATGATTCTGTGATTCTGTTTATTTTTTATTTTTGCTATATTTTTAGCTTTTTTTTTTTTTTTTTAACCTTTCCAGCAGTTCAGACATACAAACTGAGCTGAAATGCTGTTTAAACTGAGTGGACCAACTGTAATAGTTCAGAGGTCAGATACAGCCATGGAAGAAAATTTATACGGCCTCAACAAATGTGTATTTCTCAAGTAGTACATGTTCTATGCGTAATTCTAGCTCCCAAAGATGGGAATATAGGATTCCAGTGTATTATTGTCTAAACAATACCTTTTATTTAAAATTATTATACCCAGAGATGCCAAAGAAATTACAGTCTCCAGAGCTAGGAGATATGTAAAAAAATATATATTTTCATTTACAATAAATATATAGAAAATTAGATATAGTTGTAAAATAATTATTCTGTTGTTGAATGTAAGTTGGAACAGGGTGCTGCAGCTGAATATATGAGTGTATATACACACACCAGTTAAGGAATTGGAGATCATTCTCATGGGAGTGTTTAGAAGACAAACTCTAAACAAAAACTATATTAAATTCACTTATTAACAACACACTTTATGCTATTGGTTTGTTCTTACACATTATTAATTATCATCTCTACATATACAAAACTGTTAGTCTCTAACAGTCATAGCGCAAATTACCTGTGGGTATATAATATCATGGACCTGATGTCGTACTGCTAGCATTGGTAGCTATGGTCCACGGTGGGTTTTAGTAGTAGGAGTCAAGGTGATCAGACCTGAGAACTGTTCAGTGGGGTAATTTCAAAGTGAAACACACTTGTGTTTTTTTAATTTCCATCTTCCCTGGCTCATCCTTAGTGTTTTACACTTCTCACCTTCCCTTCTTGAAAGGAGCATCTCAACTGCTTGTCTTGCTTTCAGTTTTGCTGCTAACCCTTGTGTTTTCAGCACAATGTCCTGAGTATTTACAGGCACCAGTGTTTATGACATCTTCTGTGTTGCAGCTTTTGTTACTTGGATATCTCCCACATCCAACTACACACTTCATTGCCTCTTTTGTGGTCACATTGCTTACATACTTACATAAAATGGTTATAGATTTTGTCTCAGTATTGCAACATATTGTTACAAAATATGTAGCATTGGTGGTTGTGCTATTTCAGTTTGCATATATTTGTATTCAACAGAAGATAAATTATATATTGATTAATGCATCTTTAATTTATAGTTGTCAGATGTATCTGGTTTGGCTACAAAGGAAATCATTAAAATTGAGACAACTCATCTTCTATATGACACAAAACAATGGGTTGAACAACAAAGTGATCCCTCCTGCCACTGTGTCTTCTTGGGATGGGTTCTTCTCATCAATACTCTCCCCAGTCCAACAGTATTTATGGTTTCTCTAAGGCTGCCTGAACTCCACATACTCGTTTCCAGGTCACTATGTCTCTTTTTTTGTTTTGTTCAAGACACATTTCTTAGCTCTAGGTTTACTTCCTAACACAAGCAGGCAAGTGGGCTTTTTCGTTCAAGGGATGGCTGACTGCTGCTCCTGTTGCAGTTTTCTTCCCTGATATCTTATTCATTACCTTTCAGCCTGTCCTGAACCCCCAGAGGTTCCTCAAGCCTCACATAGACAATTGCTTTCAGTTTAACCAGAAAGGGGTTCAGTTAGCCAAAAATGCGATTCCATATCGAGCCAAGTAAAATCTGTGCTTCTGTACTTTGCTAACGACTTCCCTTACGCTGACTGTCACCAGCGCTTACAGCCATGAAATCTGGGAATGGACCCAGCTGAAACACAGCTCTTTGGGGCAGGGTGTGTGTGTGTGTGTGTGTGTGTGTGAGTTAAAAAAGTCTATTTCTTTTCAGGCATATCTGATTCATCTACCTTGCAGCCACAGAAGCATTAGAGCCCAAAGAAAGAGACCAAGGGCTCAAGGAAGAGAACCACTTCTTAGCAACATGGGTGTTAATCAACCATGAAACAGCAAACCATGAAACAGCAACACAGCTAGTGTGAGTGTAGCCACAGTGGGACAAGCAGGCAGCCCTATTCTCTGTCACCTGGCTGCTCCTCTTGTAAGAAAATGTGCTGTACAGCGAGCATGTAATAAGCCACAAGCAGACAATAAAACCATTTATCACCATACGAAAGACAATTTTACTACATTCTCAGACCCAAAAGAACTCTAGAGTCAGGTATAGAGACATCCCAATACATACAGTCAGCTTCATTTTAGCAAGGCTTCTTAGCTCTGCCTCAGTCCCAGCTTTGCAAGGCTCAGATAGCTTCCGGCAGAGAAACTCACCTGTTTCTCCTCAGCTTCACAGAGTCAGAAGGGCTCATTACCTTGGGACACTGGAAAAATACACAGATCCAGCTTTTGCCTAGCACTGTGACTGACCTAATAAGCTTGCTCAGAACTTGGTGCTCTGGAGACTATGGACAAGCACAGCTAACATTGAACCAGAGATGTTTCTGCTATTCTTCTTCATGCTTCTAATTCTAGGCACATGGTGGAGTGTTATCAGTGGACTTTAGACCTGAGCTATCTCTGGAAGTAATAAACTAAGGCAGCACAATAAATGCATAATGTGTTGCAGCTCCCTTATTAATCAGGATAAGCACTCATTCCTGCCATTCCCAAATGCATACACATAGTGAAAAATACTACAAGCTTTTTTAGTTTATACTCTTACTGCTTCTGTACCCCCCTACCGTACCCAGCAGCGCTCACAGTTGCAACAGCACAGTTAGGGATACTCGAGCTGATTCTTCATTGTGAAGTTCAGGTAAGGGAGGAATTATGGGCTCTCTGCCATGGTATATACAATTCAATTCCCAATAACTACTGCTTCTACTGCTTTCCTTTCCCTTTCCCTTACCTGCCAGAGAGTGTCTCATCCCATGTTAGCATCAGCTTACTCATGAAGGAGGACAGAGAGGCAGATGGATTAACTGTCAACAGAAGAAACATAAGTTTCAAGAGATGGAAGGGGCAAGGGGGAATGTTACAAAAAAGGAAACTGACTGAACTGCCAAATAATTGCATGCAGAGTGAGAAACCCTGAAACCAGCATTTAACACATGCTAAGACAACAGTATTGGATGAATGTAAGAGAGAAATTAATCCCATACAACACCAATATTTCAACTAATGTGAAAAGACCTGATTAAGGCAATAATACAATTAACAGCTATTATTAATTGCATGGCTCATTTTTATTTTGTCTAAAATGTTTTAGAAGATGCACTTACTTGTTGCACATAATCCTCTTTTCTTGGGTCTCAAAGATATTTTTTTTTTTACTTTAATTTTCCCTAATCTTTCTTACTTCCTTTTAACCATCCTTGTTTTTATTTTAGAAATTATCAGCTGTGACGATTTTAACTTTGGCTTTTTTTTTTTTTTTTATTATTCCACATTTTCCTATACCAATATTTTTTCTCTTCTTTCTTTCCAGTCTCTCCTGTTCATCTGTCACATCCTTTATCCTAGTCTTCCTTCAATCTGTTGCTTAGAACTTCTTTTCCCCTACTTCTTTTCATATTTAAAAAGATTCAAGAATGAACTGGAATGCCTGAAGACAAAGACTTAGCATTATGGATTAAAGAGCAAGGTGTTGAAACTGACAGAGACATCTGAAGTTGCAGACAGTTTGCCCTAAAACCAGGAGCCCAAGGTATGATGATATCTTAGTGTTCAGTACGCTACATGAAAAAATATCCTATGTGCAAATCCTCAGGACCTGAGAGCAGCAACCTACTTCAACAAGCCAGTAAGGGAGTACAAAAAGAAAATGAAAAGAAGTTATGTGAAAGTGGCTGTGGTGGTGTCTTTGCTACCACTCCTGAGCCAGAGGAACACCCAGATTCCTTACAGCATGTAAATATTCTGAGAATGTATCATCTCTTCTGCACTCATGGTTTGCCAGCACAGAAGCCAGCTGATGTACACTAGCTTGTAGGCAGTGCAACTAACCAGTTAACTAAGTTTAAAGGCTGACGTTCAGAGACCTGTGACTTTATAATATAAACGTACACACCCTACATTAGCTGGAAAGTCTGTGCATATGAACTAAGGTTGATAGGAGTGAACTTTACTTTCAAACATGTCAGCAGCATTTCTTAGGACCTAGCAGCCCTGTCAAAAACTATGGATTTTAAGTCAGGCCTTATAAGAGTCACTTTGCCAATGGTACAGAAAAAGGCTAGAAGGAAAAAATTTATTCTCTAAAAATGTATGTGTAGGAAAAAGAAATATGGCATTGGAGAGTTCTCTGATTCAGAAGACAAAAGCAGAGCCAAATCCTGTGGTCAGCTGTCATGATCAAACTTGTTTGTCCTTGGCATGATTTATTTCCATCTTAATTAAACTTTAGAGATGGTTTGATCAGCAGGGTAGAAGCTGTTGGCAGGGGATGGGTTCACAGAACCATTTACTGAGTAAGGATGTGAAGATGTAATGTAACAGGAAGACTAAGTACGTGACCATGCACTAGAATACGCTATGTGAGCTCTGATTTCTGGAGTGACAGAAAATATCACTGAATAGGAACAGACCTGGGTCCAGAACTTGATGGACCCCTGGAGAACCATTAAAGTCCAGGAAGATGCTTTTCTTTCAGAAATAACTCATAGATGGCATCAAATAGTACCCTGCAGTGTTCCCAGTAGGATATGTTGTCTTCCTTTAGGTTATCGTATGCTTCTTATTACAGATATCAAATAAAGAAGCCAGCCTAACTGAAAATTGCTAAATAGAAAATTCCATGCCATTTATAAACATCTGATAATGCTGCTGTTACATAATTTTCCATTTTCAAAATAAATACAGTAAAATAATTAAGTTTATGAAGAATCAACACTGAGTTCAGAAAACAGCGTTTCTCATTTAGCATAGTACTAACCATAACAAAAATATGAGGAAGTAGGAATATATAGGTAACTGAAATTATAGTCCACAGCCTAGATCCTTAAAGCAGTTCAAAAACAAGCTTGGGGGGAGGGGGTGGTGGGGAGGGGACGGGGGGAGAGAAGAAAAAGGAAAAGAAAAAGGAAAAGAAAAAGGAAAAGAAAAAGAAAAAGAAAAAGAAAAAGAAAAAGAAAAAGAAAAAGAAAAAGAAAAAGAAAAAG
>JAVJGJ010000014.1:52444410-52465139 GCA_035590215.1 Microhierax caerulescens
TTGTGGGGGTTTTGCTTTTATTTTATCTCGCCGGTTAAACCGCTCTGGTCGCCGCCCCCGAGTTCCCCCCCCGCCCCCCCCCCCCAGCTCTCCCCCCGCCCCAGGTGCGGGTCAGCCTCGCTGCGAGGCGCTGCCCTACCGCCGGGTGGCGCCGTGGCGGTGCCTGAGGGCGCACTTCTTGGACAGGCTACCGAAATAATTCCATAGGAAATCAATGATCAGAATCAACACAAGGAAAATGCCCTCTACAGAGTCAAAGACAGTTACTATTTTCAGTTCTGAAATTCATCTTGCTCAGCGTTAGACTGCTTATGGCACGTGCCCTCAATCACTGACACGGAACCTCTGCATAGACTTACCGCTTGGAAGTGTTAGATGAGAAGCTGGATAAGAATAGCTTTCCTTGAACGAACGACATAGCGGTGCCTTCTGAATATAAGCATATCAATTTTGAAAGGACAAAGCTGTGATCTAAAAATGGCATTGGTAAGAATCAGGGGAGAAAACTTGTTTACCATGTATTTCTCAAAATGGGCAACCCCAAAGGGAAGGCTACAGAATGTGGATCTTCTTTGGCTTCTGTTACTTCATTCATTCAAAATAACCGTAACAATCACATATTTAGACACAGGAGAATTCCCTGTGCCTGTGAATTTCGAGGTGATGTAGTTGCTTTTACACTAGTCCTGAAAATTATGGCATAAGGGACAAGCCAGAACCTGGGCCAGGAGTTGAATGTTGTTGACTCCAATTGATCTACAGTGAGTGGGGTCAGTTTATAAAACGACCCTTAAATGATCCCTGAAAAGCATAAACATAATATAAAATGTATTTTTAGGTGTTGGGAGGGAGTGGTGCACTTGTTCATTTTTAAATCCAGTTCTTTCCTAGCTACTGTATAGACATTAGCTCATAGAATACATTTGTTGTAACTAGTTTGGTACAAAGATTAAGATGTTATTTTACATTTACACACATAGCTTCATAGATTATTGGAAGTAATCACTCATTACTTCTCCGGCACAGATGCAGATTTTGAAATCACAGCTGGGATACCATTCTCCAATATTACAGGTTATCTGAGCTATGTCCTTCATATCCTTTTAAACATTTCTTTCCACTCCTTGGTTTTCTCTCTTCATTCTAACACAAAAGCTCAGTTATCTCAAGGGACTGGTCCTGGAATATAGAATCATTTGTTTTCAAATGGCCTTCTTGCAGTTCAGTGATCTGTGTTAAACAAGCCAGTGGCTGAAATTCAATTCCTGCAGCACAATTGCTCCACAAAAAGTAAAACTATCATCAATTTCATTGGAGGGATTAGGCATATCTTTACAGCCAGTGTTAGCACTGAGATATCTTTCTGTTAAGCAACTTGCAATACTAGTTCCTCTTTGTATTACTCTTTCAATACGTGGAGTACCACAGCCATGAATATTGCCGACCTGCCAACCTACAAAAGCATCACATTAGCTTTTTAATTATTACATGTCAGATATTAATTATCAGACAGCCCCCGATCAACACTGGTATGCACAAAACCGAGAGAGAGCATAAAGAAAGCCACCAGGCTCATTGCTGTGTTTTTATTAACAAAACTACTCTTACCGTTACCCCTCTGTTGCAAAGACAGAACCCATTCCCCTCCTTCGGAGCCAGCTCTAAGTCTTCAGGAGCGTTGTAACTGCTGCACCCCTTGCTGGAGATTCCATAGGCTGTTCCTCTGGCATAGCCAAGGTTTACAGTCTTTGTTATGACCCCAGACCCTAAGGACACTACTGGAGTGGTTCAGTCACTAACCAGTTTTCTGATATCGCTGTCCAAAGCTCTGCATGCACTTGGCTGCCTAGCTAGCTGCCACTCTGGAAGGGTGTGGGGTCTCCTGCAGGGCCGCACCACATCTGTCAGCTTCCTGTGGATTTCTTGGATACCTTAGACATTTAGAATAGCGTTCAAAATAGCCACTGTAAGTAGTAGAATCTCATCTTATCTGACTCGTCTTTTTCATTTGAATTGTTTGAAAAAGTGATTTTTAGCTGGTGCTTTCTTTGTTCTCTCTCTGCTTTTATGTTAATCTTAAAGTGATTTTTTTGCTGTGGGGTTCAGCTTGGCTTTGGTTTCTAAACAGCAAACAAAACCTGCTGAAAGCTGTGATAAAAAGGGATGGATACTGTGCTGGCATTATGATGTCAGAATTCCAGACATAATCACTGTCTTTACATTCCTCTTTCTGCTTAGTTTTAAGTGAGCTGGTCTGTACACTTCCTGAACCCTTGTGTTACGTAATCTAGGAATGTATCAACAGTTCAAAGTTTATTTGGCTTCAGTGATGAATTATATATCTTGAAGGCGATTTATCATATGTGGGCTTAAAGATGTCTAGGGTTTTTTTTTGTTGATAGGATACAAAGCATAAAACATGTAATGAAAAACTGCTTCAATTTGACCTTTGAACTATTCTGTCAAAATACTTTATCACTCAGGTATTGGGACTAGCTTTGCTGCTGTGAATTAGCCCCTCCTTTCTTTCTTCTCCATCTTGAAGTCTCATAATGTGAAAGGGTGAATGTTTACATTCGCATTAGTCATCATCGAAGAAAGGATCAAAAGCTTAATATAATATACAGTGTGAGATACATCAGGGTGCCAAGTGCCGTTTTAGCAATGTTAAAAGGAAATAATTTTCAATTGCTTAAGTACAGGATAGAAGCAATTCAGTAACTAAATAGCATTAGGTAGCTGAAAGCACATTTGATTTGTGTTCTTGCCAATTTCTGAGCTTAGTGGTTGTGTTTGACAGACACAAAATCATTTATATATCACTCATTAATTACATATCTATGTAACATGAGTTGGGTTTGTTGGGATTTTTTCTTTTTTTTCTGATGATTCACAGTGCAATTAACATAAGTAACACAGGCATTTTATTTTTCATACTTCTGTGAATATAATTGAAAGTTAGATATTGCAAGCTATATTGTCTGTGGCCCAATTGTTTTAAATTTCTTTCTCAGTTATGTTACAGCAAACTAAATACTGATAAACTACTGAATATAAAATCTTCTTGGTTTTATAGGAGAATTACAAAAAAAGTACTTGAGTTACTGGGGTTGGAAGAATAAAACAGGAGTGTAACAAGACCTTCTGAGAATATCTACATTCTGTGATTCCAATTTATAGGAACTTTGAAGAACCTGGGAAGAGTGTAATAACCTCACTGTGTGTAAAAGTCTAGAAGATCCAAATCTATAATAATTGTCGTTGCACAATTCTCATTGAAGTCAGTCTAGTTTTGAACCCTTATCAAAAGCAAAATTAAGCCTCAGTTCCTCTCTGTTTTCTACTCTATAGTTCCTTTTTCCTTATTCAACACAAGTATTAAATGTAGATATTTTAAGGGAAAGGCAAGTTAAAAGGTTTAGTTCCTGCAGAGATTTGTTACATGCAAATATCATTATATTTGAATATCAGCATCCTAACTTAGCAGTCTAGGAACAGAGGAGCTGTTCAGAATGCTTTCTACAAACTGAAGCATTGGGTGCTGCAGGGAGCACACATTCACACCACTTGTTAACAAGGACTGCCTGTCCCTAGGACTTAAGCTAGTCAGTGAAGAGAATCAGTCCCAATGTCAGCAAAGCTGATTTTTCTAACACAATTACTTTTATGTAAAGCAAAATATTGCAATGTGATTAAAATTATGGGGATGCTACACAACTCCAGCGTAACTTTCCTCAAATTGAAGGCAGTGTCTTAGAAACCCACTGCCCCCGGTGCTGTTGCATACCATTACATTGCATCAAGGGGACATGTATTGATGATAACTTGTGCAGTAACCTGGAAAAGATGGGATATTGAGACTTTTTGTGGAATGTCTGTAAATAAAATGCTCCATGAATTGAATAATATTACTTTTTATCACCCTATAAACTTGTTTGGCTATAGTGTTTGTTCCTTGCTTACTGTGGGATGCTGCACAACCTTCTTGTATTTAGGATTTGTCACCTTTTCCTCTTCTGGAGGGAGGAATTTTTTTTTCCTGATTTTTTTAAAAGCTTCTCAGGAAGGCTGAGTTTACACCAGTAAAATAAAAAGGACTCAGACATGGCCTTAGCAATGACACACAATTGTCCCCACTTTTGAGTGTTAGCACAGGCTGTGGTGTATTTTTAGCCCATGCAGACTATGATTTTTCAGATTAACACATGGGCAGGTTTGGGGCTGTCTGTTAGAACTGATCCTATTAGGCAATTTAAATGCTCTCCCCTGTTTGGGGAGGGAAAGAAAATGTAAGCATGATGTATGTATGTGAGCTGAATGGGTATGGGCGCACCGTGTCAGTTGGCCCCAGAAACACTTCCTAGACCATATTAAAAACTAGAATAAATTTAAATTTTCAGCACCATGTTACTCAGTATTAAGCATTATTTGTGTTCATTTGAAAATTAAAAGCAGTTGTTGCATAATGTATGATAAATTTCCATGTCAGCGTTTTATTAATGTTTGCATAGTAATTCTTTAAACTATTTAAAATCAGTTATAATGAAAGATAACGAATAAAAAGAACTACAGCTGCTCCAGCTGTATTATTCCTGCAAGTAAGCTATGCAATTATTTAGTCTCTTTGTTCTCTTATGAGTTTGTTTGCAAACAGATGCTGGTTTCTATGAATATATGCACAATACATTTACTGAAGAACTGAATTACACAATAGATTTACTGCACACAATACATTTACTGAATAGGTGAAGCAAGTACAATTTATGTCTTCACTAGTGTGGTGTGCATTAGCACATGAAAATATGAGTAGTGGTTTGTATTAAAAATTATCAAGGATATATTACAACAAAAAGAATCTCTGCATTGAAGAGCAGTGTCATTGTAGCAATGATTTACTGCCCTTATGTTGTTTAACAGTATGCTGATACAAATGCAAATGCACTGATGTGTGTTATGAAAGCCATGTCCTTCTACCCTTCAGTTAAAGCCGTGATCCTGTTTCCAGTTTATAAAGATAAATTTGTGGTATCACTAATTTCAGAGTCTAGGGGTGGAATTTGAAATCCTACTCTAGAAGGAATAAACTGAGAGATGTTCTGTATGTATCCTTTTGTGATACTCTCTTTATTCTTTAGTTGTCATGAAGGGTAAAATTGAATATAAAATATGCAGGGTTGAACTCAAAAGCAGGAATTGAGCATGAAAGGATGAAAGTTTCTAATTTTTACTTGATAGAAGTGATATTTGGTGCCTCATTTGCTAAGGAGCTATTGTGCTACTCCGCTTGTCCATCTTCAGTTAAAGTATTGATGACCATTAAAAAAAATGTTTTCTGATTCAGCTGTCCTAATTTCAGTCCACTAATTGGGATAAATCAACAGAGGGCATTCTGAATAAACCTATTTATGTTGGATCTCCCCATTCTGAAAATATCGGAGAACATGGGATAGAAGCCAACAGAATTCTGTATGATTTGGTACTAGGAATATCCTTCTAATTCTATGGATACATTTAGAAAGTGATGTAAAAGTGAAATGCCTATTATATTCTGTAATGGAGGAATCTTTATTCCGGCAAGTTCTAAGTAGCACGCTGTTACATAACTATTGTTTACGTGGCAAATAAAATTATCCCTGTATTACTTTCTCAATATTGCAAATCATTTTCTGGGAGGGTTTTATTAAGTTGGAAAGTTTACAGGAAGGATTTCCTCCAGGCAATGTATCTAGCAAGAGAATCACTGTTTTCGGTGCCTGGATTTCATCATTTACACTTAAACTGATGAGCAAGTTCAGTAGGGGTTTAGGACCTAGGGGATTAACTGTGACTAGAAACACACCTCTTCTTGCTTAACTTTTTGTTTACTTTTCTATAAGGCTTGCTAAGGAGCTTGAATGCACACTAATCCTTCAGTATCTACTTTTGATGATTCCTGTCACAGAAATTAGAAGGATGAATATAATCAGTGGTGTCACTGGCACCTCCCATGAATTACAATCTGTTCCTCCTCTGCTACTCTGAAAGAAAATTTCTGAAAAACTTAAATGAATTCATACTAAAGAAGTTAAATGCTTTATAAACTGAATCAATTTTCCTGATTTAGGCACCAAGTGGTTCCCATTATTTTTCTGGTTTGATAAGATTCATAAACGTATGTACTTTTAATGAGACTGCAAACAAATTTGAGAAGAATTGAAGATTTTTACTTTAAAAAATATCATTTAGCCAGTCTCTGCTAACCAGAAGTTGTCATATAATCTTGTCCTTCCTTGTGCTATGTAGTACGCTATAGCAAACCTTTAACAATATATACTTGACTTGAAGAAATTCATTTTTTTGTACAGAAACAGTTTTAGGGCCCTAGTAATCAAGAAGCTGCACAAATTGCATGATGGAACTACAGAGCAATTGCCTTTACAGCTAGTCTTGTTTTGTTGAAACTATGGCTGCTGCAGTTTCATAGATGTAACAGCATATATGACAGCAATATGCTACACTTCAGTAAATACTCTCGTATAAAACTGAGTAACAGGTAAGTTACTTGACCTATCAAGCATATACAGAAAAAACACATACAGTATAAAGGAGTTGCAAAGTATTTATAAAAATATGCACAGGCCATCACCTGTGCCTCACAAGTTACACAGCAAATCATAAAGGCGGTTGACAAAAGTACTTAATCTACCAGAATATCAAAAAATGCAAAATTAATTCATTAGCAGATCCTAAGAGCAATTGACAGTTGTCCTTCTGTGATACTTCTGCCATTTCTTTCTGAGAGAACTGAAAGACTGTTCATGGCTAATCATGTTCTATCCATAGATCTCTTTTCCAGAATAAATGTATTGGTTATTTAAGGGATCCACCTTGTGGATGCTGCTCATACCCATCTTTTTTTCTAGTCTGAGTAAAGTATGAAAGCAAATGATTTAAAACTTACAATGACTTGAGGCCTTAGTAAGATACTATTAGGAAAAATAAAATTTCGGTGATGGGAGGTGAGAGCTGGTCCAAGGACCTGTAAGAAATACGTACCTTCTTGTATCAAGGGTTCATTTCCCTTTTTTCTGTGGATTTTTATATTTTATTCATTACTTTCTGGCATGTGTACCTCCAACTTAATTTTATTTCTTTGGATAATTAACAGTGGAGTACAACTTTGGAAAGATAGTCATTAGCTAACCAGTTCTTACATCACCCTTACTTAGTTGCCTTCTATTTCACCTTGTAGTGGAAGTTTATCTTCCTCACCAAAGAAAAGGTCAACATATTCTCTATACATTCTTTACTACCATTCCCATGCAATAAGCATGGAAAATGCATCATCAGTATCTTTTCTGTGTTCTCAGCAACACAACAAATCTTTCTGTACAAGCCTCACCATTCTGTGTGCACTAAAATTGTGAAAAATAAACAGATAAACAGGTGTCTGTACTTTCAGGGAAAAAAAAAAACTAGCAGAAATGTTATTCTTTAATAAGGAATTAAGTTCTCATTTTTAATAGGAAAAATGATGCACACTAACCTGAAATATGTGATAACCAGGTAGCAACTAACCCTGTCAATCTGAGAGGAATATGTGGTGCATTTTAAAGCACAGCAAAAACTCTTACGCATCATCCATTCAAAAGTTACTTCTAATTTATTCAGTAGGATGCCATGGTTAATAAAAACCAAATTATTTTTTAATATCATACAGCTTTGAGAAGTGCCTAAAGCCTCAGCAGAGATACTCGCCTGATAATACAAAGTTCATGGTTTATTCAACCACAGCAGCTGTTGTAAACCCTATCTTGTCATTTATTTTCCAGCTTTTGAAAAAGGTTTATAATCTGATTTTAAATGCAACACATATTTAGCCCTCAGATCTGTAGCAAAAACAGTCATAGTGACACCTTACTAGACCCAGAAAAAGAAGGGGGAAAATGTCTTCATGGTAATAAATAAACAAAGTGAAAATAACTGGATTTTATTTTTTTCTTTTTAATTTTTAAACGTCTTCTAAAATATTCAGGAAAAAAAAGAGGGAAAAAAAATCTTCATGTCTTCCTTTTTCCCTAGTTAGAATTACTCTTTTTGGCAGTCTGAGGCAGGCAAATAGCATCAGAAAAGTCTAGACCATGCAATGATGCAATTAGGCTTCTCATCATTCAATCAGATTCAATAAGGATACCCTTTTCTCTAAATGGCATCATCCTAAATTTTTAAGTTTTAGAAGCTGCCACCAGATTGTGCCTTTTGTCTAAAAGATCCACACCTCAATTACTACCAATATATCTCTTGTTTTCTGAGAATTATACGCCATTTCCTGATGTTTTCCCAGCTGCAACCATTCCACGAATATATATTAGAGGCAAATCCATGTTCATAACTCCATACCTAAGCTGCTTTTTGAACTATTTCTAGAGGCTTTCTGACACTGTAACGGTTTCCTTGCTGTTAACAAGCCACGTTTGTGTTATTGTTGAATATCTGACTCCAACCTAAATCCATCTGGTTCCTGCATATATATGAGAGTTCCACTTCTGCTATAGAATCAGTTTCATAGTGGCTTCTCCAGGATTTAAAGCATATTGATATATTATCAAAATGGTTTATTTTACTTGTTGCTGTAAAGTGCTGAATAATATATTTAACAAGGGTTTTCTCTGTCCCTTTAAGCGACTGAGAGATGTGTTCAAAATCGCAATGATTTGGAATACATACTGGCATTCATTAGAAAACCAGAGAAGGATTTCCATATTTAAAATAGATTTTTTTCATCTTCTCTGATGCTTTTGGAAAATTTTAAAGGTGTTTTAAGGACTAAAGAAACACTCTCTAAGACCGTTTTAAGAGGGCAGCCTTTCTTAAATCCAGAAGGAAAGATTTAGCTGGAAAACAAAGATGCCTTGTCTGAAATAATAAATGTTTGTGCATGACTAATGTTATAGGTCAAAATTTGGAACCAGCAAAACAAGTAGCATACTATGAGCAGTCATTACAGTACTTATGCATATCCATCACTGTGTACTGCCTGATGCATAATTTATCATCCTTTGAAGTCTTGGCACTATGGTTTTAAAAGATCAGACACACCAATTTTAAAATAATGAACTTTTATATATTTATCGACTGATTTATTGCATTAAAACATTATGTTGAGTCTAAGTACGTGAAAAAGCTAACAGGCAGAAAGAAGCTCCTTTTTACGGGAAGCAGTATGTCCGATATGTGGGAACAGCAGTGCTCTTTACAGATTGCTCTTCACGTAGAAGCCTCTGTCCCAGTGACACCTCAGCAGGCTGGTCCTCAGCTCCTCAGAGCCCCGCTCTGCCCATCCACCCACAGCCCACGTCCCAGTCTGGCCTTAGCCTCACCCTGCCCCCCCAGAGGTGACCAAAGCCCAGGGCTGGGGCTGCCCCAGTGCCCCTTGGCTGCGCTGCTCCTGGCTGAGGTGGTGGGACAGGTCCTGGCTGCCAGCCTCTGCCCTAAGACCCCATCAGGACCCCTCACTGCTTCCACCACCCAGCAAGCAGCCAGCACAAAAGGTACCTGACAGAGTAAGAATTACCCTGACAGAAGGTAATCTCTATTTTAGACTACAGATTTTAATTACAGGCTTCATAAACCTGCAAAACAGAGCTAAATAAGTACAGAATTTTTCTGTTTGTATTTAAAAGGAAAATCATTATATCAAAACTTCCCCAAAACATGCTTTTTGCTAATGTAGCTAGATACACTACTATAGAAAAGCTGCATGAATACTGACAGTAACTGTCAAATTTAGCTTGGTTTCAGTAACAAGAGACATGCATAAAAGTATTTTTGAAAAGAATAATAACAGTCTTAAATATCCTTTCCATGTCTACCACAAGCTAAAAATGTATAATTTTCATCTCTGTCCCTAATCACTCACTGTAAGGCAAACCTCAGATCCATCCATGCAAGTGGCTCACCTCCTTCCTCAGGCTAACAGAAAGTTGATACACACCAAAACTTACTCTTTGTATATGCACAGTCACACTTCTGCATCTTCCCGTGCATCCCTAAAAGTGCTGTGGTTTAATTAATACTCATTATTTGAGCATTTGGCTTCTGCGGAGCAGTGGCTCAATAAACAAATAAGTTACTGGGGTTTGTATTCATTTTCAAGAGTCAGAGGTTCAGTAGGTTGAAAGACTAACACGCAGCATGCATAATAATTTCTCACTATGATTCTGAATTGGATACTTGCATTGAAGCTTTAAAAAAGTTATTTAAGGCATCTAGGTAAACTGCCAACTTTCCAAAGTCACTAGAGATTCTAGTTATGTAGCAATACTATGAAAAGCAGATGACAGCTTAGGAGCTCAGGTATGAAAATACAAGCGAAAATCATAGAATGCACTCACAAAAAAATGCTGTTGCCTTCCTTCACTGGTTTAAAATTAGAAATATTTTCAGAAAGTTACTGAACTATTTTATCAACTGTGACCAAATTAGCCAATTTGGTGCTGGCTTCTCAGGTTATTCAATGAAGGAAGTTATGACCATTTTAGTTACAGTATTTTCTTCAGCCTGTTAACAAATGTAAATCAAAGTTGCTGGTTAAAATAAATATGTCACACCATAGATTGTCTTTCATTCATTGGCTTCAGCTACGTCACAAGTATTTGTTGTCTAATTACTTTTTTGTCCTGATTTGGACAAATTAAGCAGATTTACTGTATGTCTATATGAAGCAGTTTTTCTTGTGTCTAGAACTTCTTACAATTCTTTTCTGAACCTACTTATATTTTCAGTATTTTTCACTTGTGCAGCCAGAATACATTCACCAGGAGCAGAGACAGTGATAATGGCATCTTCTTAGTGGTTTTTTCCTCCAATATTACGTTTGCACATTTATACATTACTTAAAGCACCTGAATAAGAACTTTCTGAAGCATTTATTGACAGTGTTCACAACCCAACAGACAGTTTTCTATTTTGCAAATGTGATCATCATGCTTAGATTGGATCTTAGATCTTGCAGATTAATTTCTATGTTAAATCTTATCTTTAAAAGGTTAGATTAAGTAAACATAATGCTTCTAGCTTTCCTTGGAACCTCTGAATGAAGACAACAGAGGAGTCACAGGGAATTAGGATGTGCTAGTGATGTAGAGAGCAAGAAGTAGTACACTTGTTTCTGTATGCAATAATTTAAATATGATACTTGGCTTATATAGGAGATATTAATAAAACCTGTTCCAAAGATCACTTTGGCAAAGATTAGTCAGTATTATGGTTCTAACACTGGGATTATAATGTGTGCAACACAGGATTAAAATTCTTATAATCTCAGTCCTTCAATTGACAATGTGTGGAAGCCTACTACCTTCAGTAGATTTTATTATGTGCACAATATCAGGGCCTGAAATGTTAAAGTTAGCTGGAGCCATAATCAGTTGATGCTTCAGAGATGCTGTTACTCCCCAGATCCCTAAAGTGTCAAAGGAGTCTGTGTTTCACAGGTTTCCTATTCTCTTTCCTCCTGTACAGAATAATGAGGGAAGTAACAATCAAATCAGCCACACTTTTCAGTGAAAAAGAACAATGTACTTTCTGATGGATTCTACTCTTATCATCTTCCCAAAACAATTGTGTCCTTAGATGTTCTCCAATTTTGAAATCATTATCAAAGCTTAGGGCATGTAAGTATTAGTTCTTACCTCTTGCTTGTCCAGTTTTGATTATATGACAGTATCATACACGACATCTTTTCCAGTGTCTTAATCAGCACACACATATAGCTGATTTCAGTGCTGTCTTTCAGGTTTTTTCTCAGGAGGGCTATTCTGCATTTTTCACACTTTTTCCTGAGGCATTCTGGATTGTTCTTCTATTGTATACGTTATCTCCCTCATTATCTGATAAGTATTTTTTATATACATTTTACGTCATTTTTCTTCTTGTAAACTTTTTTTTATTTTTTATTACCAAGTAACATGTTTATGTGCTAGATCCTAACTCTTTTTTCCCTTCCTCTGAAGCTATTGATTCACTACAGCTATTTTTTGGTTAGGTTTTTGTTGTTTGTTGGTTGGGGGGGGGGCAGAGGGAGAGATAATTTTTTTCAAAATTATCAGTTCCTGCCTGGAAGTGGTTAGTAAACACAAGAGAGAAAATAAAAACTTAAGTCAGATTTTACATATCTACTATATTTTCCCCCTGATGCATAGATGTATTTTTGCTGTATTGCTTTAAAAACCATGAGTCTCCATGTCATGATCCATGTTAATCAGTACATAATTCCATTTTTTTCTTCACTAAATTCTCACCATCTTCTTTTCAGGATTGCTCTGCTTCATGAATATCACAGGATCATTTTTCCTATTTTAAAATTCTTTATTGTAATCAGCAGGCTTTCTTACTATTCAGCTTTTGATGTCCATGAATCTCACAAACTTTGAGGACCTAGGGGGCCCCCAGATTAAGGCCATAAAGTTACTGAGTTTAGGCCCAACTTATGACTAGTGGAGGGGGAAACGGGGAGAGAGAACTAAGACCAGTCCTGTTTGTTTAAAACTGAACAGCCTATGTGTGTCTGTGCCTCTTTCTGCTGGCTGTGTGTGGTGAGCTGGCCTTGGCTGGATGCCAGGTGCCCACCAAGCCTCTCTGTCACTCCCCCTACTCAACTGGACAGGGAGACAAAAGTACGATTAAAGGCTCGTGGGTCGAGATAGTGACAGAGAAATCATTCACCAACTACTGTCATGGGCAAAACATTCTCAAGTCAGAGAAATTAATGTAATTTATTTCCCATCAAATCAGAGTATGGTAATGAGAAATAAAGCCCAAATCTCAAAAACACCTTCCCCCCACTCCTCTCCTCTTCCCAGGCTCAGCCTCACTCCCAGTTTTCCTTACCTTCTCCCCCTGAGCAGCACAGGGGGACAGGGAATGGGGGCTGCGGTCAGTCCATCACACACTGTCTCTGCTGCTCCTTCCTCCTCACACTCTTCCCCTGCCCCTGTGTGGGGTGCCTCCCATGGGAGAGAGTCCTCCATGAACTTCTCCAACATGAGGCCATCCCAGAGGCTGAGTTCTTCATGAACTGCTCCAGCGTCAGTCCTTTCCACAGTGTGCGGTCCATCGGGAACAAACTGCTCTAGTATGGGTCCCTCACAGAGTCACAGGTCCTACCAGCAAACCTGCTCCAGCCTGGGCTCTCCATGGGGTCACAGCTTCCACCTGCTCCGGTGTGGGGTCCTCCATGGGCTGCAGGTGGGTATGTGCTCCACCACTAACCTCCATGGGCTGCAGGGACACAGCCTGCCTCAGCATAGTCTTCACTACAGCCTGCAGGGAACGCTGCTCTGACACACCCGGAGCACCTCCTCCTCATCCTTCTTCACCGACTTTGGTGTCTGCAGAGTTTTTCCTCTCACATATTCTCACTCCTCTCTCCCTTCTGGCTGCTGTTGCACAGTAGTTTTTACCCTTTCTTAAATATATAATCACAGAGGTGTTACCACCATCGTTGATGGGCTCAGCTTTTGCCAGTGGTGGGTCCATCTTGGAGCCAACTGGCATTGGCTCTGTCAGACATAGGGGAGGCTTCTGGCATCTTCTTACAGACGCTGCCCCTGTAATCCCTGCCACTACCAAAACCTTGCCATGCAAACCAGATGCACTGTGGAGGAAAACCACACAGCTTATCTACAATGCCACGTTAGGTACGTAATTTAAACGCCTGAATTTAGACAGGCTAAAGGCTGGTCAACACAATTACTTCTACATGAAAATTACACTGATAATAGAATTGCTAGTGGCAAAACCAAAGAATATCAATATTTACTTCAAAATTGCATGAAAGAAAAAAATTATTGTCCTTGCATAGAAATTCACTTTTCAATCACTTTTATCAAAACATACCTTTACAATCATGATTCTCATAACCTGAAAGAAGGGATACTTAACATTCGTCTAACTTATCATTAAAACTATCCTTGACCTTCTGCAATAAAAAAAAAAATCTTAAATGCCATTAGAAGCAGTATGTGAAATGTACACATATTACATTACTATGCCTGGGTACTGTTCCAGAAATTACAGGCCGTGTAGGCAGGATCTATCCACAGTTATAACTATAAATGTGAGAGAGAGAACCAGTCAGGTTTTTTGCCACAAGCAAGATTAATGGGTTTTTTCCCCTTTATAATCAGCGTAAAGCAGCTGGCTGATTTCCTTTCCTTTTAGATTGGTTGCTGTCTTACAATATCTGGTATCTTTATGTTATACAAATTTCCATAATGTTAACATGCAATATAGTCCATTTTAGCTTTGCAACCATATTGTTTCTTTCAGTGTAATTTTATGCCAAGAGCGAAAGAGTCGTTTAAAACTTACAGTCGCTGAAGAGACCGTTGTATAGGTAACTAATGAAACAAACTTGGACTCTCCTTGGGCTCTCTGTGTAAAGGAAGTAAATTGAGTTTCAGTGATCGGTCAGCTGTAAATATAGAGTCAACTGTTGTTTGAGACCCCTTTAGAAGACTCTGAGATACCTGTAAGGATCATGCATGATGCTTAATTAACATAGCCTGTTGAATGAATACGTATGATTTTTCCAACAGGTGTAATCCATAAACATATTTGTGGACTATATCATTTTGTTTGATTGAAACATACTGCATGTACGTTAGGTGGAATGATCCCCCGTGCATCCAGCACTGCAATAAAGAACGCCTGCTTCCTAATGGCACAATTGGTGTTGAGTTTTCTTATTCCTGATTTCGGTGACAACAGTGTTGGTGAGGTTAAGGCTAGATAACACCTGTAGAAATGAGAACCAAAATAAGACATGAAGATGTAAAAGCCTTTCATAGGATATTAGGGGTGGGAGAGATATTTTTTTTTCCTTTTTTTTTTTTTTTTGATCATTGAGTCCTTAAAGCCAATGGTGATTTCAGTATTTAATTACTCATTTCATTCTACAAAGAAACAAACACTGATCTCAGCAAGGAAGAAAAGTCCCCCTGCAGCTTTTCCAATTATTTGATACAAGAATTTTACCATGACCCCTAATGATTCTCATTTCCAGTCTTTTAAATCATCTACCAAATAAAAAATGACATGTGGTGGCCCAGGAAGAACAAGGAGAAACAAGTTCCTCTCTGTTGCCAAAGAGAACTGTACCATGAAAGTTTCAATTTTCATTCTAATCTTTTAACTAGAACAGCTGAAAAAAAAACCTATATTCCAGTTTCGTATTATACAAATACAATTCTGATAAGCCAAAAGATAATTTTACATTATTTCAAGCACTTTTAACAGAAAAAACCATAAACATACAAGTTAATAATTATGACTTAAGGCCAAAACAGCACAACAAACACAGGACCCAAACAAAACCCAGGACCAAACGCTGCATGACGCAGATATGATGAATCTCTTCTAGACTGCATTAGCCCTGTAAAGCGAGTGGGTGGGCCACACCGAAGTCATATCCAAGTTCCTTCTTCCATTAGGAAATCCAATTAATTTAACACTAAATGGCTAACAAGCTGACCAAGTGTTCCTGTCTGTTTTTATTACATTGAATTGGGCATCAATGCCTTTCACAAAAGTTAAAAAATACTTACAGTGAATAATAAGTGGGAGAAAGGGTATGCACTCTTCCAGATGAGATGCAAAAGCAAAATTCTTGACATAAGTAAATTTAATTCCTTCAGACTTTGTGAATACAATTTAGTTCCAGACTATAGGCATCTTAAAATTGGATTATGACCAATAGTCAGCTAAATACATCTTAGATTTCATTCACTAGGTTGACTAGGGACTTGATGTACTTCCATTCACATGGGCATTTAGTGCCTGTTCATATACTCTGGGGAGCAAAAGACACATATGTACAGCGGGCAGATGCAACACGGGACCAACAGAAGACCTCTCAATTTGGTATCCTAATTTCGAACTGAATCCTATTCTGGGCATCTACAGTCTGAAGTTGATCTGAAACCTTTAGTGCTTGTTCCATTTGCATAAACATAGGCATCTAGATTAATTTCATACATCTAAGGTATCCAAGACATCCACACAAGGCTGACAGGTACAGTGCCTGACCTGAGGGAGTGTAAAGCCTTTCTGGGTAAGCAGAGAAGCAGGGGTGAGTGAATGGCACCAGGCACATGATGACATCCATTGGCAATATGAGATCTTATGAAAGTGCCATGGGAACATTGCTAATAACACCTGGCAGGATTCACCTAAATTTTAGGCAGCTTAAATTCAGTCAATGAATATTATACCAGGTAACTGTCATAGATTCTGTAACGTTTTCTATAGCAATGGCGTTGTTCTAATTAAATTCTAATTCACTAAACTACATCCTATATGCCTACAAAATCTCTTGGTGTTCTGTTCAATACAACTGTTTTTCAGTTACTTGCCTGAAGTGTGAAATCTTTATCTTGCATACCTTACTTAGCTGCAGATATCACATTACTGTAGATTGAATTTCAGTAATTGACTACATTATTAGATTGAATTTCAGTAATTGACTACATTATTTCTACATAGCCATTATATCTCAAAGGGATGCTGTGAAACATAATTAATGAGTTTGAAATATTTGGAAAAAATCATATGGAAACCAATACAGAAAACTAGAAAAAAAAATTAAAAAACAGATGATAAAAATAGGTGGATAACAGGTATAAGACTGGCATAAGTACAAATAGTCTTACCATAAATAACTGTAACAACTGTCCAAACAGACACCTGTGAAATAAGAAGTTTTATTTTCATTCCCTTTGGAGTAAATGCAGAAAAGACATCCTTAATTAAAATGATGGGTGTCCATAGTAAGCTTTCCATGCTTTCCATCAGTGTTACTAAACTGGTTATAAAACCATCTACAAGAAAGCAGTATAAACTGCATTTGCAACAAAGGTCCATGGTGTAACACTTATATAATATATTGTTACACATGGTAACACTTGGAATTACATTGTTACATTCTTTCCCAGCTTCTCCTATAACTTCAATAATAACAAAAAAAACTCTCAATGATGGCAAAGGATCACAGAATCATCTTTAAAATTCAAATTTAATTTATCAAATTTGAATTTCAGTGGTATTTAATACAAATGGAAGAGTGGTTTGGCATTACTTAGGCAAAAATAAGATGTCAAAATCAATAGAAAATAGTGAGTGGTGAGGGATATATGTGCATAATTAGAAATCCTCACTTCCTTGTGAGGTTTCAGAATATGTAAGGCTGTAAGAATAAGGACAAAGGGAGGCAGAAGCATTACTTTAAGAAATTAAAGTATCTCCCTGATTTCACAAGCCTATGGAATACTGAGGCTAAGTTAATACAGAGCACCAAAAAGACTCAAATATAGCATAGTACAGTGAAAAACAACAAGGGGTAAAAAGAGGTGAACTCTTAACTTGATGGTCTACATCCGACCCTTTTTCACCGTGGCCTGCCTTCTCTGTAAAACTGACCCTCCCTTGCTAGTGTGTTTTCCTCCTTAATGCCTGTACAAGTTTTCTCTCCTCACTCACTAGATTTTGTTCTGCACTCATTCTACCCAGGCTTTCTGCCTAGTCTATACCACACAGTCTCTTAAGGGGTTTGCTCCAATACCTAGATTTATTTCCATGGATTTCTTCTCCTTCTGTTGATCTCTGCAGAGAGACTGCTGTCATGCAGAACAAGTGGAAATAGCAGGAGGAAGCAACAGGAAATTTCACAGGAAAAAATGAAACTGTCTCCTGTAACATGATCTAATCCTGCTCTCTGTAGCCTCAGTCTATATAGAAAGAAGAAAAAAAAAATCTTACTGCTGCAAAATATCCAAGGGAAAATCAAGCACAACTTACACTTGATTATGTAACTCCTTTCCTGAAGAATCTCGTGTACATTATGTATTCTAATTTAAGTGTATATATTTGCAAATAAATTAATCAACATAGAAGAAAATTTTAAGGAGTAGAAATAAAACTTGCACTATGGAGCCATGAGTAACACTAACTATTTCCAAGACTTCATATCTCTGTATTTAAAATATACGTAAAAGGTTTAGGTTCATTTATTTAAAAAAAAAAACAAAACCAAAAAAAAAACAAAAAAACCCAAACCCTCACTGATTTGAACTACATGATGCTCTCAAAAGGAAATTTACTTTTCAGTAATTATCTTGGAAGTATTTCATTATAATTGACAGTTATTGCTAGTGTTGCATCTTGCTCCAAGACAACTTCTTTAACAGTCGTCTTAAAAGTAGGTTTCCATGGCTCCCATTTCCCCAAAATAAAAGCAGCTAGTCAAATAGCATTCAAAGAGCACTCTGTCTCAAAACTAATTGCTAACATGGAAAACTGCTTTGAATAGTTCTAACCTTCATACTGTCAATCAGTTCACAAGTTTTCTCACATTTAAGTTTATATTTATTGCTTTTTTTTCTGTAGGCTTAACACCAAATGTCAAGAAAAATCAATGGGACAAAATCAACCTGAAAATACAGACAGACAATTTCCAGTGCAGTAGTAGTCATGTATGCATGCCTGGGAGTAGAATTTGGCTCACTCAAAAAAACACCACCAACATTATGGATTTGTACAGACAATAGAAAGTAAAGTAGAAGCTTTCATTCCTTTTCTATATTCCACTCATTAAGGTAATATTTTTAATAAGAGTACAGAACTGTGATGAAATTAACATTTCGCAGTAAATACTGTATTGTTGTATGCTTTTCTAAGCTTGTTTGTTGCTGGTCTGTGCTATAGATCTAGACAACCTAAACATTTGATCTGAAACAGTAAAGTAATTCTATTATTCTTATGGCTAAGTACTCAGATGTCAAGAAGTGCAGTCTGTTTATTGTGCCACCGATTTCACATGAGAATGGTTGAAATGGAAGAGTGCATTGGCAGCTGTTATTATACAGGATGGATGAGGGAATTCGAGAGGAAAGTAAGGACCATTCAACTGCATTTAGAACATAGAACATTGCCTGTGAAGCTGGCCAGAATGGCTCAGATGAAAAAGTTGCCTTCTATGCATTACTTCTTCAGAAAATAGATTAATTCTGCTATGACATGGAATTTTATTACTCCCAGACACAGACTATACAAAGAAAATAGGATTATTTAAAAATGTGCTTTAATTTCTGTGTGAGTCTCTATCATTTCATCTACCTGTTCCTTACATTCTGCAATATTTAAGTGCAGATCTGTTTACAGAGCTTTGGTGTACTTTTCCACAACATTATTCTCCTGCTCTATAATTAACCTTTTGTTTAGCAATAGCAATTATAATTAAATTAGCATGCTGAACTATATAATATTTCATGCTAAGCCTGCAACTGTTGACTTAATTTCAGTTTGAATATAGCCAAGGTACTGAAATAGATTTTCCCCCCTATCATCTTATTAAAATAATTATAGGCGTCTTTTAAAAAGTACAATCTTAATGAACTTAAATTAAATTTTAATTTGAACAACTGATTTTGTCATTAATATTACAGATGTTGAGGCTTACCATGAAACATCAAACATTTAAGGAATTAAATGAAACACAATTTTAATTAATTCCTATATACTGAGATGATATGCAACTGATTCTGCTTTAAAACATCTGTTAAATAAACTTTATTCTTTTGTTTAATCCCTTATAATTTCTTGTTCTTTCTTTTTGCCTTGTAGCCTCTTGACGCTTACCTTTTTCAGAACTGTTCAAATGTCTGTTATCGTGTCCCATAACTGTCCGGCAAGTTTATCTGCTAAATATTCTGTTCTGCTGCATTAGATAACAGTTCTTATTTCTTACAGGAGTCTTTAGTTCAAATCTGGTTTATTTTATATCATCTCAGCTGTCATTCACAACTTCTGTCCTCCAGAGTCACCTACTTCTACGTACATGTTTGTTCCCATTCTGATTTCGTGAATGCAATATCTGGTTTGAATGAGCCCATTGATTCATTTTCTTTTTTTTTTTTTTTTATTAATATAATTGTATATCCCACCCACAGGGTGACACTATAATCCCTTCAAGCATCAGTCTGGCTGTGACATAGCAGGAAACTAAGAAATATGTGGGCTTACTCTTAATTACCAAGTATGTATTCCCAAAATGGAACCTTCTTCTTGTGTGTAATAATGTTGTCAGCTTTCCAATTCTCCAAGCCAATCCAAGTCATCCCACAGCTACCTACTTTGTTCTTCCTGTCATGATAAATTTCTTACATTTAAGCTTCTCATTTAGCTGAACCTTCGCTGAGACCAGTTCTTGCTTACTGACATGAAGCATGGAATTCATCTGACTAAATACCAAGAAACACATTTTGAGAGGGTGATTCATCTCATATTAGTGTAGAAATCTGGAATAGGTTAGATGACTCATATTCTGTTTCTCCCATTCAATACAAAGGGACAACACATGTTACTTGAATTACTTGAAAGTATCCTGCTTTGGCTAATTCCACAGGAATATTTATCTGCTGGAAACTTTTCCACTGTGTGATAGGTTGACCACAGCCAGCAGCTGAGCACCCAGACTTGCTCACTTCTCCCATACCTCCAGCAGGATGGGAGAGGGATAGGAACCTACCTGTTCACCAATAGCCAAAACACCAACGTATAACACTGTTTTAGTCAGAAATCCAAAACACAGCACCATACTGGCTGCTCCAATGAAAGTTAACTCCACCCCAGCCAGACCCACTACACACAGCTATTAAAAAAAAAAAAAAACAAAAAACAAAACAAAAAAACCA
>JAVJGJ010000014.1:52467647-52482405 GCA_035590215.1 Microhierax caerulescens
AGCATTCTGCCAAATATTGATTGACAGCCAAGCTGCCCAGGGTCAGTTTCTGAGAGCTCTTTCTAAAGCATTTAAACAACTCAAGCCTCCACCTAGACACCCAGGGAATTACCAACATGAGCACAATGTCATGCTACCATAGAAAAACTGGTTGGGACTTAAAAGCATACATATCAAACTAAGACACTGGTTCAGTTCCTGGCCCAGTGCCATATTCTGCTCCAGACCAAAAACTGGTTGTTGGAGAAGGACCACATTCTCCCTGCCTTGATTCTTTCCTTCCTCACCTAAGGTAGTCGCTGGACCTGGAGTATGAGGGACTGTTCCTCTTTCCATTTGAAGACTTCATTGGCAAGCCTCCCCTCCTCCAGCCAGGCCCACACTTTCCGTACACCATAGGATTTACACATATCTCACTGAAAAATATCAACATATACTTTTGAATACTTCATGCTACCAATTTTGATTGAACAATTCATCAATACATATTAAATGTCATCCTGAAATCAAACAGTTTGCTCCAGATATACTATTAAATATTATCTAGAATTGTACAGTGGTCCTGTAGCTCCAGTGACTTGATGAAATTCTTCTTGATTTACATCAGAATTACTAAAATTAAAGTCAGTGTAGGATACCAGAAGTTTTAAAGGCCAGGAGGACAAAATCCTTCAAAAATTAAATGAGCAACATTGTTTAGGGGAAATTCCCTTACTAGCTACTTTTAAGAATAATTATACAATATAGATAACTAGGACTGCTGCTTGTAGAAAAACTTGAATTTAAAATAGAATTTCACACTAATTTTCTGCAGTTTGAGCTAAGAACCATTAAAAAAAAAGAAACTTAGCTTTTTAGCTAATATAAGTCATCATGGTCCATTAACATCAGTACAGATAATTCTGTATAGATAGCCTGATCTATATCAGTTAAGAATTTTAATTTGGTTTTTTTCCTCTTTTCATTGGAGTGGATTGGTAGTTTGAGTAGATTTGAGGTCACTACCTAGCACTGCATTGTTTTCTCTCTGAAGATGAGTTGTGCTGTACAGTGCAATTATGCTGATAAAAATGTGACATCAGATAGCCCTTGGGGAAATTGCTTTGTCATGTCACCCAGATTTAATTAGGCAAAACTAGAAGAGAGGAGGGGGGGGAAGTTTAGCTGACAATGAATGTCAGTTATGTATTTCTAAAATTAGAACTCCCTGTGACTTGGTACCAAAAAAATAAAAAGCCATCTTACAATTGATTATGATTCACTTTTAAGAAAACTTCTCATTTTTTCAGTGTAATTAACTGAATAATGAAATATATATGAATCACTTCCGTAGTGAAAGTGGGTTTGCACCTCTTTCAGACTCTTTTTGGTTTGCAGTATATGCTACCATTTCTGGGTTTTAGTTGCCCTCCCCCCGCCCCCCCTTCCCCCAATTTGTTTTTTTAATACTGATTTAGATAGTACACACAGCATCTACAAAGATAAGTGGTGTGTGTCCTTTTTTGCCCTCATGGAAAAACGATACCACTGAGGCCTTCATTGCAGTTCAGAACAATTGTATATTTGCTTAACTTTGGTTTCACATAACACCCTGATAGAATTAACTTATTAAAGCTGAGATTCAGTGTAGATAATTTTTTAGTGAGGGTAGCTATAGTCAAAAGAAAGAATAAAAAAAAGAATCCTTACACAGTGATGTGCTCTGAGATGACTACTGCAATTCAGGGACAGGATCACAAATGTACGTGTGGTTCTCTGAAAAGATCAGTCTAGTGTTCAGTAGCAATCAAAAATTGTAGGAGTACTGAATTGTAGGAGTTTTTAGGAAAAACGACAGATAACAAAGAAAAAAAAAGCCACTGCAAAGTCATGCTGCATATGGATCTTTAATACTTTGTCCAGCTCTTATCCATCCATTTCAAAAAGGATGTAATCAAATAATGTTCAGAAAGGAGAAAAGAGATCATCAAAGAAGAATTTGGAAGAAGTTGGAACTAAGAATCTTTAGACTGAAAAAGAAAAAAACAGAGAGAGAAAGAGATGATGATGATGAAATCTGTGAAGTCATGAATGGCACAAAGAAGGTGAACAGTGAGCGTCTGTTCATTGTATTGACATTTCAAGAAGTAGAGGTGCCTTTGACCTGGCTTTGCTACGTTGTGGTCTCATGCAGAACCTTGAGCCTTTCCACATGAGAAAGAAAAACAAAAACATGAACATAAAATCTCAAAGAAGACGGTCTTAATTTCTAGGCAATACTAATATTCACAGTAGAGCTACTGGCTCTAATAATTAAATTTTACTTATTTGAGAGCTGTACTTCTTGAGTTCATTCAAACACATGTGAAAATCTGACCTTTTCATTTGAGCCTATGGAATCAAGATCAGAGATTTTTAGATACTGCAGGAATATGAAGATCTCATCCATTAGAATTAAACTTTGGTAGAAATTATTTGTGAGATCTTTCCTCTCTACAATCTGTTCCTCCATTTCTGAAGGAAATAAAATTGTTCTCTTGCAGTCAAACATTGTGAGCATAACAGATTTTCATATTATCTAATTTGGCATAAGGTACCAAAAGTTAGAACATAGTAGAGAAACAGTAAGGGAAGAACACTCTGGAAGAGCAAATTCTGGAAAATAAATAATAGGATAGTAAGTGTTTTGCCTACAAAAACTGTTTTTTCCCTTACTATTTCTTTACAAGAAGTACTTAGTGTCATGATTATGGTTCCTAGCTCAGTCTTCCATGCCACTAGGCCAGATTCTGACAGAATTCACGTTTACTTAAATCACAGTAGTGTAACAGTTTCATTTTCCAATATAAAAATAGCTTTTCAAAAGCATGTTTTATGTCTTATGACTGCTATATGAGCTGTGAGACCCTTTAAGAAATACTTTTTTTTTCTCTTCACTGAAGTCTTTTCAATGTGGAAAAAATAATTAAATAAGACTTACTAATGTAAGTCATTAAACTGGATGGTTTCTGCCATAAGCTATGGTAGTTGCTAGATCAATAATGCAGCAACACCCATTCTCTTGGCCTCAAAATTGCAAGCTAAGCATTTTGCAGAGGGGCTCTATTACAGAAAGCCTCTCCTCATATTAAAAGTCTTGTGGGCTTTTGTATATCAGAGAAAATTGCCTGTGCTGGGTACCCCATGGACTTCACATAAATAAAGTTCATAAAAAGCTAAGTGGATGTTTAACATATTATTTAAGAACATACCCTCATTTTTAAACTTTTTCTTTTAAAAAAATTCTTATGCGAATTGATTCTTGTAACTAAGCTTTTTCATTAGCTATTTCCTTCATTATATTACATTTTTTTCTAGGGAATAGACAATAAATTATTATGAATTGTATGTAAACCATGTATATATGACCATTTATAAAATACGGTGCATCAACTGTTTTCAAAATGCCACCTATATACTTACGGGATTTTGCCCCTTTTCTGTCACTACCAACGTTATCTAGTGAATCATTTCTGTTACTTTTAAAACTTGAGTGAATTTATTACCTTTACCTTTGGATAACACTGATGAGATTTGCTAAAGCAGTGGCTGTTTTGTAAGCTTTCCTTGCAAATCTTACCAGAACTAGTCCATTCAGTACGGCAGCTCCAGAGGCTTGTTCATGTGCTCAGCTTCCAGGCTGTCCTCTCTATTTAAAAATGAAAGCAAATCAGAGATTTAAACATGCATGTAGCAAAGAATCCTGTTGACTTGATGTACTTTTTGAGGCTAAATGCATAATTGGGAGGAATGAGCCACGTGTCAGTTTAACTGAATTTTATTGATCAGTCTCGTAGGCTAACTTGTGTTATGCAGTTTTGACAAAGACAAGTTCTGCAAGTGTGTGAAGTTTCTTTGTGACTGAATGGAGGCATGTTGTTTCCCTACTCTTCCCACATTCTTCACAGATTTAAATGGCTTAGGTTAACAACTTCAGGTTTGGGTAATCCAATGTCTCAGCACCCTCCAGACTATCAAGCTGCAACAAGAACTTTTACCATCTCATACCAGCACACGCTTCATGTAGCCCCTCTGCTGCCTTCTCCTCATCTCACCCAGGGCATGCTTGCTCTCCTCTTGCTTCTTGCTTCTTCCTCCCCCGCTCTCTTCCTTGGTTCTCAACCACTTACCAGCCACAGCTGCACCTTATCTACATCGACCAACCCACTGCCTCTGAAGCCAGCCCACAGCTGTATATTATCAATGGTAATTAACCCAGCTCCATTCTTCTACAATCCAAAGGTCTGTCTTTTCTGCTAAATCAAATATGCTCAAGCCTGGAATGCTGCTCAGATCCACACAGCATTCACAAACTGGGTCAGTCCCTTGCTCTATGCTGGGATGCTCCAATGACTCTCCTGTCTCCAGGTAGGGCACATTCTGGAGAAAGTTCATCCCACACACAATGCTTCAAAAAGGGCAGCTTGGAGAGTACTGTCCAGTTTTGATTACCATCAATAGCTCACCAATACTGCTTCAAAAAGCTTTCTGCCTGCAGATACCCTGTGTGCCTTAATGCCATACCATATGGTGATGTTTAGTAATTGAATCCAGCCCTTCCTAACTTCAGGAGTGGATTTCAGCTTACTTAAATGTAGGTGGCTACGTGTCTATTGTACTCAGTAAAAATCTAGTAAGTACAGTAAGCACAATTCAGGCATAGTTATCATACCTTAAGATAGACTTTCATTATCTGAATATTTTGTTATCTGAATATCCTTCTGGACTCATGATTGTATTGATGAGGGGCTCCATTTCCATTTCTTAGGCATGGGAATCTAACACGTTATGAAATACTTGAATGTATCCAAAACATCTGCCCAGGGCTGACAGATGTAGGACAGGTCCTATAGGAAACCTATACCTTCAGGTGGGCCCAGCTCAGTAGGGCCCATGGTTGGGCAGGGCAGGGCTGTGGGAAGCTGGAGACCAGCTGTTATGGCATCACTGGGACAAGGGCTGATGGCCCCTGGGGGTGACATGGGGTCCTGAGCCATGGGCAGGATAGGGCAGCCCCAGTGGGGGCTGAGATAACACAGTGAGGCCTGGTGGTACCCTCCAAGTCCTGACAAACTGAATCTTCATCACCAAGTGATGGTGAATTGAATACCATGGTAGATGTTTCCAGTTAGGTAACAGTCAATGACAAGAACTTCTTAGGAGTAAATTTTGTTGTGGTATTTAAACCCATTTTAATTTAGTTTTTTACATTTTGCACAAATTTAAATAAGAAACCAGTTTAAGAGGAGATCTTAAAGGAGAACTTTAAGGGAAAAGCTACAGAGTGAAAAAGAGATAATAGTTCCAGGTTGTAATAGTATGAGATTCCCATCAAAAACTTGAGAAAGGAATCAGGACATCTAATTCAAGAAAGACTGAGACTGCTAAAGATGACACAATCAAATAAACCGGGGGAACAAGACTTTAGACAGCTAATTCTGAACAAAATGTCAAAGCACAAAACTGCTGATATTTGACCACACATAAATAACCGAAGCCTATATCTCAGTGTAAATTAGCTGCAAGGTGTATGCATTTCAATCAGTAGAATTAAGGATATTAACAAAAAAGAATATCTAGAAAACAATTATATAATCTTAATATTAATATAATATTATTATACTAATATACTATTATACTCACATAGACTGTTCATTGGAAAGTCAAAGAGATTTGCTAATGTGAGATTGCATATGCCTAGACCCAGATGATAAAAATTTCAGATGCATGTAGCCAAGATTTCCTACACATTTATTTTTCAAAAGCATTACAATTACTAAAAATTTCAGAGGAACCAAAAAATATAATTTCAGACAAATTACCTGGAAGCTCCCTTTTATGAGTAACTCTTTTACTCAGTAACAGACCGACAGTGTTAGTAGTTTTGCATTAACACATTATTCAAATTCTAAACACATCCTTGAGGTGCTGTACGAGTTACTCTGTGACAGCCAAAAAACCTAAATCTTTTTCAGGCATCCACAGACATGACAGAGTTAAGCAAAAAGCAGTGAATTGCGAATTTTACACAAATACCCACTGTGCATATCTGGAAATAATTTATAGTTCAGAGAATACATCAGATGAATTTGAAAGGATCTGGAAGCAATTTCTAAAACACACCATTGAAGGGATTCACTTAATTCTAGATCCAACACTTAACTGCCAGCGTACGGCTTAACAACTTGTGCAACCTATACAGGTGCTGACTGTCTGAGATAAAGCAATTTATTCTTCATTCATTTATGACTTACTATTTCTTTTACCTTTCAATATGTACATGGAGAAGTGTTTAGCATGATCCAAAAAAGGTACCAGTAAGAATTACTGCCCTTATTATGCCAAGACTTATTTGTGGCAGTAGTGGGTTAGTTGCTGGCTAGACAAAATGAATACTAAGAAACATCACTGTATAAATTGCAAGTTTAAAAATACTTCAATATTAACTATTATGGCAGCTGTGGTTATTCTAGCTTATTTCTAGGTACAGCACCATGACTTTTATAAGGACTCTTTATTTCTGAAAATATTAGTGTAAATTTTACAATTGAGTGTTTTCTATGCTTCTTTCTGGTTGGGTTCATACAGTGTCTATTTAATTTACAATGTATGTTTTCCACTAATTCTAGTACACTTTAAATGGCTATAAAATTGTATGTATCATACATTTCTTTTTCATTCAGTAATATTCTTTCATGTTACCTGAAGTCATTGTGACCCTCAAAAACAGACTACAGACCTTGAAGAACTTATTTTCTTATTATAAGCAATGCTGTTGACATGTGGGGAAAAAAAATCATGTAATTGTGGCAGAATTATATTCAGGTACACTGTGTGCAGGAAAGCACTGTGTATTTCTGTTACTGTGTCACAGCAAGAGCACAGTCTTGTCTCAGGGCTAATGGGAAGGGAACTGTAATTTGCTTAGTTTTGCTTGCTCTTCTGTTGATCTTTTCTGCATAGATGCTTAAACATGTCAGATTACTTGTGTCTGCGGTGATGAACCTTTGTAAAATACAGCCATAGTGCTTTCTTCAAGCCTTATTCAGTGAGCAGTGAACTTCAGTTAGTTGACTTCAGCTCTTTTCCAGGTGCAGACAAGTAAAATGTGGGAGGTCTCAAGTATTTGGTTATTATTCTCTATCAGAACCTGCTCTTTCACATATTAACTTTTTTATTTTCAGTGGAACCCATCAAGCATAACATGTATTTTTCTTATAATTAATGCTAAACTATTAAATTGCACATTGATTTTTTTAAAGGCAAAATAAAGGAAGTAACAACTTAGTTTTCCAGACCTTGGCTGTGCCATGGAGATTTCATATTGTCAATATTTTTACTTACCATTCTCCTGTCTCCTTCATCAACCTGAATATATTTTCTTCTGATTTTATCAGGTTACCAAGTGACAGATTTTTATACCCCAGAAAATTTCTTCTCAGAAACAGCATGAAGTTTAGCTGGGAGCAGAAGTTCAAGCTCTGTTATCTCTTTGATAAAGCCTTCCTTGATCTGCTTAAAGTCACTCCTCCAAGTCTCTGCCCTGCGGTTAAGGTCTGCAAACTAAAACCCCCATTTTACTGAGATGATTTCTCTCACTTCTGACTCCCTATAAATCCTCTTGTGGCACTGGTATTGATTAGCATGTCAATAAGTATTTTACCTGACTATCATTTGCAGTCTAATTGCCAATAATGGCACGTGAAAAGATACTACACAACAGAATGGAATTCCTTTTATATTTAGACAAGAGTATGAGGTTTCTCATCAACTTCAGCCTCACAGGCCAAAAATCATTCAACTAGCCAGTACAGTATGTCATTTTAGCAACATTTTTAGTCAGGACAGATAAGTAATTGGGGGGTGGGGGATAGATGTAGATACAGGATGCTAGCACAGAAACAAATAAATATGAAAATTTTCTAGATGTAAAAACATTTAAAACCTTTTTATTTTTTCCTATAGAAATATGGATGGATATTACAGTGGTACCCCAAATCTGACATCTAGAACTGATTTTTGAAATCTGAGTGGAGCTTAGCATAGATCTAGCTATGACAGCTTTTCTTTAGCAAGCTAATAAAAATAATCAAAACATTAGTTTTTTTCCCAGGTTTTACAGGATTTAAAGTATATTTCAGCACTTTTACAAATTCCACATTTACTATGCATCATATTTCCAGGTGAGACTTTTCTTAAGTGATGACTTTTTAGGGATTTGAGGGTCTCTCAAAAGCCAGACTAGAACTGTAGACCAGAAACTGGCTGTCACAGAAACTGTTTGGTGATTGTCTCTAGTCTTTATCAACAGCTAATAAAGACATTTAAATTAATGTCTTTTATATCTTGTAACTATGTAGTACAACTCGTATCTAGATTTCAGTATATAAAGTATGCAAACATGATAAACTGACAGCAGTCTTCTCCACCTTGGTAATACGTAATACTCATAACGTATTAGAAATTTGTTGTAGTCCAGTCAATTACCAGGACTATCAACAATTTTTATCTGTAATCAGGATGGGAGATAGATTTACTACTAATCCTTAACTGACATTTGCAGTAGAGTGATAATGTCACTTTGGAAAGATAAGAAGTGGTAGTGAATAATCTTTCAAAGAAAGCCGTCAGAGCTAATATTCCAGCTTAGTTATGAGAGTCTGTAGGAAGGAGTTTTGAATCTGTGTATACCATGTTACATTAATTTTCAAATCCAAATCTCATTCGATGAAATACTGCATAAGACAAATATTTATCTATTTATTTATTTATTTATTTTAAATAGGGACAAGGTACCAGACTGAAGAACTCTGTTCTGACTACTTGCTCATTGGATGAAACAAAATATGAAACCTGGAGCTGATATAAGGTAGCTATGAGCTTGATTCTAAACTGTTGGTGCCTAAAGCGTAGAATAAACTATTCTCTTTCTACTCACGTTTGACTGGTGCAAAGAGTAATTTCAGGCTAGAATACTAAAAAGTGGTACCTTCCATTCCTCAATGTAGAAAAAAAAAACTATCTTAAAAAACAAGTTGCAAACTATCTTTTCAGCAACCCCACAGCAATCATTGAGCATCACTGTTTTCTTCTACTCTTAATAATCACCATGGACCATTATGTGCGGAAGCAACGTGGCACACTGCTCTTAAAGAGATGTTTCCCAGTGCCTGATCTTAAACATATGTTTTTGAACATGAAGCTGGACACTGGAGTATGTCTAAACATCAGGATATACCAGAAAATTTGTAACCCAAATGAAAAACAACCAGGGTTTTTTACTGTTTTCTTAAAGAAAATTAGTATTTCTGGGGATTTCTTTTTTTCCCTTTAATCTGTCAACTCTGGCAATTTATTCTAGTATATGAAGTTAAGATGGGTTAATTGTCTTATACATAACACTGTCATTCTTTTTCACTTAATATTCCTCTTCTTGTACCATTAAACACTTTCACCAAACTACATTCTAATGTAACTATGTGTGGTTTACTACCACAAAATTGTGAAAGTATAGTTTTGACAAAATTGCTGAGAATAATAAATGTCTCAAATTTTTCCAGCACCTTCAACATTTCACTTAGGTTTTCTTTTAGACTTAGAACCTAATTTCCCGGTCAGCAGCAAAAGCCTACCTTAATACCAAATGGTTTAGTTCAGTTGTGAAAGGACTTGTGCTAACAGGTTCCTTTTTATGCAACACAATAAATATGGCTGACAATGTCTTCAGGTTCAGCGATTTCTCTTTGAAGGTGATCCATGATCTTCTGCCTCCAATAGGTTTTAGTTTTTTCTGAAACATCATCACCACTGCAGTTATCCATGTTGTAGTCTGCCATTTGTTTGAGTCTACAGAAATAATTTTCCCATCCATTTAAATTTACATGTTGTAGTATTTGTTCTTTGGTGTGGTCTTGCAAGCAAAACTTCTTGAATATTTATGCAGTTAAAACTTGCAACACCGCCTCTGCAACTGAGCTTATGCCATTGAGAGTCCCATGGCTGTAAGTTTTTCAACTTAGTAGTATGTATGATGATAAAAATAGTGGCTTTGAAGTCCCCAGTTGGAACATTTGTGGATAGCTGGTGCCACATTACCAACATATGCCTTGAAACATGAAAAATCTCAAGTTCAGGGAAACAAGACAATTTTACAGAAAGATATTTGTTAGGTGTGTGATATTTTTTTTTTACATTACTTCATGTGTTATTGCACATGTATGTATGTTCATAACAGTCTGTAGGTCCTTTATTTAAATTATTTCAGTGTACCTAATGGATCAGATAGGTGGTGCTTTATGATTTTATAGATTTTAAGTATAAAATGCTCTTTTTAGGCAAAGGGAGCAAAACTTACCCAACTGACTAAAAAGGTGCCGATAAATCATCATGGTCAGTGAAATGGATTATTCAGCCAACTGTGGCAAGTTACCTCAGAGTTTTGCTCTGTGTTATAGCAAACGTTTTTCCAATACAGTGATAACCCGTTAAAGTTCTCAATGTTAGGCAATTTTTTTCTTTAATGAAGATCATCCAATCAATTGGCACATGTTTAAAAGGTTTGAAGAAAAACAAATCAAGATTTCAAGGCAGATTTTGCTACTAGGTAAGCAACTTTTAATGTCTATACTACTGTGCCGCTAGCTTCACACTAGTCTTAAAAACAAATCTTTTAGATTTACCAGAAACTTATCTCTGAATTTCTTTTCTGTGCATCCTGAAGAAAACATGCTTTTCATGAAAAGCTCCAACATGTTTCATATATGCTAAAGCACAAATGATTTGCAAAACAACACATTCATACATAATAGATTAAGTAAATTACTTGTGTACAGGACACGAAAAATAAAAAGCTTAAAAAAAGCTCTCACAAAAATGTTAGGTTTTTAAACTCCTTGTTAGAAACTGCAGTCTGGGATGCATTTCAGCTCCAGACTGAGAAGCCACAGTCGGGTTTTTAAAGGATGTAGCTGAATCCCACGCTTGGAGTCTTCACTCCAGGACAGCATTTGGGGGAGTTTCTTTAGATTATAGGTGTAGAATTTTGATTTGTACCCTTCTATATAGCTTTTCATAGGGTGTAGCTACAGATCTGATTTTAGTACTGTCTCTAGAAGTCTCCATCACAAATTCCTGGTGTCTGCAAGGAAGGGCTGATAAGTATAAAATTCTGCAATGAGTACATAAATAAGCTTACATGTATGCCTTGGCTTTGCAAATTTATGTAAATTTTTGCAAATCTACTCTAAGCAAAGCTAAAGGTGATACTTGAAGGGAAACAACTTAATTTGGTTCCTTTAACATCTGCAGAAACATTCAAAAGATTTTTCACCAACATACAGAATTTAGTGCTGCTTTACAATATAGTTTGAATCCAGCAAAGTAATTTAAGGAGATAGTGTTATTAGAGACAGAACCAGAATGCTTACAGAAATGCTGTTCATCCATACCTACAACTACTTTGCACTACTGAAACAGAAGATTCCATCCAACTTTACTACATCACACCAATATCCTTTCCTTACCTTCCTAAAATGTTATTAAAAGTGCCTGCCAGCAACTCCATCTCTTTTTCAATGGAGCATCCTCAGCTTGAACCAGCCCACTGATAGATTATGGTAATCTACCACAGGCTGAGAGCAGTTAGTAAATCTCAAGTCATTACATCATATTTACCGTGTGGTTTTAATTTTATTTTTGCCTTTCTTATTAGCCCTAAATTCATTTTTCAAGTTCACCACAATAAAAAATAGATCATGGGTTAAAAAACATCTGTAGGTTTCCTATATGGAATACATGAAAGGAGACATATACATAGTGTAATAGTAGTTGCAGTATTCGTGACTAGGTATTCATCAAATTCAAGGAACATCAAGCTTTTAGCTACCCAAATTACATCAAAAAGGTGGAACACTGCAAATTAACCTTATAATTTATTGAACGTACTGAAGTATGAAAGATGTACATCAGCAGCCAGATGTGGGTGCCCTCATTTTTGTTACATATATCTTCACTCCACAGAAGTCACTTAGTCGTAGCGGCGTATTGACCTATCAGACAAAATTATTCAGAATGTACCTACTCAGCATTACCCATCCCTTGATCGGTGCAAACATGCAGCAATGCAAACCCAAGTTTCATAGATGCAGAAAATGTGGAGCAGAGACAATACACAATAGTAGCAAACTGGTTTTGATCCCCTGTAGCTCTGCTACCTAGGTAACAAAAGATTATCAGCATCATTCTGCAGCCTCTTCACTCCACATTGCACCTGTAACGCACAGCCCAAGGATGTCCCAATATAATTGTTCCAGGGTGAGGTTTGGTGTTTGCAGCTGAAACGCTGACAAAGCCTGATCACAATAAGACTTCAGAGTATTTACAAGTAAAAATAAAGAGAAACACACAGTTCACACACAATTTTGCCTTTTTCCTCCCTGTGTTTTAAATTATTAATATTAGATAAAATATGTTTCATTTCAGCAATATTCCCTTAGCCTAGGATAGGCTGCCTTCTCCTTAATATGCCAACTATTTTAGGTTATTGATTCTTTGTGTGTGTAGAACTCAGATGAAATTTGCTAGAAATTACCTAAATTTAGATACCTAAATAAGAACATGTACATATAGGCACTCACAGTAATCAGTGGAGATCCATGGTTCAATTCAGTTGTTTTGACATGGACCCTTAGTCCTATCTGGGATGCGTTGGGGGGTTCAAGATGTCTGCACAAACCTGGCAGATCAAGCAGAGAGTTTACAGGGGTTCCCAGTCTTCTGGGTGCAGCTGGAGGCCAGCTGAGCTACTTGATGTGTCTCGAATGGCACCACGTGCCATGCATAAGCAACTGAATCCTACCACAAAAGCAGTAAAATGGAAACTGGTCGGGGTGACCATCTTGAGAGAAAGGGTCCCAAGGGAGCTGCATGAGCACAGGGCTTTAGCATCATCTGGATAGCTCACTACCAGTCACCCTTCCCGAGTCCTGGCTACTTCTGCAAATGAACACAAGCCACCCATAGAAAGTTTGTCACGCAAAATCCCCTTCTAGATTTCAAAATTCTCAGATATTGAGATAACATGCAGATGCACCTTGGTTTCACAGGGAGGAAATGTGTGCTGGCAGGCCAGAGAGGACCCCAGTACCATCCTCATGCTGGGGCACCAGGGACAGCGAGGGGTCTGGGAGCCTGTACTCACTGCAGCTGGCACATGCAGCCTGGGTGCTAGTAAGGGAATGCACAGAACCTCCCCTGTCATCATGCACATCCTCTGCAGCACTTACAACAGTACGTAATGGTAAATACAGTATGATGTACAGATTATGGATAAAACTTTTAGGAACGATTGTTATGACAACATTCACAACACAATTGTAAAAGGATCACGTATTTATTTGGGAGTAAAAGATGTATATTTATTGGCAATCAGAACGAGACCTAAAGGATGATGCTGATCTCTAAACGTTTATATAACATGTATCACCTTTTTTTGTAAATTCACAGGTGGACATTAAGAAATGACTGCAGTCCTCAACAATGCAGATAGACTAAGCAGCACTCAAATTCCAGCTAGAAAATGAAAGCGTATGTGTCACATTAAGAAGGGGGGGTGGGGGGGGTGGGGGGGTGTGTGCTTCAACCTTGTATATTTGATCAGCCTGTCAGTTTCCCAGGAAAGATGAGGCCCTTGTGTCCGACCAGCCTGCCCGCTACCTGCGTTTTGACAGCCCACTGTATCGGGGGGTGATTCCACTGACCTGTTCAGGGACCCCCGCTGGCAGCGTCACTGAGTCACATACCTTGTAACAACTGCTCAAATCTCCAGAGACTTATACAAAATGAACTTCAGCTGAAGACGTTTATTATACAAAATGCAAGTTTGTGACAGAATCAGGTTTGAAGGTCGCTGGTGACAATACACTGACTGCAAAACAAGCCTAGAACAACGCACTTCGTAACAGCCAGCGTGAGTCAGTCACAGAATGAAGTTCTTACCCAACAGACGTCCCTGTGGGGGAGAAGGTGGGTTCAGCCCGTCCACAGATCCCACAAGTTATGATGGAGTCTTCCTTAACTTCTTCCCAGTTTTTGTACTTCATGGCACATTCATATTAATTTATCATACACAGGACCAGTTCAAAGTGTCTCACTGCTAGTGTAGATTAGTGCACATCCTCAGGTAGCACTGCTGAAGTTTTTCACTTGGCACACATGCTCCCCAAGCGGGGTTTTGCTCCCTTTCAGGGGGGCTGTTTGAGTTGGAGGTCATGATCTCCCACTGCCACAGTTTTCTTTGTCCTACTTTTGACCAATCTTCTGTTGATATATGGGGGTTGTAACACCTTACCAGCTTGTCTCCTCCTCACTTGAATGCTCCTTTCTTAGTGAACCGTGTTCTTTTCACCATCTGTTCCTTGTCACTCATCCTTCCCAAGGCTGACTCCCTTGATTGGAAGTCCCTTCATTTGTAGAGAGTGGGCCAGCTTGACCTACCCTTGTGCACAGATGTGTTTCGTGGAGTTAACCCCTGAATCAGTGTGTGGTAATTCGGCGGTTCAGACAACAGTTCCCCCCTCTTGCACTTCTTTCAGTCCAGGGTCGGTCCATTTTCTTCACGTTTAGGTGGAGCTTGAGTAACCCCAGTCGTACATCCTGGTGTTACGGGTGGGTATCACGTGCCCAGTGAGGTGTGGTGGTACCCTGGGGGCAGGTACCTCTGGGATGGAGGTGTGCGCTGGTA
>JAVJGJ010000014.1:52491061-52514377 GCA_035590215.1 Microhierax caerulescens
TCGAGTTGGCCTATTCTAGTGTTGGCAAAATTCTGAAAACAGAAAAAAAAATTCTGAAAAATTGCTCTCAACCTACACAGGGCTACGATGTACCAGCACCAGAAAGTTACAGAGAAGACTTCTTAAATATTACAAAATGTTTTCAAAGTATTTACCCTCACTTTTGAGCAAAAATATATGCACTGACAATTACAAAGGAATAAACCAAGATTGCAGTGTGTAGGTACATACAACACACATGCTCCTGCCTTCAGATGCACTGTGTTTCTAGGATTCCACTTTTAAAAGATACAGCTGCAATTTTGTGGGTAGCTGGGACATAACATCTTAAAGAGAGGATGCAGAGAATAGGTCCATATGATACTACATGCATTTTCAGACTCATTTGACCTGAGGAATCAAGCATGCAATAAGGAAGAAGGTGGGTGACTGAATACTTGCCCTCACCCCACACACCTGATATCTTACCACTTGAAGAAGACACACTTAAGTATGTCCATGCTTCTCAGGGGATTCTTCCATTTACTAATGTCTACTGCTCTGTCCTTGTATCATCCCATCAGTGCTGGGGAAGCAAGTTACCCAAATATTAATCTGGAAAAGTCTCCAGCATCATCAGATTTCTAAGAAAGGGCACTTCATGCATGCGAGGCCATATTGACTATCTACAGTGATGAAAGAACAAGACATGATCCCAAGCAAAGTGGAATCAACTGATTTGTATCCACATCGCTTAACTTTAGATCCCAGCGAGCAAACTAGCATTTAAGCAACAAGGGTAATGATGAGTGCACGCCCCGGCCACTCTTTATCTAGCAACCCACACATACTCTGTGGAGGGCGGATCAGAGAGGTAACCACTTGCTTTATTAACAGTTCATGTAACTGAAGAACACTTGTAAACCATGTCTTTAATGTTCCAGCTCTGCTGTATCACAGTGCGTTTCTCTCCCTTTAAAACCATAATCCCACAACAGCTGTTCTTTCTATGGTTAAACCATGTCTTTTTCCTTCCTTCAGGGTAAATCAGTTTACAACTCAATTTTTTTCAGACCTGTATAACTATGAACTAGTAGAAAAGGAAATCAGTGGTTCTGTATTTGAAGATACTGAAAAATAAGTTGATTCAAACTAGAGGAACCTGAAGAACTGGATCTCTACACTACCCCAATCTGAGCTGGGTAATAAATCCTGAAACAGTATAGAATTGCAGTGGCTTTGAAAATTTAAAGTGTCAATGTGTAGCTGAAATATAAAACTCTTCACCACTCAATCCAAGGAAAGAAAGTGTAAAAACAGGCTTTGTTTTTGTGAGCTTCATCGGGAATTTAAAATGGACAAAAAAAGTTCTAACACAGGACACCACTGAAGTAATCTATAAGCAGAGCACTTGAAGGAATAAATAATAATGTTAGAGAGTGTCATGGTCAGTAAGTCAATGTGATCAATATTTAAAGAGACAGTTTGCTTTAGTTCCTTATTTATTCCTAGAAAAAAGATTTTAAAATTTTATCTGCACTTCACTGATATCCTAGACAAAACTATAATTTGACCTCAGGTATTTTACCCAGCAAATCATTATTTCTGAGCTAGTATATATTTGTCTATGCAGTGCAAAGGGCAATTGCCCCCACTTTTTTCAGTTCCAGTTCTTTATAACACATGATTAATGATCTAAAGTACTGACCAAGATTCAGAATCTTGCTTTATAAATTCAACTTGAATGTTTTAACATAATATTTTTTACATTCCAAGCACTCAATAAAATAGATTATTAGCCATTATTATAAAGATAAGAGCTTACAGAATCATTTTTCATGAGATAAAACTGAAACTGTAGCCACAGTTTATCACTTCACTGTAGATTGCAAACAAACCTTCAGTTTTATTTGCAACAACAATCTCATGAACTTCAAAGATATTATTTATATAAAAGTATGTATAAGATTAAGTATTTTTAGGATTGAGGACTGAGTCTATGGTTTTTTCATAATTATTTTCCTTTTTGCTTTATTCTTTGCTTAGTTGTGGCTGCTAATCTGATGCTTTAATAGGTATCTTTGCTAATCTTTTTCATATTTCCTAACTGCAAAAATATATGTATATATAAAAGCAAGGTTCTAACTTGACAAAAAAGTGGGATTTCACAGTGTCTTAAAAATATAATGGATTTTATTACCTATCCATGGAAAATATGAAAGAAAAACAATTCAATTATCTCTATCCCAGATGAAAGTTGGGGAAGGGGAAAAGAATGTCATACACATTATGAAACAGATTTCATCACTGCAGATTTAATGAAAGATGCACCATGCTGAACCCTGGCATTTCATTACTTATAAAAAAAACCCCAACATATGTGTAAAGAAAATTAATGAGACTGAGATAGCCAATAATGTTTCAGCTTTAGAAAGTCTAAAGGAATAAAATTACTTTTATTCACTTCAGTCATATGTACGTAATAATGGCTTTTAGCAATATTTTTTTAATCTATGCTTAAAAAGGATTCATTTCCCAAAGTGATAAAGACAGTGATTGTTTTCTATCAAGAGTGAAAACATAATAAAATGAGAGAGAAATACATAGACCAAAAAAGCAACACAAACCTCAGCTAGTACTGAGAGAACATATTGCTGGAAAAAATATATAATTTTGTTGGCTGCAAAGCAGCTTTCTTGAACAGAAAACTCAGTTAAGAATAGCTGTGAGATAACGGATAGATTTGTTATACATGTTGTGATGCATCTCTTTGTCCTTTTTTTCTAAGGCAGTATGTAGAACACACAGGTAGAAACTGTTGTTCTATACTCTTGAACAGAGTATTTGGTAAAATTCTTGTTATTTTAAATAAAACAAATCACTCTCCAGCTGAGGACCTGAGATTTCTTTTGTGCTCTGTGCTTTAGCTGGCTGCTTCTGTAGTAGATAAGCTCATAGTAAGTCCATAGAAGACAAGTTTTTAGGATGTTAGAAAAATACATTGAAAATTATACCAGATAAAAGTCAATGTACAACTGAAGTGTTGACATTTAACAAAAACAAAATGCATTTACCAAAACCAAGTAAGTCACAGATATTCAGAAAGATAACAAGGATATCATTAATGTATAACAGTAATGGAGAGACAATTAATTTCTTTGCCTTTGTGCATGAGATATCTGGTCTGAATATTCTCAGTTATAACTGCTATATCAAACTTACTACAGGGACAAGACCAATAAAAAAATAAAACCAACTAAAAGATCTGAAATGGTGACAAGATGAAAACAAGACAGATGAAATGTTTCTATTTAGTGACTTCCAAAAAGCAACATACAAAACCGTGGTATAATATTAGATTACGCTGGATTGCATTTGATTGCAATTAAAAATTAAAACTTAAACATTTATAAAGGAATGGTAAATGCATCATAATTTTATGTAATTATCGTATCATATTACTGTTTTAAAAATTCTGAATTTGTGATTTTTCTGAAAGCACCTGGAAAGTTGTGATGTGGAAATCAAATATGCAGGGTAGTTCCTGTAATGGCCATTATGTAATGTAATGTATGCAAATGCATTTCATATCTAGAGAAATGTATCCTCACAAAACCTTTGTTCTATAACTTGAGAATGGTACAGTATAAGAAAATGAAATCTAGACAATTTCTTTTGAATAAACTGAAGAGAATGCAAAGAGTTTCCGTGCTTTTAAATTTTCTATCAATTAATCAGTACTATCAGAATTATTCTCACTAAAAGCCTTTTAAGAACGCTAGATGACTGAAAGTCTTAGCCTACAGTGCTGGCTCAAGTACAGGTTGTGTCAGAACAAGTGTGTAAGATTGCATGACTTTTTGATAACTTTGTTCAGCCTCTGTGGTTTTGTCACTCTTCTGATTCAAATCCAAGATACATTTAAAATCTAACAATAGTATTTTTAGACATAGGATATATTTTTTCCAGTGCTTTATTGCAATTATTTAATTGATTTTTTTTTATTATTATTATTATTTTTTATAAAACATGCTTATGTCTTGATTGTTCAGTCACTGGTCTTTCCTGGATTTTTCTGGCTATTCATTCTCACACTTTATCTTGATCCTATAATAACTTCCCTTTATGTTCATGAAAGACTTTGTAATGATATGATAAACTATCATGACTGTCCACCCATTATGAAAAACAAATAATGGGAATAACTAATTGCTAATTCTATGGAAAATTCGGGTCCTTAATCAATGACACTTCACCTGGAACAGACAGTTAATACACAGACAGTCTTTCCACCTACCAGTAAAGTCTTTCAGTTTACCTGCTACTTCAAACATTACACCGGCAATTTTTCTGCTTTTCTGTACTCAGGAATTAATAGTAATTTTCATTTTATTTGATCTTGTTCCTCGACTAAAGCTTTCTGCTTGCAAATTTTATCTGTATTTTCAGACCCTCTGGATTGTTTGTTACACTTGATAACGTATCTGATTTAATAATCTGAAGAAAACTGCAGAAACTTGTCAGGACCCTCCTTCCTCCATCGGGAACGTGGGAGAACAACCATGCTCCCTTGAAATGATTCTATCAGATTTACACAGGGTGGTTTCCAGAGTAAACTAATTGTAAGTCAACAATCCTAAAGCTTCCTCCTAAACTACCAAGAGAAACCAGCATAGCCATTTGCCCCCATTTGATCTGCAGTTTCTGTAGCCAGACTACATTCCTGTTTCAGTATTTTATTCAATGAACTCATGACTTTTTCATCATTCTTGCCTGCTTACTCCTCTCTTCTTCTTCCTTTTGAGCCTTACCAGTCTTGAATTCTGTTTTGCACAATGTTTTGTCTCAACTGGAGAGACGAAAAGCAGTTCCTTCCATACTAAATTATAATCTAGTACTGAATGCACTGTCAGTGAATATGTGTCTTCAAATTCTTTCATGCTGAGAGCATGCTGAATTCAACTCTCCAGTTCTCACCTTCTCCAAAGTTTTCACTAAACTAAGTAATCTGGACTATTATATATAAATAAATATAGTAAACTAGTAAAAAGCTAAGAATACTATCAGAAACTTGTCTTAAAGGAGGAAACTGAAGTTATTGGTCAGATTAGAATATGTTCTTGAGCACAGCAAACAGTTCCAGACCTGAATCAAGTCACATGGCTCTTAATACAGTGGTAGTCAGGTAACTCAGGGAGGAAGATGATTTTCAAACGTGCCTTTATTCTCACAGTTTTATTGGCTGACATAGCAATCTGCTTTTTATAACACTTTTACCAAAACGTTGCAAAGGATACAGCTGAATATTTATGTTCTTTACCAGCTCTGAGTCTTGAACTTTCTCTTTATCGTGAAGATATCTATTCTTCCACCTTTAATTTTTTCTCATTTATAGCAAAAAGTGCTTTGAGGCATAAGCAGTTTTTTTTAAAAAACACAAAGCCTAGTGAGATCCACATCTATCAGGGCTTATACATGCTGCTATACACCATTTACTTAACGTTAATTGTAACCAGCCCATGAGGCACGGCCACTGATTGATGAAATTAATGGTCAGTTGCTGACTGATGCTAAGTGAAGCAGTGTGATTCATACATACCTATCCAACTACAATACTAATGAATTGCAGGTCACAGTTGCATTGCCTCTACATGCTTAACAAAAATGTATTGTTAACGAGGCAACAAGGGGATGTAAGGGATGGCTGCTTTTACTACCCACCCCTGCATGAGGAACAGACAGGGTACCTGAAGAGCGGTAAATTGGTCTTTCTCCTCCTTCCAACAAATCTCATTTTTAGCAATGGTACTTGAAGGTAGCCTGCTGAACTAACTTTCTGACTCTACATCTTCTCTCATCTCCTCCACTGGTCTCTGTTTGTACAGAGGACTGGCCATAATTTTGTGGGGGCAGCTCTCTACTTCTGCAGAGATGAGCTATGGCAGTGCGGTTTAAAACACCTACTTCTGCTTCAGTATTTTTAATGCTCGTCTGTTTCTTACGAAACAAATAGCATCAAAACATGCCTATAGAGAGCCTGACCACTGGGCTAGAAGGCTTCACTTGCTTATTTTCAAGGGTAAGTGGCAGTCCTATTTGCATCTCTCCCCCTTTAGCTTCCTTATTCCTTATGAGATGTTTCATGCTTGCCATCTTTAATAAGAAAATATTATTGCCATGTTTCATACTGTCCATTTCATTTTTACCAATCTTAACTTATTCAAAAGTAGGCAAGTAGGCACTTTTATACCACTTTCACCCTTCAAACCAGCCTTAAAGAAAGTGAGTTCCTGTGCCTCAGTATTGAAATCACATATTCCAGTTGTTGATTTACCATGATCATCTTTAGAGTAGTCAAGCTGCTGGCTCCTAGTACTTTTAGCTGGAGGCAGTTCTAGGTCTTCATTCTTCTCTTCTCATACTTAGAATCTTCCTAGCCTCCACTCTAAATGTATTAAATGGTAATTTCCAACTGTGTTTCTGAGCCATTCTTTAAGTAGGTTTCTCCCCTTCCCCAGTATGCCTCAGATATAAACAGAGAGCAGTCAGCCTTCTTTTCAATCTCCACTAAATAAGGTATGTTCTTTGAATGACTACTTCTTAGATGGCCTCTACATTCCCCTATACCATTCCAGCAGTCCTTCCCTACATGTTTTCCAGTAATGCTTCTTTCCTAAGGACTCATGACCAGCCTCCTACAGATATAGTTGCATCCTGTATTCTACACTTCCTAAAAAATATCAGTAATACATCAATTCCATTGGTAATATTTTGCCTGATGACATCTGTCTCTCCTACAAATGTTACCTCATTCATATCTGGTCTGGCTACTTCCAGACTGCAGTAAAGGTGAGCTCTGCATGCCCTGCAGTCTTGGGGTCCCAACTACAGGGATCAAAGAATTATATGGAAAAACCTACGGCCCTAATCTGAACTTGGCACGTAAACCAGTTCACGGTTGTGGAGTCAGTCTGATAATATGTCAGAATGCATTCCAGCACATTGAAGGTTATGGTAAATAATCTTGGGAGCAATAACAAATATCAAATGATAAACTTATTATTATTTTTTTTTTCTGTTGAAAGCTGTGATCAAAAGATAAACCTGAAGCAAAAGTGTAAGTACACATCTTTCTTGTACAAGACAAACCCCACTTCCTGGGAAGACCATGTGGGATCACAGCATTATCTAGTCAACTTCAGTCAATCTCAACAATTGATACTGAAAGAGTTACAAGCATTATCAATTTAATTTTTATCAGATAATTCAGGAATTTCTATGTGGAAATTAAACATATTATGGAAAATGTGTCACTAAATATAAACAAGTTTCAAATACATTTTAAGATTTTGTTTTCAAACTCCTGTGAACACGGTTAAGGAAGTAATTATTTCTGCCTAACTCTCTGCCTCCTGAGGACGAACAGTTGGTGGCATCAATTATTCAATGAATTTCAAATTTTTTTTTTACCTGCAAAAAGATTCCCAGTCTTTCCAGAAGCAATCTTGATGGACTGAGCAAGACACATGTACAGTATAATTTTTCACTACATTATAATAAAGTGAGTGTTTTCTAAATGTCACAGTTTAAATTTCATGGGGCATGAAATCTACTTTTGAAATGAAACCCAAAGCCCTTTTCCAAATAGGCAGTCTAATCTCATAGTTAAAAATACTTTATATTTTCTGACATTATTAACCTTGGAGGGCTACCTGTAAGATGATAACGCTATCTGACATATTAAACCTGAATTTGCTTTTATATAATTATGTTACAGAATATTTAAAATAGATAAGGTTGCAAGAAAAATATTAGTGTGCATTTAGAAGTATTTTCATTTACTAATAATAAATCTAACTGCCCTTAATTTTAACATGTGAATGTTAACACAACTACTAACAGATAACTTCTAAAGAAATTATTTTTGGACTAATCATAGTGCTTAATGTCAAAAAAAGATAACACTTTGCAGTAATATCAAGGAAGCTGAACATTAAATATACTCACTTGTTATTGAATCTGTAATACATGTTGCATTTTCTATTTGCAAAGGAAAAAAGAACAAAGGGTTTTATCACATTCTAAATAGTTGTAATAGCTCTCATATTTATATAGCAATCCATAATTAATTTATTCATTATTATCACCTAAAATGAGGCTTTTTTTACACTGACTTTAAAAGAAACATATAAACAGAACTGAAGATTTTCACAGGCTTCAACTCTGAGTATCTAAAACCCAGACTAGGAAAAAAATAATGAGAAACCCATAAAACACTTACAAAAAAAGCAGTATGTCTTTGGAGGCTATCAGGTCTTGATAAGAATAAAAAAAATATTTTGTCTTTGGTTTTGCTTTTGAACATTATACTTGGTGCTATTTCCATTTCAACAGTCTGTTGTATAAGCAGAACAGTAAGATAGATGTATAAAAACAAAGATTACTTTTTATGTCAGCATAGCATTCTCCCTTGATGCAGAACAAATAGTAAAGACTTTGATCCCATGTTATTTAATATTTTACTTTACCATAAAGCAGCCATATAGTCAAGGATAAGATAACTTGAGAAAATAAGTATGAAATACCAATTGTGTTCACAGGGGGTTTTTTAGTGGAAAACTACTGGAAAGTTACCAACTTTTCTCATGGGTATCAATAAAATGTGCTGCCAGCTGCAGAAAACAGATGTTTAACTGGAAAGGAAGAATAAGCCTGGTAGTTTAGACACTAGGCTGAAATTTAGAAAACCTGGATGTAATTCTTTAATCCAGCACTCCTCTCTCTGTTCATATCCTTGTTAATTTGGTCATGATCTAGTGTCCAGTGAATTCTGCCAGAATGTCCCAAGATTTAGTCCTGGATCGGGTCCTTCATATTCCAGCTGAAAGAACTGTGCTTTGCTTGTCCTTTTAGACTTGCAATCTTCTGTTTACCATTTTTTGCAGGTAATGCACCTTCCACAGTTTTGTCCAGGATAAAGCTGCACTCAAATCATTGTGTTGGAAACAGATACAGCATTCAAAAAAGCTGCTACCACCGAATGGTCTGTATCTCAGGTGTATCTCTTACCATGGGCGTAGTGGGATTCATCCCCATCAGAAGCTGGTAGCTCTCAGTAAAATCTTATTGAGTTTCATTTCCCTCTTGGACTAAGGGCAGATGGCACATCCTAACACCAATACCGGCACCATAACACATCACGGGTGGAAGTACACCGCAGAACAGTGAGCCCAGATCTCAGCTGGGATTCCCCTGGCTACCACCAAAGCCCCAGAGGTGAACATGCAATGACATAGGCTGAGCATGAAAAAGTGAGTTGCTTGGTCCTGCTACCCTGTTTACCCTGTGATTTAATGCATGAGGTGAATTTTGAGACTTTATTCTGTAACTGTGGTCTTTGACCCTCCTTTTTATGATGAAATTGAATGACAGATTTTTGGTGCTGAAAAAACAAGGCCAGTGACAGCGCTACGGAGTTCCCACGCTTCTGTGCACCCACGCTGCAGACCTGAGGGGCTGAGTACTGGCTGCCCCTGAGCTCATAGAAACAAGCATATGGCAGCATGGGCTGAGCTTGAAAAGAGGCAAACAGGAGAAAGCAGCAATTCCTTTAACCTTGATCATGGTAATTTTGGGGCCTTCCAATACATAACCTTTAAATATCCTCCTTGAGTTAGTATTGTCATAACTTAAGTAATTTATACTGGTTTTATTTTGTATGATACTGTTCTCTTAAAATTCCAGTGTCTTATACATAAGCACTCATGTGCACAAAAGCACACCTACCACAAAACAGTCTTATGAGATCCCCACTAAATAACAGGTACTTGAACTTCTGCCACTTGCAGACACCCATTTGCAGTTATCAGCCATACAAGAGCAGTGCTGAGAGCCCTCTGTGACAACTCCTTATCCCACTTCAGGAAAAAAAAAATAATAATTAACCAAAGCATAAAAGCATCTTTATCAGCTTTTTAAACTCCACTGTATTTGGCATGAAGTAGGCAAGGACTGTTCACATGATCCCTTGTACCATCTTCAGATATCAAAGTCTAGAAGCACGCAAGGACAGATTCAGCACAGCTAACTTGAAAAAGTTACATTCATGTCTGATGCCAGAGACTCCCCTGCTGGGAGAAAGACGCTTCTAGGCAATTCAAGTGATATAACTTAAACACACCTTAGGAATGGATTACCCTTAGGAAGTACATATCTATCTTACATGGCTGACAGAGGACTTTAGGCTGACTAGCTACATTTAAGCATCTGACTTTCAGATGTTAAATAAGGACAGATTAAGCCAATCCAATTCATCTACAGCTTTAATTGGTGCTATGAATTGCTACAATAGAAACACCTAGTAGTAGTAGTGCGTTTGTAAGTAAGTAGCGTGTTTCTAAGAAACGTTACCTTCCTGCCATTAATAATCTTAGAGACAAAGGTGTTAACATCCATTAAAGAAAAATATTTCATCTAATATCATTCAAGGTTTATTATGTGAATCCCAGATTCAAAGTCCAGTTATACATGCAGACACAGGACATCCTTTTCCACTGCCAGACAAGGTAATAAAAGACAGCAAGGCATAGAGTAAGGCATAATATCTGCCTGAATGCTGTAAAACCTGCAGGAAACGTAAAGTTGTTGTGACTGTGATACATGCTAAAAATGCATGTGGCATGCCACAGGATATCTGTAAAGTACAGTAGCCAAAAATGTTTTGAAGATGTCAGATCAAGGAAAGTACATTCCCATTTTATCGCAAGCATTTTCAAATTACATTGCTGTCTCACTGTCATGAATATAAAGTTCTGACTTCCTTTGGTTTTTTATATCAATTCATGCAGATTTTCTACAAAATGCTTGAGAGACATAAATGTTTACTGAGTTTAGCCCTATCACAGAAGCTCCAACTGAGCTTTCATGCAGGGTAAAAACAAGTATTCATTTGAACAGCACTGGCTTTTATCACATTTATTATCTGTTATCTTTGCTGTTGCAATCAATAAGGTGAATGTCTATGCAAATGAAACATTTTCAGTGCTGAGCTGAGACATATATCTTGCAGGAGGTCACCGTACAATCTTTACCCATCTAAAACAGACTGCAGTATTTTGCTGTTGAAATGTAAGGTATCTCTGAAATTATTACTTTCATAGACCATGTTGTTAAATGAAGAAGTAAAATTAAAGCAACCCATAATTTACCATAGTCCAGAAAATTATTTCAATTTAATCTTGGCATAATAGATAATTTCTAACCTGGCATACAAATAATCACTAAAAACTGCAATTGTTCAATTTCAGGGCCTGGTGGAAATGAAAATGGAAACAAAAGGAGACGGACATTGCAAAGGAAACAAATAAAGCAAAGATCAAACTTGAGGTTTCTTTCAACCTTCAGAAAGGACTTTCTGAGGAACAGAGAAAGGAAGCACTTCTTGATTTAGGTCTAATAGGATTTGGCTCTGATTCCTCTCTTATGTTATAAGGAGTCAGAAAACTGACCTATTTATATCTTCTATGACCAGACTCTGATGAGGGATCTTGCTTTCATTAGGTAAGGTTTATATCTAAAATCCTAGGTTAGTACTGTTTCATACTGTGCTTCTCAATATAAGTTACTTGATAGGTATTAATATTACAGGTTAAATAATTTTTTTCCATGTTCTTTGCAGACACAAACAATCCCACAAATGTCACTAACATGCCAACTAACCACACCAAGCCAGACCCTCTGAAGGCTCACTCAGTTCTGATGAATTCGGACTGTATCACTCAAGAATAAGATCAGAGCACTTCAAGGTGTTTTTTCCCCAATATTTCTTGTTTTTCTCTATCATCTGATGGTAGTATGACTGCTGAAAACTCTTAGATCTTGTACCAGTGGACCTTTATAGCTAGCCTAACTGAAGTAGTATTACTGAATTAATGTATTTTGAACTGAGTAAAATAGAAAAAAAGTTACTAATTATCCCCTATATTCCAGAACAATGCAAAAAAGACAGAATTAAAACTCTACCAAAAGCCAGAGTTCCTTATACTTTTTAAATCCTTGCCTTAGCCAACAAATATAAAGAATTAATTTTATACTATCTAAAAGTCTCCCTCTCCTAACCAGATCAGCCTGAAGCTTTGTATGCTTCACACCTGTTTGTACTGAAAGGGGGGCATAGTCTGTTGCTGTGTGTTTTTGTAGAGCCTGGCAAAATGAGACTGTAAAAAATCAGCTGGGGGCTCTGAATGTTTTTAAAAGGTTTTTTGCCATGTCATTGATCATAATCATTGATGATAATAATAACAGACAATAAGTGATGGCAGTGGAATCTCTATACACACAGGAACTCAGCAAAGCATTACAACCCATTCTGGTAATTTGTAATCATTATAACAATGCTAATGATAATTAATAATAATACTAACCAAAATGGTATGTCTAGATGCCACACTTAAAAAAGTTCTATAAGTATATTTGCTGAGGCTTCGTGCTGGTTTTGGCTGGGGTAGAGTTTATTTTCTTCATAGAATTCAGCAATAACTAAATCATCCCTGCATTATCAATAGTTTCCAGCACAAATTCAAAACACAGCCTGATTTGTACTGGAAACAGTGTTGATCATGCCGGGATGATTTAGTTATTGCTGAATTCTCTGAAGAAAATAAACTCTAAAAAAAATTTTTTTTTTAAACTCCAAATTGTTGGACTTGATGCCTAAGAAGATTTGTGTGTGCTGAATTCTGCAGCAGCTGCTTAACATTTAATGGATGTAAATATCAAGAATTTAAGGGTCCCCTTACCATTCTTATTATAATTTACATGGCAGTTGAGGGAAATAAGCTGTCACCTGAAAACCCTTATGGAGCACCATTACAGCTTCCAAACTGAAGAGTATTCTGCAGGCATGTATATGTATCTCTTCTAACTTGTATTTTGGAACCAATAACATCTTGTGCCAAAAGAAAGGGAAGGCAGCTTCTCCAATATTGTGATTTCACTTAAGTATGTTCCTTCCTTCTTAAATAAAGCCTAGAATTTAGAATAAATACATCAAAATTGTACCTTTATACACCTGCCAAAAGCCCAGAAAGACTTTCAGTTCCTAAGAGAGACTGCTGCTTCTCATAGTAATGATGTAATGATCTTGGTGTGAATGCATCAGCTAAGAGCACTATGTAAAAATATTGGCTTCCCTTCTTTCCTTCATCATTCAAAAGGAATGATGAAAAAAAAGTATTAATACGTTTGGCTCAGATTCCTTCCACCTGATTTCAGGCTCCTAAATGAAAGTGGGTAATTTTTCCATGCTGCTTCTGTTGTCAGCAGGGAGGAATTTCCAGAGGCCAGTTCGGATTTCGCTTGTGCTGAGTTGTGTGAGCCTCTGGAAGTGTCTCTATTGACTATAGGGATCCTGCACCCTGACACCCAAAAGTTAGTTGTCCAAATTCAGGCCCAAGCTGTGTCTTAGTGAGCATAGTTTATTGAATTAAACCTTCAGTATGCCTACTTTTAAACAAATAGGCATTTAGAATAACAGATTTATATACAGACAAGGAAAACCAAAAAGTTTTTTTAAAATATCCCCTAAATCCTTTGTGAATCTTGTGTCATTTTGATAATTAAGGCCTGACTTCTGAAGAGAGCGAAAACAATCAGATTTCCAGGATAGTCAACAGCAACTGGTGAAAAAAAGGACATATCCTCTTTGTAGCCCTTATTCTGCACTCATTTCAGTCCCTGCCCTGTACCCAGTAACTAATTCAAAACAGGGAGTGTTCCCAGAGCAATACCGGGGCTGGAGCACTGTGTTACCTTTCCTAGCAGAAAGCTCTGACTGCAACAGTCCTTCTTGGGTTGTCTCTCGGTGGTCCATGGCCCACATTTTATCTCTGTCACTGGAATAGCTTCCATTGGGACGGGAAAAAAAATAGGCCCATCTCATCCTTGCAGTATCTTATATTTTCTACAACAGTCTGAAGAATGTAAGAAGCTTACCAGTCTCTGCATCCCCTACTCCCTTTTTAGAACAGCATTTTTCTCTCGGTGATTCTGAAAGTCTTCCCTGCCCTGTCCCTGCCTCTCCCCACTTCCTACACACACACACACAGTTTTATTGTTCACACAGCATGGGAAAGAGTTAAATTCAAAGTTGATCTTATTTTTTCCTTCTTGTTATTATACCTGTCTTTTGTTGTTTCAAACAACTTTTGGATGAGCATATTTTGGTTTTCTTTATGATTTTAAAAAAATGTATCTTTCTGAAAATGCACAAGAAACAAGTATTATTCAGACTTACAGCGAGGTCCTGGGGCTTGGATTATATGTGACTTTCAGGTCATGTCTACTGTTGAATTCACTCCACATCCACAACATGTAAGAGCAAGCCTACAGCCCACTGTGAATTGCAGAGGAAGCAGGGAGCTGGACAATTTGGGCTCACCCTACCCTTGAATGTAAGTCAAAGACTATTTCTAGCTGCAATTTAGACACATACACAGTCTGCTGAAGTGACTATGCTGACATCCACTCAGTGTAACTGTCCTGCCAGGCAAAACACCAATGCATAGCATGTCTTAACAAAGCAGAGCAAAGTAAAACAAAAGCAAAACAAAAAAAAGCCCCAAACCACTATATAAACATCTAAAGCTCTCTCCAAGACCTAATTCAGTATAATAGCCCAGGATGTTCTCAGCTTCACCAGACAATTATCTTCTTGCTTAAAAGATGACCATGAACAAAATGCATTCAAGAATCTAAATACAGTGAGCAGAATTAAATTAGCATGACTGTGCAGAGTCAGTGCAGATGGACTATATCTACAGGAATCTCGATGTTTATTTTTAAATAAATTGCATAATTGCAATTTATTTTCACAATCTCAAATTAGTGCTGGCAGTAACATTTTAATATATGAATACAAATGGAGACACAGTTAAACATAGGGCCTAAATGGAGTTGGGCAAATAAAAAATGAGAAACCACTGCACAGCAATCCAAAGGAAAAGAAGCAGAATGCAGATTTATATAATGCACCACAATATCTAAATGTGTTTAAACAAGAAAAAATGCAGTTCAAGGACTAAATCAAATCCTTTCTCTTTGGGGACAAACATTAATGCATTTGTATTTGATTTGGTTGATTGTCAGAATTTTTTCCTATCTGGGAAGCAACAAAAATCAGCAGACATTTTTTAAAATGTCATTAACTTTTTTGGCCCATATTTTGAATCATCATTACTGAAAAGTGCTAATGGCTGAAGACTCCATTGTGTTAGCTTAGTAACAGACTGGATGATGTTTGAGTTTTAATAAAACCTAGACTTCATAATTGACAAAGAAATAAGATGTTACTTTTGTGCTTTCTTAAGACAAATCTAAGGACAGGTTCTTACAAGTCTCACAAAAGGTGCTGAAATTGAACTCTAGCCTACAATCACTATTTTATTTGCTTCTCAAGGCCATTTTATGGTTTACAGAAAGGATCAGCTATTCCACTATTGTTCATGGAAATGTTTGTCCTGTGAAGACCCCAGCACCGCAGTAGTCAGCAGAGTTGCCAATAAACAGAGATGAGGGGCAACATCTCAGCCTAAGTGGCTCATTACAGAAGATTTAGCATTATTATAGACATCATTTCCACTGTGTGGGTTTTGGTTGGTTTTTTTTTTTTTCATTCTGTGGATGAATTAAAAGCCAGGATTGCAATGGCTTCTTGTAATTAAATTTAAAATGTGCTTTAGGTGCTACAAATCCCTAATTCAGCCTTTACAGGACATAAAGACAACTTGACATTCAAAATGTAACCCTTATTTTTTTTTTATACAAATAAATTTCTTATTTTATATACTGATTGTATGCTCTGAGAATGATTTTTGGGTTGTCTTTACAGTACTGTGCATAATGGGAATACTGGGACTGCAATTCTCAGATTCTATGATAATACAAATAATTAGCCATAAGAAAAACAGGAAACAAAAAACCTGATTCAGTTATTCCATTTTTCTTATGAGGGGTGAACAGGAGATTTTCTTCTTTGTTCGTTCGCTAAAGGAACATAATTAGATGGAGATTCCAGACGCTGAATGGCCCTCTAATGGGAATAACACATACATATGATCACAGAATTTGCTATTTCTCTCTATTTGGCATTGCAAAACACTGGTATTTGATGGACAAATACATTTAACTAATATTAACTATTATCAAGAATTAGATCAAATGGAATCATTTGTAATTTAGATAGGAAGAAGGTATGGTGAAGAATGAAATCTGTAAAGAGAGGGATAATGTGCTTTTGTAAATTTATTTTTAATGTTATAAGAGACAAACCAGATTTGGATAGAATCCAGCATCACTACTTTAACAGATTTTGTCTGGGTTGCAGGAGAAGAGTTCTCACCCTTTCCATTCACAGTGGTAATTGCTATACAAAGTGGTCAGGCTGTTACCTAAACAAGAAGAATATCACGCATACAAATTCCAGTATATGTCCTTGATTCCCAGCAATAGCAATCATACAAATGTATATCACCCTTGGCTAATGTGACAATACAACCATCTGATAAGCAAGGACAGAAGGAATGATGAAAGAAAAAAAAAAAAAATGGGATGTATTTTCCAGATAACTTACTTGCTTCCTACAGTAGAATTATAAATAACTCTTTGAAGAATATTGGCACAGCAAGACTACATTAATGGAATATAAATTGTATAGAGAACAGTATAGAAGTTCTTTCCAATTCCCATTGTAATTCTACTGATTCCATTGTAAGCCTATTAAATAAGCATCCACCATTTCTGTATTCAAACACAAATTAAAATTTCTACAAATGTGCTCTCATGAGAGAGTTGTGTGTCACCCTTTTGCAAAAGACCCAAATGTACAGAAAATACAGCTAACAAAAAACTAGAAGTCCTACTACAGGAATTAAAAAATCATCAGATCCCTCTAATTACAAGGTATATTTCTTGGAGTGTGCCCTCTCTACTACATATCCCTGTGTGTCTCTGCATTACTTTAATTGCCAAAAGAAATTCTCTCACACACACGCTTGTCTCCTTGGGAGAAGCTGACAGTACAAATATGCAGTGGATGTTAATTATTCAATGCACCACCGTAAGGCACTCAGGTATTATGATGATAAGCATAGTGTAAGAGCACATATAAAAAAAAACAACAGAACTGACACTGCAAGAGTCTGACAAACCTGGAATAAACCAAAAGTAGAAGCAGCAAGCAAACATTAATGTTTCTACTAGACAAGTGTTCTTTAACAGATTTTGAAAACCTAGTGTCCGTGCTTCTTTCCTGTCATTCGTATTAGCACTGACCCTTAGTGTTTTGCAGATTGATTCACTTTTTCTTGGTCTTTCAGAGTACATAAGAATTATGTGCCTTTATGAGGTCATCTATGGCTCAACAAGACATACAGTGTCTGCCATGCCTCCATTAGCTGTCACTGAAAATACTTGGGTAATACTTTAATTTGTTCTTTAAAATTCTGCAACTGCAACTCTGTTCTAATCAATTGATGTTCTGTATTGTTGCATAAAGCTACCAGAATAAATTTAATCAGGTTCAGACAACATATGGCATGCTACATCTAGCATAGTGCCTGTTGTATGTGAAAGCAACTGTTCTTTTACCCAAACATTTTTGCTTTTACTTAATTCCAGGAAAATGAAAACACAATAAACGAACAAGTTTGACTTCAAGGTTAATGCAACAAAAATCATTTAATTCTAATCCATTATCAATCTAATGTGATTTTTTTTTCCAGCATGGTAACCGTTTAGTGGTACTTAAAACAGAATTGTTTAGAAAGAAATAAGATTTTTAACATGCAGATGCTTGTAAACACTAAGATTTTTTAGAAAAAAAATAACCCTCCTGTTTAGATGCTGACAAAATTGAATTGCAAAGGAATATGTAGTCTACATCTGCCATCTACTGTAAGAAAAAAAATACTGCAGCTTCTCTACTTGAACCAAAATTCAAACAAATTAAAAAAAAAACTATATTGTCTTTACCATTTAGACCTATTGCTGAAATGAAATCACAATTTATTTACATACACATTAATAGAAAACGGATGACAGCATATATGTACTATAAAAATACACTGTTTGGAAAAGACCTTTTCAATTTGTTGTAAATTTTAAAATGGGGGTTCAAACAACACAAAGAAAATGAGCTTATAGTTTTTGATACTGGGGCAGCACTGAGAGACAGCATGTGAGTAACCACTATAAGCACCGCAAAGAAAGTATGAACTATTGGAGTTTTTCTTCAACGCTTGCATACTTCTCTTACTATATAAACATGATTGCAGCTTTAAACCTCATTAATATGTCCAGCTTCCAGAAATAGTGGGCAAAGATATCTGTAAGTTGTGTCAGTCTGGTTAACTGGGCAGCCCCTACAGATATGTCCACACGCCAAGAAGAAGTCCAAGGAGAGCGTTTCAAGCACTGATTTCCCTACCACATATACCATGTTTTAGCTTTCTCCCTGGCCCCGTGCTGTATCAGTCCAACTATATATCTGTGGGTCTGTAGGCTTTGAGGTCATGGCTCCTTCTCTGACTGTCTTATTTAGCAGCAGAGACTCCATTTGTGTCAACTGCAGAAGACTGCAGTAGTGGGCAGTCTTCTTTTACCTGGGAAAGCCAGTAATAACATTGCCTGGGGAAGGAGATGGTGTCAGAGGTATTACTGCTGTACTATTAGAGCTTTCTTTAGGGCACAGGCAAAATTTTAGTTTGGGCATGTTCCCTGTTGCATACCCACCAAGGCACCCAGATACTGAGCAGTGAAGAAGCTTCTCCAGTGGCCATTTCTTCCTAATGACTTCTCACCGTCAGCTTTGGAGGAAACCAAGATGACTTTCTTGGGCTCCAAAGACCATTTTTGAGAATCCCATCTGAAGAAGAGCATTAAAATAAAATCAGGTCTACCTGGAATAAGACTGTGACAATCCCTCACAGAGGTATTAGTTCAGAGCCTCCTCTCTGAGGCATTCAAAGATAAACACCTTGATCTTTACCACACAACAGAAATTTGAAAGCTACCCTTTGACAAACACCTGAAAAAGACCATTTTCTAGCTGAATTAAATTTATGCCACATTATAAATATCAGAATTATTTCTTTTTAAATCACAAAAATATGTGATTTAAACCTACCTCTACCTACGAAGATAATACTTTGCATTTTGAAGCTATGTATCTATCTAGCTATAAATTTATAAGGCATTTCTTATCCACATAATAGTTACAAAACTTTCATATCATTCTTTGTGGATGTGGATGTCTCCTAAATGAGCCCTTTACCTTGAAAAAGAGCAACTTTTACAGAATGTGTTTCATTTGAAAAATGTCAACTGTTTCGGGAATATATAGAGAATATATTTTTTTTTTATATAAACATCTAAGTTTTATGGTCCTTTTTTCTTCTTTTAAAATATTGCTCAGAAGGGCTTTTAAAGTGTGGATATACAATGTACCAGTTGGGGGGACTACATCAAGCAAAACGTAACCTCTTCTTTCCCTCTGCTGCTCCTGGTTCCCACCCTCCACATCCAACTATCATGCTGGTCTTTCTTCAGGAAGCAATAAGACTTTCACTAAAACACCAGAACAAACAAAATGACTTTCATTATTTAGTACAGTTTTCCTGGGAAGAAGAGACACCAAGGATTTTGCTCTTGTTAACACTATCGGCAACAAGACAGATCAATGTGACAGACTGCTTCCAGAGTTATCTGATGGGCACTTCATCCTCTGAGGCACTTGTTTTCCACTCTTTTGGATCAGGGGGATGCTGCCATTCATTCCTAGCTCAGATACCCATCATTTTTCTCTTTCATGGAGACTGGGGAAGAGGAGAGCAGAGGGTGGTGTACACTGCACATCACACTTTCATACAAAACCAGGCCATGGCAGAAGCAGTCATCTAGACTCAAAAAGTAATCTCAGGGCTGGCAGCTTATTTCTGTCCCACTTGCTGCTGCTTCTCAGGTGATCAGTGAAAATCCTAACCCCTCTTACATACTACTGCACTCAATTCTGCTGGGAAAAAAAGATGTGAAGAAAAAAAAAAAAAATCATACTAGTGTAAAAAGGCCTATCTTCTGCTCGAAACCCAATATGAGCAGAGTGTCTGAATTAATTCTGCATGACAAGAGTCCCTCCCCTAAATATGACAGGAAGCTACATTACCCAAATAATGAGGATTCCGGTTGAGGTAAGCCAGTAAATGCATGGACTAGTGTAATCGAATACAATGTCTCGTTTAACATCTGAACATACAGACAAGTCCAATAAGGTTCAGCATTAATCAAAGCAGATTAGAAGATTTTGAGAATATTCAAAATTCAATCACATTTTGCAACAGAAATACCTGTCCTAGAAATTCAGTATAGTCTCTAGGGAATTTGCTGTGTGTTTCTGAGCAGCAGAGCAGGTGCAGCATGGTTTATAAAGATTTGCTACCATAAAAATGAAGAAGGCAGTGACCCATGTAACTGCATATATAAGGCTGCTACCTAAGCTTTGTATTAAGAGGAATTTTCTTCTCTCCCCCTGTCCCCCTCCCTCTGGGGAAAGGGATTTGAATTGCAGATAGCATCACTCATCATAATGAACACTGCTAACCACCTGAGTATTTCAGGTAGTAGACATTAATTTCAACAGAAAACTACTCTAGCAGAAGATGTAATATCAAAGAAATACCCCCTCAGTTTTCCTTATTTAGAGTTTGTTTCTACCTGCTCTTTCCATTTCGGAAGAGCTCTTCCTTAAGCACTGTGCTACACCAAGAGGCATTGGGAACTTCAGTACTCATGGAGAGGGTCGCTTTGAAAATCACAGCTGAATGCAGTCGAAATGCCTGGTCTCACAGTGCAGGGGTGTGTGTGGGGGGGGTGTGCCTTGTTCTGTTCACAATTCAAGTGAAGCCTGCATATGGGAGAAATTACATATGCCCAGACTTCTGCCTCCCTTCAGATACACAGAAACCGAAAAGGCATTTGCCAATTTAAAACGAGTTTTTCGCTGCCAGTGTACTGACACTACACATCTGGCTTTTTTTCCCCCCAAACAATTATTGCCCTCAAAACAGTTAAAATTGTAAGACTACACAAGGTAACTTTTATTTTTATTTTCCACTGTGAAGGACTGTTACAGCACATCTTGGTCTGAATACCACCTACCATTTGTTTTTCATAATTTTCAGTCTGCAGGGTGCGTGTACAAACACCCTTTCTCACATACAGTTGCAGTATCCCCCCAAGGCAGCCAACTAGCTGAAGTTACTTGCTACCCAACTGCTAAGTTTCTTAATTGAAGGAGTTAAACATGAAAAGCAAGAACAAGTTGGTATATTTCTCCTTAAAAGGCATGTGGTTTGCAGTTATTTCTACAACTGCCAAAGAGTTTGGAAGTCTGTAGTTACTTTTTAGCATATTAAGAAAGTTATCTGGTATATATTTAAGAAAGATGCACGATGTCATAGAAACGTAACCCTCATTGTAACCATGGTAGGAGGTAGAGAGGGAAGTTACTTCTATTTTTTATCTTCCAAATATTGATCCAAGGCTTGACTTTTCTATTTCTGACACAGAACTCAAATTTGTATCTTCTGTGCACGTATAAACCTTGCTATTTTTGTCCCAGAGATCTATTCTCTATCGCAACAGGGCTAAATTTGGCCCAGTACTTTGCTGAAAATCATGGCAAATAGCTTTTAGAATAGCTGGTGAGCTTCTAGGCATTTTTGTCTTAGGGCCTCCTTCTTCAAAATTGAACATAAAACAAGCTAGCAATGAAAGACAAAAATAGATTATAAATAAATGATACTTTAAAAAAATTATTCAAGCTTCTGAAGCCTCTGTCTCAGACTGACTTGTGGTTTTCATATGTCACTTAAATTAACCTCCAACTAAGGAAACTATGAGAAATAGATCAACCCACTGAGTGTTGTGGCCTTCACAAAGACAGGACCATGTTATAAAAGGACTCTTTGCTAATAAATTACCAGGTCTCAGGGTTACCACTAGAGAACGTAACAAAGACACATATCCTTTGAAAATAAAAATATCCATTGTTACAATCACAAAGAATGGACTAATTCACTCTCTTTTCTCTAATCCTTGGTCAATGAAACATTCTTGCTCCTAGTTACAAGGGTAATATAGCAGAACCATTCACCTTATGTTGCACTATGAGGCTATAAAAAAAGAAAGTAAAAAGCTGGATGCCTTACTCTGTTTTCCACATCTATTGACAAAGCAAACCACACAGGTACTTTCTCACCTAGAATCCCTATGTGTGTTTTTGTCATTCAGATTAAATGGATTATCCCAAGTAAAACACGCACACATATGAATTACAGTTTCCCTCCTGCAAAATTATAAAGCTGCTCTGTGCTGCTCCTGTGAAGCAAAACAGTGATTGTGTCAGTGAATCCATCTCCTTTAGGATCCCCTCTTCCCCAGGGACCACATGGAAGGCACACATCTACTGCAATTATTTCTATACTTCAAAACCATTCCCTTTTCCAGGGAGGATGGCACTATGGGGAGTACCCAGCTGATTATACACCCTTATTTTAGAACATGATTCCTAATGAGAAAGTGAGTCTTCGAAGGACTGCTAGACTCATCTTCTGTGATTTACTAGCTATGTTACAAAAGGTCTGCATTGCTTTTAAATAAGAAATTTACCTAGTAAATTCACAGCACAGGAAAATCAAAATGCATTTTAAATACCATAGGATAGGTTCTCCTGAACTCCCCTGAAATTCATAGCACTCTCATACATAAAATATGGACTTTGGCTACCCACTGGGAACCAAGGCCATATAAAGAGTGATCCTGAACTTATCAGCCAGCACAGGGGGCAGGACGAGCAAGAGACATTCAGAGTTAAGGCAATTTGTCTGTACTTTTATTTTTAGGGACAGCACTGAAAAAGTTATTAAAAGAAGTTTTGAAAAGTAATTAGTTCCTACAGCTAGTGGTGTCTTCTCTGCATACAGTTCTGTTAAGTGTACAACTTCATGTCAGTAGCTCTGCACTAGTGTGTACACGTCTTTCAATGGAAATGGAGACTAAATGTGATGGATTCCACAGCAGATCCATAAATATGCCACAAAAATGATTCAACTTTGTAATGGCATATTAAAAAGAGATAGGTAGTCATACACAGACCTTTACATGCATTAAAACCTTGAAGAATTCTATTTTACTTGACGTGATCTTTTTCAGATGTTTCTACTTTAAAGATAAGAATTATGGCCTGATATGTTACTATTAGTACTAAAATGAACAGAAAGATGATGT
>JAVJGJ010000014.1:52514520-52534596 GCA_035590215.1 Microhierax caerulescens
ACTAATACTAATACTAATACTAATACTAATACTAATACTAATACTAATAATAATAATAATAATAATAATAATAATAATATAATGTGCAAATGTTTATACACAGAGCAAATCAACAAGGGGAAAAAAAACACGTGCAGCCTACAGCAATGGCTAGATATGACAAATGAAACCATATTACTATTACATACAGTACTACAACAGTGTAGCCTCCCCCCCAGTCCCTGTGTGCATTATGCTTTGCTGTACCAACACAAAGGACAGGGTTTGTCTCACCTAACCTGAGATGCTAAAAGCATGAGCTGTACACTGCAGGCTCTGTGTATAATCCAGGGAGAAAAACAGGCAATTCTACAGCACAATCCATCTGATTTATTTTGGACCTGCATATTAGAATAAGAGGAACTACACCCTAGAAAGGGGCCTAGGGTGATTAGATCAGATGTAGACATCTGCATTTGGCAGATGAACCCCACCCATGCTGTCTGCTCTGGAGGGCCCATCGTCTCAACAGACTAAGCAGACAAAGGGCAAAAGCTGAAGCTCTAGGAAACTATAGCAGTGCTCTTATGGTTCACTGCTCTATACGCTGAACACACTGGCTTTGGGGGGATTTTGTGTCCATAGTGTCCTTCTTATCTTTAATTAAAGGATTCTGACTTCTGTGAGTGAATTTGTCCCGAACCCAAAAGTAAAGAAATAAATAAACTAATAAACCAGTATTATCTCCAAAACTGACCTATGCTATAAAGCTGTCTTCATGCTTCACAGAAGAGCCTGTGACTAGAATTTTGCTTCAAGCTGGCTCATTTCCTGGTAGAGCTGTAAAAAAAGATTACAAATGTGGTCACAATTTGTACTGTCATTACCCCTCTACAACCAGCACATTAAGGTTGTAGATTACCTGTTATTGTGAGACTCAGAACATTTTAGCTACTATTTTAGCAAAACTGCCTTAATAATGAAAGGGATGGATTGATAACAAATTTTAAAAGTCTGGGATTTGGGAATTCTGATGCTCACTTTGAACTTGGACTGAATCACAGCACGATAGGCAGGGTTTGAGTGGATGGAAGAATGGTATCTATTCCTGTGATTGCAAAATATAAGACATGTATTCTATATTAAAGGGGGTTTTGAGCATAAAAAGTTATATTTGATGCTCATGTTGAGCTAATAGTTTTGTGGGTTAAATCTCCCTGAGACATCCAGGCATTCCTGGTTTTTAATAGGGATTCTCTGAAGGGAATAGAATAGCAGTAAGCATCTTGCATAGTTTGCTGACTGCTTCATATTTTTTTTTCCTATTGCTTCTAGAAGTTCATTACTTTTCAGACAGTTTATTCCTTTCTAATAAGGCTATTTCAAAAGTAGTGGCTAATGTACTTAGGAGAAGTAGGTGCTATTGCTGTAGGACAGGTTTTTATGATATTATTAAGTAGAACAACATTCATCTGAGAGAAAAGCATTGCACTGTTGCTTTCTATACAATCTCCAACAGTAAAATCATTATTAGTATTCTTAACTACACAGAAAATAGGTGTCTCTGCATACAGTATTTCACATTTACTACTCCTAGGTTCATGACTTTGAGTATGAAGAGGATAGTGTTTTGGTCTAATACTGAGAAAAGAGATCATGTTAGAGTTCTTGCTGACATGGCATATACCATATAGCAATCAAATTATTTCCACAGGACACGTAATTCTACTACCGCATTTCAATAGCACTCTAAAGTACAGTGGCATAAAAGAGGTTAACTAAATATCAAGTCTCTGCAAAAGCAACTCATAAGCTAATATTCTGTTCAACAGGGAATTTTAACAGGTAGCTAACTTCAGGCACACACTCATTAATTTCAGTGGGACTATTTGAGCATATTTGAAGTAATGTACTTCCTTTGGTACCCTAGTGAACTGGGGCTAAATGAATAAAAAGCTATTATGCAACTGAATATACAAAGGTTATTATGCATTCTTGTAGAACTGGTTTGGGTTTTGAAGAAGGCAAATATTCTTCTCTCCCTAAGATCAGTTAAGTGGACGTTGCATCCACAGAGTAGAAGTGGACTATTACAGCTTTGCTAAAAAAATGTGAAATTGAAGTTTTTCTCTAAGGATGACAAAATCCTTCTGTTGAATTTTCATGAATAAAATTAGATTTTCAAGACGCTATATTCTTAAGGTGGCAGGTAAGAAGATTTTAGATTCAATGTACAGCACAGTCATACTTGTATGCATATCAGACAGATTTAACTTCACCAGAAACAGCTACTCATTTGAATTAGGGCAGTTGTTATTTAGACGCACATCTACAGACATGCCACCAGGGCTTTCCTCAGACAAAAGCTCAGTACTACGCAAGTTCCTCAGACAACGCACCATGCACACTGAAATAGTACACTCATACAGTCCAGTCGTTCACATATGAGCTCTGTTTTTTGTGATATTAATCATCCCACTGTTAACATGGATTATTTTGGTGCTGGTTTAGTATCAGAAAATCCTCACTGTAAGCATCAAAGAGTTAAGTTGGGTATTCATGGCTTCAAAACCTGTAATCTTATTGTTTGAACTCCTTACCCAGGTCCTACAAAAGCATGTCAAGCTGACCCATAGCAGTCAGTTCTTATTGCCCTTATCTAAAAGGACTCCCTGCTGCAGAACAGTCCTGTGCTGCAATGGGAATGGCAGGAAACTGAAAACAGGCTCCTCTATAACAACAGGAGCTTCATTTATAGTGCACACATACTGTAAAAGCAGTCCTGGGTTTCCTACCAGCATGCCTGAATCTAATTACACCCGCTGTAGTCCTGAATCACTAGCCAAAGGCCTGGAGTAGTACTTCAGTGCTTTGCTGAATTTAAAGAACAGCTGTGATGGAGCCTGCAGACAGCTAATGTGCTCCAAGAACAATGGGACAGTCGTTTCATGGGGTGAACTGAAGGATTTCAAGGGAGCTGCCGCAGAGACTACACATTGTTGTGGAGCAAGAGGTACTGTTTTGTGTACTGCACTTCACTCTTAAGACTTACACTTGAAAAATAAGCCATGCAAACCCAAAGAAAACACCAAGTCTCCTGGACTAATTTTTAACATCAGGGTGTTTGGGGGGTTTTCCAGCTGCTGCTTTTTTTTTTTTTTTTTTCCTGTATTTAAATCCATCATTTTTCTACCTTGTAAAAAACAATGTCTTTCCAGTTTTCCTTCTTTCTCCAGTTTCCTATGGTTTCTTCATCCCCTGTGTGTTTGTTATGTTTCCTAACACACTCACTAATCTCAGCCCCAGTTGCTGCTGCATGGCACAAGTGACAATTGGGGGCAACATTCTGGTTTGCCCTCCATAGCCTGAAGCATCTGCTTCTTTTGAGCTTCACCTTTCTCATAATGCAAGGGTAGAAAGACCAGCTCCTGGGAAAATTCTGTCTCTTGAGACATTCAAGTCACAAGACTTGCTGCTGGCACAAGCAACATATCTTGCTTGTGAGGGCCAGCACCCTCTGTCAGGCCAGGATCCTCACCTGGTGTGGCTTCAGAGAGGGGAGGTTCCCTTTCTTCATGTAGTTCTTGCCATCTCTGATGTCCTAACACCTGCATTCAGCATCTGGAACGTTATTTTAAGGCTTTCAACCAAATAAAAATATTTATCTAATTGTCAGGAAAGCTGCAAAACCCTAGTGTGCTGTCACTTTCTTATAACTGCCTCTTAACCATGTTGTAACACAGGTACTTTTTGTGTTAATCAGGTAAATGATTCATTTTGTCCACAGCTTCACTTACATGCTCTGTTAAACTTTTCAGTTCTTCGTTCTGATAGAACTTCAGTTTTGCATAAAACACAACTGTACCTGTTGACTGAAATCTCTCTTCCACTGAATAAAATAACTGTTGAAAATGCAATGGAATAGAAATACAGACCGTAGTGAAAATCACTGACAAGCTACACACAATTCCTGGTTTCGTAAAATATTGTAGACAAACCGCAAGGTACTCCAGCCAGTGCAGGCAGGACATTTTACATCTCCATGGCACAGAAAACGGAGCAGATACTATATTAAGTTTTCAAGGGTTTTGTTGGGACAGCAGACTAATAACATTAAATCTGTATATTCAAGGGAAGAAATAATGGAGAAAGGGGGATCCTCATATAAGGATTTGAAAAAATCAAGGGAAAAGAAACTCTCTGGTTAGGTTACCCTAACCTAAAACAACTTCAAAATATAAACATGGTTTTATGAATAATAGAATGCTCCACCATGCTTGACCACACTTTAAAAGCTTATGCCAGGATTTCTCTTTGGATAAGAAGTAAATACCTCCCATTATTAAGTTACTTTGCCCAGAAACTCAAACAGAATCTATAGTAAAGTCCCAGTGAGAAAGCAAGGTTTCATGTTGTCTCTGCATATGAAATACTGCTAAATAAAAACACTCAAAGCAAGGAGCTTGAACAGTGGTTCAGCCTCATCACCTGAATGGCTTAACTCTTAGCCACAGAGGTTGGCTTTAGTCTGTGCCACGTAGCAGCTGCTGGGGCAGTGCCTGGGCATAGTTCAGGGGACAGTACATGCCGTCTGCCATTCCCAATATGTAGTCTGAACTAGACTGCACCAGGTTTGGCTCCCTTCACACTCCATATCTCAGCAGGATTTGCAGAACTTTAAGCATCCCTGCTGGCCCTCGTGCCACATCCCAGAGCTTGCAAAAGATATTCTCAGATTTATGGTATGAAAATACCAGCCCAGTGGGCTGCCCTCATATCGTTTCAAACAGTTTGAACTTGAAAAAAAAAAATAAAAAACCACCAACAGAAAACCCACAAAATTATAACTATGTCCTAGGGACAAAAAAAGCATGGCATGAAGCCTAGAAGAGATCCAGAGCCAAGCGAAATTTGGTTGCAGCCAAGATGTAACATTTAGCCTCGAGGCAAGAGAAAGGTCCCTTACTATGTTTTATTTAGCAGCAGAGATGCAGTCATATAAATCTATTTTATCGTCTTGTCCTCAATGTTAATTGAGATTTAAGGAGAAATGTGTATTAAAAACTTGCATAGTCACAGCTTTCCAAATTCTAGCAATCCTCTGTTTTAGGATTCCCAGGTTCAGGTGTTGAATCCAGACTACTGTGCTTGATAGCTGAATTTGTTCGCTGAATTACTAACACATACTTTTGGCTTCCAGGACATCTTGTCACAGAAGAACCCTACAATTTAATTTTTCTCTCTGGAGACAAAAACAAAAACAAACAAACAAAAAAAAAACAAAAAAAAAAGTCTCTGCTTTTATAAAACCTACTGTGCAATTATTTCATTGGGTAACACTTTGGATTTTCTTTTCACTAGAGAGACTTCATCTACAAAGCTGCTTCTCTTTGAAACTCTTTCATACCTTGGTCTATACCTCCTAATATTTCTTATCTTCCCTGATTCTATTGTGGGATTTTTGTGTCTTTTTTTTAGTCCTGTGGTCTTTAACTGTGTGCATTAATCAAGGTGTCGGTGCATTGTGCATGGGTGCACTATAGCACAACTATGTTCTTTCCCACTAATTCTAATAATTCCCTGACATGGCATTGCATTTTGATTGCTATTGAGCACTGAGTTGATGTTGTCAGAGAACTATCAGAAGGTCTCCAAAATTTCTGCTGGGAGGTAATAGATAAACTATGGCTTACTTTTGTACATATAGAAGGTATGTCAACGAACTATCATCTGCTTTTACTGTCCATTTTTTAATAACCTATAAAGTGCATACCCAGGTTTTTAATTTAAATTAAACGTAATATCAAGGTACAAGAAGATTATACACTCTGAAATATATCTGAAAATATTGATTTTCCTCATGCTACTAACTTCATTGAACAAATAATATTTATCTACAAGAATAAAATGTGCACTTCCATTAATGTTCATTAAATAGACTTCTCCCTCAAGTCTATGATCTTGTGTTATACTGATGCTGTAAAGCTGATTCTGCACTACTTGCAAGTTATATAAATCAACAGCAGACTAACTTGATAGTTGATAGATAGCTGATGAGTGGTCAATACAATATACACGCTTCTGCTTACAAAATACTATAGTGGCTATGGGGAAGCACAATTCCCTAATACTTAACAGTGCAGCTGCAGCTGCACCTATTTATTTCTCCATATTACTCATAACAAAACAGTAGTACATTCTGTCCCCTTTGCACTCATGCAAATGACTTCCTAAGTAACAAAGCAATGATGAAGCATTCTTTTTTTGACTCACTCTTACTGTATGCTCCCTGGCACTGTACAAGACAAGCCTTTCATCCCACATAACCTAATTTTAAATGGAAAAAAAAATCCAATTGTTAAAAACCCAAATATTACATATTAAAAGAGATTGGGTGAAGCAAATATTTTCATTTTAAGCAGGTAGGAACAAAGAAAGAAATTTCCTGTAAAAATACATTCATGTAACAACACTAGTTCAACAGCAAAAAAGTAACAATGGAATTCCATGTGTTAGTGGTTTCCCAGAGGACCAAAGAAGTCACTATGGACCTATACAGTGCATATATACAGTTCCTGACAGACAACAGCAATATAAGATGCATTTAAAGCAACTGAACAGAGAAAGCATCCAACTTCTTTTCAAAACAAATTCATAATGTATTTAATTATACATTAATCTTTTCCTTATCAAACTCTATAATTTCCTATTCTGAAACTAAAACTCAAGTGTAAAATAAAAGGAAACTTTTTTAAAAAAATCATAATTCAACTATCATTTTATTTCTTTTCTACTGAATTACATTCCATTGAGCAGTTACTGTCTTTATCTGTACTTAATAACTCATTTTTCATATCTTACAAGTGCTTTCAGGGCTTTTGTATTGTGTTTCTGGGGGTTGATTTTATTCATTTCTAGTATAACCTTTTTACAGAATCTCCAAAGAATAATTCAGGGAAGGAGTTGGCACAATAATGTGCCTCACATTGAAAAGAGCTGATTTTTGGAGAGAGGGCCACTGTGAGATGTGAAAGTTATCATTATCCTTACAGGGTCAATTCAATTTAAAACTTCTGAAGTTAGTTATGCACTTTAAAAGGCATTCCAAAGAACAGAGGAAAGACTATTTGGAGCTTTCAGAAAATGTTGGTGGCATTAATATGAAAAATACCCACATCTTTTCATATATTTGTTTCACATATTACCCTTGTGTAAATAGAAGTAATAATTTCTATTTAAGAGTAGGTAAATACTGAATAAGATCAGAAATTAGAGAAACAGCTTTCTGTGATTTTCTAGGTGACTTCATTGTATCTCAAGATATTTAGAGGATGTAGACAAAAGGAGTTGCTTTTAGTTCAGTCCTTCCCTGCTCTTGCCTGTGTTATGCAGATGGGCTTATTGTCAGTTGGGACCACTGCTTGCCAGTGCATAGACTCATCATGAATTTCTTAATGTTTAGAAGAGTCTTAAAAAAAGACATCAAAGCATAGTGGAATTCAAGTGCTGAGGTCAACCCAGATGTGTCCAATAAACACTAGGTTTTGTTTTAGTTCACAGCCTAAGGAGAAACCCATTGCTTGTCCTCTTCGGAAGTCACTGCATACCTGCGTACACCATTCACAGTGCAGATGGAGCAGAGCTGGGGCTGCTCCCAGCCATGGGCTGCAGGGGCAGAGCTACAGGATCTCCACTTTCATTTCTGCATCAGAAGGTGTACCTCATTCGGTACACGCCGTAGTTAGGTACTCACCATTTGAATGAGGGGAATAGTTGCAAGTATTAAAATCCCATGTTCTTACGGACCTTACGGCATACTTTTTCTTACTGTTTAAAACACTATAAATCTATATTATATATAAACAATATAAATCTATACATCTAATTAAAGCAGATTCATGACAATTATTTCAAACTATGTCAAGCTTATAAGGTACGTAAGAGGGTATTTTCAGTCCAATGGTGCTTAAAAATATGGCAACATAACACGTGCCACTCTTCATTGCCACAACAAATTACAGGGTTTGGTTGGAAAAGAAAGAATAAAATACTTCAGAGTAGTGGTCTTTTTGGTGGCTAGAGACCTGCCTAATCAGCGTGAAGCTCCCATATCATGTTTGGCATGCCTGGAGCTTTTTGATCAGTGGAAAGTTAACAGTGAGTTTGTCACAATCTTGTGCTGTGTAGTTAAGTGATACTGAACCTTTAGCCTTGCTCTCAGACTAAATTAAAGACCCTTCACCCATGTACATTTAAATGCGTCATAGAATAAAACATATAATTTCTTCATAAGAGAAGAAAGACTGTTTAATGCCACGGGCATTCACCTTCCTTTCCCTTCTAAGAACATGTATGCACAACCATCTGGGATGGTAAATCATGTGCAGCCTGAGAGATGCAAGTTCAAATCTAAGACCAGGAAGAAATCAACTTTAATTAGCTACTACCTGGTTATGTATAAACTGACATCAAATTCTTCTCATCTGCTGAATCAGGCACTAACTTTCACAGTTTTTCCCCAAGTGAAATGGTTAAATTATCTGAACCCCAATATGAAAATTTAATATTTACATACTGGCATTAGGCTTTTCAAGGCATAGATTAATAGCAGAAGAAACCTGCCCAGACATAATTACTATATTAAAAGACAGCAGGCAGCAAGTTTTTGGAAGCATTTTTACTTAGAACACAGCAGAGGGTAAAATTAATTTCTCAATTATCTTAAGCCAACCTGTTATTATAACACACTTCTGAGTCACAGGTACGATTATCAACAGCATCAATTTTTCACTAGATTTCTCCATTTTTTCAGTCTCAACTGTTAGCTAGACCTACTGGTGAGCATTAATCACAGTTAGCGTTGTGCAATTTTTTTCAAAGTATACTTTTTCAAAGCCAAACTATATTACTTAGTAGTAGGAGTGAGAAAATGTATCAAGAGTTATTCCCTTTTCTTACCTCCTCCTTGTCTCTCCTCCCACTTCCCCCTCATCCTTACCCTTCTCTTCCTCCAGGAAAGAATCAGACACAAAATTCCACAATTTATTAATTAAATGGAACTGTGGTTGGTCAGAAATTAATTAAAAATGTAATGTTACTGAAAACTTTCAGATAATGAAATACACCTACTTATGTATTTAGACATTTCTGAAGCTGATTAATTATTTTTTTCAGAACAAAACATCACATCCCACAAGGCAAGATGACTGACATAGTACTCAGTATGTTGCTGACTTACTCGGCACCTTGCTCATGGTAGCAGACCAATTTAGTATTCTTAACAAGTTCATGAGAGTACTCAAAGGAGTAAACACTTGGCAAAGTTATGTGTTGAGCCTTCCAGTAATCATCTTGCAATATCTAAAAAAGTAAAACATCTGAACATCTGGATTTGTCACTTTCTGTTTTAGGCCAGCAGGGTGATGAAGCTAAATAATGGTTTAAGTAATCTGGTTCTCGCAGTCTTTATCTATGGAAAAATCTCATTTGGTTCATTGGCAGCTATGTGACTGTAAAACCAAAAAAAAAAAAAAAAAAAAAAAAAAAAAAAAGAGGAAATAAACAAATCAAAGTATTTTCAGAGACACCCACGGGCTACAACATTGTGACTTTGCCTAGGATTAAGATTTGCCAATGTTAGCTGTGGTAAAAACTCAACTTGCCTTGCATAACTATAACATTAAAGACTTTGCAATTTCCTGGTTATTAATAATGAAACTACCATTAACATCTTAAACAGAAAGACAGCAGAAAAGGAACAAATGCACCTCTGGAAGGAATTAACTGATTCTGAAGATGATTAAAGAAGTGGGTGGAAGCTTTTTATTAAAAACACTGAGACTGAACTTTCAATTAATGAAGTATAGCTTATGAGGTTTGGCTTGATTAATAAAGGCTGTAACTGAACAAAAATGGTAGCAGTAATGAAGACAAAGTAGAGCCTGAGAACAGATTGCCAGTAGTAGAAAAGGTACAAACACTCTGTATATTTGTTTTGAAATTTAGGGAAGCAGAATATCAATAAAGGCCCTGAAACCAATTAGTACTTCCCATATTTTTCTTTTCCCTGATAGCATGTGAAGGCCGTCATCTCAGTGGCATATATTGAAGAGAGGCAAAAGTAATTAAGATATGAAACCAGTTGTATTACTGAACAGGGTGAACTCCCCACTTCACCGTAATTTCATAGCTACAGCTGAACAGCTTTGGGTGCTGCAGGCCTGGGGCAGGGTCCTGTATGGTCTATGGCTTGCATGCCTTATAACTATGGACACACTTTATCGTGTCCATTGGCAGCACAGATATGTGTCCAGGTAGCCTGCCACAGGCTCGCCCAGGCCATTGCCAGAAATTTGCAGCTCTCGGGCAGTGCTTGCTATGTGCATGCCTAGAGCAGGTACTGGAAGACTCATAATTGCAGTGAGGACTGCAAACAATTCAGCTTAGAGAGGAAACCCTTCTGCCAGTTTTTCCACTTGTCTTAGAGCAAAAATGTCAATATTTCTTCCGCTTACCTATAATGCAGAAGTTCTGCCATCCTTTAATAAAACACTTTGAGATCTACAAATGCAAGCAACTACAAAAAAGCATAATGCTATTATGCAGGTTGTTTACCTGCATGAATTTCAGAGGCATCAATGAGGAGATAAAAGGCAAACAGCACTGGAAACAGTGTACCATGATGGTAGCCAATGAGTCTTTGTTATTTCATGCTTTAAATTTCAACAGTCATGAAAATAATAACAGGAAATCCAGAAGTCTTTTTGTTGAACAGAGATATTAATATTTAAATTTTTTTTTAGCTTTTGAAATTTTAGGTCTGAATACAGTAATTTTCTTCAGATTATTGATGTGTAAATCTTCACAGTTAATCATTATATGGTTACTTACATAAAGAAAAAAACCTGTTACTTCTGTTTCTGTAGAGTTCTTCCATACATAAACATGTGGATGCACACACACACCATGGAGACGATCTTGTTACAGTACCAAACTCCATAAAAAATGAAACAGAAAAAAATTAACAGGAGTTATAAAATAGCTATTAATTGTCATTCTTTAGGATGTATATTAATGAAGTTAGAGGAAATACTTTTTCCCTTAGGTACACTGTATCTGGTGACTGAAAGATTTCCTGCATCAAGTATGTGAGATGGGCCAGATTTAATGGCAGAATAATGACTACACCACAGGTACAATTAAATATGACAGTTCCTGTGATCCCAATCTCACACATGAGTAATGAAGAGCTAAATTTTGGTTGTTGTGGAGAAGTAATATGTCACCTTTTTTATTTTTGCATGTACCAAAGGGCAATTATGTACAGTAGAGAAGTAGTCTTGTCAAAGAACCTCATTTGGAATACCAAATTTGTGTCCTGTGACATGGGGTTTGATACAAAACCCCAAAATCACTTCTTGGTCAGCATGTGACAGAAAGTGGGAATAAGATGTTATGAGCAAGTGAAAATAAGGTGTTATGGATTCTACTTCACTGTTGCTCTTTATTGAAAAAAAAAGGCCACCTTAGCTCAATTTTATATCTTGTTTGTATTTGTAATACTCAAACATTCAAAGAGCTCAAAAATGGCACGCCACACTGGCAGTATTTTAAAGAGCAAGACTATATGTTCATACTAATTATGGTTATCACTGAGAAGAAACTTAATTCTCAGGACACCTTTTTCTTTCCTTTTTTGTTCCAGAAAGATTGGAAAGCAAGTATCTGGTTTAGACTAATAAGAAGAAACATTACTTCCCTGCACAGTTAATCCCATAATAACTTTTAGGGTTCTCAAGATTAAATAAAGGAATTAAGGTAATAAACCATGTAAATGGGCATTAGAGAAAGAAACATTTTAAAAATCAAAAAAGAGACGGAAATTAAATGAAATTAAGAATTGCTGTCAAATATAATAAAAGACAGGTGTTTAGCAATTAAAAAGGATGATTGTTGTAACTGGGGCAGCTGAAAATGGTAAGAGAACAGCTGTTCCTTAACATTACTTCTATATTAGTTCTATATTAACAAAGAATGCTTGGTTTTCATTTGCTTTCCTGAAAATATTGCATTACTGCTAACTCATAAAAGAAATTGGAAGCTAGTGGTAATACTTTAATTAGCAGCTTGATAATACTATAAAATTGTGCAATAAAAATAATTCCTGAACATTTGTGCACTGGTCTTAAACATCAGTGGGGTGGCTATTGCATAGTTATTCATTAGACTGACTGAACATTAAACAATGCTTCCCAACTACAATTTCTAAAGGAATTGTCATACTGTGGAGGAAACAAAAAGTCTCCCAGAGGATCATCTGTTGGCTTAATGAATGTGCTTTTCTCCCTCATTCTTCCTGGTCCAAGCAAGCCCTAATGATACAATATCTCACTCAGCATTAGTCTCTTTTCCAGAAGATATTTTAATGACCAGGTACTTTGCATTGTTTATTTTCCAACTGGTGAAACATTTAGTATTATATTACTACTCCAGCGTTTCATAGCACTAAACTCATAAGGATGATTCACATTTTATCAGGGTAATTTAAGAGAGGTTGTCTAATGACAAATGCTGACATTACATACATCCAAACATACAACAGATAAAAGGTAGATTTTTTTGGGCTCAGCTTCTTATTTTTGAAAATGCTAATTTGTACCCTCAGCTTGATTGAAAAGGCATTTTTATACTCTTGATTGACTACCCTACCACCAAAGAACTTGACAGCAAGCTGAAGTCCTTTTCTGTAGAAAGGAAGACTGGTTTATATCTACATCCAGAAGATATATTGTAGACAGAGTAGGTACAGATCACACAGATTACGTCAAAAATCTCTTTAAAAACTAAGTGAAACATAATGATGAAAAATACACACAAAATAAAATAATTACCTCAAACTTATCTGTACCTTATGAGATTTTATGGGGTTTTTGTTTTTTTTTTACTTTTCTTCATCTAATTCTCCTCTGCTTTTGGTGTCTCTGCCCAGTCTGCTTTTAAATAGTGTGTGAACTATACCGGCAGAATTGAACAGCCTGAGAAAAGGCCTGTGCTGTTCTGTGATAACTTGCTCTAACACCCAAACATTAGGTGAGAAAGTACAGACAGCAGCTGTTGATTGTATTGGTTGCTCCAAAGGAGAGGCTGCAGGTGGGACCACACCAACCACTTACTGACCCTCCTCTGAGCTGCCGCTGCCCAAAGTCCGCACCTAACCAGGACGGAGCTCCCCACCCAACCCCTGGCAACCATCCCCCCCGACACACGGGTACACAGTCACTTTGTGTTCACGCCTTCACCGCTGTTACACCGTGTTCACATCATAAACTTTATTCCTTGTACCCGTGCTAATCTTTAGGCTCAGCCTGTGAAGAAGCAGGCATGGCATGCTTCCCTCTGAACTCACTTGACATGCCCTAACACTTACCACAGCAACTGGACCAATTTTATGTTGTTTTTTTTCATTCTTGAGTCAGGATACATTTTGAAGTTACCTTAGTTATTTACATCATTGTTTCACACCATTTTTGGTGTGTGATTGTTCACAAATTTAAAAGAATTATCAGAAAACTGTACCTCAGTGTGTTTGTTTATTTTTATGCAATTGGAGTTTATCATACATTAACTCATTTGAGGAAAAAAAAAAACCACTGATCTTTTTATAAAATATATTAAACAAAAATGTTCAGAAGTAAAATATCCATATTTAGTCTTAGCTTGTTGAAGTGCATTTGAGCCGAACTGCGATTTCTACCTTCAGTGTCATTAGTTAGATCTAATAAAGCACATACCTGTCTAAAAATCAGAGATTGCAATGCATAGCTCTTGGATGCCTCGGGGTGATTTAAGCTTATATACTACATGAAGAAAACATTGGGACAAAGGAAAAAAATCTTATTTCAATGTTGAACTGGTTTATTTCTTAATTTCCTGAAATTAATTTGAAAGTTTAATTCTAAAAATAATTTTACTGAATTTCAGTCAACAAATAGTACCAAACCATCAGCTTCTGATGTCACTTGTTGGATGGGAGATAAAAGACAATTATAGGATAATGGAAAACAAGGAAAACAGCAAAAACAGGTGAGAATAATCTAAGGCAGCAGATAAATTTGTCTAATGATTGAGGCAAAACTTTAAGGTGATATGGCTTTCTCAGTCTGCTTGGATGAATGATCAAACAAAATAGTTAATAAAATCAAGACTTTTTTTGCTTTCAGTAACTGATTTCACAAATAATTATTTAGAAATAATTGTTTAAAGCACAACAGCAGTATAATGTTTACGTCATAATTAGCAGTGTAAGTTGGAACATAATTTAAACATTTAGAAGTGCACAAATTGCTCCAATAGTATAAAAAGGCTTTTAGTATGAAAAGTAACTTGGCAGTGAGTTTAGATGATTGTATTGTCTAAGACTTCAATATTAATAGTGCAATTTAAAAAGAGACATTAATGTATTTCCGTGGTTCTAAACAAAGTATAAATGACAAAACCAGTATATTTACATAACTGTGTCCAATGTGTTTGGCATTCTGTTCATATAATTAATAACACATTGAACTTGAAAAGCTTTTCACACAGTGACTCCAGTGTACTTTGCAGTTATTAATAAAAACAGATTTCATGACACCGTATGAACTAGCAAATACCCTGAGATGAAGCTGTTCTCACTGAAGAGTGATCTTGCTCTTTTTGTACCACTGACCAAAATGAAATGAAAATTTTACACTTGCTATTGTCCATACCTGAGGAAATACAGTTTATTCCTATTCAAACAGAGTGTCTAACACAGAATAAGATATTACTGTGAGTCCTTCCCAAACTATTTTTAAGACACTTTGCAATCTGAATGCAATGAGAACAAGGCTTTTTAGCAACTGTATTTCAGCATGGTGAGTTAAATGTTTTAATGATTTCATACTGTTACTTTCTCACAGTGTACACAATAAAAGTGAGTCTATGCCAGAACAATATTTATTTTGATTCACCAAGAGCCATTCACTTAACAGCAGGAGAGATGCCTATATGAGGTATTTGGAAATAAACTTACCTCTAGGGTTATGCTTTGTATGGGGAATATCTTAATTAAGTTCCATTGCAATATTGAAACTTGAGAATGAGGTCGTAGCCTGCTGTAGCATGAAAGCCTTTAATTTGCACACTTGTGTTCTATTGAATAATCAAGGAAAGTTTAATTGAGCACTCTAGAGCCCTGGGTGTTCAGAATTTCTATGTACTTATATTGTGTTCTCTGTGCTGTGGTTTAACTCCACATAGTTATTTAGGAGCTCATTTAAGGCAATTAAAAACTACAGCTGAGGCTTTGTTGGACTGGCTGTGCTCAACCTGGTTGGGTAATTAGACCCAAATGGATACCTTGCACCCACTTCAGCCTCAGACTAGCAAGACTTTGTGTGTGAAACAGAAAAGCTTTTTTTTTTTTTTGTTAGTGTTTTTATTCTTACAAAGAACAAACAAATACAATATTTGCTTTATGCTAGAGTGATAAAAATTGTTTCTTTGCTGCTGATAAAAATTCACACTAAGGTATTCAAAATATTTTGGCACCTCTTGGGATTTCTTAGTATTGGCCTAAATGCCATTTTAGATTCTTTAAGAAGCTTACTAGCCTCAGACCTCAATAACTTGAAATGTTATTTGGGGGCTCACAAAACCACAAAAGTGCTATTTATCTGTCAGTACTTCCCTAGGTCTAAAAAGTAGGTCCTCAGGAGCCTGTCTTAGCTCCCGGGCATCCTCCAGGCTCTTTCATTACTTATGTAAACAGCTTCTGCAAAGCAGGTAGGTTGGCAGCTGAGCCTCTGCTTCCAGACATGCCCACAAATCCCCAGGCAACATCCTGTTCATGGCCATCAAGATTATTTCACAACTATGTCCTACAGGGATTTACAAATTATATACCGTCCTACCTCCTCTTCCTCAAGCAGCTAGGAGGCACAGAGAGGCGCTCCAGGGACATCTGTGCTACTAGGTAGGCAAGGGCCAGGGAGCCAGCTCAAGAACTGAGCACTTGAGCATTGAAACTGCCCCTTCCTTTACTCCCTGGCCACGTTTTGTACCATCCCAACTCCCTTCAGGATAAATCTGCAACATAGGGGCCTAGCCCTCAGCAGCCTGGAGGCAATCAGCACCACCCTTCGCGTGAGGTGAGGGATCAATTTTTGACTCAAACAGTGATGGGCCATAACCACTGAGACTCTACCTGTTCCACAGAGCTTCCTCCTAAATGCAGCCAGGGAAGGCAGCTGGGTCCATGTTGTCCTGTGATAACATTCAGAGGTTTCACTCCCAGCTCTCTCTGAGGAGATGTAGAACATCCTCAGCTCACAAATACAGGTTACTTTAAGGCAGAAACCTCTTTCTGTAACTCCTTCCTGAAATTGTTGGGGGGGGCGGGGGGTGTGTGGGGGGGAATCATCCCATAAGAAAAACAAAAAGGAAACACAAAACTGATTTTACAATCTTGCAGTCTGTCCTTGAGTTGACAAGCTTCAGCTGGAACACAGGAGACACCAGGTTTCAATCATGTCCCCCAGATACTACATATTTTGTAGGACGTGGAAGTTCATCCAAGGAGAGGCACTAAGAACAAGCTGCCTTAAAACATGCGTAGCTTGGCAAATAGGGAGCAGTTTCGGAAGGCTGGAGATGGGATTCAAGAACCCACTCCAAATCAGTCAAAATAAAGGCTGAAAAACAATTTTATGATCTTCAAAACTATCTTAAATCCTGTTGTGCTGCTTTATTGAGGAAAAGCCTGAGGGACCTATCCTCCTCTTTAATATTTTCTGTTGATTAACTTATACGTCCTGATTTTTAATATAATGACCTCTGCTAAACTCATCTTCAGAATCTGATTTTCCCCAGGCATATTCACAGACATGTGTATCTCAGAGGACGTCAAATTGCAGAAAACCTTCTTGCAGCAATTCAATGCACTGCCATCCCTAACTATGCTGAGTACTGGAAGCAGTATAGGTATTTTTTTCCCCGTTTGGATTCGCAGAGTATGCTTCACAGGGTTGGTTAACCTACACTAACTGATGCAGCCGTGTCACTATACACTTCTTGACCTGAGCTTCCTTGTATCTTTCCATAGCATCGTTATAAGGTATGTCAAAATTTCTAAAAATAAAGCATCACAATGTCTATGTCAAATTTGGGCTTCTATCTTTAGTTTTTTGGAAGAGCAAGTATTTAGATTTAATAAAGGATGCAGATGCCTATGTATAGCTAAGCAAAGAGCCAAATATTCAAAGAGATGATGAGGAGAAATATAGTAAGAGCAACAGAAAGAAAAAAATTTACTCCTAATTGCAGATTTTGTGTTCTGAAGAGAAATAAATATTGGGGGACTAGAAGAAAGAACAAGGCACTTGCAATAGTAGAACAGAAAGAGAGAACCTGCTTGAAGAATACAGGAGAGGATGTAAGAGAGTTCTGATAAGATTCTCTTTTTCCTGTGAAGTACTGTAGTTATGACTTGCATCAGAAAGAGAATTGGATATTAAAGCTTATTTGCTTTGTTGAGGAGGTTTATGCTTTCTGCTCCATTTAGTTATTCTTTATGATGACAAACCCTGAAAGAAAAGAGCTCAGACTGGTAATCCTATTATGCAAGATAATATACAAGTAGTAAATGTCTCCAGTAAGGAAACTATAAAGGAAAAATATTAATTTTTTTTACATCTTCTTCAACAATTGCAAAGGAATATAACAAATTTGTTTTCTTTCAAAGACACAGAATTAGTCCAAGTTCATACTAGTATAACTACAAATGTCATTTTGCTTAATGCTTCTGCTTTATACTTTTTCTAACTTTACTTTAAATGGTGCATGTAAATTGCACCAGTTTTGCATGTTTTTTTCCTCACAGGAAATCTAAGAAAATTCTGATTATAGCTTTCACCTTCATGTTAACAAGTCAAAACGAAAAGAATTCTGAAGGGGTATTAGAAAGTATGTGTATGTATCTACATGTATCTGCATGGACATTCATCATGGCCTACTTAGTTATGATAATAGGGCAGAAGGTTGCAATAAAACTGAGGCAGCCCTAAAATCCTCCCAAACTGTTGTCAGTAACAAAGTCATAAATCACTCAGTTTCTTTATAAATTTCATACTTTGATAGCACCAGATGTGTAAGTATTTACTGGACATAGTTGTGGAATTGTAACTAGAAGTACACAACTAGAAGTACATCATTTAGAGATGACCAAAGAGAAGCCAATAAGGAACAAAGATATTTCTCTGGGAAGTTTTCACAAAAGGAAATTTGACCTTCAGGCCAGCAGATTTGTCATTCAGCAGTATAACAGTAACAATGTGCATTTTTTAATTGGCTTGTGATTCCTTTCCAATTTCCTGAAATTATATTGCTTGAGACAGTTAAGAATAAAATCAAGTTTGCAATATTAGCTGATAAATGACTGTTATTATTAATATATAACATTAGGATTAAAATCTTAATTAAATAGACACAATTAAAAGACAGTTCGTGTATGCCTCAATGTTCCACCAATGAAAAAGGAATTTATCAAATGTATTCAATGAAGGAGAACTTGTTTTAAGAAAACATTAGTTCAAAACTTGATTGATACCCTGTACAATTTTAATTTTAAGGTCTTGAAAGTGGATAGTGCAAAACCTTAGTAGTTTCAAAGTCCCTTTAACTACCAGTTAGTTTAATTCTCATTCACGCATTTCCCCTATGTGTTTAACATCTTCATATTTTATTCCTGCTCACTTTGGACCTGTACTCAGAAATGAACTGCCCATAAAATAAACTTGGAGGTTTTTTTCATAGTTAAGAAAAACAAGCACTCTGTGTATTCACACTCCTTCACTGGTTCAGAATTCATTGATATGTGTTATTTAGTACATGATGAGGCAACTGGATTGATATGATAAAAGAGAAAGAGAAAGAAAGTGTAAACCTTTCAGCTTTATAAAATAAAGTACTTGAGAATACTAGTTCACATCAAAACAACTCACCAGTTCAGGACAGCAGTCAAAAATTCTTAAATGCACATGACGAGCGCTAGGTATGAACTGAAGAAACAATGCAAAATAGGATGCCAGCATAACAACAGACTTCTGGTTTGCTGCTCTTCATGCTGTACTACAGTGAAGTTAGTCCCCACTCCTACCTCAGCACTATCGCATTCATTGGTCTGAGTTCACATCTTATCCTTCCTTGTCAGTACTGCTAACTTCAGCTGGAAAATGCATAATTGTGACAGTGAATTCAAAAGCTTTAGTCTTTCACATAGGAGTTCAGCACCAGCATAATTTTATGGTTTTTGAAGGAGTCGCAGAATGAAATCTTTTGACCTGCTCTGTGCAAGGGGTCAGGCGAGTTGACCTTAAAATCTGTCATTCCTAGGATTCTTCTTGTCAGGATATATTTGAGACATCATGTATGGGGCAGAGGTCAAGTTTTTTTTGATCACAGCTTTTCATTCCTTGAGTAAGAAGAATACTCTCAACTGTCATGAGTCAAGTCCTGTACAAGTACAAGGTATTTCCAGACATGTTCACCAGAAAACCAAAAGAGCAAGAAGTCCCTAGCGTATCTTGAAGATTTGTTGCTTTGCAGACTCAAGGGAGTAGAGGGCCAGGGAACAGTCACGTCACAATGGCATCGGTATATTCAGACACATCCACTGTGGTGGGAGATAACCTGTCCGCACAGTGCAAGGCAGTGCTGCCTCAGCTCCGAGCAGATCTGCAGTTATTCTCCCCAGTTTCCAGACAGGAGGTGGGTCAGCTGCAGCCCAGAAGCCTGTAGTAGCAATAACTTTATATACTCTGTCTCTTTGGGTGTGATGTCAGCATTGCTGATGTCAGGTTTTTGGTCATCTCACAGTAATCCTGCACTCTCCCTAAAGTCACATCTGCCTTATACCTACCCCCTGTGGTGACACAAGTCAGGATGGACAAAAAAAACACTATATCTACGTGGCTGGGTTCGAACAAAATGGCCAAAAATGGTGCTTTATTATTTTTATATATTGCTCATGTATCTCAGACAGTACATGTGTCAGACGCTGATAGGCTTTCTGTCTTCTCC
>JAVJGJ010000014.1:52534631-52546785 GCA_035590215.1 Microhierax caerulescens
GAAGTTCCAGGTCTTCACATCCTGTTGACATGCTTGACATTTTCGTGGCTGTCTTAAAGGTACACGACTAAGTCTTTAAAGTCAACTAACTTGTCTGCAGACCTGCTGCAGATCCCAACAGCCCCCTATATCCTACATCACACTTCACTCTGCAGAATAGCAAGGATGTCCTAAAAGCCTGTATTGTCATCACCTATTTTTAACTACTTTTTTGGCTACCAAGAGAATATTTTGATGAACATTGGTTAATAAGGAGTCTAATCCTAATCCATCTTCCCTCATGAACTGCATATGTAAGAAATCTCACAATTAGAAACCTACTGAATTAGATCAGTACTTATAGGAAGTAATAATGTTTTAACTGGAAGAAGGGTATATAACCAGGAGTCACATATAAGAAAGAAATAAAACTCTAGTTGAATATGTAGAACTTCTAGTTGTGAAACCTGAATAACTGAAAAACTCATGAATACTGGGAGCAATCTGTATTTCTGCAGAGGTGGTACAATCTCACAGTAGCAGACTTCTGCTAAAATAGGAGAATTCTGAAAGTCATGAGGGAAAAATAATAGGCCCAAATATGTCAAAATTATGAAGAAAAGAGATGCAAGTATCTTAGCAGTGTCTGAAAGTCACTAGTTGAATAATAGCTAAAATTCATACAATTAAAAAAGAAACTTCTACATAAATTTGCTATAGCTAAGGGCTGTGTGAGAGTAGGAGACTATACTGCAGTCTGCACATTTTGAAATATACAGGAAGAAAAATTTACATTTTAAACCCATTCCTCAATCATTACTATAATTCCTGTTCTGTGCTTTGTTATAACATTAATGATTACTCAGAAAGTCATAACCTGACAGAGAGAGAGAGAGAGAGAATTTAATAAGCACATTTTTCAGTTAGTATTGTCTGCTGGAAATGAACAAGAAAAAGACCAGTCTTGGGGGAATGGCAAAATACAGGGCTCCTTGTGTTTTCTTCTGATGAGCAGTCATCAAAATTTAGATCTGCAATTGCACACATGTGACTGTGGGTGAATGTACTATATTTGACAAAACTAGAGAATATAGTAAGGTTGCAACATCTGAAACAGTTGTTAAGACAAAAAAAGTTAGTGGCTACGAGCTTAAAACTTCTGGTATAAACATGGAAGTTCTAAAAGAAGTCTAGGAAGCATGATTAGAGTGATACTGAAACATTTAAATCCCTTTATTCTAATAATTTCCTAGGGTGCTTCTTTCTTCCTCCTCTAAACAACTCAATATTTTATCTGACAGCTTCCTGACATTTCCACACTAACTTTAGAGGACTGAGAAGGAGTAGGTCATCTGTATGCATCAGCTCTTTTAGGCAGCTTATAACAGCTGCACCGCAGAAGTGACTACCCAGAAACACCAAACAATCAAGGTTTAAATGGCTTTGCTTTTTTCCCAAAACACAAACAAGTTCCTGGGGCGATGACTGACTTCCCTATCCCAGCCTGTAGATTCCAACACTGTTCAAATTACTTTGTAACATCTGGGATTATTAGCCTATGTCAAATACTTGTCTGATCAAATGTTGCCAGGGGGAGAAGGTAAGAAATTAGACGAGGGTGCTGGAGGTATGGAAGAACAGAAGAGGAGCGTGTCAGGGCCAGCAGCCCTGCAGCCTGCAGCCCTGCAGTGTGGTACCCCTGTGATGTGTGCAAGGTGACTGCTTTCTAAGGGGCATAGTATGAAAGACTCACTTGACTTGTTCTATTGATCCATATATGACTTTTTGCCTGTTAAAGCAATTCTCAAAATGAGTAAAACATTAATGATCTCTTTTTTGCTTAGCAAGCTGCTCTCTACAGTCTGGTCCTAAATTAAGTTAATCCTCTGTATCTTTCTGTGCTCCCTACCTTCTCTGTGCACTTCCAGTTGTGTTCTGCTCAGCAGGGGACTCATGTTGGACTGGGCTTACAGATGCACTTCAACTAGAAATACCTCTGAGAACCCTAATAACAATCCCACATCATCCCTGTAACAAAACTCAGAGCAGCTTTTTAATTAAAAATATTAGACCCAGGATCATCTGATTTCTGCCTCTTCTACATAATTTTGAGGTACTTGCTAGTGTTTTATTACAAGCAAAAAGCATAGACAGTGCATACATAGCTATTTTACGTGTAGGTGTCAAGGTTTCAGCAGTGGGGGGCTGCAGGGGTGGCCTCTGTGAGAAAAGGCCAGGGAGTGGCCCATGCCATACACAGCTAGCTCCAAAATGCTTCCATTATGGGATGCAGCTGAGCCCACCAGCCAAGCTTGGGTGCCTCTGTGATAGCATGTTTAAGAAAGGGCAAAAACACTGCAAAGGCAGAGGACAAGGAAAAAAAAAACAACAAAACCAAAAGCAAACAGAGTGAAAAACAGCAGAGGGAACACCAAGGTCAGTGACGAAGAAGCAGAGAAGAAGGAGGAGGAGGAGGTGCTCCAAGCAATGGAGCAGAGACACCCCTGCAGCCCATGGAGGACCCACACTGGAACAGGTACTTGTTTCTCTGCAGCCTGTTGTGGACCCCATGCTGGAGCAGATGGATATTCCCAAAGGAAGCTGCAGCCCATGAAGAGAGCCTTAAGCAACAGAGGAAAAGTGCGATGAGGAAGGAGCAGCATCGCAACCCCCATTTGCCACGTCCCCTGCTCTGCTGTGCAGGAGGTGGAGAAGCTGGGAATGAAGTTGAGCTTGGGAAGAAGGGGGAGGAAAATTATTGTTTTAGAGTTTGCCTTTGTTTCTCACTACCCAAATCTAATCTAATTGACAATAAATTAAATTATTTTTTTCCCAGGTCAAGTTTGTTTTGCCCAGTAATTGGCATATGACCTGCCTGCCTTTATCTTGAGCCATGAGCTTTCTTGTCCTATTCTCTCTCCTTACCCCACTGAAGAGCGTGAGCGAGCGGCTGGTTGGGACCGTGGCCCTTAGCCAAGGTCAGCCTACCACAGCTGTTCAACGTGGTATGCGTGACTCCTAGACTTTTCTACCCCAGTCTACATTATGCACACGTGGGACTGCGGAGAAAATGCTTGCCAATGGCTGACTCTAGAAGCAACCAGTCACTGCTGTCTTCCCCACTGCTCCACCTGCCATGCTTGTTTTCAGAGCAGCCTTTAGGGTTCCTCCTTATTATAGTCTCAGTGGGGTTGCCCACTAGCCACAAGTCTCCACAGACAATTGAGTCAAGCATAATTTTTAAAAGGCACTGATTAGCTGAGGTTTGTGTCCCAGCTTTCACTTTCAGAGAAGGTAGATTTTATCTGGATTGTTTAAAATGAGGTAGAACACGCTTATCATAATAGCACAAAGGGGAAGAGGAGATGCATGCTTACATGACATTAATATACTCCTGCTATTCATGGAGTATAGAAATCTTAGTTGTATGTTGTAATACACAGTTTATTTATTTTAAAAAGTTTAAGAAAAGATGTTAATGACTATCTTGCATAATATTGTATAGAAGGATGCATTTTTACCACCACAAATAAGCCTAAACGTCATCAAACCAATGCAACATAATTCCTTTCACTTAGAGTGCCAATAACCTGATTCATTAAGCACATCTAATGTGTGTCTCCTCCCAATTACTACTGCAATTATTTAAAGATTAAAGCTCCCTAAAGGTGCACAATATGATAAACTATAGTAATTCCTCTAAAATTTGTGGTCTGAAATTATCCCACTGAACTACGGATAATGATTTATGGTCTGTTGGTAAGAGATGCAATTTAATTGCACTTTGGAACATTCCTAAAGCAGCAATCATCATGTCACAGAGTACCTGCAAAATGTCAAACTCTAATTATTTCCATGACAGTGTTTTTCAGATTTTACTCTGGTAATCCTTCACTCTGAAGCCTTATCCGCAGAAAATGAAACATCAAATAAATTATGCTCAGCTGTCATCTTTACCATGTGCCATTTTGTCTAAATTTTACCAGAGTGTGAAAACAGGGAGGTGATCTGATCTGTTATGGAGCTAATCCTAATTCCCTTCATACTTACATAGCTTCAGTTGGTTTTGGTTTAGAAAATTGTGCCTGGGAATTGATAGGGAGAATAGAAACTATACATAGAAACTATGTTCTTTTCAGGAAAAAAAAAAAAACAACTCCTAATTTTTAGCCCTGTCGTCAGATTCCAACCTGCTTTCCTGTATTTTGCCACCTATGGACCTGTACTGCTATTAATGGAATGAAAGTATACACCAATGTATATCTGGTCAGAATGAAGTCTACCTTTCTCAATTTCATCAGGAAAAAAAGAAAAGAACCACCACCAAATTAGCTACTCTATGAAATTCTCATTCCCTTATCTCAAAGTCCAAGTTTGCAAATAAATTAATTCAGTCTATAGTCTTCAAGCAGGTTCACTGGCTCTCTCCCAGGGCTTCTCTAATATAGTTGTGGTGAAGTCTCTGATGCTTTTTTCCTCATTTGAAAGTGCCCCAGAGATTTCCCCTCTATCTCACAGTTACACTTTGATCTTTCCCTCACAAGATTAGCTCCTCAGCCAGTGCTGCAGGTCCATGCTGTGATCGTCTCTGAATATACTCCCTGCCAGTAGGCACAGAGATTGTTCTTGGCTGTCCTAGAGGCATGTTACTCACACCAGTGCAATTCAAACAGAAGCCTGAGGGCAAATCTTCATTTGAAATTCAGTAATTGTGAGTCTGCATGAAGATACTACTCATTGCTGTATTCATGTCACATGTCACCAAAAAACTCTACTCTTGGGTACACACCATAAAGTTAGAGCACAAGAATAACAACCTTGAAAGGCCTACAATCAGAAGAAATGGAGGAAGGAGGGAAATATTGTGGAAGAAAAGTGCTAGGACTTCAGTGAAAGCAATAGTATTTTGTGTCTGAGCAGCGCACATGGCTCTGGGATGAGACACTGCCCCTGTACGTATGCTTTGCCCCAGAGTCACTTAATCACAGATCTCAAAGGAAACAGAATTAGTCCTCTTTTCTAAAACCAGTGACAACTGTGTAATTCGATTTTTAAACTATTGAATATTACATGAAGAACTGGTGGAAATGCAGAGGTCTTTACTATAGAGACATGTGCTTATAACAGTCTATGCAAGGAGATCTCCAAGAAATGCCAGAGGCGATTTATACTGTATTTCTCATTGCATGTAATACAGCTTGGTTGCAAAGGCTTTGAAGTTATTTTATGTCTAAAGTGTTTGTAATCAAAGATAGGCAAAATAGTCTCTTTGCAGGGCTTAATGCTTAGGTGCCACCTAAGGAAACTTTGTTAGTACTCTACCACTAGGAAACTGTGAAGACACGAGGGAGGAAGAAGCAGACTCACTTCACATTTATCTGAGAGGTGGGCTGACTCATCTGGGCCTTGCAGGTAAGAGAAGTGGAGAAAGGTCCTGGTTTTGCATTCCGTGGTGGTTTAGGCACTGCACTGGTCCCTAGTGAACTGCACAGCCATGGAAACAAAGGAGCACAGGGAATTTTACCACTGGCTGCGTACTGGGTATTCAAGGTGGTACAGATATTAAACAGGAATTTTGAGAACCTACCTTTGCATATGAATTGCCTTATTTTCTTTGTGATTCTTCCCTTTATTTCTTACTTATGGCACTGTAGAAAGACCTGGTCTTACTTCATGTATGTTTATGTATAGGGAGAGAGAAAGCAAGTCAATATTCTCAGCTGTATCAAACAAATGGCTTTCTTACTATCCTTTTATGGATGAGCTACCATTGTAACCCTTAAAAGAAGCAATTAAAAGCAGTTTGAGGCAACAGAGGTATGTTGCAAGACAAGAGGATATATCATGGAAAAGTGTCCTGTAATGTAATATTAAGCTTTAGAATTTACGGCTGTTTTCTTCCTTGTGGTGTTTTTCAATACACTTTTATTACAGGCTCTAAATTATACTCTTACAGAAAAGGTCTCTCTTCAAACCTTTAGGTCAGAATTGTTCAGATCTTTTCACAATGAATCAGTCAGTTTTAAAGCTGGCACAATCCTTGGCAGGCTTGTAAATCTTTCAAAAGATCTTATCCAATTACCCTTCATGGTCCACAAGTTTCTACGGTGTGACTGTTTCCTTCTGTGTGAGGAATTAAGTGCTCGTGAAAGGTTAGGACCCAATGGACTTGAAAAGTAAGCCAGCATATTTTTCTACAGTTCAGATACTATGGCTATATCTACAGAGACAGCGTAGAGATCTATAAAGAAATTCAGTCACAGTCAACAACATTGATGGTCCTTTGAGACCAGAATAGCAAGGACAGAAAATTTTAGTTTATTTGTTTGTAACAGACAGTCAGTTATGTTACAACTAGAAAACTCTGCATACAAATCTAAGGTCTTAAATCTTGCCTAGGACCACAAAATATATTTCAATTTATCGGTACCTATCATAAACCTTGGTTATTGTTATATGTAACACAGCTTCTTCAGGAAAAGTGGCAAGAGGTCATAGACATCCTAGGTTTTTTAATATGAAAAGAAATATTGTGAAGAGCAATCTCTGAAGAAAGTGCTGGGTTTGGTTGTTACTTTATATACTTATTCAACACCTTTATTAACTAAGGGAATATAAAAGATAAATATTTACTAAGATGTTTGTTAACATCAGTAAGAATTTTAGATCTAAGCAGTTTTTAAACACAAATATGCAGTGACATATAAATTGCAATTACCCAGCTGTAGCAGAATGGGAAGAAAATCACTAAGTCATTTTCACATGTAGCATAAAAATATTATTTCATCTTACTCTGTTGGTCAGGATTACTAGAAAAATGCCCCTTCAAAAACTTTATATGGGTAATAAAATCACAGTTAAGAACAAATGAGAAAATGCATGCTGTCTCTTTGAGAGAGAGCTTAAAAAAAATCTTTTCTTTGTAATGTGGAAAAGGGAGATTGCGGTGAGAGAAATCCAGCTTCATCTTAAACTTATGTAAGTGACCTGCAATTAAACTGTGACATGCTGTGATTTCCCTAATTTATATATAAATACACATATTAAGGTATAAATATTCATTTTGTTGGTACACACATATATATAAAGTTCATTTTTTTCTACTTCTCCTTCTCACAGTGAGGACTTTCATTTCTCATCTGAAGATCTGAAGAATTACATTGCAATCAGCTGCTGCTCCAAACCCTTTCTATGTCTGTTTTTCAATTATATCTTTTGTAATTATTCATTTATGTTGGTGCGAGAGAGAGGGATCTTGAAATGTGAAACTTCACACAGTGGAACTAACTAAAAAGCAATCAAGTCAAGGAGAATTAGCCCCTTGTTAGTTCAGTTGTTTCCAATACACTCGGTTCTGAATAGGGAAATTAAGTTAAAAGGAATTTTCCTGTGCAGCATTTAAAAAGCTTTCAGTTTTACAGCTTGTGTGCTTCATTGTATTGCTACCTCTACAGATTTGTACACATTTTGAACAACAATCTGAAATGAAGGAAATAAACTAAAAGCTTAATATGATCCCAAAGTCTATAATTAAAGGGTTTACATACGTAAGGAAAACACTGTTACTCATTAAAAAAATAATTCTTGAGATGCTGTGGGTTTCTGCAGAGTTCAACCTTTCTGTGACTTTCATGTTGATAGATCAAGGAGTATTCCATTTAGTGAAATTTTGTCCAGTTCAGATTCCAGAGAGCTTTTCAATGTCATGTCTCCGAAGACTAAATTGCATTTATAAACTCATCTGTCAAATAAATAAAAGGTCGCTGCCTGGTTTCCAGCAAGAAATTGCTTATTATTTAAAAGGAAGCTTCCAGACCTAGTGGGAGAATAGTGCTGCATTCTGAAGAGAGGAAAGTGCATTACTAATTCTGTTGCTCATGGTTATTTCACAGAATTACAAATTACAACACAGAGCTAGAATGAAGCAGGCAAGTTCTTTGCTATGCTTTATTTACCAGTGCTGTACTTTACATTTTGAGTAGCCACCGTAAATCGCTGACAATTGCACAAGGGTTTTTTGTATATGGTGTTTGACCATAACTTGGAACTTTTCATCCTGTCCAAACCAGGATAAGAACAAAATGGTATAAAGAGATCTGCATGGGAGCACCAGACTCAGATGATAAATTTGGTCCTCATGGGCTAGATGAGGTATCTGAAACTTCTGAAACTGTACTTCACTAAAATCATTTGCATAAAGATTTCACCTCAGCTAGTGATATGTTTTACAGTAGGAACAAGAATTAAATGTATGATAATTGTAATCAGTCTGGTAAAAAGTAGAGTTTGTTAAAGAAAAAAGAATATGAAGAAAATTTTTTAACTTTATGAATTCAGAAAGGAACATCATTTTAAAAGAAAAAAATAGAAATACTTCTCCAAAAATAATATATAGATGGTTTTATTCCTCGTTTATTTCCATCTTTTATTTTACTAAATAAAAAGGAAATCAATACTGCATTCTGTAAACATTTCTCCAGCATCTTTCATGGGTTTGATTTTTCAACAGATTATTTGAATAATGATTAGTTAAGAGAAAGGACTGAAGACCAAATAGTCAGTTTGATCTTGATACTATTGCAATGTATAAAAATTAATTCCATGTCCTGCATTTTGAAGGCCAGATATAGCCACTCATGCCTTTCCTTTGACCAGAGATCCTTAGTAATGAGTCAACGAACCTTGCCCAATATTCTCTATAACAGAAAGAAGCACTACCATGAACCTGAGATTAAGTCTCTTGGACTAGTAATTCATTTTACTGTCTTCTATCCTACTGACTCTCTCACTGCTTCTCTGATTTTAAAATTTTAACAGACCTTTACTCCTTTAGGAGTGGTTTGCTGAAACCAAATGTACCGGATGTTTCTATCAGTGTTCCTTTCCCTGCTATGGTATCACGTATCATGAAAGATTGCAAGAAAAGATGGGTATAAGATGACAACTTTGCTGACTTCCTTAAGCATCTTCCTTTCACCTTTTTTGAGTTTGGACTTGGTTCTCATGACAATGGGTCAGCTCAGTTTATTCAAAAAAAGTTCTTAATTTATTCAGAAAAATGAGGTAATATTTTGAAATATTTTTTGAAACATTCTTAAATTTATTTCTGCTATCTAAGGCTACGAAGATTATGGTTGAAATCTATAAACAGTATCACAGAGAAAGCCATCAGAATGAAGTGAGCAACTGAATACTCTAGCCTATTTTTTCTGTTTTCTATACTCTCAGACTCTTACTCAACCGATTTCAGTAAATGTGGAAGCCTGAAGTGTAAAGAAATCCATTGTTTACATCTTACACCTGCGGTTGTTCCAGTCTCCATACAAACTGCCTATGTTAAGACATTTACAATGCTCAGTTATCTGACTTCCGCTGTGCAGATGGCAAGATTTATTTATCATTTACTAGATACGGTTTTGGGTAATAGGTTTTATTATTATTGCATCTCTTTCCCTGGCTTTGATTGGGCATTGCATGAATACTTACTATACAACTTCTTCTGGTATGAAAAAGGTCATACACCCTGAAATCACTAACGCTTGATGTAAGATCATGGTGCCATTCCAAAGATCATATAGCCATGTCAGTCATAAAGATGGGAAGTGTCTGCTCTTAATGTTAACTTTTGCTAACATCTCTAGTCATTTGCAGCATGGGGCTTTTTTTATTCCGCTGTGGGCTGACAATCGTTGTTGATGAAAATGCATAAACTGCCAGCTCAAGCTACATGCAGGTATCTGTATGTCATGGGAAATGTCCTACACCTTGAAGGATTAGTCAATTATGACGAGGACATACACAAAAGCAGAGGCATATCTGGCCAAGCAAATGAGAATTATTGCAGTTCCTAGTATAATTCAGAATGGGTTTTGAGCTAGTCCAGCTTGTGAGTGGTTACTTATAGCTCTAGAGGCATTCAATGGTGGCTGGGTTTTTGGAGGCCTGTTTGTATGATCCCTGGCCCAGTGAAACAGCAGTTATTCCCGAATTATTTCTGCAATGTGAACATTCACTGTGAAAATGAACTGAGAAAATCTAGTTATCCCCCAGAGACTACTTAAGAGGTACAAAACTTTTTATTCACACCTGCTACAATTTTGAACTGAGCTGTCATTTTTTATTGTCAAGTTTGAATTCAATTTAAGATTTAAAAAGCATTCCATATTTTGCCAAAGTTATGATTGACTTCAGTAATTACTCTGTTGGTTGGTGGTGTTTCATTTCGTCTGTCTTTTTGATTTATTAAACTGTGACTAGTACAAAATAGAGTAAAATTTATAAAATGTCAAACAGCTTTTAAATAATATCATTCAAGTAAGTCAGGATCATTCATTTATTTAATTGTTAGTATTTCAGAAGACCTGAGGTAATTTATTTTTAATTTAAAAGTGTTCATTTCTTGTGAAATCCTGATTCTCTTCCCCATGCTTGTCAATACAAACCTTTTACACTTCCCAGGGCTCGTGTGAGTAAAGACTCATCTTCACTTCTATATCACAGAATCACTCAGTGGTTGAGGTTGGAAGGGACCTCTGGAGGTCATCCAACCTAATCTTCCTGCTCAAAGCAAGGTCAGCTAGAGTAGGTTGCCCAGGACTACGTCTAGGTGATTTCTGAATATCTCCAAGGATGGAGGTTCCACAGATTCTCTGAGAAGCCTGCTGCCAGGGTTTCACGGCTCTGACAGTGACAGAGGATTTTTTATGCTTAAATGATTTTCATTTATTTCAGTAATGGTTGTGGTGAGTTAACCTTTGCTGTCTCCCAGGTTCCCACCAAGCCACATTCCCACTCCTCCTCCTTAGCCGGACAGGGGGAGCAAATAAGATTTAAAAGCTCAAGGAATCAGATAAGGGCAGAGAGATCACTAACCTTTACCATTACCATCATGGGCAAAACAGACTCAGCCTTGGGAAGCTTATTTGAAGACACTTATTTAGCTCATTTATTGCTAATTAAAACCAGTGTAAGATAGTGAGAAACAGAAACAAAACTCCCAATCTTCTTCCCAGGCTCAGCTTCAGTCATTCATTGCTGATTCTTCTGCTTCACCTCTCCCACCCCAAGTGGTGCAGCAGGATGGGGAGGGAGGGCTGCAGTCAGTTCTTAACACTTCATCTCTGCTGCTCCTTCCTCTTCATGCTGTTCCCTTGCACCAGGATGGGGTCACTGCTACATGATATAGTCCTTCACAAACTGCTCCAGCGTGAGTCCTTTACACAGGCTGCAACCTTTCAGGAACAGGCTGCTCCAGTGTGAGCCCCTGCTGTGGGCCACAGTTCCTGCCAGAAAACCTGTTCCTACGTAGGCTTCTTACCACAGAGCACAGCCCCTGTCAAGAGCCTGCTCCTGTGTGAGCTCTCCACAGCCTGCACTTTCCTTCAAGATGGATCCACCTGCTTCAGCATGGCCCCTCCATGGGCTGCAGGTGGATATGTGCTCCACCATGGTCCTCTATGGGCTGCAGGGGCACAACCTGTGTCACCATGGTCTTCACCATGGATTGCAGGGGAACCTCTGCTCTGGCACCTGGAGAACTCCTTTCCCTCCTTCTCTGGCCTTGGTGTCTGCAGGGCTGTTTCTGTCACATTTTTCTCAATCCTCTCTCTCCCAGCTGCTGTTCAGCTTTTTTTTACCTTTTCTCAAATATGTTATCACAGAAGCACCGCTGGCTTTGCTGACTGGCACAGCTTTGGCAAGTGCTAGGTCCACTTTGGAGCTTGCTGGAATTGGCTCTGCCTGACATGGGGGCAGCCCCTGGGCTCTTCTCACAGAGCCCACCCCTGCAAACCCCTGCTACCAAAACTTTCCCACATATACCCAATAAACCTTTCTTAATGCAGCCCAGGAGAACAATGCCCTTCTTTGTGACAAAAGCAACTTGTAAGCTTATGTCCAACTTTCCGGCCACCAGGATGCCGAGATCCTTCTCTGCAAAGCTGCTTTCTAGACAACCAGTCTTAGCATACTGGGGCATGAGGTTGTTCCTCCCTAGGTGCAACACTTTACTTCTCTTTGTTGAACTTCATGAGGTTCATGCCTGCCTATTTCTCTAGCCTGAGTTTCCCTCTTCATGGCAGCACAACCTTCTGGTGTACCAACCACTCCCCCTAGGCTTGTGTCATCTGTGAGAACTTGCTGAAAGTATACTTGGTCCCATCATCCAGGTCATGAA
>JAVJGJ010000014.1:52549441-52582143 GCA_035590215.1 Microhierax caerulescens
CCGCCCCCCCCCCCCCCACGACGACAAAAAAACAACCCACAACCAAAAAAGCTCCAAACAAACACATGGAGAGTCCCTTAATTTTAGAAACACCCCAAAATCTGCATGCATTTGTGGTTTTTGCCTCCACACAGGCACTGATAAACCCCCTGTGATATTATGATTAAGACTTTTGGGGGGCTTATGTATAGTATTCCTAGGCTCCAGGATTTCAATGTGTGACTGTGTATTTCAAACCACATTAAAAAGAAACCCTCCCAAAATTCATAATATCTTTAAACATTTTTATAAATGTAAAATAGCATCAGAAGTATCAAGATGCTAAAATCTGACTTTCTGGTCACTTTCAGATATTTGACAGCATCACAGAGTGAGGGATCTGTGTTAATTAGAAATAAAATTATCTATGACTCAGTTTAGTTGAAAAAAATGTGATTTGACTGAAAGGAGTTGTAAAAGAGGAAAGAAACCAGAAATAAACCATGTCAGAGAGAAAAACTCAGAGGCCCAAGAAACTTTAAGAAATGGGAAGGGTGAAAACTCTTTGAATTTTACCAGTAGGATGATCAACTGATGTCTCCAAAGCCAGAGAAGCAAGCAAGGAAACAAACAAAAATTGTTCTAAGTGGCTAAAGCTTCCAGCCCACATAAAGAGAGAGAGAAGAAGATTTTGAGAAAGAGATACTGACAAATACAAAGCAAGGAGCAGAGGGGTGGGAGCTACAAGCCATCTGCAGCAGCTTTGGATTGGAGAGAGCGGAGGAGGTACAGAAAAGATGCAAACATCTCCAAGATGTGTAGTCTGTGGTTGTAACCCAATCTCGTTGGCTGTGCTCCCTTGGGTGGATAAACGGTACCTACGTTTAGAATGAATTAATCTGGATCACTTTTAATCAGCTCACAGGCTTCAGGAAAGAAGCATCTTGCAGATGATAATTACTGTTAGTAGGCAGATATGGTCATTATATGAGAAGATGGAGGAGGGCAATCATATTTGGCATTCTTTCTGTGTAACCCTGGCAGAAGAGCAAAATTACTGGGTTTACAGATATGTGCTCCAAATTCAACTCATCTACAAAACATACAGATGGAGATTTAAAGCTTGTAGGTAGTGTTCAGGTGGGCTAGAGAGAGTTCATACACTAAGTTTTCCTGTAGGTGGTTACATGAACTAAAAATATATCTTATTTGTCTCTATTTCTAAAAAGTTTTAGAACTCTAAGAATCAATTATTTAGTATGCTTGGAAAAAGGTCTTTTATTTACAGAAAAACTTTCTATGTAGGTCTTTTTAGATATCTCTTACTGTTGAGTAGCTTCTGCGTTCAATAAAGCACTGATTCAGCAGCAAACCCTCTATAGGAAAACTCTATGTGGATTTCTCTATATGGGGCTTTCTTCAAGATTAATTCTGGCTTCTTTTTATGACCATTTGTTCAGTTTCTTGAACATATATTTATCTACACACAGTATTTGATTAAAAAAATAATACTTTGAAACAAAAGAATTTCTCATTTAATCCCAGAAGTTGAAGGGAAACAGTTTTAATGTTTATTTCCATGACAGTTAGACTCAAAATTCGTTATAAATTATTTATTTTGAGATCCCTTCTATCCAGTTTTTATTTTTTGATACAAACATTTTAGACGTACTTGTGTATATGTGCAAATTTATGTTAGAAAACAAAAGATATATTCAGTCTTAAAACCGGACAGAAAATTAATAGTTGTGAGGAATTCTAGCAGGCTTTTCTACATAGTAATTGTATTTATTCAACACGATTCTACTGGTATGCTTCAGTATCAGAGGCAACAATTAATCCAAAATAGCAGTGCCACAAGTCTTGCTTTGATGCTGTAGAGGCAACCACACACTTGGGAAGTTAAAAATGCAGAGCTAAGAAGTCCAGTAGCATTTAGGTACATTTAGGTAATCATTACTACACCTCCTACTGGCTTTCACAACTTCAAAGGGAAAACTTCTATAAGAACTTAGCTAGGATTCTTTTGTGCCGGGCAATGACTTGCTTATGTGTAGACATGGAAATCTAAAGAGTTACAGATGTGTGACCCCTCGATTTCTAAAGAGTTACAGATATGTGACCCCTCGATTTCAGTACTGAACCTAATTTGAAAGTCTATTGTCAAAAGAAGAGTGAGTTGGGTAAACAGTTGTAGCACATACAAGTAGCATAGAAGGTTTAGAGCCTGATATTAAGATTTTTCAAGGCCCAGACACTCCAGCTTAATAACACGGAAGATTAATGTTCAACAACTTGGGGAAAAAGGGTTTTTATTGTGGCTAGCAAGGCAAATGCTGGTCTATTTCTTATCAGGCATTTGCAGATCGCTCAGTGTCCAAAGATGCTCACACATGAATACAGATTTGTGAAGGACCAGTTAAACTCTGCAGAAAAAAAAAAAGGGGGGGAGAGGAAAAAAAAATGCAGTGAAATGAAGCAGTGTCAATATTTTTGTGATCTTACAAATTTTCTGATGTGATCTTACAAATTTTCTGATAGCTATGCTTTTGAGCATATAATAATTATTTGTAGTACTGTAGTGTCTAAAATCTTTCTAAGTGATTATGAAAGGAGGAGTCTGTTGTGTCAGGAGCAGTCAAACTCAAAACAAAATACAGCCACCACTCCAGAGAATTTTGTACTACAAAGATTAGATCAAAAAACTTTAATCTACTTCTTTTACCTTAGTAATTTTGTTGAAAACATAAGAAGAGGAATTACATACTTATAGTACCAGCATTAAACCAGCTGAGCTAAAGTATCCTGTGGCATGCCAATCATTTTCTCACAGCAAAGAAATAAGCCACTGCTGGAGTGTCACCTGTGATCCAGGAAACGACTATCAAAAAACAAGGCACTGAATATGGTACATCACAGTGGACAGAAAGAGCCATCCAGCAAAGGATACCTAAGGAAACACAGATGAACCTCACTAGAGATCATCACATTCACCCATTCTGATGAACTTCCCTCCTTAACCCTTTTTAGCCTTGGATAACTTGTTTTATTCTCCACTGGACTTAAAAGAGATCCAGCTGGTGTTAAAAGAGAAATGTGAATTGTTCATTTACTTGAAAGTCCTAAAGTGGCAACAGTCACATTGGATGTAAGGAGAATGAAAACTTTTTTTCACTAATTGCTTCAGTAGGACAGATTTTCACATTAAGTCATTTAAAATTCATAAACCAACAAGATGATAACAGTATGAGTTCCTTCTTTGTATGATCTTTTCCAGATCACCTGACATCTTCCCTGAACAGTACAAGAAAACAGCCACTAATTAGTATATCCACTTTCTCAGGACAAAAGTATATCACACTTCAGATTATTTGATATTAATTATTTTTACTAGTTATTTGTACATAATGAAGATAGTGGCATAGAACATGATAATAGCATTTTACTTCCCCTGGATTTTTTACTTAGTCAGCTCTAGAATTATTCTTAGGTAAGCTGGAAAACTTTCAGATTCACAGGAGTAGATAAAGCCCGTGATTTTTAAGAAGGCTATAAAAGTCACATGCAGACTCCATTAAGATTTTCATTTACCTTAATGGGAAATAGATTATGCAGAGGAGGAGGTTATGCAGATCTGCAATATGGAACATATCCTTTCCACTCCCATAAAATATCACTATTTTGGGGAAATTCTTCAAAACTAGAGGATAAATGGTCTAAGGATGCATTTTACTTTCCAGAGAGAAGCAGTGGCAAAGACGGTTCATACCTGGCCAGTTACAATCATGACTTAAATCTATGGTTATCCCTTGCAGCATGATTTTGCTTGCTCATTATTCTTGTGATAATCTACCCTTAATTCCACTTATCTGAATATTTCAATGGTCTTTAAACATTTTGAACTACCAGAATTGGACATGGGGAGATTCATGGATTTTAAGTCCATACGTGACGACTGGATACAGCTTTGATCTTTCCTTAACAGACCTCTAATTTTCACCTACTTCTTACTGATCTTAATAACCTGCCTTCATTATATCACTTTCTTGAAAGTTTGTTCTAGTATTCATCTACTCTTGCTATGCAAATCTTCTGCTTATCCTTTCCTTTGGACTTTCCTGATCGTCTGGATCAGGAAAGGAAATTGCAGAGCTATCTTTTTTCATGTGCCTGGGTAAACAGTGCCAAGTACAGTATACATGGTCAGCACCGCTGCAAATCTATTATCACCAATAGTAAAAACTAAGGCTCTGAGTGTGTGGTCTACTCTCCATCCCAGCGCTGCTGTCTTTTGGAGGGTTAACTGATGCCAAAGAAACCTAATATGACACAATGAATTTGTGGGCACGCTCATTTCCTAGGGATGAGCATCCTCACTTAGGCTGTTTCCCTGAACACAAGGCTACCTTCAGGTTTCTTGTGATCAGACCAGTTGTGGAGAGGTCAAACACCGCTGCAGTGTCAGCCTTTGAAATTCGAAGTGCAAGGGAAGCTGCAGGGAGTCGGGCCTCTCCTGCAGCGAAGGCGGCAAAACTGCCTTTGCTCTGTATGCGCTGTGGTTTGACTATTGTTTCTTTTGTTCTCGTGTTGGTGAGCCTGGTCCTCCCCACTGTCCCAGAGACAACTGCCTTAAAGTCAAAGAATTTTTTGCTTTTCAGGACCAACAGGTTTGGGCATAGGCTGTCTTAGTGGAGTGAAACAAATGATCTTGCTTTGCAACACAGTGATCTGTTTTCTGTATCAAATGTAGGTTTATTTTATTTTCCTTGGGAATATATTAAGACAGTACTTAAGGAAGAGGTAGAATGATCAAAAACTAATGAACATTTTTTTTTAATAATGTGTAGATTCATTACTTTAAAGAAATACATATATTCTATAATACAGATTACATCTAAAAATCATGTTTACTGACATATTAGGAAAGCTTTTTACTAAGCTTAATGAGAAATGAATATATCTGTGTGACAATATTTGAATTTAGACTTATTTGTCACTAACTAGAGTTAAATTATCTGTTACCTTTGTAACAACCAACAATAAATACTCATGAAGTGACAAGACTACACCACTTCTAACCTGGTATTTTACACAGGGTAGCAGCAAACTAGTAAAGTACAGAATGGTAAACTGTGCTAGTATGGATTATTAAATGACAGTGACTCAAAAAGCTTACTGGACTATTCCTGTTGATTTGATGGAAATCCTGAAGTGTTTTCCTACTTACGCTAAATTTCTAAAAATGTCTATATTCCTCAGGAGAAAAAAAATGCACAGAGGGGAGGGGAGATTATTTTAAAGTAGATTTGAAACTGTTTTATCTACAAAATGAAAGGTTTGCTTTGTGCCTGGAGACTAAGCACTAGGATGGTAGTTTTTGTGTTCCTCAATGTAATGCAAAGAGATTGATACTAACATTAATGTAATTTGGAAGAGGCAGCATGAATAAAAATGAGAATTAAAAAATGGAAATATATTCTACGTAAACTCACTAATAATATGGTTTTGCTTTTAGAACTCTGCCTTAGAAAGATTAATTCACCTCTGTAACTGAGCAGAACTCTGTACAGAAAACAAGGCAGAAGTACAAACAGAAATTTATAGTTCATCTCTGGACGGAGTGCCAGATGCTAGGGAGTATCTTTTGAGACTTTCTTGGCATGCAGGAATAAGCAGGAGATCGGACACTCCAGGAAGTCAGCACGGCACAATCTTAGCCTTTTTGTTTTTGCTCCCCTAAACGGGAAAGTTTCAAAGGCAGCCACCATTGTAAACCCTGTTTCCAAAATCAGTGTGAGAGGATCATGCCACAGGCCCCTAAAAGAGTAAGAGGTTTTAAACTGAGTCTTATGTAAGCCAAGAGCACATATTTGGAGATGGATGATTGCACCTGAAAACCACAGTTCTTACATTTTTTCAGCTGCCAAACCCTTAAAAAAAGACATTGCTTCTGACCTGAAGTAAAAGCATCTTGAAAGTGAACTTGACCTGAGAATAACAGAGAAGACCCAATTAGCAAGGTATAAGCAACCTGTTCTTACGTGAAAACTTTGAAGTAAAACTGTGTGTCAGTTCATCATCACATATGCCCCTCTTACCAAATGAGAGAAGTAAGCATTTTCAGGAGCTGATATATCTAATTTTAAGAGTGATGTGAGAGCTAGATGTATGCCTTTTAGAGGTGACATTTTTTCTCTCCATTGATCACTAAGGTGACCTAGGATGAACTAGATCATGTTTTGATGTCTGCTTTGTAGGCAAGTTGAGAAGAAATGTTTCTCAACTTAGGTTTTTGCCATTTCTTTCTGAAATAAAATGTTCCGGTCCCTGCAATCACGGAGGAGTCACGAGAAATATTTTTCTTTAAGACGTATTTCTCTTTCCTGGTAATATTTTTAAATGTCCATTTGCCCTTCAGGAAACAAATCACATAAATTACCAAAACCATAATGAAAATGCTTAAAAATAATTGGAAATAAAGAAACACCTTTCACCCCAAAACCACAATTTTCTCAGCAACAATAAAAAGCCTCTCCCCATCTTTTTTTTCCACAAGCGTATTAACAGTTTTAGAAGACCAGCTGTAACAGAGTCCTGAGATATTGCATATGGTTCCTTCATTAATTTGAGAAAACACAAAGGATTCTTACCATGTTGCTGTGTCTTCATTTTCCCAAAAGAACTATATAAAAAATAGCAAGTCCCTTTGAATAGGTTGTTCATTTACAACAATCATGGATTCACTAAAAATTCCATTTTTAAACAAAAGTATGATTCCCAAGGAATCAACAAGGAAATGTACAATATTTACAATATGTATACATTTTTCTACCTAATATATTTGCTAAAATGGTGGTGACAGAGAGCTAAGGGATCATTTGCTATTGTTGCCCCCTTTCCCAAATTGCTGAAGGAGGAACTGTGGAAACTCAGTTAATAACCTCAGCTGATGTTTGGTTGTTAGTGTAATGTGGTGCGCTGGTTTTGGCTGGGATAGAGTAAATTTTCTTCTTAATAACTTGAATGGTTCTGTTTTGGATCTGTGCTGAAACCAGTGTTCAGAATACAGAGATGTTGTCGTTATTGCTGAACAGTGCTTACACACCATCAACGTCTTTTACTTTTCTCATGACACCGCACCCCACCAGTGAGCAGGCTGGGGGTGCACAAGATGCTGGGACACAGCCAGGACAGCTGGCCCCAACTGACCAAAGAGTTATTCCATAAAATATTATGTCATGCTCAGCACACAAAGACTTGGGGCGGGGGGGGGGGGCATCCAGAGTGATGGCATTTGCCTTCCCCAGTAACCGTTACGTGTGATGGAGCCCGGCTGTCCTGGGGATGGCTGAACACCTGCCTGCCCGTGGGCAGTGGGGAATGAATTCCTGGTTTTGTTTTGCTTGTGTGTGCGGCTTTTGCTTTACCTATTAAACTGTCTTTATCTCGGCCTATGTTTTTTGTCACTTTAACCCTTCCAGTTCTCTCCCCCATCCCACTGGTGGGGAGTGAGCAAGCGCTTGTGCGATGCTCAGGTGCCAGTTGGGTCTAAACCATGACATGGGGCTGTGTGGCCCTGTGTGGATTACAGAGGCTTTGACCACATTTCAGTTTTTCCCCCTCCTCATTCTATCAACTTGTTCCATACTGCGGTGAAGTGAAAACTAGGTCAAAACCACAATTCTTGCTATTTCTTTGTTGTTGAAAATGACACTTTCAAATTCATCTCACTTCTTGTCTGAAACGGTTTCTTTTAATATCCTAGGATCGGTGCCAGAGCAAGTTTCACCAAAGGAAAACATCTGTTAGGAAGTCGGAGGAGTTTTAGACTGTCCTTTTTCAAAACTACTTTCTAGTGGCTGAATCTCACAGGCACTTAAAAACTCAGGTAAACTAAAAAGCCACTTTTGGTAAATGTAGTATAAACTCACCACAAGCTGGGATCATGAAGACATTTTCTGATTAGCTTTATACTTGAGAGAGACAGAGGTGTACTAAAACAAAATGGAACCAAACAAAAGCCATTTCACATCCGGGTCAGACTACCAGACCTTATTCATTTCCTCTGTGCTGGTCACTTTTGTCCATGTTTGATAGCTCCGTGTAAAAATGCTAGAGATGACAACGGGAAGTCTTCATAAACTCCAATCAGAATTTAAGGTGTAAATGGTCCACTGATGTAAACTGTCACCACTATAAAGTAAGCAAAAAAAATCATGAGCATTTGTAAGAGCAGGAGAACTGTTTCCAGTAAGTATGCTGACTTTCTTTAAAATGGCTTGATAGGATGGATGAGCCCAGTATTTCCTGAAATTTCTGAATGGGTGGGGTTTCCTTTCATAAGAACAATTTATACAAGGCTTAAGAGAAAAAAATGGATTCTATCCAGACTCAGGTCTATACGGTAGGTCTTCGACATAGTTTGAGAGGCTTTAACTACTGAATAAATTCTTATGATGAAATTTAGAAAATTAATTTAGAAAACCAAAGAATGTAGCTAGTTGCTTTTGATTTCTTTATTTAGAAGACTCATTTCATTGTTATTTAGTGCAGAAAAGAAGAGTAGTTGTTATTTCAGCAGCTGAAATGTCCTGAGAAAAAAATGTTAAATGCTTCTTTTTTTCCCTAAGAGAATGCCTATGGCACTCCCCTCACCAAGCTACTGCTTTTCTTAAAGGGAAGGGTAAGGGGAAAAAAAAAAAAGGAAGAAGAAAAAAAAAAAGAAAAAAAGAGTAGTCTACGTGTTTGAAGAATTCTGTGCAGTTCTTGGTTGGTAATAGTTATATTCAAATACATTCAAATGACTGTAAACTTTCTTGGCATGAAAATTCATGCAAATATTGCCTAAATATGAAAAGAAAGACTACATTTAATGGGTGTCTGCCTTATTTCTGCATACACTGCTGCCACTGTCCTTTGCAATGATACATTATTTATTGACACACTTTTCGTGAGAAACTTTGGCTTGGTGTTTTCAATACAGTAGTCCAGAACTCTAGAATTTTTTTGTTTGAAAATTTGCATTCCCTAGAGACTAGGCACGTTTTATGGAATTATATGATAGATAGCATATACTGGAGAGCTTTTAGCCTGACGAAGCGAAGGAAAGAAAAAAATACAAAATAGGGGGATCAGTAGCAGGAAGGAAGGACAGACATTAGTTCTTATTTTCTTCTTTCACCATGCATTCTAACTTTTTCTTAGCCAAAGGGTACAAGTGATGAAATAGGTTGTTTTCTCTTCCCAGAGTATGGGAAATTGAATATAAATGTGAATACTGAGTTTTAAATTTTAGAATTTAGTCATAAAAGGTGTGATTTGTAAAAGAAAAACTACTTTGCAGATTCAATTCATCCTAAAGTAGACATTTAAAATTAGTCAGCTAAACAGACCCAAAAGGTCTCAATCAGGGAATCACAGAATGGCTGAGGTTGGAAGGAACCTCAGGAGGGCAGCTGGTCCAGAACCCCTGCTCAAAAACGGCCACGGAGAGTCAGTTGTCCAGGACCATGTGTAGATGTTTTTTTTTAATGCTCCAAGGGAAGAGACTGGGCAACCTGGGCCAGTGCTTAGTCACCCCCACAGTAAAAAAGTGTTTCCTGATGTTCAGAGGGAACCTCCTGTGTTTCAGGTTGTGCCCATTGCCTCTGGCCTTCTCATTGAGCACCTCTGAGCAGAGCCTGGCTCCGTCCTCTTTCACCTTGTTTAGGTATTTACATGCATTGATGACATCCACTCTGAGCCTCCCCTTTCCCAGGGGAACAGTCCCAGCTCTCTCAGCCTTACTTCATATGTGAGGTGCTCTAGTCCCTTCGTCATAAGTCTATTGTCTCTATTTTCTCTCCACTTAATCTTTAAGAATTCTAAGCTTATTAACTCAGACATCTACAATTGGGAAATCCACAGTTAGTCATACTCAAGAGCTGAAATGACTGTACTTCTTAAGACAACGTTGACTTGATTTTATAGTGCAACTGTTAATTTCTGCCATATACTTCAGACCTATTGCCTTGTTTCAGAGAGAAAGCTTTACTAGAATCTTTGGCACATATAACATACAGCTATTCAACCAGTTGATGTTTTGAGATGTGCTACCCTATTTCCTGGCTCTAGAGAATTTGTTTTCTCAGTGTTTCGAAAATGCTATCTTTTCATACAATTGCCTTCTGATCACCACAGAGAATACTCAAATAATTTCTTAAAAAATGCTAGTTTGTTCCACACCAGTGGATGATCTGGTCCCTTTGAAACTCACAGGCTGAGCCATAGACAAAATCCAACCAAGTAGCTTAACATGACCACTGACCTTTCCAGAAGTTCCACTGTAATAACCTGGTCGTGAAGACAGTGTGAAGCCTGAAATCAGCCTTATAATATCTTTGGACTTGACAGTCTGTATAAAGCAGAAAAAAGCGACAAATCAGCCTAATACAGAACTTCTTAGCTTTGACATTTAAAAAAAACCTGAGGGATTAATAAATCAAACATATTAGAAGAAAATACATTGCAATTAAAGAACTTCACAGACACAGGGAAGTTAGATTGCTAGCAATTTGATATTACATTTTAAAAACATAAAAAATATAAGAATATTAAAGCTCAATCACATTGAGATCTAATGACACCTTTTTTTTAAATGGTTATTGTTCTTGCATTTATGAAAAATCAGATGAGGTGGTGATGGGCCTTTGCCTCATGCCCCATTACACCACTAAGATATGCATAAAACTGCACTACTTGATGCTTTGCCTGGCCTTGCCCTGATTACTTAAATGAAGGTTTATTGAGAAGACTATCATAATAAAGACTACGCTGTATCTCTGAAGCAGTCCTGCAGTATATGACATTACAGGAAGAGGCTGTCAGGGGGTTTTGATGTGCGGTTTCTTTTAGCCCTTTAAAAAAAAAAAAAAAAAAAAAGAAAAAAAGGAAAAGGGGGGAGAAAAGTGATAAAAAAGTAATGTTTAAAATAAGAAATAAACCAATGTGTAGAAATGCACAGTGCCTTCAAGTTTCCAGCGGTGCTGCAAGGGAAGGGCACTGCCATGTAAACAGCGCCATCTAATGGGCTTTGTGGGATTAGCTGGCAAAAGCACTCACGAACCTTGATTTGAGCAGCATTCTCATGTTGTGGCAGAGCAGCTATCTGAACATTATTAGGAACATTAGCAATACAATTTTTGGTATTGCAATAATTTGAAATTTAAATGTAATTGAAAATGTTATTTTCAGTATAATCTGGTCGTTTCAGGCCCTGTTCTTATTTGAATGGGTAATGCTGAATCTTGATTTCAACATGAAGCAATCGTAGAGCTATTTATTGGTTTTAAAAACAAACTGCACTCATTTCAATATTGAAACTATAAAAATAAATTTAAAAATTTGAAACAGTAAATAAAAATGTTTTTTTAAATAGAGATTAAAAGATAAAAGGTCAGATTGGACAAAGCTGGAAAGCAGGGAGAAACCTCTGAATTTTAGTGGTTTATCCCATTCTTAGCTAAATGTAAGAACTGAACCACAATATCTGACAGCCTCTTAGTTCTTCCCTACTCCTTTCAATCTCTAGCTTCTTAGTCTATCTTCCTTTAACCTTTTGACTCTTTAAAATACATATAGGGGTGGTTTTACTTCATTATTTTATTTCAAGTTTATTTTCTCTCTGCAACAATATTTTCAGTGTAGTGATCTTCATGGAATTTAATATTAAAAAATTACCCTTTATACACAGTAAGAATTCCACAGCAGTAATATGTCTTCGTTGCACTAAAATGTCTTAGAATGAACAGAACAAGAAGCTTCCTAAGGCGACCTAAGCCACCCTATAGAATTGGGTATCCCTGTCACTGAATGCTGTAAAAATATACAGGGATGATAACAGACTCCTAAGCCATACGGCATTTTTTTGCACAAGAGGAGACAAAAAAATAAAATGGAACTGTAGTCACAAAGAAAACCAAGGATGATCGCTATAATAAAACTACAGGCCATGTTTTATGAAGCTATAAACACAAGCTTCAGCCACAAAATAAGCTAGCTGTCTTTAGACTGCTCAACAAACAGATACATTTCCAGAGCCTATAAAATATCTCTGAGATTCTAATTAATAAAATTCCAAGCTATAGCCCGTGCAGTTTAGGTAATTCACTGAATGTGAAATAATGATGTGTCCTCAATACTACTGATACCTATGTTACAATATCTAGAGGAACTTTCACAGCATTTAATGAACTGTAATTATGGATGACCTCGTCCTTGATGGCTTGAGCTGTGCATGCATTGTGCATGCATTGCAAGACAAAATGCCATCATAGCATTTCTATTAACGGACCTTCAGTGTTCTTCTCTCCTTCCACTAATGTTAAAGGAATATGAAATAATACGTACATAGACACAAAAAAAAAAAAAAAAAAAATAAAAAAAATTAGGCTTATTACTTCGTATCTCCCATACTGCAGAAACAAAGGTCTGGAAGATACTTCAAGAGACCAGAAAGAATAGAAGCAAACTCTTCTCTAAACTTATAGTATGAAAATTCAGTGAAGTGCATTCCACAGCCTTACAGTGTCACACCATACTCAAACTTAGAATAATATTTCTCATACTAAATATAAAGCTGTTTTTTCCTACAAATTAAAACAGTGTCAATCTCTTCTCTATGCTTACCTGCTACGTACAGAGAATAACTGATCATTTCCTAGTAATTACAATCTTAAACATCTGAAAGATGAAGTTGTGCAGACCAGGCTCGCCCTGCACCCACACCCACACACCCCAGGCCCCCAGCAGCTCATGCTTTCCAAACCTTTTAGTATTTTTTACTTCACTGAATTCTGTCTAAACCTCTATGTCTTCTTTAATATAATGTCCCCAAAGCGGAAAGCGTACTCTGTCTCCCGTTCAAGTTAAAGTGTGATAATTAATTTCTCGCCACAGTTCACATGCAGTGTTACTGTTAACACATCTCAGAGTGAGAATTGACCGTTTTGCAGCACACAGTGTGGCCGTTTCATTTTTAATTTGTGTTCAAGTATGATTTCAAAATTATTTTCTCCAGTATCGCTGCCAATCCAGGCTTTCCTCATGGTGGTACTGTCAGAGTGGAGGTCCAGGACATAGCCACTTTGCAATCCCACCTGAAACTAACTCCCACTTTGACCAGAAGTGACCAGAACCTCCTCTTTGTTGATGTTTTTGTGACATGTTGTCCACTAACTTCATGGTAATTTCATCACCATAATGAAACTTTGATTCATCACCACGATTCATCTTTTTGTGAGAAGAAACGAGATGGAGAGCCTTCTTCAGTCAAGAGAGGGCATCTTTTTTTTTGCCCCCTATTGAACAAGCAGGTTGTGTTCACAAAGGACAAGGTTACCCTGGTGTGCAGTTGGAAAATCTTGGAGTTTTGACCTATTTATTAGGGTTCACCTGCTCAGAGGCTGATGCCTTAGCAGGTTGCTCTAGCATCCTGTTAGGAATTAAAATTTGACCAGCAGTTGTGTGATGGGTATATAGTCAGGTGGATCTCGAGGTAAAAGGCTCTTCTGAAGTAAGTGTTGCTAAGATTTGCGAGTGACTCAGCCGGGCAAATTCTTTTGCTGTCGTGCATCAGCATCTCATGAGTCAAGCAAATAAATTGTCATGACACATTTTGAAAATGCAGGCACTGAGCAATGACTGCATAGCTTATTTCATCGTTGTAAATTACAGAAATAATTTGAAGCTTGAATTCAAAAAGGCTAATAATTTTTCTTAAATACTAGTAAGTGGCTGAAGGTGAGTCAGTTAAATGATCAATATGTCACTAATTCAGATCCCTAAGAAGTGAAATCTGTTCTTTTGATGCCCAAATTCTTTACGGAAAACCCTATGATCACCCATGCTTTTACACTAATCTCCACTGTTTTTTCTGGCATTCCCTGTGACCTCTTCAACTTTTACTACTCATGTTAAAATTTTTATATCCTTTATTCCTTCTACCTATATTAGTATTGTATCAAGACTTTGTTCCTTTTCCCTGTCTTCGTTCTCATGGGGTTTTATTCATCTCTGTTGTGGAAGCACGATTTGCCCTTGCCTTTATCGCTTACACAAACAGAGATCATATTGTGAAGTCATACGCCCTGGAACCTCCATACACTTCCAATAAATATTTAATCTGAATTTTCCTTCAAAATAGGAAAATAAAACCTATAAATAAATGTTTCACATCATTTCCTGAGGGTCTTTTTCCCTTAGTAAAAGGCAGTCTTAAATCTCTTGATTCATGCTGCCATCTAGCGGTCTTTTGAGAAATTAAAAACCGCTTCATTCCAATAGGCGCAGTCTCCCACTCCCTGGCCTATTTCAGACCTATTTAGCTTTTTCCTAGACTCAATTACCTCAGAGCAGACATTCAGTGAAGTGTGGAAAGAGTTAGCTCCAAAACTGTCTTTTAACATTATATTCTGGTTTCATATGATAAATTTAGGGTTTGTGCCAAATAGTGCAGTTACTAGAAACATTTTGGGGTTTATCTCCCGTAAAGTAATAGACAGACAAAATGAAAATACAAGAAATCAAAAATTTGCTATTTAACAGGTATATAACTGTGCTTATCCTAACGCTTTGTATATACTGGGCTTTCTTGAATGTCTATCTTTCCCACCATCAGTTTATATGCAAAAGGATTTTTTTCTTAGAATCTATGAAAAGATGTGAAATTACAGACAGATAAATACCTTTGATTTCAGGGGATCAATACTAAACCTATCTCAAAAGCTATAAAATTATTGCAAACATTTTTATTTTAGAATAAATGTAAGGCATGGTCATTCCAACTTTTTCATGGTAAGAGATCTGTTTTAACAATTCATTAATTATAGCCTTCTTCTCCTAGGATAACTTCATTTGTGTCTACATTTGAAATTAGAATACCGAACAAGTCACTCCCAGGTGTCTTTCAATGACATATGCTTTTCTGCATTGATTTTATAGGTAGCTAAACATTTGCTTTAAGAGGGCTGGTTCCTAAAACTTAAAATGCCTGACTCCAACCGAATCCCTGTTAGACTGTATTTACCACTAAATAGCTCTGGCATAGATTAAGAGCATTTGCCTACCAACCGGTAGGCACTGCTTGCAAGTGTTTTATGCCAGCACATGGGTTGGCAGGCAGATAGTTTGGTGGACTGAAGATAGCTGGAAGTGCTGAACCTCTTCTTGAGCGCAAACTGGCTGAAAGATAATAAAAAGATTACATCTCTGAATGAATATGCAAAGCCTGAGCAGAATCTACTCGCTGTCCTCCTACAGAAGTTATAATTTGTTCATTCCAAAACTTTATCACTAAGAACATTATTGGTCTTCCTCCTGTATTTCTGTGTTGACTTCCCTAGAAATCCAATCTTTGCTCCAATTGCTGTATTAGTAAGCAACACAGATATTGCCAGTGCAGGTGCTTGTCATCTAAAAGTCATCTTCCTGAATTCATACAGTTCTGGGATGGAAAGGGGATCTATTTTGTAAAAGCTTTGTTTCCATACACTTCTGTAATGTAAATTGAACAGTTTTATAAAATTATACTACAGGTTAACTTAGCTATAAACCTAACTACTTTAGATACTTTTAGACCTAGTCATAATACCCTGAAACATTATCATTGGGCTAAACAGCTCCTAGAAACTAACAAGGGTAAAAGAGTTTAGTACATTTAATAACTAGACTTTCATTCAGATATGTTGTTTTATTCCTTCCTTTCTGACAGCCATCAAAATAAAGCTAGCAGTAGGAGCAGAAAAGGGCTATAAAAAGAAACTGGCTATAGAAAAGGGGATGGGGAAATGGCTGTTTCTATACGTGATTCCACCATTTTATCCACAATGATGAGAATCAGCTGTCAAGTGAGAAAATTGTGACAGGCTCAGACAGAGGACTGGATGAAAGGGGTGAAAAAGATCTCGTCTAAAATCTAGTTAAACCTTTGATATGATGCCACATTGAAAAGTTGTTCATTTAACCAAGGACACTGAGATTAGCAGATTAATTAGTAAATTAGTCAAGCTCAGTAAATAAATTCATAAATTAACTAAGGGACTGGACAAAATGGAGGGGGCAATGGGTTATGCAGAAAGGGAAGTTTCACCTGCCAGGTTGAAAATAGGTGAAAAACGGATTCTTCCACATCATTCTTGAAATTTATTTTATTTAATATTTTGATTGTAGGAGCCTCACGCTAAAAGTTATGAGCTGTAGATGGAATCTGAACGTGGTGTAAAGGTTGGAGGTGTTCAATACTGGTATCAATATCAAAGGCTGGACTAGTGAAATGGGAAGAAGTATAGAAGTAAGAAATATTAGATCATGCATTTAGAGATGTGTACAAGAAAGCTGATATTGTGAACTGAAAATTTAGCAACCTAAAATGACAAAGGAAGAAAACCAATTATGTCTCCCTGAATCCTAAGGGTTGGCGGTGTAGTGTAGCCAAAATAACATTTTTCAGCTATTAAACTATTATTTCTGCCATCCTGCTGAGAATTCGAGGTACTGTACATGATTCTGATAAACCCATTGAAGAAGGATTAATAAAATTTCAAACAGATATATTTCAAACAGATCATGTGGGCTTAAGAAAACAAGAAAAAAATCCCAGAAGACCAGGTTTACCTAGTTCAGTGAAACAAAGGCTGAGAAAGGATGTAATTCGTGGACCTTTACTTCTCCTACTGGAAAAAAGTGAACAATGAGAACTTAAGTAAGTGTCATTCTTTTCTGATTAAAACCATATATATATATATATACTTCTATTCTGTTTAGTTATCTTCTACTGAAGAGAGAATTCAAGGGGAGAAGAGGAAGTAAAAGGCTAGCAGGTTTGGCCTGACAGAACGATCCCTGAGCTATCATTCCACCTGGCATCACTTTAAAACTAATTGTAGCTTTTCTATAAAGCTATTTTTTTTGCACTGTGCTACTAGGATCTTGGGGCTTTCATTTTTCAGCTGTGCCTTCCACGAGCTGAATCACAATGTATATGTCTAACTAGATCAACTAATGTCATGCATTCAGATTGCAGATCTCTCAGCTAGTCACTTAAGGCTCCCTTTACAGTCAACAGAAAGAAGTGGGACTTAGAGGCACAATTTTTATCTGCCTCATCTTAAATTCGTGCTGCAATATCAGATAAATGGCACCCCAGAAGTGCATACTGAACGATTAGCTCTGAAATGGGCTTCTAAAATACAGTACTTGTGATGAATCTCACTCTGTTTCTAACGTACACATAGTAAAACTGTGTGTAAAAAGAGGCTGTGTGGAGTACTGCACTCCCCAGGTACCACAGACTCAGGAGAAAATGAAAGCCGTTCTGTGGTAAAGGTGGAGATAGAACTCAGAACAGCTGTGGTTCGAGCCATGTATTTAGTACATGTTATAGTAAGAACTGCGCATGCTATCTGCAATTCTCACAGAATAATAAAAAAAAAAAAAAAACATAGCTCCAGAAAGAATGCAAGGACTGAAATGATTTAGAGTCCTTTTATCATCGTAAGCTATCATTATGAGACTACAACTGAAATTAGTTTATATGAATCAGCAAATCCAAAGCAATTAATGTAGCTACACATGCACTTTGGGAGTGTATCACGCCTTTCATCATTTTTGTTTACAGCTTGTCATTCTGAAGCATCATATAAAAGCAACAGCCTTTACTGTTCTCTATACAGGGCTCAGAAATGCCATGAAACACTAAATTGAGCAAGAATGAATACTGCCCATTAAATTCATTGATAGACACATTCTGTCCTTGCAAGACCATTACACACAGACTATGCTTTTGATATTTTCCTTCTTTTACGCGCTGCCTGGCAAAGTGATGAACATTTTTCTGTGTTTATAGCTGTGATCACAAATTATTTTAACCTCCTTTTGTTAGCTGTCTCTAAACAACAATGCTAATGACTATGGGTTGACAGATGAGCAAATAAATGAAAACCTTCCTCTGCTATTAATAGTTGTTTAATCAACTCTAAGATGAATAAAAAAAAAATGACACTGAAAAATATAGTCAATTAATAATCTAAGAGTTTCCATAACTAGTAATTTTTCCTTTGTATATGCATATGAAATGTGGGTCACTTGAACTCTCATTTCACAATGGGTTTACTGAATTCAGTGTAGCTGAGTATTTTTTAACTGAATAAAAAACAAAATAATCACAATTATAACTGTGAAAGCAGCACATCCAACCACATACACCTGTAGATAAAAGTGCTTAAGTGGATATCTCCCCATTATCTGTTCTAAGAATTTTGGGGGGTTGTAAAACCAGATTTTCTGACATTCTATTTTTTATTTTGAGTAGTACATGAATTTGCCATTGACAATTTTGCTGAGTTAATTTCTGGTTATGTCCAATGAACCTCAGAAAGAAAAGTCATGGTTTTATGAACACAGTGACTGCCTAAGTCACCTATGATACATTTAATTGAATAAAATCCCATAAATAAGGCAGCTAATCTTAAAATTAATGTCAAACAACTTACTGCCTTTTACTGAATTAAGTGCATTAAGATATACCACTTCATGCAGTTACAAAATAAGATGTGCATCTCAGTAGCATATGACATCTGGAACTGAAAAATTATATCTTCAGCATCATTTTTTATAATTTTTATAATTTTTTATAATTTTATAAAAAATGGGTTTCTGATATACTGGCAATGTACCTAAGAGTTCAGCCATCAAAATAACATATGTCAATGTGAGATACTACTGTACTATTTTAGAGCAGTATATCTCTATATTATTATCTCCAAAATTACCTAGGCATTTAATTCCCCTGAGATCAATAAAAAGGAGCTTCTTTGTGTCAGCTGAGTTGATCTAATATATGAAAGTTATAAATTTAAATATTCAGTTGTCTTATCTCTCTTGTCTAGTTAACAATGACCTCATATATTTAAAAAAATAACAGTTTTATTTTAATTTCCTAAAATAAATTCCTAAAAAAAAAAAGAAAAAGTCAGCTCCTTACCTTCAAGGAACTTAAAGACCAGCTGTGCTTCTGATGCCAACCCAAACAGATTTACATGCACATTTCTCCAGATGTCATGTCAATCTAAGATGTTAAATGACTGATTTTGGTAGGGTTTTCTGAGATTTTTAGGACAAATAATATTCTGAGTATGAGGAATTTCTTCATCATAAAGTATTTGCTGATTAATGGAAAGTAATTCAGGGAAAAAAAATCCTTCATCTTGTAATTGCATTATTAAAATGAACCAAGACTCCGCTCATCACAGAAAATAAAAAGAAGATAAACTTATGTTTTGATATCCTGAACTGACTGTACTAAAGCTATTGCTATATCTTAGATCCAGGAAGTCTTCTCACATGTATTTAAAGTTCTGGTGTTACGCTCAATTTATTTATAAAACTATAATGATGTAAAATGTAATGTATTATCTAACTTCCAACTTCTATTGGTTTTGTTTGATTGTCCTGAGTTTTAATGGTAAGTCAATGTTAAAACAAAATAAAACAAAACAAATAAACAAACAAAAAACTCAACCAAAAAGTAGAGAGGGAATAAAACAAAATAAATCATGGATCAAGTCAGTTGCTTTTGTATTTCATATGAGACCAGAACTGAAATCTAAGCGAATTCCTCTTTGATCTCCTCTCTTGCCCTGGTTACCCTGTCTAGAAACTGCATAGCCAGGAACAAATACAAGTCCGTGATGTGACTGATCAAAGAGTATGGGCCATCAGTTCACATGATTATGAGCACCTTAGGTGGACTTTTTTGGTACTTGTATTGGAAAAGAGGAAAGAGGTGGACTTTTTGGCACTTGGTTTGGAAAAGAGGAAAGACTTCCTTTCCTCAGCTTCTTTTCAGTCCTTATTTACAGGAACAGTTGGAAATTATGTTTAACACAACCAACTACAACTATCCAATTGAAGCATTAAATAGTTATACTAGCCTTTCACACCTGGAAATGCAATTTTAAAGTCCTGTGATATAAAACATGAAAATGAGTCAGTAGATGTATCCAGGGACTATTTCTAGCTACAGCGCAAAAATATGTAGCTTTTAGGTGTAACTGGGAGTTTTGTTAAGTCAAGACTCAGGAATAAACTAGAATTCAGTTATGCCAGGACTGTTAGCACAAAGTGCCAGCTTGCAGTGGACTTGGCCATATTCATAAGAACTCCACAGTTTGTCTATGTTTTAGTTGTTTCCTCCTTTAAAATAGGAATGCATTTTCAAAAGTTTATAAAATAGTAAAAGGAGCAGGAAATTGTTCTCCAAAACATGCTTTCAAATTTCTATTACACTTAGTATCTGTATAGAATTACGGTAACACAAAATATTTCCTCCAGAGAAGCCAGGAGGAGTTTTTCAGCAGCTCTCAGTAGTGTAACTTCCCTGGTCTGCAGTTAAAAAAGGACAATTTAGAAAGAAAATTTGTTTCTTCTAATTCTCCTGGGACTTCAAACCAGCTACAGGGACTTTGCTCTTGGTATAGACCCCAAGTATGAAACACTTCAGCTCCAAAGGGAAATGTTTCAGAAAGTTATGAGAACGCTGGGATATCATGGAAATCAGTCCATGAACTTCACAACAGTAGAGACAAGTAACAGCTGCTGCAATTAAGGAGTCCAGTGGAAGCAAAGTTACAAAAATCAAACTGTGTGTCCTGTTTGATCTCTGTACAGTTCTGATGCAGAGATAATAAGTATGTGGACCAAATTCTATCACTGTGATGTTGAGTTTCTGAAGAAACTCCCATTATACATATCTGCAAGATAGTTTACTCTTTGGGTCACACTGCCACCATCAGCTCTGACTTTAAGGTAACTGGTCCATTAGCACACATTGTGTGTGATGCATTATGTTCACTTCCATGAAAATGGATTTGTACATTGGCAGATCTCTGAACATCAAAATCACACTCCTGTTTGTTGTTTAGCTGCAAGTTAGAAAAAGTCTGACAAGTCAGAAAAATACTGAAAATGGTATGGAATAGATGCAAAATCTAAGCAGCTATGTCAACATCTACCTAAAGAAATTATTGACATTCTTCATCTTCAGTTTACTCATGTTTTGATGATTTTTAGTAATTTTGATGATTAATTTTTTTTTAATTGCTAAAGAAGTTTAAACTGAACTCTGACTACTCTTTTTTTTTTCAATTCCGTCACTCTATATTGTGTTATTTTCTTGAATCAAATTGTTGATACTTTCTGTACTCCACTTCCTGGATTTTTTATCACATACAAAACAAATCTATCCAGAAGTATAAGGCATATTTATTCTTCATATTATAACTGGAACATTAGTATCTTTCTTAACCACTTAATTGTGAGTATGGTCCAGCTATCTATCAAAACTAATAACCCTAATAATATCTAAACCTGACCCTGAGATCCCACAGGTGAGACTCTGTGCAGGTAGTGCCTGAATTGTAGTTATTACTGCAAAGGATGATTTCAGATGTGCTGAATATATGTGCCTTCATGCATAACTCAGCAGCTCTAGAAAATGTGATGTCTTATAGGCATTTCCAAACGCTAAAAAAAATTGTATTTGCAAATACTTCTATAAAAAATCTAGAGTCCTGAACTGACAAATGGATTTTTCACCAGCGATAATCCAGAATAGCTTCCTAAACTTAACAGCAGGAAGAGGAATCCACCTAAACTGTCTTGAAATATGACAGATTATGAAGTTACACCACTAATGCAATGGATTGCCGTGTTGTGTGATTCAATGTGTTTTCCCTCTGTCTCACTAGGTGGAAGACTCAAGTGGCTCTGCTTTGAAAGGATCATCCTTTCAAGGGTCGGAAGGGACTTTCATTGTTACATAAAATATTGTTCAAATACCCAAATGTAAATGATTTTTTTAAGACATCCACTTAAGCTGAACCATTTCATGAATACTCAGCCTCAGGTTACTGTGCATTATTTAACGGAGTAACTTCCCAAGACAGTTTATTACATCTGGTGGATTTTTGGCACGTGTCCACTTCACAAATCCTGTGCAAAAGGCACACTCTGTACTACATCTTACACTAAATAGTCAGTCTTACCCTTAAAATAACTAGACATACTTCCAACATTTTGTTAAGGGCTTTCAGTCTCATGTAGAAAGACTGGCCTTAAATGACACTGAAAGAATAAAAATAACCGTGGCTACTGTCTTACCTGGAAAAAAACAAAGAGCAAAACTTTTTTTTTTTTCCTATTACTGTACCAACTTTCAAAATCTTATTCAGGATTAAAAAATCTTGAAGAGAAAACACTTTCTGCACTTAAAACAAAGAAGAACTAATAAATTAGTTCCTTGCAAAGACTGTGGGTCTGAAAAGTTATTGTGTTAATTTAGTGCTCCCATGCTCCCACTCCAGGCTTGCAACCATTGTCTGATAAATAGGTTTTAAACTGAGGATTTTGTAAGCTGTGAATGTGCCCAAACTCCCATTATTGCTAATGGAAGCTACCTACACACTCCCTGGCTTGTTTTTTTGATGGTTTTTTTTTAGTTTCCTTGAAAAGTACATTATCTAAAGCACTTAGCACTGTGGTAGCTAATAGCAAACACGATTTAAAGACAGAAGCACTAATAATGTGTAAAAGGGAATTCAGTCTGTCTGCTCTACATGATTCTGTGCTTCCGCCATCTTCTCTCATGTTTTTTCTATGATATGACACATTTTATTTCACACTGAACGTACAAATGATACAAAAAAGCAAAATTACCAAGAGAAATAGCTTACTGCCTGGTGAGGGAAAGTGCTAAGATTTATGGCCATGGCTTGGATGTTTCCTGTTATCTATTTTAAAATTGCATAGCTCCACCGACAGCAGAAATTTATAGCATTATCAGTGAGATGGGAGTCTGACACTGTTTCTTGAAGCAGATAAGTATTGTCCTACCAGCCTCAGCCAGCGTGACCCAAGAAGCTCTGTCCACATGGGGAATGTCCTCCCAGTAGTACAGGGCATTACCCAAAAATCTTCATGCGCCTTGTGCAACGCTTCAGCCAGGCTGCATTACTAGAAGGACATGAAAACCCTGTATCATTAACATGGGTATATGGCAAGGTCCGTGTAATATCTACATACCTCTAGACATACCAGCATAGGAGACAAACCACCGCATCACCTACACATAGCCATGCCTTCAAAAAAAATCTTTTTTTTTTTTCTAAATTCATAGATGAATATACTGAGTTTACATGTTTGTATGTATCCTTCCTTCTAGTACACCATTTTCTCTAATCTGTTTTCTGAGGGCTTGTCGGAGTGAGCAATCCCCCCTCCCAAGGCAATAACTAATATTCCTTGCGTGGCGCAGCACGCAAAGGATGCAGTCTTTTGTTGTGTGGCAACTTCCCATTTAAATCTTTAAAAGACCATCATAGAAGCTGGGCTGGGAGGCTTATTTCCCCCCAAAGAATAATGCATATCTCTTTAAAGAATCATAATGTGGAACCTGTGTAAGAGTGGAAAAGAAAGAGGTACAGAGACAGAAGATTGTTTATTCAAAGGAATTGTGTATTCTTTTGTGATGTGCAAGAAAGTGCTTTGATTCAAAGCGCAATAATTTACATGTACTTTTTAGTATAAATTATCTTCAAGTCATATTCCTAAAACTGCTCCTTTGCATCTTAACCTAATGCATGTGGATAATCTCAAGATATGCAAAATTATTTACAAAGATAACATCTCAAATGAGCTGTTGGTGCTGCTGGAAATGAACCAATATTAATTGCCTTGCCAGGCTCTTCCCAACAAAACAAAACAAACAAACAAAAAGCAGAAACAAAAAATCTTATTTCAGGTATCTCTTTAGTTCAACACTGCTTATTTGGAAAGGAAGGTTACAGAGTCTCCTTTCTTCAAAGAGAATAAACAATAGGAGGCCATATCTTTATTCAAAAACCCACGTCTGTTTTTGCAGTCAGTTCTCTGCCTAAAAGAAGCTCTGTCTCTCTCGGCTTCCTCCTGGAGCGACGCTCACGCTGCTTCCCTCACTGCTGAGTTCGTTTCAGACCCACGTAAATATGCCCTGGCTTCATACTTGCTTACACATGGATATGGATGTGTGAGCACATGCATTGTTTTGTTCATTTCAATTTAAATATTGCAGTTATTGTCTCCATTTATGCAAAAGAAGATACCTTCAGTGCTCGTGCCAGCTTCTCTTCACAACTTGTGATGCTGACCTATGTCTGGGCACAAGTGTCCTAACGTTTCAGGCACCAGTAAAAAAAAACCACTTAACTGTACTCTCAAGTAGCTTGAATAAAACAGGGATTAACAAGTTATTCTATGCATGAGACTAGCAGCAACATCTTTTAACACCATGCTTTCCATCTTTCTGTCCTTCCACCATATCTGTCTGAAGCCGTGCATTTAAAAACCATTATCTATTATGTAACACGTATGAATACATCTGTATGAAATTCAGCCAGCATACAACAAAAGAGCTGCTCTAATTTTTGTTTGATTATTTCATTAGAAGGAAAGGTGATTTACTGGAAATGACAAAAAGGTATTTTCTTGGGAAAAAATCTGGTTTACCTGCCTTTGCATTCTTTATTACTTTTGTGGAACAACAGTGGCATGAACAAAGGTCACAAGGAGTTTGTTATATTGTTTAGCTCTCACTTAATGTCTTTTACTTAGAATTAGTTATTCGCTATGGCGGCGTGTATGTGTGCCTAGAGCGGACACTAACTGCGGGACACCTCACCTATCCTGTCTGTTTTCCCCAGATTTTTTTCATATGCTGCTGTGATGGTTTTATCTCCATCCTACCTCTTAAGTCCCTGTACCTGCACAGAAAGCACTGTCCTCTGACCCTGGGCATATCTGCTGACTTCAGGATGTTCCTTTTAGCCTAGTTATGCCATCTTGATGATGCCACGTAATCTTTCATGCCTTCTGAGGAAGGATGTCTCTGCATGTGATAGTATTCTGAGTTTGAGATGTATTGAGACATTGGCCCACAAGGGAAAAAAGGCAATTTACTTTTAATAATGTAGAAACAAAAATTAAACACAAAAAAAAGAAAAAACTGTATTAGTAACTGGAACCTCAAAGCTGTTACTTAAATAGTTGACTTTAGCATAGGCTTACTTGCTTTTTCAGGTTTATTTGGTTTTATTCCTGTCTTATCAGTGCTTGATCTTGGTTACTAGAATTGAACTATTTCCTTGCCAATGTTTTAGCTCTAGCCCTCTATTTTGATATTGGTTTTCATTTAGCATCAAAGGGTTTGAAAACACTGGAGTTTTCAGATGATCTTGTAGATCCTTTAGTTCAAATATAAATCACCTTCCATAAAAAATCTCCCTTTTAAATACTAAAACTCTTGTAGTGAAAAAAAAAAAAAAAAAAAGAAACAAAAAAAGAAACAAAAAAAAAAAATAAATTATGACAAGTAATTTTTTTAAAGTCAGTTTTAAAAGAAAAAGAAGTTAAAAAAGGGCCTGAACTATTCTCTGAAGAATACTTGAGTTAGGAATGAGAGAGCAGGAGATATATTTACTTTTTGTTATATTCACATGCACAGCTCTCCTCTTCAGCATGTCCATGAAAGCCAGACACTTTCATGACCGCATTTCAGACCTTAGTACCTGTTGTTCTGTTGCTTTATAGCTGAGAACTGTGGAAAATGGATTAGAAGACATTGATAAGAATTGCTCTGTGTCTAGAAGCAGCAATGGAGCAAAGAAAGAAAAAAGATAATTAGCAAGTAATGAAGAAAGATTTGGTAAACAGCAAGTTGGTTTTATCCCTTTGAGTCTTGCTGTGATGCATGTATCTTGCACGTGATGCTGTATTGATTTTCCATCCTTAGCAAGCAAACTGCAATGCAACACTTTCAGAATCTACCTACAGGTAATACTATACTTCCTGTGACACCCTGGGCTGAAAAAATTCTAGAAAGGGAAGTTCTACATCTTGTCAGTGATGCAGCCAGCCAAAATGCCTTTGCTATATCAAGTGACAAGAGCATTTCCTTACTGGAAGAGAAATTCATAGTGATCATCCCTTAAAATAAGCTGTCTGGGAAGGACTGAAATGAACACCTTCATTTCTAAGATCATCAGTGATGTTTTCTATTATCATACCACTCTGTTAGGAGAATCTGACAGAAGATGAGCACAACTTTTATCCTTCAAATAAGCGTTGTCATTCAATTCTTAAAATAATTAGTAGTCCTGTCTGTTCTTTGAAATTGCCATTGGCGTTCCATTTCGCTTTAATTGCCTTTTTTGTTCTTACTTCTCTTTTCTAAAACATCAGTTAAGCCAAACAAGTCAGTCTTACAATTCATTCAGTTTCCCAGGTCCAGTAATTACCAGATATCTGGGCATGGTCCCCAGATTGGTGCCTCTACTCTTTAGAATTACTCAGCGGTGCTAGGGAGAAGTCCGTCTGGGTCTCAATTTATTTAGTGCACCAAAGACTGTGCCTATACAGACACATACCTATGTTCGCATGTGCTGCAGGCACCTGTTAAACCAGAGCAGCCCTGGGGCTGGAGGCATTGAGCTAGCCCACATGGAGATCATGCAGATCAAACATGCTCTTAAAAGTTCAGCCTGCTATGGAATAGTTGTTAATGTATCAGTTTCTGAATGCAATATTATCAGAGGTAATAGATTATTATGAAAGTCAATGAGACCCTTCACATTAAGCTGTTAACATACACTTTTCCCAATGGAGTTCCTATGAAGTGTATATGACCTCGACTGATCCTATATAAAAGTTCTTACTATGCTATTTAATTTTCCAGTACTAAATTTGGTCTATTTTTATTTCTCACTGATACTTAAAATATATATTTCCTCTCTTTCACAACCTGGCACTGTTGTTGCAGGACAACAAAGTTCAAAGAAAATGGGACAAAGCCAGGCAGATTTAAAAATAATTTAAAATAATAGTTATTTAACAGAATATTTAGCAGTCAATACTGAATCTATAATAAGTATAGTATTCAAGTCACTAAAGATTCTTGCATCAGTACAGGTAACGTTAGCATGTGAACATACAATCGTTTAATCCAGCTCTCAGTGATAAAAATCTAATTTTTTCCCTTAACTTATCTAGGAATTGGAATTGGCCTATGGATAAAATTGCAGTTAAAACTATTCTGATGTGCCTTTTGCCCTGTCAATTATTTCCTGTATATGTGCACACATTATTATGCGGATACACAGACAAAAACTTTCATTTTTCAGTCTGTAAAATGGGAGAATAAATACCTTCTCATCTCATGTGGTACTGGGAATTTAGGGCTATTTCTGTATCTTAATTTTTTTTTTTTTTTTAAATCATGGATTCTAGTAATGTAAATGAAGTTCCTGTGTGTACCCTACATCAATGAGGTCCTTAAACTGATCTCATCAGGCCTCTACTGATTAAATAGGTAGTAATATATACATAAAATGTGTCTCTCTCTAAATAATAGGATGTATACAGAGGACACAAAGTAGTTAAAAAAATCCAGCATCAGATGCTGACTTCTCAGTGGTTTTAGAATGTACTATAGTACTTGGATTTTATAAATTGAGATTCTTTTGGTGAACTAACACGTCAAGTTATAGTAATTTTTATATGCTGTTGAAAAACAACCATTACTTTAGTTACTGTAAGTAACTGTTGGATGCTATATTCATTAAGAATGTCCATTATCCAAGCTGCATTAGTTGATTTTACTAAACAGACTAAATATGCTGTTGCTTCCTTTCCTACTAGGTAAATATACAGGATGTACGACTGATTATTTAAAGGAATGAGCAACAGTGGACAAGCTTGTGCAGTCTTGCTTCACTTTATGCACAGTTAATAAAACACACAGTTCTTAAAAGTTGCTAGCTAGTTAAGTGTGGAGAGTCCAAATTCACTCTTATTGAGAGAAGTACATGTAACTGTTCTTTTAATTTCCTGTGAATGCACTGGTCTATGTTCCATTCAAGACTTGTCAATGGGGGGGGAGGGGGGATTAAAAAAAGAATTTTGAAATTTTACTTCTTAGATATTTTTAAATTTTTCTTTGGCAACATTACACTGAAACTCAACATTTTTAAGGTATTTTTAAAACTAAAACTTTTTTTCTTAACTTTGGGAGATTTACAGAAATATATTATTTCAACAGAAAAAAAACTGAAGTGCTTGTTTAAAGAATGTTAATACATAACTTTTTTGTCTTTTCTTTTTTTAATAGGAGCTCGTGATTTTTCACTTCATGTACCTGTAGAAAACCTACAGTTGTTTATCACTATCTAATTCTGAACATAAACATGAGATGCAACAGGAGTGCAGTACCAGATACACCTAGCACCCCTACTTCATTGTTGTTAACTAGTTTACGTAGCAGAAAGAAGCCTCATGAAGTTCTTTCTCTCCTTTTTTTTTTTAATTATAGACTTAGAATATTCTCCTACCTTTCAAGACCTTGAAATATAAACTACTTTTGCTTTGTCTATAGAACATATATATATATATATATATGTAGATGACTAACCTGCAGCTAATGAAACATATTTACTCTAGAGCAAAAGTCCACATAACGTACACCAGCAGTGGTTTAGAGCATTACAGTATTAAATTAAAAATCTGTACAAAACAGGAAAAGAAGAGCATGATTCTTTAATATCCATGCAGTTTCTTTGAGAATGTCCCTGGAAAATCCCTTCTGTGTGTCCAGGTCATTGTCCATGCCTTAGTTCCTTCAGCATTAGAAAACAAACCATAGCTGCTGCCGTGCTATGTTCGGCTGCAAGTTAAAAAGCCTAGTTTCTCATCTTTATCTCTACTACTGTATTAAAATTTTTTTCAAATCCTAAATATTTATCTAGAGGTTGTAAAATGTTTTCTTCTAAGTCAATGAGATGTATGATATTGTACATAATATAACTGAACTGAACCCCCCTGTCCTCCTGGAGACAACAGCCAGCAGTAGTCAGATCCGGTGGTAACAGTGGTCTTCTGGTTGTGATTGACATGCTTCTCACCACATCCTTTAAAGTTCCCAGGTTATAAAATTACTTGGGTTTGAGGGTTCAGTTATGAAATTAAAACAACAGTCTTCTTTTGTGTTTACATAGTTTAGTTGGAGATGCTAACTAAGCTAGGCAGCTAACCAGCTAACTAAGGCTAAGACTGTTAACACCTTCAGGATTAAGAAGATCAAACAGTTTAAGTATACATAAATATATATAAAAGTATAGATATATGTAGTTCAAAAGCAACTAAAGATCATCGTGGTACATGCTTAACGAGACCCATTAAGTGTACTTAGCTTTAATTTATTAAGCTTCATTAAGAACAATGGAGAACAGCCAATTATTTTTATCAGCTAGTTCTAATTACAATAACTAGGAATAGGTTCAGGGAGCAAAGAGATAAGGGTCTTCAAGGACAGAAAGAGAAGTATACACAGATCTTATTGGCAAGTAAACATGTCAGAAACTAAGAACAACTACAGTACAAAATCTGACGCTCTAATTCTTTAATGAATTCAGCTGTGAAAAACTGATGGAAAACAACACCAAACTGGAAATGAGCCGATTTGTTCCATTACAGTCAGTAAACATAACAGCTACAGGCCTCCATAAAGCCATTAACTCATCAAATGCACAAACTGTTCATCAAGGTACACGGCAGTCCAGTCAACAGTTGCAAACACTTCAGATCCACAATATTGGTAAATTCTTATTGCTATGGAAACCTTAATTTGCATTCTCCATTTATTTTTATTTTATGTTTACAATGTAAATAGCCTATAATATTTTCTATTACACTTTTTCTGCACCACCCTCCAATTAACTTAAAACGAAAACAAAAAAAATTACTATAAGGTGGTTTACCACAGCAAATTATAAAAGTATTAAGTTTCCATACACTTTTCTTCAGTCTCAGACCACAAAATATTAGTTTTTCTCTTCTTTATGGGCTCAAGTCTCCCTCTTAAATTGCATTTCCCCCACTTACAATAAAAAATGTAAGATTTAGAAAAAGGAGAGAAATGGGAGGTATTTCTTTAAATACAGAAAAATGACAGGTTCATGAACACAGGTGAAATTGCCAGCTGGATTACTTACTAACAGGCCAGAAAAAAAACTGAAAAAGCTATTTTACATAAAAGATAGAAAGATGGGTGTAATGGGACTTCAGAATCGGTGAGGAATGCATAATTCTGAGTTTAGATTACCACAGATTTTCCCCATAATATTGTTCAGGAATATTTTCAAGGATTTTTCATATTTCAACAGACTTTTAGATAAATTGCAGGTAATGTACAGTAGCTCCACCAGTATATGGCAGACCCAATTGTCCATACTAGGTGGCTGTTTCCATTGTAAAATCCTCAAAGGCATAAAGGCTGTGCAGGTGGGTAGATTGCTGAGTTAGAGACTGATGCCCCCAGGAAACTGTTTTTTTGTGTAATGCACAGGTTGCCTGCACATCCACTGGAAGTTCAGTGCTTACAAGTGTGAATTTGCCAGCCATGAAGAGAAGCACCTGTGCGCTGCATACATGGTACCATACATTGAACTAATGCCGTCTGTAACATCCACGTTTATTGCACGTGATTTTCTAAAGCGTTCAGCGCTGCTTCCTTCTGGGAATTCTCACAGGAAACATTCCAGCCTTAGGCTGTGCCAAGCACTGCTGAACACGTGCAAACAAAAATCTATTGAATTATGCCAGTGTAGGGACAAACCCCAGCATCTCTTCATGTTTCTTATTTCATTAATTAGGGCACATCCCGAATGCCCTCTAAAATCTGAGCGTAACTTAAGATGGTAAACCCTAATCGCACAATTCACAGGTTCTTGCCACTTGTGGACAGTTTAAGGCCAAAAATAAAACAAACAAAAGATCAGGTGTGTCTGTTCCATGTTCCCAGCACTTTTGGGTTTGGCCTGAAGAGAGTCAGAGCTTGCTTTGGTGTCTCTGGCTTGGTCAGTGCTATCTTTTAAATCATGGTGACCTGGTTTCGTTGCTTTCATGTTAACTAATCATTAGGAAATGAAGAATAAGTAAATCTACCACCATTACAGAGTGCTTAAATAAAATCATGGAATGAATCTGCAAGTCTTATGTAAATCTTGCAGTCTTCTTACACTCATAAGAAAAGGTTTATTTTTTCAGTTAAATCAGATAGACCACAACTGTGAAACTCTCATTTTATTGTGACATTACATTTTCCAGCCAAAACTGAGAAATCTACGACTTGTGAAAGAGAAATCAAAATATTTTCCAGATCTTTGGTATTTTTGCTTTCTTTTATTCTCATTGAAATTCACATCCCAGTAAGAATTCTGTTCCACCTAACTGCCTGCTACTTCTTCTAATCATTTAACGAGTTTCCTTAACCTGGAATATCATAAACAGGAAATGCCTTGCCACTCTCAACTCAATGTGTTCTCGTATCTGGAGGCAATGATGTTAGCAGATAATACATCAGAGCAGATGGCAGTTGGTGTTCAATGCAAACCACAGGTCAATGTGGTATACTGTTAGTAGCCACGATAAATCATTAAGAGGAACTACCTATGACACTTCCAGGATGTGTGTGAGCCCTACATGGAATTTTTATATCACAATCCATAAATATCTTCTTAATTACATGTAAAGTGACAAAATCATGTGCAATAATCTATAGCTGTTTGGGTTTTAACTAGAAATTACTAGGGAACAGAAAAGAAAAGCCTTTCTGGTTTTTGCCGGTTTAACATTTCAGGCTAAAATGCTTGACCTAGGCCATTTATTTTAACTGTTAAAATGAGCTCTTGACCTATGTGCAACATGTACAGTCCATCTCTTAATTTCTGCATAAAAACTAATTAAATGCAAATTGATAACAAAATTGCCAGTAATTCATATAAAAATCTTGTGTATAAGTTCTTCCAAAGTTGCCATCACATTTCTGTTGGAATTAAATGGATTTTTTAACACCAGGAAATGGCATTCCTAGGTGTGATATTGTAAGACATGATGTTTTTATAAAATAAAGCTTGGTCTGAGCAACAGCAAACACTCAGTGCATTCCTAGACTCTCAGCAGCTCAACTTTATCATTAATGCGGTGCAGAAGAGCCAGTCTTCACCTAAATTAAAGGGCTTTCCAGACACACGTCCTTGTGCTGTCCATTCAGTGTTTGGTGTGAATGCTCCGCATGCATACTGTAACCAGGGCGGGTGGACTACCCTTGGTCTGTGAGGGACATCCTGAATCTGTGTTACTCAAGGGGACCAACAACCCTGTAACCACTTTGGTAAATTTTGGCACGATCTAAATATTGACTAAATACTTTCTATAACCATTTTTAACGGACAAAGAAGTTTCATCATTTTGGATTAGTTAAAAAACCTTTGGCATGCTACTTAAATAGTTTTGCCCCAGTTCTAGGTTTGCCCCAGTCTGACAATGCCTTTCTTGCTCTGGGAGAGGATCTGTATGTGGCCTGAAAAATGGAAAAAACAATCTCCCGGCTACAGTCACACCAGAATGCTGTTAGCCTTCGCTGCTGCCTGGGCACACAGCTCACATCTGTTTAGACACATATCACTTCCAGAACTCCATGATTTTCCTAGAGACCAAAGGAAAGAATGTTCTTCTGTCAAAGGACCACCCTCTAGTTCACCAGATACTGTTTTCCTCTTTTAGAAGATGGGTGCAGCAGTTACCTTTACCAATCAGTGGGCACC
>JAVJGJ010000014.1:52592303-52620034 GCA_035590215.1 Microhierax caerulescens
TGATACAGAACTGGGAGCAGTGGCTGACACACCAGCAGGCTGCACTGCCATTCAGCGAGACCTGGACAGGCTGGAGACAGGAACATCATGAAGTTCCACAAAGACCAGTGTAAGGTGCTGCACCTGGGGAGGAACATCCCCATGGACCAGGACAGGCTGGGGCTGACCTGCTGGAAGGCAGCTCTGCAGAGAGGGACCTGGGAGTTCTGGTGGACAGCAAGTTGCCCCTGGGCCAGCAGTGTGACCTGGTGGCCAAGAAGGCCAATGGGATCCTGGGGTGCATCAGGAGGAGTGTGACCAGCAAGTGGAGGGAGGTGATCCTGCCCTTCTCCTCTGCCCTGGTGAGGCCACATCTGGAGTGCTGTGACCAGTCCTGGGCTCCTCAGTTCAAGAGACACAGGGAACTACTGGAGAGGCTCCAGCGGAGGGCTACAAAGATGATGAGGGGACTGGAGCATTTCCACTATGAGGAAAGACTAAGAGGGCTGGGCCTCTTTAGCCTGGAGAAGGGAGGACTGAGAGGGGATCTCATCAATGTCTGCAAATCTCTTCAGGATGAGTGTCAGGAGGCTGGGTCCAGGCTCTTTTCAGTAGTGCCCAGCGACAGGATGGGGGGCGATGGGCACAAACCGCAGCACAGATAGTTCCGTCTGAATATGAAGAACTTCTTTATTTTGAGGGTGACAGAGCATTGGAACAGGCTGCCCAGAGAAGCTGTAGAATCTCCAGAGGAGACATTCAAAACCCATCTGCATGTGACTCTGTGCAACCTGTTCTACAAGAACCTGCCTCAGCACAAGGTCGGACTAGATGATCTCCAGAGGTCCCTTCCAACCCTGACCATTCTGTGATTCTGTGATTCTGTGATTCTAGGTGTATAAGTACATATACAGAAAAGTATACAATTCTCATTGACTTTCAATGTTCTTGTCATGCAAGGGTATGAATGTAAATATGATCTGGGAATTTGTACCATCAAACCCAAAATATAAAGAACATAAATATTTATGGTCCTTATATAAATAAATACAATTGTTTATATGATACAGCAACAGAAGATCAGGGTCCCAATCCAATGCGCACAGCATTCAATGTATACAGGAGAAAACATGGCATATCCCCATTCCCCAGAAGCAAGGATAAGAGCCCTCCTCATAACTTCCCAATTTTGAGTATTTACAGTTTTGTCAGCAACTGTCTTTGTTTGTTTGTTTGTTTTTAAAATCACACATATAAGACAAGGATATTGACTATAACAGTACAATATATCCTAACAGAAAGACACACACACATCCCTCCTTGCCCTGCTAGCTGAAACATACATGTTTCAGCTTACAAAAAACTTACAGTCTAGGGCTTGTTCACACTGCGGGTTGTGCTTGACCCCAGGCTTCACACAAAATGTTCCATACAACAGGGCTGGAACCCACTCCAAGCCATAGCTAAGATTTACCTTTAAAATTTCATTATAAAAAAAATATTTAATTATTAAAAAAATATTTAAAATAAGATTTACCAGCAACAGGGACTTTTTAAATCATTATCACAGCCCAATTTACAATGATAATATTGAAAGAACATACCAAACCATGGAAAACCTAGCTTACCATTACCATCAGCTACGTATGGGCAGCAGTAGATTATTCATAAAGTCTTGAGCGACTGCTGTTTTGTTGGTATTTCAGATAAGGTTACATTACTGTACCTGATTCAACCTTAAAATTCTGTTTTCCCTCTCCCTGAAGTAGACCGAAATGTTGGCACTGCTTTGCAATATGCAATCGCTCTTTAAGCATCCTAAAAGCTTTACCACCCTACGAACTGTGGAGTTTGCTTTCCCTACTCTGTACAGCAGGACAAGTCTGGACTTTTCAGTGACAGAATATAATGAGCCTGATTTGTAACCGAATTTCCCAGTTCTATGACAAATAGGGCTTCACTGAAATCAATGAGAACCAATTGCAACTCTAAATTGTTCTTTGATGGCACATCTGGAACAGGGAGGTATAGGCTGTAAATGCCCTGTTCCTAGCTATGCTCACCTATGAGGGGAAACAAGGCAGGTAAAGAGCCCTCCCAGTGTATGTCATTCTGAACTTGAACTGAAAATTGTGTGTGTTATGTTTACACTCGATCGTAAACTACACCTGCTCAGGAACAAATGCAGTTCTCTTCAGCACAATGCCATGAGAATGGCAGGCTTTGGGGCAAAAAAAGCGGTGTAGACCCAACCAGCTAAATCCGCCCACATATTTGAGTCACTGTGCTGGCAGTTACAGCTAACTCTAGAACCGCACTGAATCGCTCTCATTCTCCTGCAGGAATCCAGAGGTTTCTTTTTTAAAAAGCCATAATACACAGATTACCATTCAGTTTAATGACTAAACCAGAAATCTTATCAGGTTCAATGTTGGTGTGTAGCATGTGTAATTGGAAGGTAATGTCTATAAACACTTCTTTTTATCACATTGAACCTTATTATTTTTCAGAGATAAACCAGAGAGGAAATAGAAGAAGAGTTAAATACAAAAGAAAAAAGGGATGAAACTGATAATTAAAAGGAACAGAAGGACAATTAATTAGCAAATGCTTTCACTGTACTGTCTTCATAACAAGAAAAGAAGACACGTTCATTTGAGTGAGGGATTCATTTTGCCGACCAAACTATGTTAGGGATATTCAGTAACCTTTTTGCGCAATGGTGTTGAAACTGGCACTAGTAATAGACAGTACTGCACTGTGCCATTGCAGCTGGGTATGAACCCAAGTGCTAGCTTTTTGAAAACCTAACAAAGCTTCTTTTGGACTCTTTACATTTCAATTTAGCTGAATTGAAGTACTGACACATTCCAGTTTATCTGCCATCCTTTCTGCCCGCATGGAAGCTTTAGCAATAACGGTTATTGCATTTTCCCTAGGTAGTTGCTTAGAAAACTTTAACATTTTCACTAATTTTGTCCTTTAATAATGTATCAAGCAAATAAGTTAGAATCAAGAACTGCTTTTAAAAGAAAACCAAACAAAACCTACAATGAAATTCTGTGTACTAAACATATAAATGTTATATAAACATATAAATCATAAACAATGATGCTAGAAAATTTCCCCTCTCCCTTAGCCATATCTTAAAGAACTTCATATACACGATTGAAAAATTGTTCTGATAATGTTTCCCAAGGTAGTAAAAAAAAAACCAAACAAACAAACAACCACTTTTTAAAATAAGCTGTGGAAAAGATACACATTAAGAACAAGATTGCAACACCCTTACGCACTCTGAATAGTAATGCTCATCATAACTGGAGTCAAAGGGGTTGCCTACCAAAAAAAAAGGTTTTTATCTGAGGAAGAACAATCTACACCTAGGAAATTAATAAGATTATGTGACTGGAAAAAAAATACATAGATAAATACCATGGTGACATTTACTTTTTTCTACAAATTGAATCACGAAAAGCTCTTTCTATAGGCAACCAAAATATATTGTGACCAAAACAGATATTTAGAGAAAAACATATATGCCATATACTCATCAAAGACAACACAAGCACTTTATTTTGTTTTGTTGCATCACAGAATGAGAATTAAAGTATAACAGGGGGCAACCCAAAACACAGACATGTGCTCTTAATCTTTTAGTCACAGCAGCCTCCACAGGACATCCCTTACAAGACAACTTGTCTTCATTTTAAAAATGATTATATCTAAGGTGTTACTCAAACACAACTCCCTCTTGGACTACCCTGTGTTCTGTGCATTCCTGTCAGTAAGATGCAATAAGCAAAAAGCTCACGCTGAGTACTGCTAACTCATTTCTTGCATGGCAGAGCACTCTAATTCCTGACTGCAGGTGTAAATGCACAGTTCCCTGAAGTAGCTACATGGCTGGTAGCAACTAGAGGTAGTTTAACTATACCCAACCCAGTAGATGCTCCTTACTTCCTCACTGAAAAGGAACTGAGCTAATAGCTAATCCTAGAAAAAGATCAGAAAACATTTAATTTTTTTTTATAATTTTTATAATTATTTTCATCTTTTTTAATGAAGTTTTCTAACACTTTGATTTGTTAGAACCCTGGCATTGAGAAATGCAGCCCTTGCTGATCTATGCTACAAACAGAAAAAAGAACGACCAGCCTTATAAGATCTAGCTGCTCACACAACTGTATCATCTTTCTGTCAGGATATGCTGCTCTGTTCACCCATAACAATCTTGTAAAGTTGGCATTTTCACCAAGTTCCCTCTGGTTCCCTAATCACAGACTGAGAAGCTCCCCCCTGCAGCAAGCCACATGATACACGTATCAATGCCCAAACACCTATTGACAGCGACAGATTACTTTTTAGAAAGCAGTCTCTGTCTTATTAGCTAATCTCTGTTCCTGTAGCTTTGTTCTCAGCCACACTGATTATTGGTTGTTCAGACGGTTCTTGTAGACCCATAGGAATAGGCTCAGGATCCAATCAGTTCTTGCAATGTAACGTTATACACTCAAATCAGCAGTATTTACAGCCCTCTCCAACGTCTGTGCAACTAATGGCAGGGCTACTCCTGCTCTTATATGTTCCCATTATATCTCTAATAGATCAACGGCAATCCTTCAAAAAAACATGAACTTTTCCAGCTTTGTAAAGAGGAGGTTGTTTAAAAGTCTAAATTTATTGACCCCTTCAGTACTTCACACAGAGTAGTTGATGGGCTTCTTTGGTCAAACTTTGGACTGGGAGCAGAGTGACACACAGGGTGTTCCTGTTGACTGTATACTGGAAACTCAGTGTAAAGAAATGCAGCATACCAGCCCTACAAACATGCCTTCTTCAGGAGGAGGGGTCTGCTCAACCATTCAAACCCTGCTGAGCCTTTTTAAGCACCATCACAGTGTAATGTCAATGTGATTAAAAGAAAAAAAATGAAACCCTAGTGATTTCTACATGACTGTTTGCCAAATCACCTTCCTAACAATTTTGTTAGCACAATTCTGTCTTTGGTAAATTTTGATTTCTCTGAACACCGTTCCTGCAGCCAGCAAAATGAAGCAGAAAAATTTTCAAATCTGAAATTGTAGGACAAGAATGGAGCTTTTCTGTACCTGAGTAAACATCTCTTTCAGCAGTTTCTCCCTTTCTTGCTCAGAGCATTATAATCAGTGTCCCAACAAAGCAAACCTTATATTGAGTCTTTATGTACTTTTTTAATCATTAAACTATAGGTTTTTTCCAGTCTCTTCATGAATTGCCCTTCTCTTTATTCCTGTATTTAAAAATCCATACTGAGATGCATGTTTTCCCCTGACCACAAACCTCCTCTCAAGCAAACAGCAAAAAAAAATGTTCCCCAGCTTTCAGAAGTGCTGGGAACTCTGTTTCATAGCATAGTTTAGGACATATATTAGGACAATTTAGAATTGTGTTATAAATATCCATCATTCTTGCAAACGCTTTCAAACTATAAGGAACAATATTTGTTTCCAATACAAATTCCTGGAACAGTCACAGGAGTACTAGTAGTAACACTCAAATCCAAAACTCTTACCTTAATCTTTTAAAGGCATTGTCTCACACCCAGCTATGCGGTGGTTTTGCAAAATGGACAAATGCACACTTCATTTCTGTAGCATGTTCAACAAAGTGTGTTTGAGAGTCTTCTTGTGCTGCCCAATGTCAGTCTTCTTTTTTATATTATTTTTTTAATGTGTATTAATGAAAAAGACCTTCTTGTAGATTGTTCATTTTCCTGAAGGAATTTACACTGCAAGGATTAACTCCAGGTTAGACAATTGTCTGTGATCAACAATATGGCACTACAGTGGACCACTACTAGCAGTCCTTTTCCAAAACTGTAAAAATACCATGATCTGATAGGTTGCAACAAATTAATATATTTATTTATTTTTTAATAACAGCAGCTAGTAAAAATAGTCAGAGAAACAAAAAGTTTAACTTGTTCCCCATTTCACACCTGTTAAGGCTTTGACAGTTTGGATTGTCAGAGACTCCTGACCTTAAACCAGAATTTCAGTATTCCAGATATGGAATATATAATAGCTCCTGCTTTCCTGGACTCATTAAAGAAAGGTAGGGGAGTTTATACTTCACCTTTTCAACATAAAGATGGCTTACTAAACTGTTAAGTTAAGAAGGAAAGACAGAAAGGAAGAAAGGTGGAAAAGAAAAATGGAAATAAGTAAGAAGGAAAAAAAGAAGGAAAACAAGAAAGAAAAAGCATTAAAGAAGGAAAGCGAGACAGAGGAAAGAAAAACAAAGAAAGAAAGAGAAAGAAAGAAGAGAGACAGAAAGAGAAAGAGAAAGATTCCACATCTTTGAATCAGAAACAAAACCTAGTTAAGAGGAGGGTCAGGCTGTCTTTAATTGCACCCATGAAAATACTTTTAAGAGGAGATTGCCTGTAAGAGCTGGAATACTTGACACCATGAGGAAGGCAGGCAGTCAAGCAAGAAGCTTGAAGGTAAGGACCATGACGTTACTGAAGCAGACTTTACATAACTGTAGTGTAATTAGATTAATTTCTTCCTTTATGTCTTTTATAAAGAAATGCTGGTTCTTTTTTGTTGTTGTTTCCCCTCTCTTTATTTCCTTAGCCTGGCTTGGTTTAAGCGAATTGGGTAATAATAAAACATTCTTCACTGAAGGGAGTAACAGAGGTATGAGTTCGGAGTGCACTGGCTCCCCAGCACATCTCACACTGTAGCCACAAGATGAGAGTGGTATCTCAATAGAATACGAGCCAGGAGAGCAGCAGGTACTATGGGCATCACAGAGGGCACAAGTATCTTACAGTGACTGTGACAGGGAGTAGAGAATATCCACAAACATCCCACTGAACCTCGAAGATCCCAGAGGACACTGTAATATGGTTTATCTTATCTGCTCAGATTTCCTTTCAAATATGAATTTGCAGGCAGACCACGCTCTAGTTTTGCTCTTTCCATGTATGACCAGTTGAATGGTTTTCTTTCATAACTATTATTGACTAGGTCATTAATAAAGCAGGATCTAAAATCTTCATTCTGCACTTGTCCAATATTTTTTAATCTTTCCAAGATGTTGCTATGTATTTCTATCATTATCATTCATCTAGAAGAACTTAAATAAACAAATAACAACAGAAGGAAATTACTTGGCCAGCCTCTGCTCCTCCAGGTTTTGCTGCTGTGAGATTTCTTAGAAACTAATAATGTTCAGGTCTGGCTGACTCTATTTTTAACAACCCTTTTGTGGATATATTTTCATCACTTACCAACTCTCAACTGTTATGTTTCCATTATTGCTAGACTCCCTTGTTCCACAAATTGGATTTAACATGATTTGTCTACTCACTCAAAAAGCCAAAATAATTGTGTCACAGGGCTGCACTTCTAAGGTTTGTAACTTAGCAAATTGCACAACTCAGAGTGATGGGATCTTATTTTCAATCAATTTCAAGTGCAATTCCAGTTCTACCTAAATATTTAAAATTGATTCACTGCAAATTGAACCTGTTCCAGCAAGGTCTCAGTCTACAAAAAAAGTATGTAACAATTGCAAAATACCCAATCCTATGCAAATTCTTGGGTGGTCCAAATGTAAAACCAAGTAGGACTTTTTCCATAAAGATCTATGACTCCATCTTCCAAGTCTGTCAATCTTTGCTGAAGCTCAACTTTGTTAGCAAATTGACCAATTTTTTTCTTTGGAGAAAACTTTTCTAAATGGTTGTTAGATTGCTGGCCATCTATTCTATCTGCCTGGTTTACTCTGGAATTTTTTCAGTTGTGCTTCCCTGGCCAGCTAAAGAAAATGCTTACTGTGGGCCAGAATTGTCAAGAGATTTTTTTCTTAAAGATAATACATCTCCAATCTCACTGGAACACCAAGTCAAACAAGATACCTCATGAAAATGCAGAACCCATCCAACAGGACAGATAAGACACAGCGTAGAAAAGTGCCTACAACACTTTTCCAGCCTTGCTTTCAATCTAGCAACTTCCAGTGGGTTTCACTGGTTGCAAAAAAATGTGCACACTTCATCTGAGGTCTGCACACCTAGGAAAAGCCTCTTGACCACTGTGTTGAGTCTGACAACTCACCTGCTCAATCTAGCTTTTCTGGCTACCCAGAGAATTTTCTTTGACAAAGCATGAAGCACACATCCAGTAAATAAATAAAGCAGATGCTTTAGTGCTCCATAGTGCTCATAGTGCTCCAGCAAAGACTTTATTGCACTTCTTCTTGGGTTGTTGGGCTGTTGGGGGTTTTTTTGAGGAGAGGAGGGGAACTGTCAGATTGCCTTTAATTTCATTTGGTCTTCATTTGGATAATTTTTAGCTTCTTTTGCCCATTTTAGATTTCTCCAGGCATTTTCCCTTGAATCACTTGTCCATTTTGGTTCAGCAGAACTTGCTTCCAGATCCATATTTTTTAAATAAGTCAAGTCAGTGACGGTTTTGTTATCCCTTCTGTGAACTAAATAGGTAGAAAAAATTCACAAAACTGTTGACATTCAGAAAAGAAATTGATAGTAGAACCAGTCACTTCTTTGGTGTAATCCTATTTTTTTCATATAAACTTTCATAGAAAGTTGGAACTATTAGCATTCAACATAAACACTCTCTTTCTTTACCTTTTCCTCAATGGCAGATACATTATCAGATGTTTCATACCACACTTTGTTACTTCCTTCTTTCATGCTCTTGGGGATTTTCTTTCTCCAAGGGTACAGTTCCCTGACAGATACGTGCCCGTTCCTGCTACAGGAGACGGCTGTGGGCACCCAGCCCTTCTCCTTGACTTCTGCCAGCATACTCAGCTGTGGAGCTCACACCCCCTTTCTGCCATGACTCTGGCTCTTCCAGGAAGAAGGTTCAAGAATCAACCCTCTTGGCTGATTTCAGCCTCTAAAAGACCTGAAAACTACTCTCTTCTTTATTATGTTAATTTATCAAACAATCTCTTTAGCATGTTTGATAAGTGTCAAAGTGGATGCAGAGGGGGACCACAGGAATCGGGGCAGGAGCAGTAGAATGTGGAACCCCCCACTTTGGTGGCAGTTGGATATTGCATTAGCCATTTTGTTTATCTGTATCTGTACATGTGCAGCTTTTCACTAGAACAATATTCACAATCTCTATACCTACTTTATTTACAGTTCTGTGAGATAATCCTACACTTGTGTCCATGTATGTGCAGGTATGTTTGAGCTGTGGGCTTTTTGTTTTATTATGGGCAAGTAATTATGAGGGATCCAAAAAGGCCCTTAAAATTAAAACTTTTTTTTAAATGAGAGACAAAGGCTTCACTCACACACTTCATTCAGTGCACATTAACATATCCAAAATTTGCTGTGCTCTGATCAATGAGGCCCATAGTAGGCATATGTTACAAACCTTTGTTGATAACAACCTACCACCACCACAGGCATTAAAAAGATTAAAATAGTGCCCCCAAAATAGCATGGAAATAAATATACAATGCCAAAAATGGATAACAGTGAAGACAAAGTGGTATTTAATGGCAGTATAAAGGATGATTTGCAGAATTCTCTACTTGGCCACGATATGAGATACAACACCTCTCCCATTTACTTCCACAGGGAATACTTTATCTCTGACCATGTTTTATAACCTATTCTGGTTTTGGATGTAGTCCCTTGTCTTTTATTCATTTTTGGACCATATTACTCCCTCCTTGCTGTTATTTTCTTTGAATGCTATTGTTTTTCTTCTTCTGCCAGCTTTAGCTCTTGCTTGATACAAAAAAAATCAGTTTGGTTCTTTCTATTTAGCAGTAAAATACAGCATTTCGCTAATGTGTCTGTGCCAGACATAGGTGGAAGAAGCTTGCTGCAGGCTGCTTTTTTGTTCCCTGAACTGACAAACTGAGGGCTCATCTGTGTGCTTTTGAGCTGTGTGGTGTTATGCCATTATATATAAAACCGTACACAAATAGAATTTTGGCACAGAATTTCATCCATTGCTTATATCGTATCCTTTTCTTTTGATATTTGTACTGATTTACCTTGTTCAATAACTAGAAAACCAACATTTGTCTTGGGTGGTCACTGTTTTACATTCTGTATTTTGTTTTCTTCAACTTTTGCCTCTTAAAAGCAGGTAGAACAGCTGGACTTGTTGCTAGTGCTGCTTTCTTCTGCTTTAATAATTGGTATCTTTCATAAGACAGATTTAGCAGCTGAGGCACTGTGTTAGGATACAGTCAAATGCAGAAGGAATACAAGTTCCCTGTGCACAAAGTAGAGAGAAACAGGGAGATTTAAAGGGTGATTCAACCCAATTACAACTAATCTTGTCTTGAGAGAGATTTACTTCTCTTAATTGTATATTCAGCGAGATTTGAACAATTACACTCTCAACTAGGCAATTCTTTTAAAGTTAGCTGGATCAATCTGTATTTAAGCACTGTTAGAGATAAAAAGCATCTTTGCCTGTTCCTTCGCTAATCAAAGTAAAACTCTTGGTTTACAATTATGTGTTCAAATCTTGTCCCATGATGGTCTGTTTTGTAAAGAAATTGACTTCTTTAATGTCTCCTAAAAAAAAAAAACATTCTTATCATATGGAAGATGAAGATTCCTTCATAGTAATCACGTCAGGTAGTTTCTGTTCCATATCAGGAACATGCCATTCCATTTTCTGTCAATTTAATTAGTTTCCATGATGTACAAAGTTTTACCAATTCTGAATTTGTTTTCACTTTTACAGACTGATTGATTCTTACATATTTGGCAGAATATTCTGGCAGAATAGTATCCGAGTAACCTACTCAGCTCTTTGGAACACTATTCATGTAACACTAACTTGAAAAAATTTCCATCTGTGGATTTCAAATTATTTCCTAAATATTAGTTAATTATGTCTCTTTATACCTCTGTGAAAAATCATTCTCATTTTACAGCTGAGGAAACTCAGGCCCAGATCATTGCAAAAAACTTACAGAAACACATTCTGACTTTTAAAGTATGTGACCTCAAAATAACAGAAATTTTTTTTCTTCCCTCCACTAAGCAAGAAAGCAGCAACTGATAGCAACTCAATTAAAATAAATTGAACTATTCCAATACATTTTATTTACTGTCTAAATCTGATGTTAGAATAATTTGTATTTTATTATCTGGCTCTTACTATTGGGAACAGAACCCCTTGGCATATAGTTGTCTTAAAAAATATCTGAAGTTATAACATTTTCCATCACTTCTTCTAGGCAGTCCTAATAATCTGTCATATATAATTACCCTAGAAAAGTAAAAGTTGAGTATTAACCCATATCAGTAGACAGACGGAAGCCCAAATGGGAAAACAGAGGAAGAGGTTGCTGTCTGACCCACTGGGTTTGTTAGGTTTTTTTTCTTTAAATTAGAAGTATATTGTCAGAATGCTCAACTGATTTATCTTCCTTTTAAATGTGCAAAAGGACATTATTCTGAAAGTTTTAACACTTTTTTTTTTCCACAGGGAGTTTTAGTAATATGATGAGAAGAACACACTTGCTGAGTAAAACTTTGAACTATGCCAGTACAGACTAAAGACAGTTACTTCAATCTAAACTAAATTGACTTTGCTAATGAGAAGGTCATCCTTCATCCATCACTCCAGCTGTCTTCCTTGTGCATACACAAGGATTCAGGCACAGAGACAGCTCTGGGAACTGACAGCGCTGCAGCCAACAACAAGCCCTTTCTGTGTGGTGCTAAGCCTCTGCCAGAGTTAACTCTGATTTGGCAATGGTCTTGCAAACACTAGTACCAGCAACAGCAAAGCAGTGGAAATTGTGGTGCAGGCAGGGGAGAAGAGGAGAAAAAACACTTTTGGAGGAGAAAAACTAACCACCATTTTCTCATCAAACATGCTGAAAAAGAAATCATTCACAATTCAGTTTAATACTCACACAAATCAAACGTCACATTTAAGCATCCAGAGTACACACATAGCATAAACTGGGCCATACTGTACCTTATTTACCTCTCTGGGTGGGGATAACTGTATGCAATCCCCTGGCTCAGAAGCTGGCATCACCTGAAACAGCTCAGCTGGGACACTGTTGCCCCAGCCTCAGAATTTCACAGACTCTGGTCAAATGCCAAAGGCAAGTCAGTCCGCTTTAAGTTCAGTGACTAGGTCGAATGAGCCTATATGTAAAGTACAGAAGGAAAAATCCTTTCCAACTTGTGTTGCAGAAAGTTGTCTAGGACTTTAAGTATTGGTTTGAATCTATAGATGAATATTGGTACAGGTCACAGCAGCCACCTTCCAATAGCATCTGCCCCTCAAAAGCTGTGTGGAATTTTACTAACACCTGTGATTTCATCCATATGTTAGTATTACACATAATGTTCAGCATCCATCTTACTTTCTTTTTAAATCAGTCAAAGATGTTCCACACTTTCTAGAAACTGCAACAAATATGTATAGATACTAAATATGTATAGATACTACATGAGACCTTTAAAAATATAGACCAGACATTGTGAATTTCAAGAATGATACATTCCCTGTTGTGTTAAGAGGTAACACAAGAAAAAAACAGTTCTTCAAAGGCAATCTACAGTATGAAATTGTCAGAAAGGATTTTTTCAAGGGAAAAAAAAAAAAGTTTCTCACTCTATAACTGTATGATAACTATGCTAGCACTAACATAAAAAGTCAGATTTCTTAAGGAATACTTACTTCATAGAAGTAGTTTCTCCTCTGAATATGGAATAAAGAACCAATTATTTAATGAATTAGTTCAGTTTCGTACAACCTTTCACAGCAAGGTGATATCACTGTTATCCTCCTTGCCCTTTATCTCATTTACTACCCCTCTTCAAAACAAGTGCTAAGTGAGTAGATACTGCTGTTTTACAGCATTTTACACTCAAACTTAGCACAGATGGAAATGAGTTTAAAAGCTTCGAGGCAGTGGAGTATTATTTTCACAGCATCTAAGGGTCTCTCTTCATTAGGGAAATCTGCATGTGAAAATATCTAACAAATTCTGTTTCCTTAATGCAAACCCCAATTTATAACAGGTTAGCAAGCATATATCACAAACTGATACACTGCAAGTCAAATAGGGTGACCTTATTTAATGTGGCAGACATTATAACAACATTGCAAGCCAGCTCTTCCCCAATTTAAACTTCTGTAGCTTCATTACAGTAATAAAAACATCCTCATATGTGTATATGTTAGAGCAGTTACAGATACATTTTTTTTGACAACACATACCAAGTCAGACTAGGGTTGTTCAGAGCAGACATTGAGTGAGATTCACTTCACCTAAATTTAGTGTCTAAAACTAGTCAATAGAGAGAAATGGTCACTTTCTTGTCAATCTGTCCTACAATAGAGAGAAACAATTACTTTCTTGTCAAATCTGTCCTAAATGCTTAATTTAAGATGAAGTTCATTACTTTTTTGATTTTTCTGTTTTTTCACAATAACAGTTAAAGAAGCCTGAGGTAGAGTTTCAACAATAGATGACTATCTCTTAGAAATCCAGTTTATCCAGATGAATCCCAACCATCACTCCTATGCAGCCATCTCTGATTTATAGCTGAATTCTAAATAATATATATTTTTATAATTATCAATTAACACTTTGGCATAGTAATTCCCTGATCTAATCTCTCTAAGCAATATAAATGCCAAAGATGGTGGTGATAAAGACACTTTGATGTTTTTGTTACACTGCTTACTAGTTCCAGAGACAGAAAAAAAGTGACAAGGTCTCAGCACCGATAAGGGAAGCCTGAGACTTGCAAGTTACCCTGCAGGGTGATCTAGCAGCGAGGGATCACCACAGTGCAGGAGGTCTCCAAATACATTTCCCTTAGGCTACGAACAAAGAAAGGCTGTATTCAAAGAGCTGCATCACACCTGGGTATCTGTACCACCCTCAGTCCTGAAGAAAGTAGTCTTTTGAATCACAGGAGGAAGAAATGAGACAGTGGAAAGAACAAGCACCTGGTAGTTATACATCTCTATTCTAGTCCAGGGAATGGACATTTCCTTTATCCTAGTCCTTTTTACTCTCAGACTTGCTTTCCAATAATCTTACACCATGAGAAATATCCTCCAGATGGCCTCTGCTGTAGTGTACATGTGTATGACATACCTGTACTACTACAGCCTTGTAGGTTTATACAAAGGGCTTCACTGCTCTGCCTTAAATGTGCATCTTCCTTCATCATCAAGGGCAATATTTTACTAAGTGGTACTTCGATGTACTAGCAGCAGCAAGAGCACAGCATTAACTCCTAACGGCAAGTATGGTACTGCTAATTCATTACACTTAGACTTTTAAGGAGTTTAAGAAAGGAGACTTCTTGCATGAAACATATTCAGACTGCTGGCCAAACACCAACACCTTCTGCAGAAGATGGACCACTGCAGTGATGTCACACCCTGTCTCTGTAACACATCAAGGATTTCACCACAGAGCTCAGCTCCAGTGTTGCCTGTACTTGCAGCACTTTGTCGCTGGACACCACAAACAGGCTCCAGAAGTCTGCGTACACCACAGCAACTCATTGTATTCAACAGTTTCCTAAACTGTCACCATTCAAGGAGGGGGGGATTTTGCATTCTAACTAGCTAAGAGGGATCCTGGAGTTCCACCTTTTTCCCTTTTTCCTGCACTAACTTCCCTGCTTCACTAGTGTTTTGTCCACAGAAAGATGCATCTATCTCCCTTTGCTATTCATGCTTTACCCTGAACAGCTCAGGCACTCCACTAGTCTTAACCTTCAGGTTTTTATCTCACAAAAACCAGATAGCAAACTCCAAACTCCTCCGCTATTAACTTATACATATCTGCAGCTTTAATCTGTTTGCTGCAGTGAAATCAGTTAGCATTTTTTCTACTCCTGTTCCTTACTTGAGTAGTCTTAAAATCTGTAGTCAACAGTTAGGTCCTCTTCATCTTTTTGCCATCTCAAAGCAAATGCCCACAGCTTTCCCACTATCACTATCCACCAGTGCCCAGCTATCTTCATCTGTGCCTTCTCCTTCTGTATTTATAGCCTCAGGTACCACCTGTTCCTCCTAAGTAGATCCAAAAGCCAAAAAACACCAGTTCAACACAAGGGTTTTAGACATATCCTTTTCAAGAGGGCAAATATAAAGTGATGAGAAACCTAGCCCTAAACCCACACAATTTTCCTGAGGCAAAGTATATAACTAACTTACATAAATTTGCAGACACATTGCCATAAAACTGCCATTTCAGCCACCTTTTCCTGCCCCTTCCCATTCTTTCTTATGGCCATACCTCACAGCTGGTCGACCTCCCCAGCTGCAGAGTTTATCCTCAGTGTCCTCACAGTCATGCCACCAGGTCATCTCCTCACTTAAGAGAAATGAGGGAAAAACATTTCTTTTGAGTAATTCCTCAGAAATCAGTACCAAAAGTTTCAGGGGAAGATAAATGATGAATAAATCTTCCAGGCTGATTTACTTCTCTGACAAACTCTGCCGAAAAAGAATGAAGGAGAAAATCTTCCAACAAAGTATCAGTATTCATATTTTTATTTTTATAGAGAAAAAATCAAACAAATTCATGTATAGAAAAAAGGCTATCTCAAGTGAGTTAGTATAGTTGAATTTAAATAATGTCTCTGTTCATTTATTTTTCAGTAGGTGCAGGCAGTATTTTCAAAAAGCATACATATAAATATATAAGCTCCAGATTCCTATATGCTGGTGCATTGCTATCATGAAAATCCTGAATTCCTATTTAACATTTTCAAGACAATACAGTCTATCTTTTTATTACAGTATGCTAGAACAGAAAAAGAACAGCCATAAAATGTATGGACAAGGGAAAAATACAGTGTTACTATTTTTGACTGAGATGCCTGGAAACATGTTCATTTTAATGGCCTGCTTATATCAACTGGTGTAAGAAAGATACTACCCCTCTTGACAGATTAGTTCTTGTTATATGCTTTAATCATCACATCTACAAAAACATTGCTACCTCAAATATATTGCATTTCACTTTCCATAGAAGTATTAATCACAGTTTTGGAATATTAATTTTGCTATACTGTATTTTAATTAGTGATCAAAACAGAACATTTAATGAGACAATATGGAATTTTGAAGACTTGATATGGAAACATAAAAGATCCATTTCTTACAGTAAAAAATGTGAAAAATAATAATATACCTGGGAAATATTTATACAGGCTACCTTGATGTAAAAGTCCACGTGACCATTGGTTATAGCTAAGTATTTAAGTATCACATGTACTATAACTGATGGTTTTATTTAACCCATTTACTTTTTGTAATTTCATATCTGTTTTCTTCATTATCTAATGTGTTACATTTATCAACCCTAAAAATAAAATCAAGTGAAGAGTAATTTCACTTTAAATACCTTCTGGAGACTTTCAAATTCAATGCTTAAAAGCACTCCAAGCAGATTGACAATATTTCTTGCAATATATTGCCATCTAGAGGAAAAAATGTATGTTGCGGCAAAATAAATATGACGGTTTAATTTATAATTCCTGTATTTTCACGTGAAAAATATATACTGTGTTTTCTAGGCGAAGTGATGTGCCATAGTCACAAAATCAGCTGGATATAAATGTATAAGCATAAAACACACAATAAAACACATGCATGCATACGTTGAATACCGTACGTGACCCAATCATATATGTACAAGCCAAACAAATGTTACTGGAATTTTCCGGGTTTTGTAGCAAATAAAAGAAAAAGCTGTTCTAAACAATTCACTTCGTGCATCCAAAACCTGTAACTGAATTTCTAGTTAATACTAAGTAGTATTCTTCTCAGATAGTGGCACCAAAAATATTAAACTCGCTGATTAGATGAACAGAAACAAGTGAGATTCACTGCAGGACAGCTGTGTAGCTACACAGTTGATTGTATGTAAAAATAATTGCAATATGCATGTCTAATACAAATAACTGAAGGTATTAGGTATGAGTTCTGATTCTCATATGACATTTAATAGGAATATACATTTTATAATACTGAAGCAGTTTAGACACTGAATTCATTTGGAATGTCAAAGCCTCAAAATTAAATTATGTATTTAAGTACCTTCCTGAATCAGGACCTCTATTTTCAACTGTTGTTCTTAATCATAAAGGTGACTACCTGAGTAGATTTAGATATGAACTAATGGCAAAAGAATATTATGTTTCACTTACAATTCCTTTGTATTAGAAGAGTTCTAGTTATTGTTTTAAATGAATAAAAAGTACATTCAGAACATGTCAGGAAAATAGCAAATGAAGCATAAAAACCTCTAAACCAGTATGAGGTCGATTAGCACAACCTAACTCACATGTAGCAAACTCCATTGCAAGCGCTAATCTCAGACTCCTAACGTGCAGCTAAACGCAGGCTGATCTGTACATGCAAAGCAGTGATCCTACTTTCTCAACACGGCAAAAAGTACAGGTATTAACCATCTCAAAGGAGCAAGAATGTGAATTGCTTCTACATAAATAAATAAAATAAAAAATAAATTTTAAAAAAAGAAAATACAGACACTAACATTTAACCTTGTGAGGTTCCACAAGGGAAAGTGTAAAGCCCTGCGCCTGGGGAGGATCAACCCCTGGCACCAGTAGAGGCTGGGGCCAACCAGCTGGAAAGCAGCTTGGCAGAAAAGGACCTGGGAGTCCTGGTGGCCACCAAGTTGAACCTGAGCCAGCAGTGTGCCCCTGCGGCAAAGGTGGCTAACGGTATCCTGGGCTGCGTTAGGAGGAGTGTTGCCAGTAGGTTGAGGGAGGTCACCCTTCCCCTCCAATCTGGTGGTGAGGCCACACCTGGAGTACTGGGTCCAGTTTTAGGCTCCCCAGTATGAGAGACTTGGAAGTACTGGACAGAGTCCAGCTAAAGGCCACAAAGGTGATGATGAAGGGACCGGAGCATCACTCCTATAAGGATGAGAGAGTGGGGACTGTTTGGTCTAGAGAAGAGAAGGCTCTGGGGGATCTCATCAGTGTGTACAAATACCTGCAGGGAGGGTGCAAAGAGGACGGAGCCAGGCTCTGCTCAGTGGTGCCCAGTGACAGGACCAGTGGCAATGGGCACAACCTGAAACACAGGAGGTTCCCTGTGAACATCAGGAAACACTTCTTTTACTGTGAGTGTGACTGAGCACTGGCACAGGTTGCCCAGAGAGGTTGTGGAGTCTCTCACCTTGGCGATACTAAAAAAAATATCTAGGCATGGTCCTATAAGTGGCCCTGCTTGAACCAGGGGGGGTGACCAGCTGACCCCCAGCCTCCAACCTCAGCTATTCTGTGGGTCTGTGATATGACTATGCATAGCTGGTATTCTGCCACTTCAAGAAGAGAAAAATACATATTGACAACCAGCGCAGACAGTGGGGGAAACATCAGCCTTCACTGCTTTTTATTATTGTCTTAGTATCAATCTGAGGAGATGAGAATTCACTAATTTTCACTTCTGTCTTCCTTCTGACACATAGCTTATAAACTTATTAAATTCTTTTTCACTGGGGCAAAGCAATACAAGCATATAATTTTATATTTTGTCAGGAAATAACGAAAATCATCCATTGACAGCAAGGAGTTTGGTCAGAGGCCATTTTGCTCCTGAAAAACAGTGATAAGAACTGATGTCTTTATAGACTGTTTCCTTGCATTTGAAGCTGTTTGACTTCCAAAATTAAAAACCAGGCCAGAAAGAAGTGTGAATCTGGGTAGTCTAGCAGGAGAAGAATTTAATGATTTTTGGATTAAGACACTTAGACTTTTTCAAAACAAAGGAAAAGAAAAACTTTCCTTTATTGACATGAGTGCTGCATTTGGAATCTGGATGGCCTCTGGAAACTAAATTATTCCAGTTATGTTTTGTTCACTTTTCTCAAAGCTTTTATTTTTATAAGATAATCAGCATTAACTTAGGTAATAATATAATAACAATACCTGTAACAGAGACTTCATGAAGTTTGTCAGTATCTGTTCGTATTAAATATTAATGTTGTTATTATTATAAAAGACTTTAATCACAAACACCTAATTGTTTTTACTTAATTAAAAGTCAGATAAAATAAAATCTTATGTTTAATTGTCTAAAAATATCTCCAAAAAAATGACATGTAATGGGAGTTTTCAGTGAACAAATATTGTAGTTAGCAGTACAGCTAGCTGAAAGAGATGGGGCAGGAGAAAAAAAAATAAAGCAAATAGAAAGTCTAAGTATTTATTATTTTATTTTATTATTATACATTATTAATTATTATTTATATTTATTATTTATAAGTGATTAAATAATTAAGTTTAAGACAGAGGACAGTAAATAATATACTTCAAGAAAGCATCATAAAGAAGATGGCAAATGAAACTAGAAAACTACTTTTTAGACAATATGCAGAGACTTACTGGCAGGTGATTAAGACGTATTTTAATACAAACCAGAAGTCTAGGAGACTAACAAAAGGCACAATTTATCTGAAATAGTCTATTCTAACTGTTAGATTTTGTGTCTATTTAGATATATTAGATACAGCTTCTGTCACAGGTGTATGGACATGAATGAACACAGTACCCACCTAAACAAGAGGAAAAGAAAGTAAATTTTCACAGTTAATACTGGTTTCTTAACTTGTCTATGTGTGTTTTGGCTTTGCTAGGAACTAACCATATCCTGACATAAGTTTTGAAAATACCGGAATTGCCATATTTTGTGATCCTTTATAATTTTCCATAATATTATCAACTTGTTTAGAAAATATATATTGTATGTGCATTGTATTTATTCCTGTGTTGTTATTACCAAATAAAAATTACAGCTGTATCTAAACTGAAGAGAAGTTCTCTCACTATGTCTCTGCAGTCCTGATCCGCCACCCTCCAGACCAGGATGCCTGCTGGAAAGAGCACTTCCAGCCATGCAATTTTTTTTCAGGGGCATCCAGAAGGATGTTAGGAAGTTAGGGGTGATGTACAATCAGTTCTTACTGTAAATGCCATCGATCCACTGAGACTTGTTAAAAACAACACGATTTGTCTTGATTGCTGTAATTTGTACACAGGAAGAGAAACATAAAGAAAATAAATGGTTCATATTCCAATACTGAGTGAATCTAAGATCAAAGATTGGCTAGTCTTGGTAATACCCATGAATTTAATACCACTGGTGTATCATAAAAACCAAACCACAGCCATTAAAAGCATCACTTTGCCAAGTTTTAGTAATCTTTGCTTACAGAGCATATTCTGATAGTCAAACCCAATTTTTTTCAGAAGTTACTTTTGGCTGTAGTGATGAGGCTGTTCAGTCCTGAAACTGAGATGCTGTAACAGGATCTAACTAGAATAGATAGAGAATTAATTCTGACACTGAGGGTACTGCCTAAGGGCAAGCAACCAAACATATGGAAAAAGATACACAGGGTTTGAAAAACTAGTACTTAGACAACTTGTGCATTCCTGAAAGCAAAAATGTATATAGTGTGTGTTTATGTGTGAGTGTGAGTGTGTGTGTGTGTGCGTGCGTGCGTGTGTGTGTGCAGGTATATAGTGTGTGACTGAAGCACACTGAGAATAAGTGCAATGTAAGTTCCTTCACATTGTTTAAACCTCATCTCTAAACCTGTGTCTCCAAAAACACCTCTTACTTCATCAGTTGTTTCAGTGATTTGAAAAAATAAGACAGATAGCATGCTTGATATATATAAAAATAAGCAAACTCATTATATTCTATATGTTTCTTCTTTTGTCACACCAAATCTAGATTAGCACAAAGGAAATATTTTCTTTTTTTTTTCAACTCAGTGTAAAATATAATGGTAATTAGCCATTTGATAATGAGTGACTGGCTATCATATAGGGTGTCAGTGAAAGAAGTGACAGCCAAGAGCTTCAAATATTTTTCTAACAAAAACTCTCTTTCCTAAGAGTCCCAAGTAACTCATGAGGCCTCATTCCCTCATACATCACTATAGGGAATCTTCCCCTTCTTGCTGTCTCTACATATTTTTCTTCAAAGTGCTTCATGACAACATATATTTTCTTCCTTGGCTTCTTTTCTATATCTTTCTCATGTTTTGTGTGCCACCTTCTCTTTGCACTGTCACTGTTTCTCTGGGACTGAATTGCTGTAAAATTCCACCTGCACTGCTGCCCTTGCTGTACAGCTGTAATTAGGGATGGTCTACTTCAAAATTACTGGAAACAACTGACTGCAGTAGCCATTTTTCCTAGTAGAAAACCAATTCCCTTCTCCTTTGAATTGGGAAAAAAATGTGTCAGTTTTACCTGCAACCTCGTTTCAGTTCAACTGAAGACACTGCAAAAGTACCTGCTCTAGTAAAGGCACACAGGAGTGATCCTGCCACTTCTGATACTACATTCAAGTTTAAAGCAAAACAAAACCCCAAAGCCCACATAAAACCATGTCACTCGTGGTAGTACTGAAGCATTGTCCATTTTCCAGCTAAATTTTACTATTTCACCACTTGGTATCATTATAAGCACTAATATGGACCTCTTCAGAAAAAATCCTCCAAATTTCATAGTCAACATGAAAGGGCAGAACATGAATATCTTTTAGATAGATAAATATACTTTAAATTACTACTTACATTTTATTGTTGTTTTATTTAGTACTATGTTATTTTAGTTGCAGTTTTTGAATGAACAATGAAAAGCTGGTTTCAATACCAAAACTGAGCTCATCCTTCTTGCTTCCAAGTTAACTGACATTTGTGTGCACCATGAGAGGAACTGCAGGTGACAGAGGATGTCTTGATTGAAAGAGAACATGGGACTAAATTACCTGTTTTTAATAGTCACATATAAAAAACCATGACCATGGCAGGGATGAAAGAAAAAAACAAAACCAAAACCAAACAGATTAAAGGAGAAATATCAGTCACCACCTTACTTACAATTAAGTTTTAACACTTCATGAAAGCTCTTGAGTCTTTAAGGAAAATCTAATTTGCCCCTTGTAACAGTTTAATCTAATCAGGCTTTCTTTGTCCATGACTACAGTATCTGAGCATCTGGCCCTACTTTCAAGGGAAACTCAGTAAATAATACGGTAAAGCAAATAATTAATACTCCTTTTAGCATTAAGGCAGCCAAAAACACTGAACAACAGCCTGTAAATTTTGTAGAAACTTAACCTTAGTACAGAAGCTATCCCAGACTGTTATCCAGTGCCCAGATACCCTTTGCTGGGCAAGTGTTGGTGACCAGACTTCAGTAGCTTTTGTCTTTATTCCTTTTTGGTCAAGGTTGAAGTGGGGACTGGTGACGAGACTTCAGTAGCTTCCGTCTTTATTCCTTTTTGGGCAAGGTTGAAGTGGGGACACACCAGAATGAACTCCTCGTGTTGCACACTGCAGGTGTGGACAGACAGACACAGTCTGATCAATTTATACAAATATATGGAAGGAAATGAAGAAGTGCTCTGTCACGTGGGTTTTCTTTTTTTGTTTGTTTGGGGTAGATCCCAGAATATATGCTTCTTTATGCCAAAATTCTGAAGTCTTGAAATATTAGTATTTTATGCATTCCTACATCCTGTATAGCATGCACAGCTCAGAGAAAGCATGCAATCAAAAAATGTTTGAATGCACCCATAACAGAGTGGAGGATATAGCTCTTTCTTGTTCTACGCTTCCTGTACATTCTTCAAAAATACTTTTTGCCTGAGAGAAATAAGAAAAATCAAAATCAACCTTTAAACTGAAGGAGTGCTAGTTTGGACCTAGCTGATGTACTGTAAGATAGCCGTAGTAGCAGTTACACTTTCTAATAGAACTGAAAACCTTCAGGGACATTATAAAGGTCACAATCTTGAACACAAAGTATTTACTGGTTTGGAAAATAATCTACTTTTCTAATACTTTATTTCATTCCTAAAATGAGTGACAAACCAAACTTTTTCAAATTTTAAGTTTACTGAAAACCTGGGAGTGAAGAAGCAGGAGAACTGTTTCCAAAGTGAAATACTAATATTCGTGGTTCCTGGAGAGTCAGTATGGTTCTGCTGTCCTGGGGCCATAGGAAAACTGGGAGTGCTCCAAAAAGGTCATTTTGTAGGGCTCCTCAACTGCTCTTTCTTTAGTTCTGAGTCAAAAGTTCTGGTACTCAGGATCCCATATCAGCCCAGGTCTAAATAGTTAAGAAGCTACTTCCAAAATTGCCAGAGAGCTAAAGAAACCAAATTATACCCGGGCAGGGGGGGAGGTGGGGAGGTCTCCAAATGGCAGGACATGTTACGTAACTACTTATCAAAGCGTGACAAATTTACTTTTATCTTGAGTATATTCAGATCAAGAGGTAGAACCCACCCCCTTTTTTCTTCTGGTTTCCTGTTATTGTTGCTGCAGCTGTATATTTCTTCTTCCATTTCACTTTTTGCTTTCAATAAAGAACTAAGTTGCGAATCTTGGCTTAAAATTGTGTTAAAATTCTGAATGTTGGTTTTGAATTACTTTACTGCCGGAAGATCATTATCAAAATGACTGCTTCTTCTTAAGAAAAGAGGTAAGAATATATCTGTTCTACCTACATCATGTTCAGATTCTGGAAGTTCCAGGAAACTCTCTTGGATTTGACAAATTGAATTTGGAGTGATTGATGAAAAAATATGCTGACACTAAAATGTCTCTCCTCATAATATTTAAAAGATCTTTCTTTAAAGTTTTCAGTTTATTACTAGAGCAAGTTAATGCTTCCTTCTCATGAGGATTTTTTTCTAATCTTAACATAGAGCCATAAAAATGTGGTTAGGTTTGTAATATCCATAGGAGATTGCTCTCATTTCCACTGTATTTTACTGGCAATTTTTCTAAAAGATAAGTAAGTTTGGTATAAAGCACGCAAATATACATATGCAATCTTTCTTGCTACATCTTTTTTCAAGGAAAATGGTTACAATTCATTCTAGACTGTTCTTTTGTAATATAATCTAGACAAATTCACATTCCTCAGTTTATAATATAGACAAATAAAATTGCCAACAACTGAGATTTTTTTCTTTCACTGCATCATTGAAAATACATCTCTCAGTTGTCACAGTTATGGCAGACATCTTCAAGCACACATCTATGCACAAATGTACATTATACAAAGAAGAACATTTTTCACATTAAAAATTTAACCATTGTAGGAAAGGATTTCTTTGTTATACTTTCCTGGGGTTTTTTTGTTTGGTTAGGTTTGACTTTGGATGGGTTGTGGGGGGTTTTTTTGCTTTAATATCTTTGAATATCATCGTACCTAGAGCTTTTTGTTTACTGTTCTCAAATTAAGTAGAAGTCATTTGCTGTAGAATGCCATGGAATAAAATATTCCAGGTTCATGACTGGTTGAAAATTATTCCAGAAGAAAATTAGTAGCACTTTCTAGGGAAAAAGAATTACTATGTATTTCCTCAGTGATCAGGAATTTGGAAAAGCAGTAACATTTGGAGTCTAGAGTAAAAAACATACCACCTCCTTTCTGGTTACAGCTGAGGGCTCAAAATCTTTTTTTTTCCCCATTCCTTCAACATCTATGACTTTGATTCTCTTACAGATTATTCATCCCAAGGGGAAAAATACAACTCCTTTTAAGTATAATTACAGCTTGGTCTCCTACTTCAAATGCTACCAGGCATAATATGACTTCCCCTGAAGAAGACAAACTCATTGAAATCACCATGCCTCTTATCATTTCACATTAGTCTAGGTTTACATTAGCAGGCATACTATGAGAAGTAATGATTGTCTATCTTAATACTTACTAAAATATTCAGACATTCAAATTGCACATGAAACTCAAGTGCAATACATATGATGAGGCTGTTCTGTATACTACCTGTATAGCTGATACTTTGTTAGGTGTATAGTAAGTGGCACCTATAGATGATAGGGTAAAGCCAACAAAGTTAGGAATGCTGAGCCATGAGAGGGTGTAAACAGGTTGTTCTCTGACAGTCAGCTGCCTTCTGCATCATGTTCAAACTGCCTAGCCTAGACTCGTAATTTTCACTTTGCAGGACAAGAAGGGAAGCCATCTAAACCCAGCAACCTGAATCTTCGCACATGAATTAGAAGCCTGTATTCTGAATATAATCTGTAGCAAAAAACCAACATAACTGGTTCTTGAAGAGGCTTTGGTTGAAATTTACCACCCACTATAACCAACTATGTGTTGTTCGTTAACATCAGAAGCTGGGATGACTGAGACATCCTTCTCCTCTCACAAGCCATTTTTCCTAAATGTTTTTTTCATACTGCTGTTATGTGAAACATTCACCAGAGTTAAAAACATTAATTCAAATTCTTTACTAGTCTATCCATGAAGAAAACTCTACGGCCTCCTCTTAAGGCATCTCTGAGATCCTTCAAAGAGTAATTCAGTGTTTAAATTAGGAGACAGTCTCTCTCTCCGCTTACTGTAAGCATCAGTGTCTGCAGAGGGATGGAGTGCTACCATGCTGCACAGCGAGTTTCCCGAAGGTGGCCAGCAGATGCTAGGAGCAGAAGTGCAACTGAAAAACAGTCCTGACTCCAGGCTTCACAACACTCCTCTTAGGTGGCAAAATCTTTGTCCCAGGGTGTGGTGTTGGAAAAGCAGGAACATCCGCGGGGGAGATGGTTACACATGGTTAGAGCACCCACGTTGGGAACGGGGGACCTGCAATGCTGGCCAGCCTCCTTCAGAGGGGATTTCAACCAGTAACTTTGTTTTCCTGGAAGGTACCTTAAAAGCATGTATGGAAAGGCTGCTGGGCTGCCCCATGGGAAACAGTACCATAAGCTCGAGAGAGAAAGCCAGTGAGAAGCAGCCTCGTCCTCCAGTCTCTGGGAAAGCGGAAGCCCTAGGGTCTGCTCACAATAACTGAAAAGAGCAAGTAGCTTGTGACTGGTAATAAAACCATGATAGCTGGTAGCGATGGTACCTGGCATGAGAAATGTGAGCCGGGGGTATCAGGGAGCGTAGGGCAGATGGCAGTTGTGATTACAGGGCTGCAGGAGCTGAAGTAGAGAGCGAGTTTTGGCTTCCCTGGGTTCCCAGCTGGTGATGGAGTACTGCTTTGCACTGCAAAGGGGTGTTAAAGAAACTGCGCCCTTGTGGACAGTGAAAGCTGCATTTCCTCCTCCTTCCTGAAGCTTGAGAAAGCTCTATGAGCTCTTTCACACCACATCAGCAGCTTGCATGGGAATAAAACAAATCATGGTGAGCCTTTACCGCTGTCATTCTCAAGGATTTATGAAAAAAGGGGGAAACATAACCATAAATCCTTAAATATACACAAACTAGACCCTAACCAAAATTATAAGTTTTGCTTACTTTCTTGAAAACTACCTTTTCCCTAAACTCTATACATAGATTTCTGGATTAAAAAGATATTTAAATAAGTGTAGGTAGTAGAGCGATTCCGTGGTTTCCCTATTACAGAGGAATAAGGTATCGTAAAACACCTCCTACTTGCCTGCTGGGCAAACAAGAATAGGTGAGGCCATTTTCCCCTTTCCCATGCATGTGGGTATTGGGTGGGTTGGCAGGGGGAAAAAATATGAGAATGGCTGATTGATACCCTACTGAAAAGGCAAGATAGACTAAATAGGACCAAAAAAGCAATTAGACGAAAGGTAAAGACAGACAAGTCTGCCTAGTGCATAATAGGAAGAACAGAAATAATTCATCGGATAATGCTTATCAGACAGTTACCAGAAGCTTTATTTAAAGTCTGAGCTTGTTAAATAGAACAAAAAACTTCCATCTAAGTAAGAATTATAAATGAGTTAAAAATTGGTGGGTTTATCCAGCCACTTCAAAAATAAAAAATTGTAAAAACTGAAGCATATACCATGTGGACAAAATTCCTCCAACAAACTCCCTTAACAGTAATATTGGTGCTCAAAATTAACGTTAATTGGAGTAAAGTACTATACGGTAACACCAGCGTTAGGTGGGACTCGTGTTTGATTTATGCCGTCTGTTCACAACTTCGGCGTCGCTTTCTCCAGCTTTCAAATAGGGAAAACAAACCCAAAACTTACTCTTCCCCACCTCGATTAAGGTATTTAGTGAATTTAGTTGAATTTCCAACATTTACTGAACTGTTTCTTTGAAAAACAGCACTGATACCTTAATGTTCAGTTACACTCAACACAAAACACAACACAAGGTATCAATGCTTTAAAGAGAACGAAGGAGTACGTATTGTAGTTAGCAAATGTTTTGCTAACAGCTAGAAATGTATATCCACTCCGTAGACTTGTTGGAACATAAACTGCTTTTCCCCCTACATCTGGTATCCATAAAAAAAAAAAAAAAAAAAAAAAAAAAAAAAAAAAAAAGTGACCTAGCAAGCAGACTTTACATATAGCATTTTAAAGAGGCAGTGCTCGGTAAGTGACCCCCTTCTCCCAGCCGTGCGGGACCCTCTCCCTGAAGCAAATACGTAGAAGGAACAGACCGGTGCTTCCTCGAAGACTCGGCCGATTTAGATATAAAACCGCTGTAGATTTTCATTTTGCTGACAGCGGTTTGAGTCAGGGATTACTGGCGATCACGGTCTGCAGGCAGGATTCCCTTCTGGCTCGACTCCTTCGATGGCGCTTAGTTCCCCTGGTTTCATCCAAGCCGTTTCTCCCGAGGAAAGCCCGGTGCCCCGGCAGCCCTCCGCTCACCTCAGGCGGGGAGAGGGGAGCAGCACACTGCCCAGCGCGGGCACGACGGGGCCCGTCCCGCCGCCCCGCCCGCCCGCGCT